>VZTX01013253.1:1841664-2448871 GCA_013400915.1 Pardalotus punctatus
GTTCCAAAGGCAGAAGGACTCAGCATAAACATGAAGTTGGGTTCCCAGTAACATGGCAGTCTTTGCAGTTGCTAATAAGGGGGTGTGGGTGTGTGAGTGGTAATGTAAAGCCAAAAAGAAATATTTTTTTGCATTTCCTGAATCTGCTCAACAGCTAGACTGAGAGCCAATGAAGAAATAAGGAAATCATTATCTATTATATATAGATATTATATGGATAGTTATATATATATTCAAACCACTTTCTAAAAATCGTATGTTTTTCCCCATGAGACTCTTTTGCCAAGAAAATAAATTTCAGAAATTAAAATATTCACATCATCCTCCAGGTACTTCTGAGAAACTGTTTTAGTTTTGACAAGCTAGAGAGGCCTCCTTGGACAGCTGGTTTTACTTTGGTGGCTTTCCATCTACACAGCTGACTGCAGATTTTATGGGTATGGTTGGTAAACTTCTGTTACGCCAAATTATTGTCTTACATAAATAACTGCATTAAACTTAATCTGGCATTTTAAGCCTATCCAATCTACAAAGTTGTTTTCTTAGGCACAACTTAGATTGTTCCAGTTTTTCATTATGTTGGTCTGCCTTTCTTTGGATTTTTTAATTTTTTTCTCCCCAGATGAGAAGTCATTTGGAAAAGGTGTTCACTTTTTGCAGTCTAGCCAAGAATCTGGACATTTTTGATACTGAAACAGGCAGAAGAAAAAGTCAAAGTAAATTAAAGTTTAAAGTGTTGAGCATTAACTCTTTTTGTCAGACTGACCCTGTCAGGACTCAAGAGACAAAATTGTCTTGAATTTATTTGTTGAAAATTTGTTGAATTTATTCATTGAGAAAGTGCTTTCAAACTGTTCACACAGATGATAATACTTTGATGACCCTATTAATGATATTAGTATCAACATTCATCTTTAACATGCTTTCTTTTATTTCTGTGACTACACTGTTAACTTAAGCATGTTGTATCCAAAAGCATTTAATAACATCTACTTTCACCATCTGATGAAGATTGGGTTTGTTTGATTTTTCTTTTTTTCTTGATGAAGCCAGGGGTATGTATGCTATCATACTGAGGCAATACCACACCAGTATGCAGTTTACCCTTGATGTTTTATATCCTTTGAAAGCATTGTCTTGGTAATACATTATTGAATATAATTAAAAGTATCCCTTCTATCACGTTCTATAAACAAGTGAAACACCTCACTGTATTTGTATACTGGTTTTTAACCCATATATGATGAGAACTGTTGTGTTGTTTAAAATTCTGCTCACTGATTTTTTCTTGTTACACAAGTTTTGCCAAATGCTATTTTATGCATATAAACATACTTTGTTTTTAATTTTTGTATTAAATTGTCAGTGTTTATACTGAGATAAGCATTCTGCTTTGATATATCTGACACTGTGATAATACATTGTTTTGCAGATTTTTGCTTTGCACATTTTTTTTCCCATTCAGATACATAGGAATATAAGTTACCATGCATTTTTTGTCAAGTATGGTGTCCCCTGATAAAATGTTTCATATGTTTATTGTGTTTAGGGTTGGGGATTTTTTTTTTATTATTTTTTTTTTGATGGGAGGTCTTTCATAGGATGGTAGATTGATTTCCCACCACCCTGCTCCCNCTGATAAAATGTTTCATATGTTTATTGTGTTTAGGGTTGGGGATTTTTTTTTTATTTTTTTTTTTTTTTAATGGGGGGGCTTTCATAGGATGGTAGATTGATTTCCCACCACCCTGCTCCCAAGTTTTAAATCACATTAAATTCCTCTCATAATTTTTTTTTTTTTGCCTAGCTCATTGGGAAAATCCAGTTTACTTTAGCTTGCAGTGGTGATTGTTTGCAAAATTAAATTAATAGCTAATCTCATTTTAACATTATGACCTGGTTATCAATTATAACACAAATAATTTGATCTCTAACTAGTCCATCTTTTAATTGCTCAAGGTCAAATGACTTCATTTCATTACAAACATGATGCAAAATATTAAACAGAGATCTAAATTGCCAGTTGATACTAAAGAAAGAGCCTATGTCTGTTTCACATTTCTGAAATAATTGTATCACTTTAAATGACCATTTTTCTTCACTGGAATATATTTTGAATCTTCAGTTTCTCTGTGTTTCCTGCACAGCATGTGGACAATTTCCCTCTTTTAATTTTTTCCCCCATGCCATGTTATTTTTTATTTCATTCTCCATCTGCAAGATTGCAGTTGATTCCTGCAGTTCTTTGACAACATCTGCTAGCCTGAGGAATTCAGGTATCTTCATTTCCTTGATTTTTTTTTTTTCCCCATGGATTTAGTTTATCTCTGGCATCTACAAACAAAGAACAGCAATGCTGTTACATAAGTAGTCATATTCTTTCAAAAAGTGGAAGTTACAAAAGGTCTTTTTTTCACCCATGCTATGAAGACCTCTATGCAACCTATTTTTATAAGCAAATGTGATACCAGGAAAAAAAATTAATTAATTGCCCCACACAGTTGAAAGTTTAGCTCAACAAAGCATATAACTACGTAGTAAAATGTTCAAGTTCTGCAAGTGTAAACAGAAAAGGGAAACAAAACTCAATCACAAACCATCAAGTTTTCATTAAGAATCTCAATTTAAACATAAACCTTTAATTCAAATGTATTTATCTACCAGTTTGGAAAACCTGGTCTTAAGTTTTGATGGTTTTGCTCTGTATAATAAAGTGAGATTCAAAATTAGAAAGAAACAAAAGGAATAAGCTCTCTTACATTATCAGGAGACTTCAAGAGGTGGTTCTTTAAGAGAGTACTAGCTTTTGCATAGACTGGAGTGAAATTTGGAAACCCTGGAAGCTGAGATGCTGAATGCATCATAGCTAGTATTTAATAAAAGATTTGTAGAGTCTGTAACAACTCCATAGAAGTAGTTTTTTTCTAGGGGAGGCAGCCAGTATGCTCCAGTTGTGCTCTGTAAGACCATAACTTTGAAGCCTAAAATATACATCTATATTAGAAAAAGCTGGAGTGATGAAGGAAGGAGAAAGGGATTACCAATGAAGTAGATTAAAGTCAGGTAATCTCCTTGAAAAATTTTGCTCCAGATAACACAAGTGATGTTTTGATCTCATTATAATGGGCAAAGGTGATCTTTAGGCCCTTTGATACCCTTTATGCTATTTTGATTACCACAACATTGGTATTGTATTTGCTGTATTAGGTTTTTTACTACTAAGTAGATAATGCAAAATCAAATACTTTTTGTGATCCGATTAAGACCTGAGGGTGTGAAATGTGACCTGCTTAGGTATTCGAACTCTAAGTAGCCTGAAACTAGATTTATACTGGATTTCTTCACTCATATAGCTCAGTAGCAGACCAATTGTATTCTGCAAGGTGTAAATTATAATTTCAGATATGGAACATAATCAGGTGGTTTCAGGACTGAGTGATGTGGTGGTGTGGGAACACAGAGCCATTTTTGGTGTGGGACACAGGCCAGAAGATGGAAAAAAAAAGGCTATTTTGCTGTTATTTTTCTATAAGGCCAGTGATTAGAGAATATCTGAGATCAAGAGGGATCAAACACAAACATCTTTGCTGATTCAAACCTGTTTCTGTTGTTCATCAAGATTGTGTCTTTCTATGATATAGCATATTGTGGTATCCATGGCTCTCAACTCTCTGTGTTACTGGGTCTGTTTTGTAAAAATATAACTAAAATTAAAGTGAAGTAGGTTCTAGAATACAGCCACTGCAACTTGCTGGTGAGTTTTCTAACAAAAATGCTGCAGAATGACAATTTTCTTTATCTCTGATTATTGAGATTATTTGACACAGACTGGAACTGCTCCAAGAAAAAGTATTGTTGAAAATCTTTTTCTCCAGGTGCCCTATAGTTTGAGCAGCCTCAGTTAATGATTCTTATCTGAGAAGATTGTACAGAAACCTCATTTGAAAATGTAATAAGGGAACAGAAAGGTGGGTTCTTGTAGCTCCAAGGTGAATGTGAGGTACCTTCCCTGTAAGATACCATTTTTCTTAAGTAAATATTTAAAGCCTTTTATGAAAATTGGGGAACTCCAGCAGGGAGACTGTGGAAATCCCAAATGAGATTATGGAGCACTTGTCCAATGCTGCATTCTACTAGAGCAAATGTGTCAGTTCTCATTTCCTTGGGCACTGACTGAGCGCTTCTCTTTTCTGTTCAACTTCACGTTAAAAAATAGAAAAAGGCACCACCCTCACCTTTTTGAGGATTTGTTTTAAGTTGACTCAGGAAATATTTTTAGTTAGTGGTTGTTTCTGTTGAAGAAAAAAATGTTGGTTCATATTTGACTGGATTCCTTAGTGTTTGAATCAGCTGCTATTATTTTCAAATTTAAGTGGAATGTCAGACTTCCTTGGTAATATGATATGAAACTACATGAAACATCAGAGGACATGGCCCACAAAATGGGCAGAAGTCCTGATTAATCAAAGTTTAAAAAATTGAAATGGATGGCAATCACAAATTAGTTGCATTGGTATGGCATACTGCATGCTAACCTTTAATGTGGAGCCGTGCCTAAGGCACTATTTGAGTTAAGATTTTATTAATAAAGGCACTTAATTTGACACAGAAAGAATATTATTTTTATGTATTTTGTTGTGAGAATTGAAAAAGTATTGCTTTGCATTATTCTGATGTTTCTAACAGTCACACCACAGATGCACTTGGCCCTTTGCCTTTTGGATTATAGGCAAGACATATAATGTTGTTGTTTGAAAGCTAAAGTAAATCAGGCTGTTATGAATTGCTAAATGCAAGATCAAACCCATAATCCTCTTTGGACAACTGCTAGGAAAAGAAGGACAAAAAAAGATGCAGAACTCTGTACCATATTTTTCAAGCAGAACAGAATTTCTTGATTTTTAAAATCATGCTCTTGCATGCTGGCTGGTGAGTTTAAGAAGCTGTTATCATTGGGAATTAAGATAATGACACTTATCAGTAGATGGGAAATGTTAGTGTCAGGAACCGAAAGAAAATACTTTGATATTTCTGTACAGATTCTTACCACCACTTGACATAAAAGTCTTGGCTGAGACAACATAAAACTAACAAGTATGTCTTGGAAGATAATAACTTGAGAAATACACCACAAAAGCTTTATAGAAGATTTGTTTTTCTGTGGTTGGTTTAAGGGGCAAATGCAATCCTTTTTGCAGCACTTTGGCTCTATCACAGGTACAGCCAAAAGTGAAGCTTCAGTGCAGACACAACCGTTTCCAGTCACAGGATGCTGATCCTTGAGATGAGGATGTTCTCATAACATTTCCCTAAGTAGTGAATCATTTTGGGTGCATATGCACTGCACAAATAGAAGGCTGAAAATGCTTTAAGAGAGCAGATATGAGTCTCTAACACAATACCAAAATTCTTAATTAACATTTGATTTTTTTAATCAAAAGCTTCTACATATAATAATAATTATATTTAAAGATAAATAAATTCTTCTTTAAATTTTTGTGATTGGGATTTAAATTGTGAGCTGTTAGATTCTGTGGACTAGCATAGTTTTACTTTTGTCAGTTCAAAAACAAAGGAGGATTGGGGGAAGATTATTTTATAGGGATGTTAGATCAGAGATATTCTATTCTGATTTTCTTCTTTTTTTGTTGTTTTTTCTTAAAGCTGAAGACCGATGAGATCTAATTTAAATGTCTTTGGTGTATTTCTTGGTGTTTAGGGATAAATCACCACTGAGAGGTGTGATTTAGCTGAATCCAGTGTTAATGTGAAGTCAGTGATCAGGATGGAAGTTCTGCAAAGGGAACACCCCTAAGCCCTCTTTGGCTTTTCAGTATTAATTCCTCTGGAGCATCAGCTATTGCAATTCACAGTTATTCTGAGCTTCTGCAGGGTGTACCAAGAAAAACTTTACTGGCCTAAGTGCAGTCTGCACCTGCATGAGGATCTATTCAGAGAACTAGGCTCAGGTTTTACATATTTGAAAAGCTCTGGCAAAATATAATAAATTGAACCTGAGCATTTGTGTTCTATTATTGTTGCAGACTCTGCAGACAAAAATGAAAGGACAGCTGTGAATACAGTTATATGGGAATAAATTGTGGAAAATACTATTATCTACTTCGTAAACTAAGGAGGAATTTATGCACCTAACCTTACGTGGATAAACCATCTAATCCAAAAAGATCATCTGGGATCATTGAGTGAAATGGGGAAATAGATCCACAGGACAATTTATGCTCCCTGTGTTACTTATCTGACAGAATAGGGACAATCACTCTCCAGATGTACTCATCTGCCTTCATAGACAATGGAGCAGCCTTCAACTGGCAGACTGGTTTTCATGGAATGCAAAGTAAAACTGTAAATAAATATTAGGAAAATTCTGGGATTTTCATGCAGATATCAAAGACCTTTCCTCTTGCACTTTAGCCAAACATCTCTAGCCAGTCCTCCTCACTCCATTTTATACCTCTTCCTCTGGGCCTTTCAGCAGAGACATGGAAACCAGATCAGTGCGTTCATTTTTGCAGAAGTCTTTGCAACGCTGCAAACTGTTTCCATGCTATGGCCTCTGTTTGACCTCTTCATCTTTTCTGTGAGCTAACGGCTCTAGTTCAGTCACACTTAAACTGGACACAACACTCACACTGAGACTTCACTGGAGCAGCGAGAAGACAAATGATTATTTTGTGTCACTTCCAGAATCCACTTCTTTTCACAATTTGTGATAAGCTTGTTGTTTTAAGAACAGTTTTTTTGCATTCAGCAAGTGATACTGTTTTTCACTTGAGTTTTTCATGGAAATATTTACAAGATCTCAGATAATTAGTAGGAATATTTTGGAGGTTCTGCAAAAAAATTTATGAAGGGTGAGAAACCTCCCTCTTACCCTTTTACAGCATTATACAAGTTTTTATTTGAAACTGGTTCTGCTCTAATTCCTACTATTTTGGTTTTAAAAATGGAAATCACCATCAAAAATAATCAATTCTGCAGTATATACTTATATTGTATTTTTGTGAGATTCTCTATGCTTTAGGTACTGAAGATGCTATAATTCTTATAAAATGTTCTCCATATCTAATGCCATTGTTAATCTCAGCATTCTTCTTTACAATGTTTTATTTTGTTGTTTTTCTTTTTTTCTTCTTTGTTTCTTTTTTTAGAGGGTAAAGGAAAAAAGAGAAATCCTCTTCATGACTTCAAAAAAACAGGAGAGTTGATGCTCATTAAAGTAAACAAAACACTGGAAGTAAAAACTAAGCTGTTAAATACCACTGAGCAATGTGCCAAGAGATGCAGCAGGAACAAGGGCCTTTCGTTCACTTGCAAGTAAGTTTTGTATCTCTTTTGTTTATTTTTTTCCCAGAGGAAATATATATAACAGCCTTTGACCAAAGGCTCTCTGTAATTGTCTTCAGTGGTAGCTTGTACCGAGAACAACCTAAACATTGTGATTTTTTATTTCAGTGATCTTGTTCTCCCTGTCCAGAGAGCGTCAGTCTTTTCTGAGACTTTATCTGAGTTGTTGGTCTTAACTTGTCCAATCTGTAATCTTTTCCATAACATAGCTGAAAAAATGTACTCATTTTTAGGATGTGGATGACTTGGGCTGCCCTGTAGCATTCAGTGAACATTTCTTAGATTTTTATGTCTCTTATAAAATGGTTATTGTCACACATCACAGCTGCAGTATTTCAGCACCACTTCAGACCATATTCTGACTTCATTCTTTGCACATTATTCCTTCTGAAATCAATGAGAACCTCACACATGGAGCACAGATACATGCACTGCTGAAGTTCACTGGCAAGTACTGCGAATCTGATACAATGGAATCAAACCTGTGGATAGCTATCCTTCAGCATCTGCTGTCTCTTAGAAACACATCATGCAGCTCGTTGCTTCTCTGCCTTGTACATATTCTCTACTACTTTTTGGAACAAATCACTGTTATCTCTTCTATGTGTTAGATTTATATGGTCCCCCGGCCTCTCTTAGTCTAAACCATTAGCAATCAATGAAAGGCCATGAATGCAGAAGGATCTTGGAGAGAGTGGGTGACTTCTGTACTGGTGAGTGCTGGACTGAATGTGAGCCTGAACTTGAAACAAAAAAGTTTTGCCAATTGGTACAAATGGAAGCTAGATCAAATGTGACAACAAAAGCTCTTCCTTGGCAGGGAAGGTTCTCAGCTGTGATTTAATTCTTCCATAAACCTTTAATTCCATTGTTGCAAGGTCTCATTTGTATCATTCTGTACTCTATGTGTAAACAAAGACCATTTCTTCTTTCAGATAGAAAATATTTTCCAGGCGCTAATATTTTTCACATGGTACAAGCCACTCCTTTCCCTATTGGCAGAGCTTCCATTGATGCCATTGCCAGAAGGATCAGGTTGTATTCAATACAGCAAGACATCCTTGAGTTCTGATGAGCAGCAACAAGGAGTATTGCAAAATTAAGTATTACAGTATAAAATAAATTCTGAATAATGCCAAGCAAACAGCAATTCTGTGTTCTAGCGTCAGCTTAGGAAATCTTTCCCAAATTACTTGTAGCTGTTCTGGATGCTATCTTTAGTGTTTTGAAAATAAAAAGCAAGTTAATATGTTTATCTATTCTATTTTTTATTAAAATTAATCTAGAATTTCTCTGAATTTTTAAAATGTTTTCATGGTTTTTTTTAACCTTTTTTTTTTTAAATTGAGACAACATCTGATGGATATCTTAAGGGGCGAATTCTGCCTTAATGAGTCAATACAGCAACATAGAGGAGCCATGAGGAGCTTTGAGAACACAGTTCAGAGAAGTCCTGCTCACAGTTAACAAAATGGCAATCTGTCATGCAATTACTTTGCACTGAATATGGAAAAGGATTACAAATATGATGATTTATTCTCTGAATTCCTGTTTTCCCTGGCAGGTTTTTAGCACAGAAGGTTAGCAGTAGAGGTGTAGGTGAACAGGTCTTCCCTGTGCTACCACTGTGCAGCAGAGCACATGGGATTTTCTTTTCTGGGATCTCAGAACATTCTTGTGGTTTCCCTTTTGGCCCCATATGAGTCCTGTTGTACTGTGAACTGTTCTTTGATGCTACTGTAAACACACGTTTTACATGTGTTCCGTTTTAAAGGATCCAGCGATTACTAATGTTTCCCTTTTATTCCTAGGATCCCAGTCTTTTACTTCATACCAGCACATGGTTACTGCAAGGTGAAATTTGTTGCCAACTTAAAAGAAAACCAATTAGCTTGTTGCCTGCTGTGGGACCATTCTAAAATAAGAAGAAGCACAAAATGACATTTTAAATCCTTGAAATATAAGACTTGAAATTTCCTATGTTTATTGATGTTTTCATGGCTTGATTCTCATACTCCATATCCATGCAGCAGTTCTCCATCACTTGGTTCACAGCACTGAAGTTTTATTTTCTGGATGTAAGAATTAAAAATGGAATTACTTTGTAACATACCTGTGATAGTCGCACTAGGAGCAGCAACATCTGGGTGTGTTCAGTGTGATGTGCACAAGCAGGAGCAGGCTTAGGTTTCTTTTTTGCCAAAAAGTGGTAAAGTAGCAGATTTCAGGCACTACAGGCTTGTAAAGGTTTAGGCACTCCTTGTTTTCTGGTGGGGGCAGAAATTAAGACAACTTTCTGTTTCTTCATTGTAAGTTTCTGTATCACTTGCAAGTAAAATTTGAGTATTTTATTGGTTAATCATTAAGCCTGGCTGGTTGTAACTGATGCTTTTTTGTTGAAGCTAATATATGTCACTTTTCAGAACAAGTGTTTTCTCTATTCCC
Source organism: Pardalotus punctatus (assembly GCA_013400915.1). NCBI lineage: Eukaryota > Metazoa > Chordata > Aves > Passeriformes > Pardalotidae > Pardalotus > Pardalotus punctatus. The sequence continues at coordinate 1,851,475 of VZTX01013253.1, forward strand.
TTTCTGTCATGCTTGCACAGATCTTGTTCATTTCCAGCTGAGTTACAAGATCCTTATCTAGACTTATTTTTCATAACATTATTCCTAAAATCCTCCATCAAAGAATTCCACAGATTCACTTATACTGTGTTTTTGACTTCATAAATCTCTGTGAATCTTTTTCTGCCTTCCCTATCATTTTTATCAAACTGCTGCTACTGCTAAGCTGTGCTATTCCTTTGTTTCACCACTCTTTGCAGTCCATTACTCCCACCTTTTTCCTACAGTCATTTTTGCAGTTTTTCCCACTATGTTTCCTATGGACGAGAAAAAGATAATAGTTACTATTTTATTGGCTATGCAGGTGACTTTTGCAGGTGTGTCCCTTCCTTAACTGCAAAGTTGCCACTGTCTTATCCTTTGTTACTCCTTGCAGTGTCTGTATTTACACAGGAAGGGATTCCAGAATAGACAACAGAATTTCAGTACCTGATAAGAAAATCTACAGACTATCTCAGTACAAAGAGAAACAAAAAAAATTGTTGTGATCGGCAGTATCAGTAGAGGAAAGTCCAAGAATTTGCTCAAATATGTTGACTTTGGAAGTATAAAAACCCTCCAGATTTGGGTCCAAGAAAAGATTGCTAGAAACTTTTATGTGCAGAAGTGGTTCAAGCCAAACTGGAAAGAAACCAAAAGGCAACTGAAAGGCAAAAACTGAAAGAATTGTTTGTAAACAGTGCATTCTGCATTCCCACTTTAGGAGGGAGGAGCAAAAAGGAGAATGTAATTGGAAAGGCAGGAAAGGTCAAGGATATTTTTGTGAAGATGGAGTTAGAGGCACTTGGATCTGCTCAAATTTGAGAATCAGCCAGAAGAGAACAGAAGGCTGCACAAGGGCAGAAGGATGAAGGTTAGCAGGTTGGAAACATTTTGAGTCAACAGAGTAGAGAGAGCAGTTGGATGAAAAATCTGTTTGGTGATGGAAACGATAATGAAGAAGATGTTTGAAAGAGAGAAGACTGTGGAGATTGGATAGGATCTTGTAGTATTTTTAACTGAAGCCAGCAAGATCTCACACTTGTATGGCGAATTAAATGAAGATCAAGGAGCTTTTTGTTGAGGGATGCAGTGCTGAGGAATATGGCATAGCCAAAGTATACATGAAGTGTAAGAAATCTGTGTGTCTTGTGGGTATTATCAAGTGTTAAAATGCCTTCTCAGATCAGAATAAAATATCTCAGAAGGTACGGGACGACTGACAGAAATGTAGATTTTGTGGTACGCTAGTGGAAATAATGTCAGTGATTTGTTAGTTGGTTCAAATGAAAAATTAAGGAAAAAACACCTGTGGAGTTTTTTTCTTCTTCTTTTTAAAGATTTACTTATTGGAATAACTGTTGCTTCCTCCAAGGCAGACAATTGTGTTCTTAAGATCCTTTAAAATATTTTACCTATACTTACAGACTATCCTCCTGTTTTAGGCAAAAAAAGGTCTGCATATTTTATTTCAAATATTGAAAGTGTTTTTGCTCTTCAGACTTCTGTTTGTCTTTCTTGCCCTCCCCCATATCCAGTCAATTCAGCACATATTGTACTCTGTCCTAGAAAGCAGGAAAAAATAAGAGAAAGAAAAGGAAAACAAAAGCAAAGCAAGGGCAAACTCTAGGTACACTATCAGAGATTAGGTTATTTGTAAAAATAAAAATGATCTTATTTTTAAAGAGCTCTGTTGTTCAAGGCAAGAAACAGATTCCTTGTGCTTGAATTTTCCTCAGTCCATCAGAGTGAGATACTTAACTATTTCAGAGACATATTGTAAACATAGCAAAGAAGGTGCTTTAGTGTTCGTGTTTTTGTCACAGAAAGCAGCATAACTGAGGACACAAATGCTGTCTCAGTCACATTTCTCTTAAGTTTTAAAATAAAGATCTTTAATGACAAGGGAACTCTTAGATTAGTGTGAACAACCAAACTGGTATTTAATGTAATGACCACATCAATTTAATTTCTTTGTTTCTTTGCTCTTGTCAGCACAGTTGTGGGTTTAAAAAGTAATTTGGACTGTTTCTCTGACTTTCCCAGTAAAAATAAATCTGATGTCATTGCGTGCTCCTTGGCAGGCCATGTGTCATTATTATAACCCACACAGAGATTTTTTTCTCATCCAGATTTTCTTTGCAGGGCCTTTGCTTATGACAGAGTTACAAAACGGTGCCATTGGTTATCCTTCAACAGCTTGACAAATGGTGTGAGAAAGAAGCAAGACCATGCGTTTGATCTGTATGAAAAGAAGGGTAACTGATTTATTTACTGATCTTGTTTTTCCAGCTATGGAGGGGGCAAAGAACCCTTGAGGTCAATCAGTGATTTTTTTGGCTGTAGGAACATCCTGGGCATGGATGCTTTTAAGCATTTTGAAAGCTGCATCCTACAGTTTTATTTACACATATCCTGAGTTTGCTGTCATGCAAGTCTATGTATTGCTCTTGGTCGGTTTTCAGTTTTCTACATATTTGCCTACCGTCATATGTACTAATCTGAAGTGCTACTTGATTTTACTACTGAACAGCTCAATTGAATGAGTTATCATTTAATTAATATTGCTTTTATTTACCTCATTAATGAGTAGGAGTCTTGAGTCCTCAGGCATGGAGTTTTTTTCAGATACCTTGGAATCATTTTCAGGATGTTTCTTTGGGTCAGGTAGCGATCAATATTTTGGAAAACAAAAACCCCCACAGGCATGTATGTCAGCAAATGAACAGTATTTTGAATAATCAAGTATTTAAAGGCTCATAAATGGTATTATTTTTATGTGAAAGCAAATGATGAGCTTTAATTTTTCATGCATTAACCAAATCTCTAATTTTCTTCTCTTTTATTTCAATAGACTATGTCAGAAATTGTATCATCGGAAAAGGAGCAGACTATAAAGGAACAATATCTGTTACCAAAAGTGGTATCCAGTGTCAGGCGTGGAATTCAATGATCCCCCATGAGCACAGGTAAGAGTTCAGGAGCAGAGACAATGGGAATAGTGCCCAGACAGCTTCCATAAAGCATAAGAATTTATGGGAAAACTAACCTTTGACAACAAAATTTCTTAGGTATATTCTTGCCTTTCTCCAAGGGATGCTATTCTCCAAATCCCTGAAAATCCTTATCTTCTTGGACTTTCTCCAAAGATGTCTCTCCTAATGCCAGCCTGTGTGTCTGTATCCCTTCCTTTCCTGTGCTGTTTTTTTTGGTTTTTGGCTGTTTATATCCTTTTGATCTCTTAAGCACTGGCAGAAACAAAACATCTGCATTACTTCAACCCAGGGTCTGGATGTTTAACACTGTTTTCTAATCGACTCCCAGGGAATGAGCAATTTTGAAAATTACATTATTAGGAAGTGGGGGATATTAGACCATGTATTTGCTTAGTATATAACATTGTTAGTATATTTTGCGTAGTTACTGTCAATTGTCTGTTATTTGCAGAATAATTGTTAAACTCTATGGAGCACTTAGGCCAAGCAACAAATCCATGGGGAGGGCTGAAGAGACTTTTGAAATCTCTCCCTTCAGATCATACAAGCAATAACTCAAGACTGAGGGAGCATGTACAGGACTTAACTTTTCAGATTAGGACCTGGTACAGTGCGAAACTGAGGCCAAACCTACACCTTGAGAGTAAATCTAGTTCAGCTCTATTGGCTAAGGTAAAAGGGAAGAAAGCCAAAACCTGAAGCCAGTAAGAGTAATGGTAAAAACAGGTTCATCCCCAACAAATGTTCCCAGAAACTAGTAAAAGGACTATGAAGTACTGGTCTACATTTTAACCACTTCTCTTTCAACATTATTGTACTGGCTTTAGCCATGTAGATAATAAAACCTTAAGAAACAAAACCAAAGTGTCCTCTCATCCATAATCTTACTATCCACATTGCTGCCTTCTGCTCCAGACTCCCAGCATCAGCAGTTTGTTTAGGAGGAGCCAAACTGGAGATGGCCAGTGAGCAACTGGGCTGTGCACTGCTCAGTCCTGTCCTGACCAAATCAATCCAGTGTGCGAGAGGATATCTTGGAACAACATTAAAAGGCAAAGGATACTTGAGTTCTGTCCTCTTATGATGTGTTACAAAGCTGAGCCTCAGGCTTGGACTTACTGGACTTGGCTCTTACAATATGGACGGCGGTGTCTGCTGCTCAGTTTGGGGCCAGAGCTGTTCTTAACGGAAACCATACCATAAATACCAGCAGATCCCAAAGCAATGACTTCATGGGACTCAGCACCTTGAAGTATATAATCTTCATCTTTCAGAAGTCAAAGAATTCAAAATCATTACAACCTAAGCAAGAATGAGCATTTTTTTTCTACGTAATACACATGTGACTTTATATAATTAGAGAAAGGAAAGTGTCTGGATAGCACACATTATCACTAAATTGCATTTTAATACCCAGCCTACACAGTTTTATCACATACACAGTTTTATCCAATGCATTTGGGCAGCCACTCTTCTATGATTAATTTTATGAGAATGACTCCTCTCCTGCCTTGTGCAATAAGTTTAATTTTTAAAAGGTCACCGGATAAATGAGGTGGCTGCATGCTAATTTTGTTTTTCAACATCAGAAAATATGATTTCATCATCAGAGACATGAGGGAGATTGGAAGAAGCAGACAGTAGTGGTGTGTTTGGAACTTATTAGTACAAAAAGCTCAGATTTTTAGGTCAGTTTTTTCTCAACATCTGATTATCAAAAAGTGCCATTGTAAAATAAATCACTTTTTCATATTTAAGGGAGAAATGTACTTTAATGATTTTAATATACATTTCTATAAAGAATTGAAATAACTTCAAACTTCAAACTTGTGCTTGAATCTAATAAGTAATATTTTTATTTATTCCTTAGAACCCAGAGACTCCCAGCAAACCCCGCTCTACGTTATTGTCATCTCATCCTAGTACAGATTGTAAGACTCTTAGAGAGTTCTAAATTGATAAAACCAATGTAAAAAGGGCTCAAAGAGAAATGGTCGAAGAGCAGACCAGTACTTCATAGGCTTTTGGCTAGTTTCCATGGCTTTTGTGTGGTTGAATCTGTTTTTGCCATTACTCTTACTGGCTTCAGCTTTTGCCTTTTTTTCCCTTTTTTTCCTTACCTAATGTAGATGAACTAAATCATCAATTTTAGGAGTGGCCCTTTCTTCCACTTCTGTGTTGGTCTTTACTGCTACTCATCTTTTCCTCTCAAGAATGTTGGTTCAGTACCTGTTGCAGCCATTTGTATATCTGACCCATCTTGTGTTCCTAGTGCTACTCATTTAGACTTTTTTTTTTAATGTTCTTACAGCCTATCTGATGTAATTTGAGATGCCTTTTCCCTATATTTTCTAATGAGCACAAAAGTTAAATAGAATATTCCAATATGCACTGACACATCACTTTAACACATTCGCAGGTTGGAATGTCCCATCAGAAATGTTTGCCTGGAGCTCTTTAACTAAAAATGTTTAAGATATTTATATTATAAGACTACAGAGGAAAAGCAGAAGCAACAATTTTATAGGGAGCTGTAATTACATAAAAATTAATCTCTTCAAGCACCAAAAATAAAAAAAACAAATTACTTCTATGTAATGCTTCTCCATTGCATTGGCTAGAACCACAATGTGATTAACAGAGATATTTTTCACTTCAGTTAGTTCAAGTATTTCATTAATGGGAATAAATCTTGAATAAAATGTCACGTGTAAACATTTTCCTCTTGTTTCCCTCTCTCAAAGCACTCAAAATAAAATATTATGTATTTTCAGAATAAAAGGTTCATAATTTGTGATATTTCCATACTGATAAAAATGAAAAAAGGAACAAATCTTATAAATCTCAAAAATTAAGTCAGTTAATTAAGTTCAGCTACAAGTTTTATGTGATGCCCTATGTAGTTACCCCAGTGTTTCAATTCACAAAAGAATCCTTTGTGGGACAGATCTCTGAATTTAAGGTTTTTGCTAACTACAGAGATTTAACTGCTGTTTAAGCATCACTGCAGTGTAACTGGCAGTGAAATGCCACCGGATTTGCAACATGCAGCCTGAATGTGGTCATGAGCTGTTGAAGTGGCATTGATCAGACCAACTGTGGGGTTGGGGTCCTTACTATGGGGTTAGCTGTTTCTTATTTTGTGGGGAAAATTAACTAGCATTACTTTTCCATGTAAATATACGTATAACTTTGTATATCAGTGTGCATGTGATAGTTCCTCTAGAGTTAAGCCTATACTTTCACAGATACCTGAGAAGACAACACCTTGACCCTGGACATTTTGAGTCAGCTGAGATACTGTTCAATGCCTGAATTTATAAGATGCATTTATGAGTGGGTCTGTAAGTAGCAGACCCTAAGGTGACAAGAGTGGGGCTTGTGGCAGAACCTGAAGCAACACAGCTAAAATGGCATCTGGAGAAATTCCTTATGCTGAAATGCAAAGCAGTCCATGGCTCGCAGCAGTGAAAGCCTCTTGGCGAGGCATAACACACACTTGCTCACACTCCTGATCGTCATTCTTGCTGCTGCCTGACCAGGGATCCAAAGAGGTTTCTCTGCTTGTGGGTTTCACGTAGTAGGTGCACTCTGAGCCCAGCTGGAGCTGTTGTTTGTGCCAACACACACAGGAGGGACAGGCCTCACATGGCTCCAGACCCAATCAACCCCTGTGCACCCAGAGCTCCTGAAGGACAATACACTGCAGCCTGGCACAGGGAGTGTGAGACTGCCTCTGGCTCTGCCCTAGATAGTTGGTTCTGGACAGCTGAGGGATGGGAGTAAAACTCTCTAGAGCACGCTATGGGCTAGACAAATTGTCCCAGATTTAGGCCATTTAGGTTGAGTAATACTAACTGAAGATGTGTATTTGTGTACGGACAGATATTTGGGTGTGTGCATTTGCTTGGGCAGGGTGGAGGGACAAGGAAGCAGAAATGTGATTGTTTCTAACTATTTATAAAAACAGTATGATTAACCCCAAAGTTTGCATGCTCTTATACTGTAATGATTGTCATTTTAAAACTAGCTTTTTGCCTTCGAGCTATCGGGGAAAAGACCTGAGGGAAAACTACTGTCGAAACCCCCGAGGGGAAGAGGGGGGCCCATGGTGTTTCACCACCAGCCCAGAGACGCGCCATGAAGTCTGTGACATCCCCCTCTGCTCAGAAGGTAACCCAGCTTCTGCAGAAAGCTGCCTTTGCTCTGCTGGCAGCAGCTGCACAGAACTTGCAGTAATCACTTGCTCGTGGCCCTGAGAAAAGGAATAGGTGATTTCTCAGTGAGAGTAACTCATATAGCGAGAAAAGAAGTTGTTAGAGGAAGAGGAGATCTTGTTATGTTCTAGCATGCTAGAAGGTTTCAGGCTCAGCAGCTTTTTTCAGGTTATGGAGGAACTTGAACAATGCAGTTGTGCTGATCACGCAAATGTGACTTTTTTTTTTTGCTTGTCTAGTCCATAGTGAATCCATTAACAATTTCAGTATTACTATGTGATAAAATCATCTAGTGCCATTCCATGGTAAAATCAGCTTTTCATCTTCTTTTTGATAAAAATATAGATACTGGATTACAAGATGAAAGCTTAAGATAAGCATGCATTTTGTTTTTTGAATAAATACTACAAATAAGTATAACTCTTTATAAATCCAACCCCATTTGACTTTCAAGTCACAGAATGTGAAAGACGCTTTATATGCACCATTGCATTTGTTGACTTTTAAGTTCTGTTAACCTCCAAACTAAGCTCTTATAACTTGCTAATCAGCCAATTAAGTTCCAGTCAGTCAACTCATTTAAATCTTCAAGATATGATGCCTTTAATTTTCCTGCTAATGTTTCACATGCAACAGCTATGCTGTCCTTAGGAAAGGAGAGGAGAGGGAGGGAGGAAAGGAAGCAGGGAGGGAGAAAGAGAAGGAGGAAGAGAATAATTTACAAGGAGCTTGAACATTTGTTAAAACTTACCATTTAAAGGTAAATTTACGTGAACTTCAAATGGGATATGACCTGCATCTCACTTCAGGATGAAGACTTCGGTAGCTGATGTTTTGTGATATCTGGAATCCCATAAAATAATATTTTCTAAATGATCCTTCCTTGCAATTACTCTAATTCCGGAGTACTTAAGAGGTTTACCTACAGTTAATTTTGGTGAATTTATTTTATATTTTCAGACTTCTCATTCTAAATTTTGTTCAACAACACTTTCAAATACTTTTGGTAACTTTCGCCCACTCTCTCTCCATGCCCACTGCCCACTTTCTCAAACCAGGACTGAAAATGTCTTAGTTTAAGCTGGTAAAACCATTATCATCAAAAAGATGCAGTATCATATGTATATGAAGGTGCTGGATATTTAAAGAGACATGCTGTACTGTACTGCACTGAAATTGGGATTCAGCCATTATTCTGCACTTAAACTTGTCGTGTGATTACACTATCCTGTGATTATAATATCCTATACACTAGTCCTGTGACTTAGTGTGATTTAGAATAACAAACGGTGCTTAGCTAGATAATATCACCTTAAAAAAATACTTCTTTTGCTATGTATCTCTCTCTGTTACTAACCATAAGTAAGGTTAGTAAAAATCTGATAAGAACATGAATGCCTCTAGCACCTCACTACTACCTGCTTCAAAACTGTAAGTGTCCTATGAAGTGATATAAAATTTAAGCATCTGGATTGGCTCTAACAGATGCAATTAGATTCCAAATGGCATTACACATACTGACCCAATAAAATACCTCTTTATGTTGGTTTCAATATATTTTTTAATACCTTTTTAGGTTGATTTCAATATATAAGTGTAGGGACATGGTGGTGGTTATTTTGTTTTGGGGTTTTTTGGGTTTTGTGGTTTTTTTTGGGGATTTTTTTTTTTTTTGTGGTACAAGTCATCAGTGTAAAAAATTACTAGTGTCTATTTTTTTTTTTCCTAGTTGAATGCATGACCTGCAATGGAGAGAGTTATAGAGGGCCAATGGATCACACCGAGACAGGAAAGGAGTGTCAGCGCTGGGATCTTCAGAGACCACACAAGCACAAATTTCGTCCAGAGAGGTAACCCCTCCTCCCCCCCAAGCAAGACCATGTGGTCATAATTTGAAAATTGCACACATTTTGGAACCAGTTGAGCAAAACTAGCATTAGCTCAATTGAAATTTATGGAGGTTGCCAGTTTTAGATGCTTGGGCTCCTGGCCCATGGTGAAGGCTGGCTACTGTCATGATGGAGATTCAGGATGGGGAGTAGACGCTGTTTTGTGCATTTCTGGTTTCATCCTGTGCCTGTTTATTGTAGTGATGTGCATCTACTACTTTAACTGTCAAAATTTTCTCTCTAGCTTCATTGACAGTAAATAAATATCCTCGGAATATTTCTGTATATATTGATATGCAGCTGCAGTCAGCTTAAAATACCTTCAAGCAATCACATAATAAATAATGATTAAAAGTCACAAATTTTTTTTAGACTTCTTGACACCATTAATGAATATAAACTTGCAATATTGTCAGATAACAGTATCCTACTTTTTGTAACATTGGATATCTTTAAAATTGTAGGTGATCTTCCATTATAATCACATTTAACTATCCAATTTGTTTGGCCAAAGTGTTTGCCCACTACATTTGGTTTTTTCAGCCTGGGAAAGGAGTTAATCATTCTGTTTAGCATTTTATGAACATGGATTTCTTTCTTAGACATTTTTTGTTTTTTTTTAATTTAGGCACATATACGTAGTGCCAAAAGTTGAGTTAGAAATAGCAAGACAAATTTCATCCCTGTTAGGGTTTTTCCTAGAAGGCCAAATTCACCCAACTACAAAGGGTCATCTGTAATAACACGCTTTTGAAAGTATGTGGGAGGGAGAGGGTGGACAGGGGTTAGGCCACACAAGAGGGGGTCTCTCTGTTCATCTCAAACTTAACTACAGTTTCATTTTAGTTTTATTCTGGATTTTGGGTTAACTCCATTTATATATTGTTTTGAATATACTTAAACTGCCAGACAAAGACTGCAAGAATCAACAAAACCAGAATGATTAAGACCTTCCACTGGAAGTATATATGTTAAAGTGTTTCACTAAATAAAGCATTATTTTTATACTAAGAAATATTGGTACTGGTAGATTTTAGGAAGCCTGATTATTCAGCAAAATATTGAGGATCTGCAGTTTTGGAGTTTATGTGGTATAATCTGGTTTTTTTTTGCTTGGCTTAGATGATCTGCTTCATGAATAATAGCAGACTATCCCATTGTTCTGCCACAATAAATATTTTGTATTAGCAGAGTGGGACTGAAGACAATCTGTTTCTGAGTTTTGCCATGCACTTACTGTGCATTCTAGAATAAGTCACAGAAAGAGTTTTGTTCCTTGGGAGTGAAACATTTGTAGAACTCCTGGGTACAAACAATAATAATTTTACTGTCAGGAGGAAATCTCTTTTTTTCCATTAATTTCTGATTGTTTCCAAAATGACTTTTAAGACTAACCACAGTCTTACGAACAATCGTCTTTGTCTTTGAAGTGTTTCCTTCAGAGAACATCTTCTTGAGAGTCTTCAGACTATAATAAAGTGCTTTTTATCAAAAAGCAACCCATTCAGACTGAACTGATCTGTATGGGCTTTCAGAAGAGCAGCATAGTTCAGTGTATTTCTGATACACTGATGTCATTTAGCTCCTTGAATGGTCACATTTATAGTAAAAATTATATTTTGGTTATACCTGATTTTTTTAATGTTGTGGGCTTTGGTTTGCTTGGGTATTTTTAATAGTCATGTAAATTGAAAGTAAGAGGTCTGGAACAAATGACCCATTAAAATACAGCAATGTCTAGAGGCTCTTACAGTATATCATCGGGTGTAATGTAAATAATCTGGAAAACAGGAAGGACTATCTTGACAAATTTAAACCTACATTCATTTATGGCTTCATCAGTTGCAATGATGAAGAGAAGGAAGTGAAGATGGTAATCTTTTCAAATACTCCAGTCTACCTGCTGTTGGACAATGCTTTATGCTCAGGGTGAATACAGCTCACTTTTCTTTTTTGTCTCCTCAATGAATTGTTCCACATTTATTTCTCTCAGAGGTCAGTTACTAAGATGCTTACTGTTTGCTTTGATGGGATTGAAACTAGCAGAAAAAATCCCCTCAAACAGCTCCTGTATGGCCCATTTTTAGCTATTAGTGGATGCAGAATTATATTCTGAAACTCTGCTTCTCTTGTGTACTCCTCACGGGCAGTTACACCTCAGTAGGAAGGAATACCACAGGATAATGTCTTGGGCATAAAGCAGCATAGGGGGGAAAGGTTTTTCTCCTTCTCTGCTCATACTCAAATATCCTGTGAAAATATTTATTACGTGGAAGAAAGTAGGGTTGAAGTGTAGCATAGGCAGTGAATAACTGTAGGTATCCTTTTTAGTTCCCTGGTTTACATCTGTTGTATGAAAATTTACTTTATAAAAAATCAAGTTTCCAGATCTATGTGTCTTTTAAAACAAAACGAAGGTGAAAAGAAATATTGGTGAAGAGCTTTAGATAGAGATCAGTATCTGTCTCTTTAAAAAGAATAAATGTTATCTTCTTGGCTGTTACTCTCCTCCCTCTTCTCTAGAAACCGAGATAAAGTCTTGATTTTGACACCAGATATGGATCTTGATGCTTCGTTTCAGTTTTGGCAATGAAATACAGCTACTGCTGTTTCAAGGGGGGAAGAAAGGAAATATGTAGAGTTCTGAAAGATCTCTGAAACCTCAGGCTCTTTCTTGGGTCTGAGAAAGGGGTCTGTGTCCAAATGTACTGTTGAATTGTGTGGAACAGTTTGAAGTTTGGAAACAGTTTGGAAACCTCTTGTTTATCTTATTGTTAATACTTGTTTCTCAAAGTTGTTAGTTGACCTTTCTAATAGGAGTTGTTGTTTGCTGGGTATGAAGGAAGGCAGAAGGCTCCCTGGATATTGGAGGAAGAACCGTTGACTGGGAAGGCTGGTTTTGCTCTAGAAAAGTACAAGTAATTAATAGGTGAAAAGATACGGCTCACAGACACTACTCCATCCCACAAAGACACTCAGAGCTTCATCCTGGAAGAACATCTCTACCTAAGTTTTAGTAAATAACACATTTTTGACATACCGTGGAAACATGACATATGTTAGGAAGGATGGAGCATTCAGTGCTAAGACAGATATTTGTGTTCTAGACATGAATTCTTTACATCCCCAGTTGTTTCGAATGCTTTCTGTGAGCTATGGCTGCAGACACTTTGCCATTCCTGGACTCACTTTGGTTCTTCTGTGGTGACATGCACTCTCCATGCTGTTTGACGTGGAACAAGTTCCACCAGCATCAAAGGTCATCACTGCACCCTCTGGGTGGCCAAAACCATATCATTTTCTGCTGTATTGTTAGCCCATTAACTATTTTCTTGGGAAATCCTTGGACACAACTTGTTCCTTTACAGTTTGTCTTTTATGTAGAAGAAAACAGGATACTGCTTCTAGATCTGAAATGACCACATTCTTGACTGCCATTCAGTTGTCAGTTTGGTGAGGTTTCTCCTTGATGGTTTTGTTGTGATTTTTGCTTTTTCAAAATTCTACTTAAATCTTGTCCCTGTCCTTTGTATAGTTGAAGGAACCTGAATTTTCCTATGACATGGGACATAAAGTTGCAAATGAGTCAAAATTAGCATGATCATTTCACAGAAAAAGCATCCTAGCAAAAACATACACTTCTAAATCATATTTTCCTCTGCTTGTGTGAAGCACATCTGCTTGCAGTTGTAAATGGATTCAGGTTCCCAGGTAGTTAACTTTATTGTTGTCTTACATACTTTTCATGTCTCACTCGGGGGCAAATCTACGTTTTGTTTCTTTTGCAAACACATTTCAATAAAACTGGAAAGCCAAGACAATATGTATTCCCTAGAGAAAAAAACCCGATGCACTTATCTCCTTCAAGTTTACAGATGTTAATATCACGTATTTATACAAAAAAAACCCTACTTACCTTGGATGTCTGTCTGATCATCAGTGATGGCTGTATGAATGTGGAAACATTTAAATAGCAAGAAGCAAAATAGTATCAAATCTTAATGAGATAAAGTGAGATGGAAGTTATTTCCTTATTTTTCTCCTTTCTTCCCCCAATACTTGAAATGAGGGCATGACCAAAAATGAGCTCTGTTACTAAAATGGAGCTATCATTAGTAGCATAGCTACTCAAAATAACTTCCAGTTTGAACCCAGGGCTGTTGCACTGAAGAACCTGCTTTCCTAATGAGTCCAGCATGGCAGGCAGTGTTTAGATAATCCACACTTAATTGGTTTGTTTCAAAAAAATGAGTGGCTTAAGTGTCTGGTCATCAGTTGACAGACACAAGAGCAAGAGTTTAGCAATTAGTGGAGTTACCCCATCCGGTACCCTGTGCATTAGCACAGCAGGGAGTCCCCTCGGTGGAGGTCTGATTCTGCTGCATGTTTGGAAAGTGTTTATATGTTATTAACTTTCTGACAGCGTTTAAAGAGTATTTGCATCCATCCTACAGGATCAGACCCAAGGTTAATAGGAACCGGTTCTTGTTTGCCTCTGCTGAAATCTGTCCTTTAAGTACCTGGTAGAAGCCAGTGCAGTGTTGCCAGGAAGACTTCCCTGACACGTTTCTCATTGTGGTTTGCAGATACCCTGACAAGGGCTTTGATGATAATTACTGCCGCAATCCCGATGGCAAGCTGAGACCATGGTGCTACACTCTTGACCCTAACACCCCCTGGGAGTTCTGTGCAATTAAAACGTGTGGTGAGTTCAAGCAAAATTTATTACTTCCTTTTCCTTTCCAAAATCTGGACCCAGATATTTCAAGAACTATAAGACCACTGCTAGTTCATTCATTGCCCTTCACTGGCTTTTAAAACATAACTTTCAAAGATGGTCTCCTATAAACACTTTATATTTAATCTGGACAGGAAAGAAGAGTTGTGTGTTACTTACCACTGGAATATGTGTATATCTTCCATACTATAAATTGCATTAAAATGTAGGAAAATCAAGAACTAAGAAAGTGAGGCAAGAAAATCACAAGGATCTCAAGTACAGTATTAGTTTGGCCATGCTGGACATTTGTATTATCATTTGAGAGTATCAAATATCATTTGGTGCACACGCACACCGTCCCTACTCAGTGTCCTCTGCCAACAACTTTTCACTGCTTTGCAGTTCTAGGCCTTGGGTCCTGCACATTATTCACTCTTATGCTGAAGACAGAATTATTAATTTCATCGTGGGTCTCTCTGTGTTATTCAGCACTCCATATCAAAGCACTCCACAGGCAATTAATTTATTTTCATCCATCAGCTGCAAAATGGTGGCATTTGTTAACCACACTTCAGAGACAAGGAATTGAATCAGAGTGACATTAAGGTGTACAGTTATTGGATGCTCACTTTGAGATGCCTTAGTATAGCATTTTAGAACTTTCTGCAGCATGTTCTGTCTTCAAAGCCCAGATCATCTTAACTTTGGTGATAGTTCTGATAGCTCTATTTTACTGATAATTAGATGTCTTAAATGAGAAGTAAAGGGACAATGAGGAAGGTAAGAGTCTTGGACCTTCCTTGAAAACTTGCATATAACAATTTTTCTAGATTTTGGGGTAATACTAGGGCTAAGGCAGATTGTGGAATTAGTTTTGTTGAGACATACTTTAAATACTGGGGAGGGTGGTGGGGGAAGAGGTAATAGCTGTAAAATGAAGCTGCATTTGTGAGCAGTTGCTGCCTAAAGGGGGAAGCATGGCATTCTCCATCTTCACTTAGAATTCTTACCAAGCAAATTATGCTGTGTTTGCTGCCTGAACCCCCAATAGTTCAGAATTTTCTCTCCTTGGTTGTTCCTAGCTTTGGCCAGTCTATTGTCTTCAGTCGAGTCTAATCAACTTGTCAGTTTTTGAAATCCAAGGGTTGAGTAAGAATACTCGTAATGTACTTCCTGATGCCAAGTAATTCAACTTACTCTATCTCATGTAATTGTAATTCTAGTAAAAGGTACTCAAATTATCAAAATTATTCCACTGTAAAAAAGGCAAAGTTAATTTGATACTCTGGGCAATGTCTGATCAGGTTGTCCAGAGACAGAAGAAAGTTATCAGGATCACTGCTTTTTTTGGGTCAGGTACCCATTAAACCACACACGTTGAAAGTCTTACCAGTGAACTACAGTACAAATTCATGTAATTGTATCTAGACTTACTGATAATCTTTGATAAAGGGGAAAGCTCAGTCTTTCTTCTTTGTGGACACAGACTTGTTTAGCTATGCAACTGAATAATCTTTCAGTTTTTTAGTTACTCCATTAAGTAAGGAACTGTTGCTTTGGATTTTTGGCTTATGATGGTTTGGGTTTTGGTTTGGTTTGTGGTTTGTTTTTTTTGAAAACTAAACTGTGCTTCTTACACTTCTCCACTTATTAGATAGCATATGAATCATGTGTAGCATACTAGAACTGTTCTTTTCCCGTGGTAAATATGTTTTTATTACCAAAAAAGTATTCCTAAGTTACAGCTGACTGTTTCACAAATGCAACTTTTGTAAACCTTTATCCTTTGGCATTTCCTGAGCTGATGTGTCAGTGTTCTGAGGATTCACATCTGGCTTTGTTGGTCATGTAAGCTTACACTCCATGCAACTTTCAGTATCTACAGTCTGGCCTCAGCCTTATAAAGTAATCGGGTGGGAGATCTCCTGCAAACTACCGGATTATCACCTTTGTCTACCAAATCACAGTAGAGGTAGGTAGAAAGAAAGGTAAAGATCAAAAATGAAATTTAAAGAACCTCCAAGACACAGTGCAATGGTTTTTATATTGTGATGAAAGCCTTTTGTCTCATTTCTAGGCAAAAGTTCACTGAAGGAACTAGAAATTCTTTCCTTCAGTTAGAAAATATATTAAAATCAGTGGAAATTTCACTTGTAAAACTGTGTTTTCACTGCAGAAAGCTGTAGCTCTTTTGAAATTAATAAGGCAATCTATATGAGGAAAAATACAAAAGTAGTGGACTTGAAAGATTAATCCAGCAGATATTTTCAAAGAGTGTTTCTCACAGGCATATGACATTGCCTTCTATGTAAGATGCAGTGCTGCTCGATGCTTTCCTTTGTAACGCAGTCAAGGAATTTATTGCTGATGCTACTGTTAAATCACCATCTTGAGGGCCAGAATACTAACAGAAAATATAAAAACCCTGTTTTTGGTTTTCTGTCTTTCTTGAGGGTCATAAAAAAAACTGTTTTCCCACCTCCTAGCAGGGAGCCCAAAACACTTGGCTGTTCTGGGTTTCGGTGGCTGGTCTGTGTTTCTGAAGCTGTGGCTGTTTGCAATCTCAGAACACTAAAAAGAGAACATCATGAGTTATAGGTCTTTATAGCTTTGTGGTTTGGATTCTCACACAGGTTTTTAATTCCTATGCTGAGGACTGTTTATTTAATTTACACGAAATACTAATTAGGAAAAATGCTTTGTAAATGCAAGTCCTTGGATCATATACAAAAATGTAGGTGTCCTCTCTTTGGGGAGTGACCACGAGGCAGCATGCTGCTTGTGGCTTTTGCTGCATGTCGTGAGTGCTAGTGTGCTCTATAGCCAAAATGCTGACAACAGCTCATATACAAAATTTTCGGCAAAAAATTTGGTGGAAGGAAGCGTTTAGAAAATAAATATGGTTTCAAGACTGAAGAGAGAGAGGGTATTGTAATTTTACTTCCAAGCACAGAATGTAGCATAAGACATTGTGGCTTACAGCCAGGGCTGTGAGAAAGAGATGACAGGAGCAATTAGGAATTAGAGATGGCTCAAGCTGCAAAAACTGGATTTGGATTAAGACTTTGGGGACCCCAGGACTGGTTTGAAGTTGCTCACATATGTGTCTGTGGTTTTGGCTTGAGACAATTTTTAGTTAGAAGAGAGGATAAAAGGACAACTAACAGCAATGAAGAAGTGTAGGATGAAATGAAGAAATCGAAGCAGTGCCAGCAAACATGAAAAAGGAAAATTACTGTTATTTTGGCATAAATGAGGACATTGACTGCAGGGAAGACAGGAGTAGGGAACTAACACTGCTTTAAAAAAGCCCCATGTGAGTAGCAGCTCCTCTGTGGATGAGCTATAGGGCAATCAGAGAGGTGCTGAGGCCAAGAA
This sequence comes from Pardalotus punctatus, assembly GCA_013400915.1. Taxonomy (NCBI): domain Eukaryota; kingdom Metazoa; phylum Chordata; class Aves; order Passeriformes; family Pardalotidae; genus Pardalotus; species Pardalotus punctatus. Next base: position 1,868,693 of record VZTX01013253.1, read on the forward strand.
GGAAGATACACATATCATTCATTTGAGAATTGCAGAGCTTTTAGAGTTATTATGTTAAGGACAGTGTTTCTTTGATGCCTATCTGATGTCCAACCAGCCCAGATGCCTTTACTATGGGTTTGATTTAGCCTTTGCCACCAGTAACCACTGACAATATTCAGGAGTGACCAGAGCCCAAAAAGCCTTGAGAAAATTCAATAAAGGTCTTGGTTTGATGGGAAAGAACAAGTAATGAAACACCAAAATTGAGACTCTAGATCTAAAATGAACTGTTGCAGGGTGCCTACAGCTTTTGGGAAGGCAAAACCCCACCAATATTAAATTACATGTTCTTTAGAAACAGATTTCAACAGCCCATTTGAATCCACAGTTCTGATTAAAGTATTATTTGTTGAATCATTGTATGTAAACAAATAAAAGTTATACTAGTTTAAGCTTAATATTTGCATAAGATAAAGATGTTTACAGAAAGAAGGCAGTGAAAAGAGGCTGATATTTAGTAGCTGATAAAGTGTTACCTTCTGTCTTGCTTCACAAGGAGACAAAGAATAGGTCCAGTGTTGACTATTTATGCAATAGTTTGATCCACATTTCCTCAAAAAGGATCCTTCTCAAATACTTTTCATCATTTCTGTGATAGTTTTGAAAGTGAGATTTAAGAACTCTAAACCTGAGAGGATCAATTTTGTTTTAAGTAGATTTAAAATAAAAATTATTTGAGTTTAAACCTTGGTGTAGACATTGGAATGGCCTGGAGAGATCTCTCTATGCTCAAGGCCGAATGAACTGTGTGTGTGAAGGTTGTAGGTGACAATGAGTTCTTCAGTACTGTGATTCTTGAGCTTCACTCTAACTGATCACTTTATCATATGTTTTTACTCAAAAAGAGCAAAACACTAGAAATCAGTGGGTTTTTTTCTTCTGTTCTTGTACTGTGTCATAGCACATTGAAGAAAATGTGGAAAGGAAGGAACTGCCGCTAAAGTACTGCCCAGAACTGTAATGCCATTGCTTGAGGAAGGGGTGCCTGAAGGCAGTGTAACTGAACATGAGCAGCTTCAAAACATCATTCAGCTTTCTTACTGACATTTGCAGAATTGCATGGATCACGTTTAGAATCAACTTTTAAAAATATTTTGTTACAAATCAGGGTACATATTTCTTCTGTTGGCTGACACTGTAGAAAAGACATTTCATGAATATAAGCAAGAGGAGGTATTTTCCTCGTGATGTAATTCAGGTCTCAGCTTCTGTTCCAGCTATGTCTTTTTCCAAAAATACACAGGTTGTATTGTCATGAAAGAACACGAGTTCTCTAGCAAAATCTCTGCCTTCTTTTAAGTCAGTAGGAGTCTCACCATTGACCTAAAATTTGTGCAGGATTTTCTTGTGGGTCACAGGGCTTAAAGTCAGAAGTAGTGTCTGGCTGTTTACTTCAGCTGTTGAATGACTGAAGGCCCCTGCTGATTCCCTCATGCTGGCCTTGCTGTGAGAAGCAGAACTGAGAAGACTATCTGTGGCTTTACACATAAAGGTCTGGATAATGTTTCATTTTTTACTTAAGCATCTATGAATGCATGAGCTGGTCCTTATTAATAAAGTTATGTATTTTGAAGTATCAAAATAGAGAGGGTTTTATGGAAAAAAAAAAAAGGATATCTTTGCATTATTGCCCTTTGGTTGGAGACTTTAGAGTGAATATGTGAAGACAGAAATGCTACTAATGGGAAATCCCCTCATGTAGCTCTCTGAATTACATGTTTAATCTTAGTCATCCAGAATTTGTAAAAGAAAACAAAAACCCACAAAGTTCAAGAGTAGCAAAATGCTGCTAACAATTACCAAATACTTCTGTTTATAATGAACTTTCCTACAGGAGTAAGAAGTGACCCTTAATCAATAAATTATAAATAGTAGTCTTTTATAAGATTATATTTTGTGTGATCCTTCTTTAACAGTACTTTTAATATCAGTTCAAAGCTATAAAAGTTGAACTGAAACAAAAAACCTGGGAATTTCTATTATGAAATATTAGTGAGTACTGCAAAGTAAGGATTGCTTGTTGACTTTAAATTAATCTAAGTTAATTCATAGTGTCTTTCTCATTGGAAGAAGCCCTTGGATTTCCCAATCTTAGTTTATATTTTAGAGGAATTACTGGAATAAGGATGGGAATTCAGTTTTACAGATTTTTATCTTGATCTTGATTTTGCCTTGTAAGAGAACTGTTGAGTGTGGTCTTAGGGCTCTTTCACCAATGGTCTGCACATCTGATGTTCATGCTCAGAGTTATTAAATTTAGTTAATTAGGTATGTGGCTGATGAGTAATTAGCCCCAACAACAAGACCAATACTGAATGGGGATGGCTGTGTAAGTTGTAGGCTTGGACAGTCTGGGCACTTCTTAAAGTTTGGCAAGTGCTGTACGTTCTGCAGTGTCTGGTGAGACAGGCACTGCTCCTCAAGCTCTTGCATGTTCCTGTGCACACCCAGCCCAACTTTCATTAACAGGAACAGGGAGACTGTTCCCATCATGCCTGTTTGTGGAATCACCAGCTGAATGAAGGATTTCTCAAGCCTTTATTGGTAAGTTTTGAGCCTTCTGTGAGACAACAGCCAGAATGGGAATTGGTTTTGAGGGCTTGTGCCCTCAGAATTTCAGAATTAAATTTCAAAAATATTTTGGAGTCTCATTTTTCAAGTTTTAAAATGAGATGTTTGTAGGATATGTGGGTGGTACAGCAAGAAAAATCTGGGGAAGGTTCTGAGGACCTTTTGGAACAATGGAACTGCTTTATTAATTCAAATTAGAATATTTTAGTGATCCTTCTCATTACTAGCGTACTTATTGAGAGTTGCCACAAAGTAGTAGCAGATAATCACATTGTAGATTTTGAAAGAAATTTCTCTCTTAGTCATTATAGTGCAAGTCATCCTAGAAGTGTCTTGGCTGTGCAAATATTCATGGCAGTGTGAAAGTTAAGTTTTTCTGGTGCCTTAACATTGTATGTTTTGACATGGACAAGTTGTAAAATCGGCTCTACAAATAGAGGTCACTGTCCGGACATGCAGTGTAAGGTTTAACAATGAGCTGTGTATCTGCAGATGTACAAGAAGGAATACCCTTCAAAATTACTATGGCCTTGCTTAAATCAATTGATGCATTACTTATTGCATTTCAGACATATGATTTTAAAGAAAGACCAAACAATCCCATATAATGATATATAAACACCAGCCTAATTATGTTTTCTTTAGCATGACTGAGGACAGAGTAGGTGCACTGTACAGTCCATTGCAGTTGAAATAACTTGTGTACAAATAAGGTCATGGCAACAGCTTGTATTAAGTTGATTTTTTGTGCATTATTCATATTATTTAAGAAGACTTTTTGCTAGAATTATGTAGTTATAATTTATTCATTTACTTAGGCAATAGTATGGCACCAGGATGCATGCTGAAATTTATCATCTTAGGAAACTCTTCCTCCTCCCCTCAAGTTTTCCCCCAAATCTCTTTCATTTTTGTAAAAGAAATGCAGGTATTTTTTAAAAAGACTAATATGTATTTGAATGTGGCATAGCAATGTTCACTCTAAGCAGCTTAGAAGCTATTTTAGAAAATAACTCCATTTGTTTTTGTATATTATTTATGATGGAAAACTGAAATATTGCAGCTATTTATTACTATTAGTTGTATGAATTTATCTTTTTGGTAGTCTAATTGTTTAAAAAGTGATGTGTAAGGACTAAACAGATATTTACTAGCTGCAAGCATGTTTGATGAGTGCACTAGAAAGAGTGCATTTGTCAGCCTGCAGAAACCTCCTTGTGATACTTGCAGCGCCATATCCTTTTGTCTTTGGAATAAACTTGGAACTCAAAATCCCATTGAAACAGGACAATATTTGCCTTGGGAAGGAGGGACAGGAAATGAATTTGTCCATGAAACACTGATTTAAAAACATCAACCAGATGAAGAGAAAAAGGGATGCATGGATAAATTTATAATTCAACTGCACAACTTGATGTTATCATCTGACAGGGAAATGATCTTTAACGTCAAAGATCAGTCAGCAAATCAGCCAAAACCATCTGTTATGACATTTGGTTTCCTTAAGATCCATATTTTCTCCAAGTTCATAGAACTGGCTCAAGTTACTAGGAGTGAACTATATTATGAGTAACACACAAATACTGTTCTATTCACCGGACCATTTGAAGAAAAGTAATAAAAGAACTTTATTAACACACTTATTGCTGGCAAATAATACTTTTAAGATAATTAATAAAATTAATCTTGTGAACAATAGCGATTACCAACAGATATGCAGTTACTTATGAAATATTGTATTGGGAACTTTTGAGGATATTGCAGAAGTATTTCTCTAAGTGCGGTGTATTTAGTTTTATACTACTTTGTATATATCTGATGCAATATCTGTGCCATTAATTTGCAATTATGAAACTTGCATAAGAAATAAAAAAAGACTTTCAAATTATGTGAATGAGTCATTTAAAAACCACTGTTTTTCTGAATTTAGTTCAAGACAGCCCACACCAGGGTCAGTGCAGAGTATATCAACATCTGTAAGAGATCTTGAGTCTGATGAATTTGTTAGTCTTTAAAGCATTTTTCTCTCTGTAGAGAATACTGATCTTTGATTTCATAAGCTGGGCCTTTTTTTCCCTCTTTTAACCATATGAGACATAAAAAAAAAATCTTCTAGGAGAATTTAGCACATTAATTTCTAACAGGATTTATATGCTTTTTTATTATTATTTTTTATCTGCATCCTTTTTTCCTGTGAGCTGATATTCTGGGAATTCTTTAGAGAAACCCAATCGTATTTTAATCCTACAAATATGTGTTACCATGTTTAACAGTGTGCATGTGGGTGGTCACTCAGTTTTTTAAAGTTAAGGGAATGAGAAAATATTTGCTGAAGTGGAAAAAGTAACTAGGAATATCTTCTGACCTCCAGTGATACAGCATAGGCCAGGTGTCTCACGCAAGAAAATGTTGCAGATTCTTTGCATGCAAGTGGATAAACAATCACAAAGTCTAGCACTTATTTGGGTTTTTTGGTTGCTGTAAATGTGAAGAGGAGAAAATTATTCTGTACTCACATTGGCAATTTCACCAAAGAACTGCAAGTACCATGATTTGAACATCACGTAATCCAGGACTCCATCAGTAATGTGGGGTTCAAACTTGGCATCCTGAGCCATTTTTAAGAGAATGAAACAGAACTTCTTGTCTGGGTCTGCAGATGAAAGCGTCGTGAACAGCACAGAGGCAGCAGCTGAGACGACGTCGTGTGTTCGGGGACAGGGTGAGGGTTACCGGGGCACTGTCAGCACCATATGGAGTGGGATCCAGTGCCAGAGGTGGGACTCCCAGTTTCCTCACCAGCACAACATCACTCCGGAGAACTTCAAATGCAAGTGAGTAGAGACATGTGGGTATTATTATTGCAGTGGGAAAAGTTCAGTTTTAAAATATTCAACAATTCGTTCCACTGGCATAGACCATAGTGCCGCTGTCCCTGCACCTTGTCCTGATGCATCCACTCTACCTGCTGAGGCTGAAAACCATCTCAGCCTGGGAAAATCAGCCCTTCAGATCTCAAAGCAGTAGTTCTAGATGAACTTGTGTGAAACCCTAGGGATTTTTACTAACTTTTTCTTCAAGCATGTATTCAAATTTGATTGTAAAATGTCTGGATGCATTCCAGACTGGGACCTGAATCCCAACACTGCTGATACGTTACCACTGGGGTTTTTTTTCATGGAACGAAAAACTTCTTCGCAGTTTGATTGCTGAATTCAAATTAGTATGTCCTAAATATTACCTAAATGTAATCTTCTTGGCAATATGTAACATACATAATATTTGAAAACACTTCTTTTATCTTTAATATTTTAAATCCTTTTTCTGTGTCATTACTAAATTTAGTTGCATCAATTGGGACTGCTTTTACACTGGTCATCGAGCCTTTCTGTATGGTTCATGAACTCCTGAGATGTGAATAATCTACTCATTTTAGGCAGTTGCCTTAGTAATGTTCTTTCAGTCCTTTTTTAACCAAGCATAGAGGAAACCTTGCTGACCAGAATGGAGCCACAGCCCAGTTTGTACTCAATATCTTTATTGATGGGTAAATATCAGTAAGAATTACAGTATTAGACACATCCTTTCCATAGTCTGTTATCAGTAAGTGCTGCAGATGGAAAAAATACAGTGAAATATGGAGATACGCAGAACATGGCAACAACTGTCAGGAGATGGGGAAATAAAACTTACATTTAAGAGGTTTGACTATTTCATGCAAGCTGCAAAAGACATTTAAAGATGTTCCCTTGTGGCTAACTTTTACTTTAAAGGTAACAGCTGTATAGAATTTCGACATACTGGTTTTTTTTCCACAATTCAGTTTCTTAAATGAGTCACTGATAGTCTAAGGACTGCGTTTCTCTAAACTCAGCAGAACCATCCAAAGTACAGGGAGTTTTAAGCGCTTCTGTAATGTTTGTATTTAAAAGCACTTGTAATGTATTGCTGGTATATCCAATGTCAGTTGCATGCAAATTTTGGTGGAGAATCCTGAATGAAAATATTGTTAATCTTCAAATGAAATCTTATATCTTGTCAAAACATATGTCTGCTGAAAATGGATTCCCAGAAACATATTCTTATTACAATGAATACTTTTTTCTGGACACTGTATTCTTACTGGCTCCTTATCTCCTTGCACTTGACACTGATCAGTTACACAGAGACCTGAAGGAGCCTATATTTTTTGTTAATTAATAACAAAAAACAATGGACCACATTGGTGGGTTTAGGTTATCCCTGCTGTGAGCTAACATATTTATTTTTATAGGGATTTGAGGGAGAACTACTGCCGAAATCCAGATGGATCTGAATCACCCTGGTGTTTTACCACCGACCCAAACATCCGTATTGGTTATTGCTCCCAGATTCCTAAGTGTGATGTTTCAAATGAACAAGGTAACAGAGGAAAGGGTGATAACATGATTTTAAGTGAATGCTATACTGTTCCAAACAGCAAGTAGACAGGCTTGAAAACTGGAGAAGTTGTATCTGATTACACCTATGTAGTTGTGCTTTGGCTTTATTTGCATGGTTGGGATTCATTGTGGTGTAAATGTGATTCATTTCTCAGTTTAATTTTCGATTCCAGCAGGGAAAGCTGCAGCAAAGATTTGATTTGCTCTGATTTTTAGACAAGGTGAATCTATGTGTCTGCTCCACTCTCTGTACCCTTCTTAGTTTGAAAGGCCTTTTTCCACAGCTGAGATGATCTCCTTGGTTCACAGTCTTTTTATAATTGCATATGAGGCTACCAAAAGTGATTTTTTTTTTCTTGCATATACCTCCTTGTCTAGAAGGAATTGATCCTCTGAGTTCTTACCTTCCTCTGCCTGTGAGGTCCACTCTGAGTCTTCATGCAAATGCTTTTCCCATGAGGTCTTGATATTACTGTAAGGAGTAGTGTTGCATCCTGAGAATGGATGTCAATCATGGCATAAACTGAGGGTAAGGCCTCGGACCTATGACCCTACAACAGGCTGCATTAACATCTCCATCTTTAAATTTTAGCCAATTTTTCTCATAAATTCAAAAAAGTTGCAGTTGCAAGACTTATGTCAGAGAAAGGATTAAGCTTTTATATTCATTCTGTGTTTTTGTAAAGTATCAATTATCAAAAAGTAAAAATACTGATGAATATGAAATTAAGTGCTTTATGCAAAATGTCTTTATAGTACTGATCATTTTAAACAATCCTCTTGAAAAGTCTCAAAAAAGCTTGCGATAAAAGCTTATGAATTAAACATGACTTCTGCTGGAGCGAACAGGCAAGTTTTTGAATTACATTAAAATGAAAGTCATGTTGATTTTTTGATTTTGCTAAAGTAGTACTTAAGTCTAGAATTATATACTGTTGCCAGTATCTGGAAGCTACACAAAGCTAAACTGAGTGCCTATTTTTTGTGGAGGGAGGAATAGGAAACCATTTTTTCTTGGACTTGTATAAATGAGCTTCTGACAACTTTTAAGATATTCTGTGTGACCCTTCTAAATTAATCATAAACCAACTATTTATGAAATAAATTTTCTCAATTTATCTAAGTAAGACAAAATTTTAAATGCTACTGTGTTGAGAATTAAGGTCTCAAACAGAAGATTACATATGTAAATTTGAAAACTATTTTCCATTTTTCTTCTGATCTGATTTATACAATTGTCTGAATAATAGTGTGTAGCATTTTGCTAAACAGAACACTTGTCTTTAATAATTTGGATTACTGATGGAAAGGAAGAGTTTTCTTCCCAGTGTTGCACAATCACCCTCCACTTTTTTGTCTCAACATTTTTTTTCAGATTGTTATCGTGGCAATGGCAAGAGTTACATGGGGAATCTATCCAAGACAAGATTTGGGCTAACTTGCTCCACATGGGACAAAAATATTGAAGACTTACGTAGGTGTGTGCATATTAAACAGAAAGAGATGATTCAGTGAGTCCTGAATAAATACTGCCTCCAGATGGCAACTCTTTTTCATCTGCACTGATTCTAAAGTAGCCCCTTTTGCCCTGGAGCTTTTAATATCTTTGTTTTCCTAATCTTTATTTTTATCTTTTTCTTTTTTATTTAGTGTTTAAATATATTGCACAACATGACTTTGTCCAGTCTAACCACTAATTGCAGGCTTTGGGATATGTCTTAGAGTTTACTTTACTGGCCTATTTTACACAATTCTTGTCCTTGAAAGTTTGGTGCAATGAGAGGATAGTAGGAATGAGACAGGAAATGGTTATTTCATCAGCCTCATCTCATAGCTTATGCTGCTTCAAGGAGGAGGTTGGACTTGAAACCACCTAATGTCCCTTGCAGCCTGAGACTGACTCGAGTCTACAATCTAGTGACTCTGACATCAAATGCCATTTAAAAGACCTGTAATTTCTGTTCTTTATCATTATTTTGGCTTCATATTCAAATAACAGAAATGGCAAGTTACTTTATTTGTTGAAGTAAAATGAATTGTCAGGATTATATGTAAAATAAAGGATTCCTGAAAATTTTGCCATGTATGAGATACACACTAGTGGTCGTGATGGAAATAGCTTCTCCTTCATTTTCCCTTAGTTTCTGAAGCTGATGCAAATATGTTAACATTAGCTAAGGTACTTGTTGAGTCACAGTGCTGTACATATAAGCTCTTGTGCTCTGGAAGGACAAGAGTCAGGAACTCAGCCTTTGGGAAGCTGTACTGCAAAAGGCAGACATCAGTGGCCCTGTCTGGAATCGTCACCTGGACTGTGTATGTTTCTTCCCACAGATGGTGACAGAGAGGATACATATTCCAGTGTGCTGCCCATGTAAGGGAAGCAGAGGTTTAAGCTCATGCTTTCTGTGAAGCCTGATAAGTCTTAGTTTGCTGTGAATGAGACAGTATAAACCTACTAGATGCTGGATGCAATTGCATCCATCTAATAGAGCACAGATCAGCCTTTCTTTTCTTATTCCCACACATTTTCCACCTGGGAGCTTCTTTGGGGAGTTATCTGTCTCACTCCAACAGTTTCTCTGGTCATGGGTGTGCTACAGCCAGCATGCATGGTTTGTTATGAACTGAAGGAGCAGTACAGCTGTAACTGAGGAAGCCTGTATCCTTGTATCTGACAAGCCAAAAATAAACATCTTCCTCTCCTTCAGATTTTGACCTCACCTCTAAAGTACCTCATGTAGGTTTGCAACTTCGGTGACTTATCACTGCAGTTTGTCTGATCTGAACCATTCATCTTTCTCCTTGCCTGCTGCTCATCCTTGCTAACTTTCTTAGTTTGTCTTTTTTTTTTTTTTTTGCCTTTGATTCAGCTTTGTAGATTTAATGTACCCTTGTGCTGTTAATCTGCAGGAGGTACCTGTGCTCCATTGGGAGGCCTGAAGATTTGCTGAGGGCAACACAGCACGCTTCTAATCAGTGTAACAATCCCTCCTGAGGGTATCTAGAGGTTTTAGCTTGGGTGGGAGATCTAGAAGCCTCCCAGCTGTTCAGTGGACACAGTGCTTAAAATACCAGCCAGAGGAAAGTTGGACCCAGATCCAGCAAATATTTGGGTCTCATCTTCCCTTTGATTTTAACCAGCCCTAAACCCTGACCTGTAGGCTTCTCAATCAGCTAATGATACAATGTGGAGCAAAGCAACATTTAACCTTTGAAAATTTGGGCTATAGTATAAAGCCTTTCAACACTTTGAATTTTTTTTTCCCTGTAGGCATATACAAATATTCAGAGAACCAGATGTTAGTAAACTGAAGAAAAACTATTGCCGCAATCCAGATGATGATTTTCATGGTCCCTGGTGTTACACAGATGATCCTCTTGTTCCCTGGGATTACTGCCCTATTTCTCGATGTGAGTACTCGGTATGCCTCTGGCACTGTCAGCTGTAGAGTCCCAGTGAAGCCACGGTGTCACATATGTATGCACACCTCACTATTGTCACTCGTGGCAGCAGAAAATGTGTGATTCTATCAAGAATCAATTGTGCGTGACTGAGAAGGAGCAGACAGAAGCTGCTTGTGCAATATATGAACAAGGGGTTCTGTTCCTTGACCAGCTTGGAGATTTCAAGACTTATTTATGCAGCAGGAGCACAAAGGGGCTATTACAGATGGTCAAACATTTTCCAACAGATCTAGCTATTGAATGAGGGCTGGACGGAGACAAAGAATTGTCTAGCGGTCAGAATGCTGGCTGTGGCCTCAAGAAACCCAGGCAGAGTTATCTTCTGGGCTACAAGCTTCAGAGTCTCTTTGTGTGATCTGTCTTTGTAATGTTAGGATAGCTCACTTTGTGTATGCTGAAGTGTATATGTGCTATAAAGATTAGGTTTTGCTTTCGGATGTTTATGGGATGATTTAACTCCTGGCAAGAATGAGGAAAATCATGCCTCCAAAGTTGAATGTTTAAATCTAAATAGTTAAATAAACAGAATTAAGAATCCTAGGAAATTCAGTAATAAACTGATGACAAGTAGAAAAAGATAGTTTTATGCTGAAAAATGTGAAATTCACATTTATGTTCAAAATCTTTCTCTTCAATTCTTATTTCTAAGTTACTCTGCTGTATGTCCTAGGAGAACACTTAAATGGTAAATCAGGCTTTTAAATGCATGTCTGTGATCTCCAGAGGTTAAGGATAATGTTACACTCATTCCTAGCGGCAATTTGCTGAATTTCCTCATAGTCTGAACTCCAGCATCTCTAAGAAGTGATATTTGAAGTCTCAGGTGATATTTTGGCATCTCTGTGAAAAGTAAACAAACTGTGCAAAAGGTTATTTGTGTCAATATAAATGAAGAAAAACAGCTGAAGAAATACACTTTTTATTCACTTACTCTGAGTTCATTTTTTGCATCTGTGAATTCCTAAGGATGTATCCTTAGCAAGCATTTGTAGGGTATACAGGATCGGTGAGTAGCACATTTCTGCAGTCAAACTCCAGAGTGGGGATATGCCTGCTTTACAATTTTAATTCATATGGACTAGTATTACACACATATATATATGTGTGTGTGTGTATGTGTGTATACATATGTGTGTGTGTATATATATAGCTATATATATATGTATATATACATATGTATACACACACATATATATACACACATATAAATATATATACATATATACAGACATATATACAGAGATCTATATACACACACACATACATGCAGTTATACATAGATACGTATGTATGCACACATAGGCATATGTATATACACATACAAGAATATGTGTATACATGAACATAGAAATTTAACTGTCTATAACTGTATATCTCCATATATATACTTCTATATGTATTTATGTGTGTGTGTATATCTATATGTATGTGTATATATATATATATATACACACTCACTTATTTGCTTAATCATGGAAATCTAGTTGTATGAGACTGTTTAAATTTTCTTTGCGCAAATTTTCAGTAGCTACACCTGTAGCTCTAGCTCATAATGCTGGGTCACTGTATGTGTCACTGAAGGCAAAAATTTTGAACCAAGGTTAAGTAAACTTTCTGTAACCATTTTTTTCACTTGGTCTAGATGAAAGAACTGAACCAGAGTTTGGGGGGCATGTTTTGATAAGAATAAGTTTTTGCTTATAGGAACTTGAAATTACTTTTGAAGTTTTTAAAGGAATTGAGAATTTCTTTCAGTCTTATTTGGAGTTAATCACATGCCTTTTATAGTTCCTGAAAGCTTATAGAAAAATCATAACTTCATTTTTCAGCATTTGCTTATTTGAATGGAACATGTAAATTGAACATGATAGGCAGCCTGATGTCTTCAGGATTCAGCCAAAAAGAAAAATGCTTGACATTCCTGTTACAAAATGTTTATTTCTTATTTGATTCTATTGGAATAAAATTCTGCCTTCTTGTTAATCTTTACTAAACACTGCTTTTGCAGTGTGTTGAAGAAATCATTGAAGTTTAAAACTTTGTGAACCATTGAAGTTAACAATATGCCACATGTTGTTGAATTTTACTCTATTCAATTTTTAAGTGTATTTTAATTTTATATTATGGCTGTCTTATATATCTGTCTAGGTGAAGGTGATACAACTCCAACTACAACCAGCTTGGATGGTAAGTAAGTTTCTACATGAACTGTGCAATGCATAACTATCCTCTAAGTCTAGACATTTCTTTCCAATTGGGAACAAGATAAAGATCAGTTAAAGTCATAAAAAAACCACCATACAGACTGAGCAAAATTAATTTTACAAGATGAAAATGGGGAATAGCTTTATTATACTCCTTTATCTATTTTCACTGTCATGACTTGCCTGTGGTGAGATTTGATAATGAGTTTCAATGTTTGCTTTTTAACTATGTAAATCTCAAAAAAGCTATTTAAATATATGTATTTTATATTTGCTATGGATATTTAAATAGACCTAATCAGCATCACTGAAGTAGTTTTGATGGCCTAGAAATAAATTTCATTAGTACAGGAAAATTAATCCATAATAAACATTGACCCTCTTGTAGTCCTGTTATGCAACTGTGCAGGCTTCCTACCACTGTTTTTAGTAAAATGTGATCTCTGGACCTGCTTTCAGATACTGCCATTCCTTGTGCCTCAACAAAACATTTGAGAGTTGTAAATGGAATCCCAACACAAACTAACGAAGGATGGGTGGTTAGTTTGACATACAGGTAACTATCACTTTGATTAGAAGGACAATGCAATTACAAGGATATTTGTTTTGGAATTGCAGAAAATGTTGACTGTAATAAGAATGCTTCTAGACTGCATTTAAATTCTGTAAAAGCAGAGAATTGGCATTCCTCTAATGTCAGGTAATGCCATAGTATTCACTTTGCTGGTGAAATACTTCATATGTTCATTATCACTAATTTATACATATGATCCTGCAAAGCATTCATAGTATTCTGCTCTTTCAATTAGCTACTGCAGACATTTTCATAACATTGGCCTAGAATTCAACATTAAAGTGTTTATTTTAGGGACCGTTAGAAAAAACTTGAATTTCAGATCAATATTTTCACTTTGATGGCAGAGCATTTAGTTGTGAAATGTTGGATTCAGGATTTATATCCATGTCAAATTGAGCTTTCTCCTCATGCAATTAAAATTTATTTGGTATTTTAAAAAAACCCAACTACGTAGGAGCTATAAGGAAATCCTTTTCTTTCTGTGAAACAATACCCTGACACTTACAGCTTGCGTATAACACATGTATTACATTATGGAAGATCTTTGCTGCTGTGTAAAAGCAGAACACAGAATGGCTGTGTCCTATGTTCTTTACTCTGTTTCATAACTCATCATCTGGAAGTGTGAATCATTAATTTATAACAGGATATATCTCATGCATCAGCCCTGGATCTTCTATCATGAAAAAAAGTAAGAAAAACAACTTCTTTTGTCTGCTGGGCCAGACCTAAGTAAAGCTCAATTCTATTAACTTATGATTCATCATCTCTTTTAAAACTATGTTGTTAAAGAGGTATCAAATGAAAAATGGGAGTAATGGAAAAGATAAAAATTATAATTTCAACATTGCTTCATTGCTAGAGAAATTCTGGGGCGTTCTTCCCATTGTTGGTAATCTTTGCATCTTATGAGATCCCTCAGATCTCAACCTTTCTGGGAGCGCATCGGGTGGTTCAGGAAGACATTTCTAGAGGAACATCACTTTATTCCTAGACTAAGTAACCAGATGGGTGGGCTAAATCACTCCCTGGAAAGGTCAATCTTTGCACTGTTTCAAAAGTAGACTTGATAAAATTTGATGAACTTTTAGGCAGGTAAGGTGAATTACATCTGGGTGCCTAAAATTTAAATAGCTATTGTTAGGGTAGTTGAACCTGGATTTTTGCTAGGCAATAAAATTCCATGAAACAGATGAGTGCTTAAATGATTGCAGATCCTTTTATGAATACGGGATTCCTGGAATACTCCAGCAGCAAAATGTATCTTGCAGTATTACACATGGGCACAAAAATGTAGTTTTATTTTGTATTGTTACCAAGGAAGCAAATAGAATATTGTCTGAAACAAAATCTTAATTGCTTCAGAACTTTCTGCAAGATAACCTAGCTGAACACTCCAAAATGGAATTTCTGTCTCTGAATTGTGAAGGCCTAGTGAAACTTAGAAACTATTCATATTTGGTAGCCAAAGCCCATCTCTAAATGTTAAATTGATTAATGAAATTTTCTTATATTTCCAACCCAGATTCTGTAACGAGGTATATTTAAGTATATTTAAATAGATTTCATTTGTTTCATGGACCAGCTATAAATTTGCCCCCTAGTTAAAATAGGAATTAACCTTTCTGTGTGTACTAGTCAATCTTCAAAAGCAGATGATAAAATCTTGTATAATAAGAAAGTAAGTGATGCAAACATAGTTATACTCCTGATTGTGATATTTTTTATAATAAAACAAGCTAGAACCTACATTTTAGAAAGACTCCAGACTTTTGGACCAGGTATTTCACTCCTTAACCAAAATACAATTAAAAAAAAAAAAAATAAGTCAAAGCTCTCTGTTATCCTGCTGTCTTTGAACTCCATATATAGTCTGGTATCCATCCAGTAGTTCTTTGCAAAGCTTTGAACATTTGTGTGATTTGAATTTATAAATTGTGAGATTTTAAACTTTTCCCAAATTGCTGACAATTCTGATTCACTTTCCAAAGAGCTGCAGAAAATAAATGAGATTTTGGAGGCACAAAGAACGAAACTAATTAATCTACATTCCACAGTCTTTTTTTTAATTTTTTTTTTTATTTTAAGAACTGTCATGCTTAATTGCTTTAATTTTACTTGATATATTACGCTTCAGGTTTTCTATAATCACATGTAGGATGTCATACGCTGCAGATTGTTTCCAACTGAAGTATGTGGGGACGCAAATCTCATAGGGTTTGTAATCAAATAGGAACTCTCCACCTTGAGGTCAATGCTTTGAATAATACTTACATGAATAATGACCAAATGTTGTTTACATCTGGTGGCAGTTTGGGAACTTGCTTGAAAGTTTCAGTCCAGTTCCTGTTACAAAGAATCGGCCCTTTTTTAAAAAAAAATTAAATTAAGTGTCTTATTACAAATTCAGCTTTGAAACCACTAAATGAACAGCATAACTGAATTTGTGTTTCTGTCTGGTTTTTGCACGTTGGAGTAGAGCTCTACAAAGTCATGTTTCTGTAAGTGTTGAAACTGTAGAGCAAAGGGACAGAGACAAGTTTCCTCATGTTGTCAGTCTGCCACTTTTTACCAGCAAACATGTGTGGGGAGTAAAGCACTCTCTAAACTTTTTTACTATGTAGAAACTAATGCTTATGCTTGTTTTTGGGTTTTTTTTAACCTTTATTCTTTTTTTTTTTCCTCCAGGAATAAGCATATTTGTGGTGGTACTTTGATAAAGGAAGAGTGGGTTCTTACAGCAAGGCAGTGTTTCCCTTCTCGGTACAGTAGTCTGTAGCTTTGCAATATTAAAATCCATCTATTTTCAGGAACTTATCAGCATAACACTTCTTCAACTTGAATGCAGCAATGTTGCCTCCTGTTTGGCTTTAACACTGCTTTTTCTGATATAAAAGGCCCGTGGGACCTTGGTATTTTCTGTTATTACTGCTGTAAATCTAAATAGCCCTGGCTATTTTACATAGAAGCATAAATAGATTTTCCAAGTGTCATGGTTAGACAATTGCTTCTTTATGAGAATAATCTCATGCTTCTGCTTAACTGGACAAAATAAAATAGAAAACTTGGGTAAATCTAAAAAAGTTCAAAGGTTCATACTGTCCAAGGATTTAAATGTTTGGATACTATTATGAAACAAAAATCAGATTTTAGTAACAGTTAAAGATGAAATTATGTAATGGCTTCAGGCCAAAAACTTACATCCTAGCATGTTGATTTTGGAATAGCAGTTGGCAGCATAAAGCCATTTCTGCTGAAGAGCATTAGTTAAGCTCTTCCAGCATAATCATATTAAGCAGAGTTTTTTTTAGTTATTTTATTATATAGTCAGCAAAATCTTAACCAACTTTGCCTCATTTAGGTACAAAGATTTGAAAGACTACAAAGCCTGGCTTGGAGTTCATAATATCAAAGGAAAGGGAGAGGAGAAGCATAGGCAAGTCCGGAATATCTCCCAGTTGGTATACGGCCCCGCAGGGTCAGATTTGGTTTTACTTAAACTTAGCAGGTTAGTAGCTGTTATTGTGAATTCTGGGGGTTTCATGTGATGTGTGAGATTCTTCCTTAATGAGAGTTGCAAGTTCGTTGCTCTACTGTCTCCAGTACTACAGATGCTGTCTCCATGGGGTAAACTTCCAACTGAAAGAAATTTTACTTGGTATATGGAGAAGTGCAGGTCCATCTACATTACTCAGAAAACAGGTGTTACTGCTGAAAAATCGAGCCTACTTTTTTTTTTTTTTTTTTGATAACCATGTTTAGATTTGTTGGGAGATTTGAAGAAAACCCACAAAGTACCCACATGGAGTAGTATATGGTTTTAATTTATAGAATAAGCACCAGATTGTAGCTGAGATCCTTGTGTATATACAAGCTTTCAAACTTTCTCCATATTAACAACCTATATATCCAAATGAAATGCCATCACTACTTACTTACTTTTAAGATGAAAACCCAAGTTAAATAGCATAAAAGTGGTGACAGCATTTCAAGACTTTTTTTGACAGTTAGCAGCTGTAGTACAAAAAATAGGTAGAAGGCTCTATCAATATTCTTCAAAGACAGAAAATGAAAGGAAAAGCATTGGCACAGTTTTCACTTGCTGTGGTCTATAATAGATTTAATGTAATTTTTAAAATATATTTTAGAAGGTTAAGTAAAATCCATTGTATCTGTTATTTTTTTCCTCTTTTCAGACCTGCTATATTGACAAATTTTGTAGAAATAATCCGATTGCCCATTTCTGGATGTACCATTCCAGAGAAGACCAGCTGCAGTGTTTATGGATGGGGATACACTGGATGTAAGAAACTATTTTTAAAAACTAAATGAATACGTTGACAACTTACTTCCTCTTGTCATTATAGGTGAGGCTGCTGGTATTGCCTGATGCCACAGTTGTCCAACACTTCTTGTTATAAGATAGAGTTGGGGCTTTCTTCTAATATTGTAAATCTCTGAGCCTTTTATCCAAGTTAATTTAATACAAAACACTTTTTACTAGTCTCTCATTTTTGTTGTTATTTCAGTGACAGGCAAAATTATTAAAACATTTCAAGGAATTAGAGAAAAATACTGATCTACATGTTTTAAAAAAATAGCAGAATTTCTCTGCAGAATGTTAACAGGGTATTTTGACAAAATCTTGTTCATCTACTTGAGCAGTTTCTTTCTGTATCCCAAAGCAAGCCCCTGTGGACAAAATAGTCCAGAAACATATAATCAAAGACTTTATTAACATACACAATGACAGTGAACTAGGGATGCACAGGCAACCCTAAGTCTGGTGTTTCCTAACTTTTGAGTGCTTGACTTTGCAACCTTCCTAATGTTTATTAAACACAGTTTTGTGTGAAGAAAATACAAATATGTGGGAGAACAGACATTTATTTAGTCTGGTAAATGCTATATCTGGCTAATTATGTGTTGATAAAAAGTTAATAGCTGCCAGTTGACAATAATTACTCCAATATTTACTGTGCTCAAATGTTGTTTTGCCACAGACCCTGAGTAAGCAGCAGCAATATACTCACACTGTCCTGGAAGCAGAGCAGAAACTAGGCTGGAATTCTGAGGCTGTCTTCCTTGTAGCCATTACTCTGCCATTTCTTTGTGGGTGGCAATTAATCTGTACCAGCCCTCTCCCAAATGACTGCCTTTGATGTTCCCAGCGTGTCCATATTAGCCATCCTCTCGGGGCATCGGCTGTCTGGGGGACAGGGACATAGGGCTGGAGCATCACAGGAAAGCTCAGCTTAAGAGAACTGATAAGGAATTTGCAATGTTGTGGAGTTACGTAATACAGTAAATACATAACATCTGTCATCCAAGGACTTTGTACTATATTTTATGCACTACTTATTATAATCCTCACAGAATCCCGGTCAGGGAAGGAAGAAGTGTTACATCCATTTTTTCAAGAAAACAGGATAATAAGTCAGTGGAGGGCAAGCCTGGCATTTTCTTTTGATGGCTGTGCAGAGAATGGGCAGGTCCAGACCCTTTATTTATCTTTGCAGCTTGTACAGGCTTGTCTTTCGACATGTAGAACAAGAGTGAGCTCCACAGGGCTCCTGCTTCCTGACCTTCACACTGATGAATGGAGATTGCACAAGGCTGTGGCTCTGCCCTTGCAGGCACAAAGTCATTCAGGGTAGCTGAGCCAGCACAGAGTGAGAAAAACTCCACTCTGCTGCAGTATTTTTCAAGTCACACGTCAGTCCTTCCCTAGGCCATGGCAGGCACTGTTACACATTAACTCATGTTTAAGGCAGGAGCAGAATCCTCCCTCCATTGATGGGAGTGATAACATTTTTAGGCTCTTTTTTCTGATTTCTTTGAGGACTGAGCAAGCTGGTGGTGAGCTGTAGACTAAGCCCAGTTACGCAGCCCTTTATTCTAATACCGAAAACTTATCCAGATATTCTCAGAGAATTGAACAGACATGAAAACCAAAAAAAGTCTGGCAAATCCCATTTGCAGAAAATATAAGAAATCCAGATACAAAAGCATGATAATAATGGGACTGGACAAAAATGTGAGTATTGGAGAGAAAGTACAGTAGCTGAAATTACATGAGTAAGTTTATCTAGAATGTATCTTCAATTGCTTTTTTCCCCCTAAAATAGAATAAATTTTTTATTCTCTTTCCAATCATAGTAGTTAATTATGATGGCCTTCTCCGAGTAGCAAACCTGTTCATTTTGGGAAATGAGAAATGCAACCAGTATCTCAAAGGGAAGATCACTGTGAATGAGTCTGAAATCTGTGCTGTGGCTGAAACCATAGGTGCTGGGCCTTGTGAGGTAAATATTATGCTTCCTAATAAATTTTTAGAACCCTGGCTATTTCTTTCCCAAAAATAATTTACCGGAGTTTTTTAAAGTATTCTCACTGCGCTAAACTTTTGCATTGGAAAATTATTTGTGTTACAAGTGGTCTATTTTATGTTAGAGTGCAGAAATTGCTTCTATCTCACTGTGCTGCCACACTATTGAAAGATTTACGTGAATCTTTAATATATTCATATGACTAAAACACTTCATACATGTTTTGTATAATAAGGGCTAAGGTGGGCTCTGTGGTAGCAACGGATGTGTGTTTTGATTGAGTAGAAAGCAAAGGCTGGACAAATTTACCTTCTTATTTAAATGGGAAATTGCATGCAAAATACGTAACAGTCAGTACTCAACAGAGTTGATAAAAGTAGGAAGGAAAGAGAAAGATCCAAAAATGTACTGAGGTTTTTATTAGTCAGAAGGCTGGAACATTTTGGTCTCCCTAATCAAGCCTGAGCAACATATTGGTGAGGCCAGGAGAATTACTTCAGTGATCGTATAGTTTGATACATTTGTTTTGCTTAGCGCTAGTTTTGATGATGGAGAAAAGACATCTGAGGAGAAAAGCTGTAAATAATTTATTACAGAAGGATATAATCTTTTTTTTTTTTTGGTGGAAAATCTGACTGAGGACATCTAGAAGGAGGGAATTTATGAACATAATCAAGTATTTATTATCTGGAATAGAATTGTTGATTTCCTAACACCGATGTTAACCATGTAGTAAAGTTTTCCCTACCCAAGGGTACTACCAAACCGTGGGGAACAGAGGTCATCTTCATAAAGCTGAGGCCTCTTCTATTTGTTATTAATATTCCATGGGATCATTTTTTGTTGCAAAGTATTTTCTTCAAAATAAAATATTTAATTGTAAATGGGGTCTTAGACTTGTCAAGGCTTATAAATGAAACATCTGCATGGAAGTCTGCTGGGATCCTGCACTTTGTTTTCCCCTGCAAGAAGAAATGGACTGAATTAATATTAGCAATCAGTCTTAATCACTGAGCAGTTTCCTGCTCCCTAAGTTCTGCTTTGAAGCTACTTTCCTCAGCAGAGAGCAGGCAGAGGAACAAAATCAGATTGGCAGGTGAAACTCTGCTCCTGAAAGTGTTTAATGAGGCACTCTGATGGCACTGACATAGTTCATTGTTCATGAGGGAACTACTCTGCCGTCAGTCAGAAAAAATCCCAAACCAAATAAAGGTCAAACATTGTTGTTTCTCTGGTGATCCAGAGAGAATGCAATGCTAATTGTCAGCTTTAATTTTTTGAAACAATGACTCACTATCTGATATGAGCATTTGCTGTCTAGTTTTGCAGCAAGTTTCCTGGGTCCAGTCTACCTGAGTCCAGCCTGGGTAAAACCTGCAGTATCTATGTTCAAGTCCCAGATCTATGTGATTGTGATCTAACTCTGATCTCAGCAGGTCATACTCCACATTTTCGTAGAATGCATAAACTGGTGTATATGTGTCTCATTCATTCAGAATAACAAAAAATATCATTTTAACAAGTTATGTCCCAAAATAATGTGTAAAAAATACTGCCTTTTATTATGTTTGTTATCCCCCCCTGCCTATTAGTTCATATAGATTCTCACCCTAGGGCCTTGCAAGATGATTGACTGAAAGAAAGATACTAACCTGACTTTGTCAGTAGTCTTTGATGCAAAGCCTGTCATCATAACAAAGATGTTTATCAGTCAACTCACATTCTGCTCATCTGGTTTCATTTACGTAAACAAATATTAGGCTTGCAGGTAGCTGAAAGAGGTGAATAAAATCTGGCTGTCTGAAGTCACTAGAATCACATATTGAGATGGATAACAGAGCTTAATTTGCATGGAAAGGAACAAAAGGTCAGAGGCCAACTTTGGCATCGGTTCTCGTAAGTTCTGGCTATGAAAAACATATTGGAAGTTGGTTTATGTCCTATGGCAAGAATAACACTGTTGCCTGTGCATCCCAAAAGAAACCAGTCAGTAGTAGACAGGTGGGAGCTGTGTCTTAAAGCATTTGGAGAACTGACATCCATTCTGTTTATTTTTTCCTAGCGAGATTATGGTGGTCCCTTGGTTTGTGAACAAAACAGGCTGAAGATAGTAATTGGTGTCATTGTTCCTGGCCGTGGATGTGCCATTCGAAACCGTCCTGGGATTTTTGTTCGGGTCTCATATTATTCCCGGTGGATACACAAGATTATGATGACCTACAGAAAACCCTGAAAAACTCAACAACTTCAATTGAAAGATTTTGGACAGCGTGTAATTAATGTGTAATGTAAAGATCAACAATTTCTTAAGTACTTGATAGTCAAGTTTGTTGAGCTTCTTTTAATATTTATGGGTGTTTTTGGTGTTTTTGTCTATCAGTGTTGTTTTATAAATGTTGGAGTGACTTACAGTATATGCAAGTATGGTGACATATCTCCTGAAGATACTTGAATGGATAAACAATTTTGCAAAGACATTATTACTGGGTGATAAATGGTTTTGTAGAAATAGATCATATGACCTCTTTTATGCTGCTCTTCAGATTATCTTAGAAGGCAAAACAAATTATAGTTCTACTTAACACATTTTATTCTTTCTATGAGCCATATATTTCTCTTCATATATGACAAAAGCCCTACTGAGAAATATATGCATCTGTCAAGGACAGCATTTATGATCATATTTCTCTTTCCCCCTTATAAGAGGTCAAAGATTTCAGTATTTTATTAAAAAATAGTATCATTAGTAAGTAATCTTTTCACTATTGATGGACTTTGACAAGACTGCCATAAGCAGAGTTCTCATAAAAGTCACTATCACTTTCTTTTACACAGTGCCTACAGACTCTAGTTCTGCACTTGGTTCCTTCACTGTATATGTGGTACTCTGACAGATATCTCAAATGCTGTTTTGGTTAGCGAACTGTTGATAATTTCTTTAAAGTTTGACCCAGAAATAACTGTGGCTTTACAATGCTAATGACAGCATTTCATACAGTTTGAAAAAGTAATCCTGGTTAGCTATTGGAAGACTTTGGGCATTAAAAGAAATTTCAATCAAATATGCCCAAAACTTTCGAAACAGACGAGTATTAAAAATTCAGTTGGTTCTAGTTATTTCATTAAACTCTGCATTTACAGCAGGAAAAAGAGCAGTTGAATCTGGCACCTGGCTGTGAGACTTAAGACTTGGAAAAGTAAGTTATACATTAATAGTTTTTCAGAGACTTGAGAACTTTAATAAAACCTTAACTAGATTTGGACAAAATTCTATCCTTTGTGTAATTCCTTTCAGGATAATAAAACAATTGCAGAGATTGATATGATCTTGTATTTAATATGGACAACATCACCAGTAGCTTAGTTGCTTGTTTCCTGCCTGTATATAGGACAATCATTTTCCTCTATGCTGATAGGGAAAGGGAACAAAAATTCATCATCTATGAAAAGTGCTTGTTCTCCTGTAGGCATTTAGTTTTATGTCTGGAGGTATTGTACAAATGTGTTGTTATAGGTGGCACTGATTACCCTTTAATTTTTGGAACGTTGACTCGACATATATCCAATTGTTAGTTTTACTACTGTACATGTAATTGCATAAGTAACAGCACTGTTACTTGTGACTGTGTAAATTGTAAATATTTCCAGTAGCGTTTGGTCTGTGTATCAAATCTAACTGCATAGCCATGAGGCTGACACCGTGGTGCAGACATACAAAAGGACATGTCATGCAGGTGATGCAGGGTTGAATTCCCCTGTCAGAAAGCAGCCGCCTCAGGGGGGCTGTCTTGGGAGACAGGCCTCGTCTTGACTCACCAAATTTTCTTCAGCAGTGCACTTTGATTTCAGTGGGACTCAAGTATGCTTTCATCTCCTGGTGAGCTGGGATGAGTTTCAGCCCATGCTTAAGTGGCTTGGCTTGCTGAGGTTTGTGTCACACATCCAGCGGATTCTACTGGCACATAGGAAGAAGTCTTTCAGCAAGCAGAAATTCCTCCTGATGTAAATAGTCTCTTTGGACAAGATGTGACTTCTCCGTACAGCAGATTCAAGGTTGTGGATGCTATGCAGATAGTCTGTTTCCATCTATTCTCACCACCTCTGAAGGTTTCGTGCTCCCTTTGGCCTCTCTTACTTATCAGGCCTAAAGAGGGCAGGATTTAGCCTGTTGTATTTACACTTAATTATTGTCATGTAGGTGAAGAATGTATGCATACTAAGTATATACTGACCATATGTTATTGAAAGGATTGAATTTTTAAGAGAGACTTCTAAAAAACTCCAAGTGAGTTTTGTTCTCAGCCACAAGTAGAATGTGGATAAAATACATAATTCCATGTTCACTCTTTGTATTCTAAGAATTGTTATGTGCTCACTGTATTATATTTGCAGGCATTTTGTTATGTCTATCTGAAAAAAAAATTGAATCCTAAAATATTTTAGTTATAAGCTTCTGCTGTGCAGAAGATGTGATTTATATATATCACACACACACACACACACACACACACACACACATATATATATGATAAAAATACTGTTTTTTGTTAGACAATGTGTAAGGATTTTTACCTGTTTGTTCTGGGCAATGCCTCAGTAAAATAAATTGTGCAGAGTTGATGCTCCAGAACTTAACAAGTTTGTATGCACTTGCTTACCAGGTACTTTTGCTCTCCCTACCTCAGAATGGAGGGCACCTGAGATCCTGAAGAGCAAGGGAAGAGAAGAATAATGATATGTGGTAATGAATCTGTACTTCATTTATTCCTGTGAATATTTCTTGTTGGTACCAATGGTACCGTACCAGGCAACTGTTATAACTACAGGATTCTCTTAAGAAAGCACACTCTATAGATATTTTTTCACTGTTCTAATATTTTTCTCTCTGTTGTAACAAGGGAACCTGATTTAGTGCCCATCTAAATTGCTGGAAAGCCTCTTACTAACTTCAGTGGGATCTGGACTTTACTTCATAAATGTGATTTTAATCATATTAGAATAAAGGGTACAGAACTTAAATTCTTACATAATGACATTCTTAAACTCCATTGAATTTCATTCTCAATCTCCTTGCTGTAACTCATCCTTGATCTCTGAAAGGTGCAATGTCTGGATGTAAAATTTTGGAATTAAGACCTAAGAGCTGATTTTGTGAAACTTAAGTTAGTTTAACTTGATTACTATTTTCTTTGGGCATCAGAACCAGCTAACACTTCTCCCTTTTCTTAAAGAAAACATTTTTCCCTTAAAAAAGTTTTTCCCCCAGCTCTTTTTCTCTCATAAACCTCATGACCCTCAGAGAAAAATGTAGCTCTCATTGGGAATGTACTGGTCTAGATTTTTGCTGCTACTGCTGAAATTTTCTTCTCTAGTTTAAGATTAAAATTCTCTGAGGCATTCTGCAATCCCTTGCTGCAGGTAATGCCAATGTACTTGACAGAGCTACTCACTTGAGTTAGAGCTTTTCAGATGAGGGTCCAAATGTATTTCTAGGGGTCAAAATCTACTCAGGCAAAATGTCCCTTGAATTCAGTGAATGTGGTCGTCAAAAGAGCAGGGCCTAAGAATTGTTAAGTGCTTTTCCACATGGATCATTGTACAAGGATTCTCAGCTCCAAGGCAACTCCAGCAGGAGTCGAGGCTTTGTCATCATCCTTCTGGGAGGCTGGTTGTAAACCAGTCAATCCCCATGGAGGCCATATAAAGCCTATTCGATTGGTTGCTTAGCCTTGTCTCCTTATCAATTATTTTCTTCCTCCCTCACGTGCACTGGTATATTACTGTTTTTGAATGTTGGAGCTGCTGGCAGGAACTGACATGGCATTTCACCTGAAAATTTTCCAGTGTTCCTTTTTAAACATACACATGGGCATTTATGTATGGTGTTTCCTTGCGTGGGATCTAACTTCAGGGAGCTGCCTGTGGAGTTTAGTGTATGATAAAGGTATTTTTTTATTGAACTGGGAAAAGTAATGCTCCCATTAAGTACACCTTGCTGAATGCCTAATGAAAAGGGAACACTGTAGTTATAAGTTGTAATACAAATCTTCTGTAATTAACGACATCTTCATTAGTTAATAAAGTTGGTATTTTTGTAACCTTGTTTACTCTTATTATTCTTAATAAAGTATTTTATAAAAAACAACAACTTAATTAGCATTACATTTCTTATTGAAAGAAGAAGGTCAGAACCCCACTTCAAGTCTCCCAGTTCCAATTCCAGTGAGAGATTTTAATGTGCAGAGTAAGGAGGACTGCTGCTTTAAAGATCCTTATGTGTCCAATAGCAGAATTGAAAATATAATGAAAGAGAGAGCCAAATACATGATGATCTTGTTGAGACTTCCCAAGACCTTTCTGACTGATTTCTGCACTGAAAATGGACTAAGCCTATTACAGTGAGAGTATATTTGCAGTGGAAAGGATGTGCTCAAGCTAAACAAATATTTTCCAAGAGCTTTTAGTGCCTTACAATTTCAGTGTGAGAGGCTTGGAATTTTACTTGTTTATATGAATATACTTTACACTTCTGGAAAGGGTTTCCCTCACAGTATCACTTAATAGTATTGATGGTACAAAAGACAGTGCAAAGGAGAGCAATAACTTGCAACAAACCTTGGTGCTGCTGCTGCATTTAATACCACAAGCAGACAGCAGCTACCAGAAAAGGAAACAAGCAACACCCTTACTAACCCCACCAGATCAGGGTCAAGTACTGTCAAACTCCTATAACATCAGAGTATTCTGGTGAGTTCAAATAAGGGGCTGTAAGTTCATTAATTCTTTGTCATTATCCAGCTGAAATTTCAAAGTTGTAAGCATTTCTGCTTACACTGTGATTTTGATGATTTAAATATATATTTGCTCTGGTTGTATCAACAGTGAATCATTTTCCAAATAGACTCATTTACAGAGTGTTTGAAGTCTGATTCTGAGTTCTCCATGGAAAACATCACTTTCTTTTTGTTTGTCTTCCAAAAGGGGTGTTTGTAATTGATTTATAAAATCAATGGATTTTATCAGGAACTCCTGAAATCAGTAGGAAGCTTGCAATAACTTCAACCATGCAGGAATGCTTCCAAAGTTATAAAAAATCTAGAGATGGTCCATATGTCAAAACAATATTTTGCTATAGTTTTACATTCAAAGTCTTCATTATGTTCAGGTGACCTGTCTGTCTTCTGGGAGCCATGAAAATTAACTGCTTGTACAGCGATTTGCACCACAAAAATCTCCAAAGAGATATTGCCTTCATATTACATTCTGCCATGGCTTTATCTTTTGTAGCAGCAGGAGCACCATGGTCTGCAAATGATAAATGATGGAAACCCACATGGATGCGCACTGCTTGTGTTCTGCTCTCTGTTATTTAATAAGCCTCGTGTAAACAGAGCAGGCCATTTAGTAGGGTTCAGTTGTGTATCCACTCTGCCTTCAAAAGCACGGACTTCTGGACAGCTATGTTCCAATAAAACCCACGTGCAATAAGTAGGAAAGAAAACAGCTGGGAGGAAATAGTCAAACCATAAAAGATTAATAACAAAATAATCCCTAAAATAAAAAGATCTTTTTTTCAAGCTGTCTCAGTTTTTATAACATAGGATATATGGTGTGAAAAGCTGCAATGGAATAGCTTAATAGTTAAATCTACTTCACTTTGTTGAGAAGACTTGGGAAGATGAAATGACTTCTCCATGTTGTCACAGAAGATGTAGGACAAGCTGTGCTTCTGCTTCTGAGGTTCTGATTCTACTTGCATTGAAATTACTGTCAAAACATTATTTCAAAACACTTATTAGTCCAATCTAGGGCTAATGGATATGTCCTAAATCTTCCTTCTGAACCCCTTGGACCTTGTCATGAGATTGTTTCAGATCCTGACTTAAAGAAGTGCTCAGTGCGTGTTCCAGATGGTTAATGAGTGTCAGAGTGAGAAAGTATACATTTTATTTCAAAGCTGCACATCAAAGTTCCACTTCAGACTATCAACTTTGCTCATAGTCTAACTGAAGATGAGAATTGGTTCATTTGTGTGCTATTCAAATGTTCATTAAAAAATAATAATAACAATAATATTATTATAAATTATTCAGAACAAGAACAACAATAGTTTTAAAACCCATGATGAATGCAGTTGCTATTAATGTAGCTTTTACACACAAAATAATAAATTCTTTAGGGAAAAACTCCTCACCACAGCAAAAAAATGTACCACTTCAGAGCCCAAGAAATGTAGTTTTCTTGAGCTATCTCAAGTTTTGTCTGTTGAAGCTAGTGGTAACCTCAATTGGGTTATTTAATATATTCTACTGGGGCACAAAATATATAGAGGACAGTGAATTTCATAATAATTTATCAAAAATAAGGCAAGAAATGCAGAATTAGAGGTATACATTGGATTAGATGAGGCTAGTGTAAAACACAAATAAGGATATAGTCCTTCGACTGAGAGTTTTGCCTTCAGCAATATGTGAGTTTATAGTATTTAATTCAGTCCATATTATACTGACTACAAAAATTCCAGATGGTTTTCTTTTCTTGAGGATTAATGTCAGCATTATACACACAATGAGCAAATATGCATTTACATCAACATTGCTATTACAAACCATGTCAACAACAGTCTTATGTCTTGGGCGTAAATATGCCATCTGCTGTTCAGCCTTGTGTTTAACAGTGCTCTAACTTCACAGAGCAGTTACAAAACTGCCATCACAGAACTCCTTCTCCTTTTTTTTTATTTACTTTTTTATTTTTTATTTTTTATTTTTGCTTTTATTAAATGAAAACTCAGAAAATTTGCTGTTCACATCATTGTAAGTTGTGGAAGATTAGTATTAAGCATTCACTTGAAAGTGTCTGTTTTCCATTTCTGTGCATCCTCACAATGCCAATGAGCCAATTATTGCCTGATCCTGTAAATCTTTGAAGCCTGTGTTTCTGTTGGCAAAGTCCCCATATAGCCTCATTTTTTTCTGTTGTACATATTCAGAAAAAGTCCTCAGAATACCTCTAGGACTGAAAACTCATTGCAGTGCAGCCTTCAGCTATCCACCCTGATGTTCCCAGCTTGCCATCAAGTACACTGACTCATGGAATATTCTGGTGGGCTCGATGTCTTCTGCACACCCCGCACCAGAAAGGCCTGGGGAGGTGGTGCACAGCCATTGATACCAAACCAGCCCTACATCGCCAGAGGTTTGATGTGGCTCAGCACTGGAAACACACAAATTACACATGGACACAGAAAAAAGTGCACATCACACTCATCCAAATGCACATAGATGCTTTCACAATGGGATCTAGCTAACTAATTAACAAATTCTCAGTCTACACACATACTTCAGGAAAAGGATTATAACTTGGGGGTTTCCTTGTCCCAGTGCTGTGATAACTCAGGTGCCTTAGAACAGGAACAGGATAGCATGAGAAGAGAGGTCATCTTATCAAGAGCACTTATCACTCTTCCAAACTAACAAAGAATAATGGTGACAGCCAGCGGTATAAATTTTTGATATCCTGATTTGGCACATTTGTGATGACAAACTTTTTCAGTGTGAGCCTGAGTTGGAATAAAACCTTTAGTACCTCTTATCCTTTGGACATGCTCTGGATTAGCTGGATCCAACCCAATCCACTCAGTTCAGTAGTGACTGCATGTCTGCATATGTCTTTGTGTGTGTGTGTGTGTGTGTGTGAGCATGCCCATGTGTGCAGATGCACATCTATCTATTCTTCCTGGTGCAGTGTACAAGATCTAGGATTGCTGTTTTCTGTCTTGGAAGCAGATAAAGTAGGCCTGGCTAGTTTTCAGCCATCTGTGTTCTAGTCTGTACACATTGGTACAACTGTAACGGCCTGTGAAGGCCCCAAAAGTGAGAAATTAAAAAACTCCGTCTTGGCCATTAAGATGCTCAAACGTTTTAGG
This sequence comes from Pardalotus punctatus, assembly GCA_013400915.1. Lineage (NCBI taxonomy): Eukaryota > Metazoa > Chordata > Aves > Passeriformes > Pardalotidae > Pardalotus > Pardalotus punctatus. The sequence continues at coordinate 1,898,233 of VZTX01013253.1, forward strand.
GAATCAGTGCTAACCATTTACAATGACACTGCTAATTGAAAGAGTGTGTGGGACTTTGGAGATCTTTCTAGATGGTTTCTTTTTTCTTTTATTCCACTTCAATTTTTGGTAGCTATCACCAGAGGCTGGCTTTAATTTTAAAGCTGTCTTAAAAGCAAATATTCTTCCTGTAGAAACCTGCTTCCTTACTGGAGCTCTTCCTGGGCTGTTACCTGAATTAGTTTGGTTAGAAGTCACTCCTAAAGTTCTGTTTTCCCATTCTTACTTCTCATTTTATTTTATTTTTTATTTTAGCAGAGACACCAGGCTGCATTTGCAAGCATTGTGTTTTTTAATCCCCTCTGATGTCACTTAGTGTTAGCAACTTTTTAGTTCATATAACTCCCTAACACTAATCCCTGAACATTAATTCTTTCAGCTTTCTATGTAAGTTTTTTTAAGCCCTACCTTCCTGCCAGATTTATATACATGCTAGGAAAATAAAAGGAGGGGGAGAAAAAAAAAAGGCTTTTCAGTTTTTTTTTAACTGGCCTTTGCATTAAATGCTGCTAAATTTTCTTATCGGTACTTTTTCCCATTCTGACATGCAGATCTTACTAACTTGGTCTGCAGGAACATATCAGTTTTATTGGTATGTTTGACACAGACCAGGCTGGTTTCCAGCTGAAATCCATTTGTTTTCCCTCCAGTGTGCTTGCTTACCTCCCCAGGCTCACGCTCTGTGTGGCTTCCTCCAAAGAGGTATTTCCCTGCCTATTTGGGTATGTATTTTGCATTGCCTTTCAAAATTGGCAGCAGAGTTTCCTATCTTTCCCAATTTATCCTGAGGAGGGTGGACTTTTCTCCCCATTTTCCCGTCAATTTCTTCAGGAGAGTAAAATACTTCTTAGCTTTAAAGCAATTTCCAACTAAATGTAGGAAGGAATCTGTGACTCTGATGCAAACTTGGACAGCCAAAGCTTACAGGGAAACACCTCACTCGAGCATAAAACAAAAGCTCTGGATGTGCTTCTCTGTTAAATATTTAAATATAGTCTTGGCATTCCCATATTAGTCTGAATGGTTATTTCAGACACTTAAGAAGAGTTTGTGAATCCCTTTCTTGGATCAGATGTGGTGAGGCAGGGGTGTTTGCAGAGAGTGATCCAAGGGACTCCTCAACACTGCTGACAGACAAGGTCTCCAACTCCTTTTCTTCTCTACTGGGTTTTCTTGCTTATTTTCTTGTCTCTCTTGTTTGTTTGTCTGGTACTTTATTATTCTATTTTAATGCTGACAGGAAGAAAATAAACAGGGAAGAGTAGGGCTGGTGCAAGTGTTGTGTTTGAACTGTCTTCCGGGTAAGATTTATGGTCTGCTAAGGACAGCTTTTTGGAAAGTTCTTTTCAATCCACTCTTGGCAGTTTTTTTGGCCTCCTTTGCTGTCTTAAGACACTTCACTTTCTCTGTTTGGAGAGTGCTTTGCTCATTATCTTCTCTGTAAGGGTGGAAATGATGAAGTCACTTTGTGCCTCTCCCCCCTACCGCCCGCCTCATGCCGCTATCTGTGTCCCTTGGTGCCGACTCAGCACCAGCACGGAGCACTCACTGCAGGACATTTTCCTCCTGCAAAATACAGACTGAGGGGATGCTTGAGCAAAACGTATTGAAGAATAAAATACAGCAAACACATGGAGTAGAGTGACATTTCTAAATTTGCCTCACTCTCTCCAGAGACCATGTCTATAAAGACAATTGTGGTGTGTGAGAGTAGACAAAGAAAAGTCACTCTGGAAAAAAGAAGAATTGTTAGAAAAGAATATTGTTTGTACAGAAGGCTTTTGATTGCTCTTCAAGGTGGGCTACTGCCTGCACATGAGTAGTGAATAGATGCCTGGCCTGAAACGGAGACATTCTGCAGAGACAAATGCAAAGGTTAGGGGCTACACTCAGGAAATTTTAGGGGTGAGAAAGCAGCACAATAATTTTAGGTCCCAGCCCATAGGAGTGGCCACTGAGGAGCTTAGGAACCACATAGCTTCTGACCACAACTCATGAGCCATATTGTTCCCAGGTCTCTTTCTTTGAAAGATAAATCCAAGAGAAGAAATTCAACTTTGAGGGAAAAATTTCAGCAAGCTCTGCTGAAAACATTCAGCAGCATGTCACTGACTTCCCTGATATCAGCCCTCTGCACATGGAGTTGGTTTGGTTTGGTTTGGTGTTTCTGTTTGCTATGGGCAAACTGAAAAAGTGGCCTGAACCAGTTTATGTCTGTATCTGAATTTAGCCAGTCTTTTGACTCCAGCTCAGAAGACGAAGATCAAGGGAAGAAAAGCTTTTTTAAAAAAATGTTCTTTTTCAAGCCACATCCTTCCTATCATTTTCCCAATTTCACACATTCATTAGAGGAAGAAATTTACTCATGCAGAAAACAAACCAAGCCCTCCAAGTGAGAACATATAGAAATTTCATTCAAAAATGCTTCTTTTAAGGCACAGAGTCTATAAAAACCACACCAAGGGAATACTGTACTCTGTGGTCATTTGTTAGTAAAGCTGACAGGAAATCAAAACTGAAAGGATTCTTCTGTAACTGCCAACTTGCTGTAATGGAAGCCAAGGGAAATATATTTATCTGTTTACTTGACTAAGAAGAAAGAAACCAAAACATATTTTCCTCCAATAGTAAAAGAGATTAGACTGTTACTAGTCACTTGTGTACTAGACTTCCCTCCAGGCCTTTGCTAATGTTTTGTCTCACATTCAAAACAAATAAAATATGAGCTCTGAGGAAAGAAAACATTTCACAGATTATAGAAAAAGATCTTTATGTACCTAACATTTCACATTATAGCCTAAAGGATATTGCCCAGCACTACACATTATTAAGAATTATAATTTTGTAGAATCTTTTTGGAAACAGATTTCATGCCTGTCATGTGGTACAAAACTGCATCTGCAAAGGAGGACAGGCCATTTGGAGTATGACTCACTAGGCTTGGTTTTCCCTCCAAAATTAATTTTTATTGCATCGAAATAAATAACATAAAATAGAATGGATATGATTCTGTCACCTTGCTTAAGACTTGATGATCTTAAAAGTCTTCTTCTCTCAAAACAGTTCTGGACTTCTTTTAATGGGCGATAAGTCATAGGATGGCGGCAGTAGCCAATCTGATACTAAATGCAATCTCTACAGTTAGATCTCTGTAAGAAACAGCTTCAAGATGATGTGAAGTATAAAAATAATATGAAATATTCCAAGGCCAGGATCAGCAGTGGATTTTGTCGTTGTTACATGGCTCTGATGATACAGAGCTGCCATAAATGTCTTCAATTAATGTATTTACAGAACTTTTCCACTGCCATGTAGCAGTCAAAACCAGATGGCAAATTTTGTCAAAGATATTTCATTTGATTAATTCTTCTGTCTGGGCAGATGCAGTGCAGTCTGTCAAACCATGAAGATAAATAAAAAATTAAGATGTTTTTCCTAGAGACTGCTAGTTGGGTAAAGCTTTGGTAGCTGGAAGAGGGCAAGAATCAGTTGGATTTTTTTTCTAACCATGGATATTTATCCTAACAGAGTATCTTTGATCTGAATCTTAACACAACTCTTTTTAGGGTAGTTGCATGAGGGAAAGCAGTCAGTTTACAGTGTGAAAGACAGTTGAACCAGATAAATAACACATTAAATTCTGCCCAATTTTAAAAATCCACAGCAGGAACCATCGTACTTGTAGTAAGAGATGAATCTGCACGTTATCACCACATATCGCATCAACATATTTTGCTGTGGTTTTGTAGGCTTTTAAAACTCTCTCATAACGTTCAAAGTGCTGGGAAGGAATCTCTTGCATAGACATTATTCCAAAGCACTGAATATACCTATTGAAAATCAGTGAGAATAGGTAGGCTGTAATTTATGATTTATTTAGCACCATAATAGGAACATGAATAGATTATGCTGTAACAAAGCACTTAGGTTCTCCTTTGCGACTCTAATGAAACATATGGTTAACTTCAAGCATAAATTTAAGACCAATTGACAAGTGCCTGCCTTTGAAGATGCAATAATCCAGTGAATTTATAAAGCATTGTGTCTTTGGCCGAATGTGGGCAAGGATTCCAGTTACGGACAGGACTTGTTTATACAGTGCCTAAGACAGGAACACCATAAACATTAAAAAAGACTTCCAAAACTGACATTAAAAATGTTAATGGGTCCCTTTAATTCCTCTTCTCTTTTCAAAATAGAACTTAAAATGACATTCAAAGACTCAACAATGACAACTATATGGGAGAGAACACATTGAAATTTCCTTCTGCTTTAACCACAGTTTGTGTGGCTCCTGTAAAAATAGATCCGGTGCCATGGTTCAGACTTTAGAGTCTTATTAGATGCCTTCTAACATGTCTTTGTATAGCTGAAAGGTAATGCAGGGAACATTTTAATATGGTTGCATTTTAATGGCATTCCATCCAATTACTTCAGAATCTGTGGGGAGCACCTATAACCAGCCTGTGCTCTGGAGCTGAATTTAGATTTTATATCTCTACGGCATCTATATTACTTGTCTAGACACATCTCTTAGGATTCAGAATTACAAATGACAGATTGTATACCAGGCCTGACATTTATGTGATTGAATATAGAGATATATTTATAACATGATGATAACTGTATCTGATACGTGCTTCATCTAAGATCAGAACGAAGCCCAAAACATTCACAAGTGGCAGGGTCAACACCCCTTTATGATTACATTAGAGAATAAAATATTTCTGTATATGCTCAAAAGCACCACATCTTGGCTTTCCAAACTTTTTTCCATAAATTAAACTCTAGTCTATCCTCAGAAGGAAGGCTGAAGATTGAAAAGACTCAAAAACTATTCTTGAAAAGTGTACTACAAATAGCTAAGTCACGTGAATTATTTGATCAAGCCAACTGAATTATATTCAAGAAGTTATGCTAAATCATTAGCAAAGCTCAATTCCACATTTCTACAAACAAGGCAATTGCTTTGAGATTAGCATGGAAGATTTGTGGATTAAAACCAAATGCTAATGACAAGTGAGGATTCACATGGAAAAACTTGAGCATATGCTTCTCTCTAGAGGAAGAATAAGTTTGAAATAGTTCTTTGCAGTCAATATATGCATTAATTTTCTCACCATTAAAATTTTATTCCTTTTAATGATTAAACTAGAATTTATTTGAATTGTAACCAGTCTTTGTCTTTGCCTCTGACTTTTCAAGAATTACTTTATTTTGGAACATCTGTTGAGACCCTGAGTGCACTCAGGGGCCCTAATATCCTTGCCTGTCCCTGGCATTCGCCCCATCCTGCTCATAGCTCAGGACCACACCCCAGCCCCGGGAACCATCAGCTCTTGTCTTAGGAAGGTTGTAGGATTTTGTTGCCACCTGTCCTGGTTCATCCCAGAACCAGCCTGTCTCCATTCACACAGAGGTTCCCACCAGCCCTCCCAGCACCTTTATTTTAAATAATTCTAATAAGTTTTTTTTTAGGTTTTTTTGGTTTTTGTTTTTGTTTGTTGTTGTTGTTGTTGGGGTTTTTTCCCATTTCTTATTACCAAACAAAGAAAGCTTTCTGCTGTGGTCAATGTTTTGTGTCTGTAAATAGGAGTGTCAACCTGAATTACTTGGTTTGATACGAAAGATCCTCCACATCTTTCCCCCATTCACTAATTTGAATTTTAAAATGGCCTTTTCTTCAAGTGAAAAATTTTAATTTTTAAAGGACAGACTTTGATTCAAAATGGAAATCAAAGGCTGCTCATTAGAAAGTAAACTAATTCTAACAAAAACACTTCCTTTGTAGGTTTCATGACTCATAGTTAGGGGTTATGATATTCATTATAAATTCTCATCAGGCTGAACAAAGACACCGGACACGTGCCAGGACATTCTTATGTTTTATTGTATAATTGCCATAACCCCAGCAACCAGCCCACTATTTAGCCTGAAAAGATGTTGGTTAACAAGCCCTTAAATTCTTACAATACACTTCCACAAGAGTGGAGCCAAACAAGCCCTTAATTAAGTACACTTCAGTAAGTTCTCAACTCCCTCAATAAACCCCTCAAAAGGTGCTGGCTCACAAGGCACAACACACCAATATCGAGGGCTCTGGCTAACATGCCACAACACCCTGCCACAATGTCCCCACGCCCCAACAAAGGCCACTAGGGAGTATGGGGTGGAATATGATAGCTGCACTCTGCCCAGGCAAAGCAAGGGAAGGAAACTAAGAATATGACCAGATCCTGCATTGGTCACGCCCTGCGGATGGTCTGGAGCTGGGGGTGCAAGAACAAAGAAAAAGTCAGAGAGAAAGCCAGAGAAAAGAGAAAAAGAGAATGAAGGGGCCTGATCTGCTCTGTTTTATATTTAACCTGATGCTCGCCTCATGAAAATTAGACTTTTCATGCATTTTGTTCCTGCATTCACAGCCAGCCCTTCTCCAAGGAGTGAGGTGGGCAGAAGTGAACCTAGCCCCAGTCTCCAGGAGGAAGAGGAAGATAGATAGAACAGCGCTGCCCCACGTCTGTGAGACCCCCTCCTCTGGTCACACGCTCTGATCGCACCCTTCCTGTCACAATACTCAATGTTTGAGACAAAACATGCTTAGATCTGGTGCTTTACAGTTGGACACCAGTGTTGAGTTCAGTGACACAACTTTGTTGCAGCTCTATTATGATTAATGCCTTTAAATGCGCTACAAGATGTTGCTGCTTTCTCCTGACTCCTTGGGACACTGTAGAAAGGTAATTAGCAGATATTTGCCTTCATTTTGCTACAGAAGACAGGGTTGATTCCACGCTTCTAATATTTGTAAGTCTTTCATTATTCCTAGCTACTTACATCAAAAAATTTGAATAGAACATGAGAAAAAAGAGAAAACTGGTGCAGTTTTCAAATGTGGCAGATCTGAATGTAAGGATCCCTAAATCCCTTACTTGTGTAAAAACACAACAAGCTTTGCCTTTGTGTTTCTTTGTATTTCCTGAAGAAAATGTTACAAATTTGGGATTTATTGACTAGGTGTGATTTTTGTTTTTTTTGCATTTACTGTGCATTTATGCATAATAAACTGCATATCACAGTTGCTGATATAAATATATACATATTAAAGAAATCTACCTTTCCCCCACCTTCCAGATTATAAGGTATGAAGAAAATAATTTTAAGCATCTTTAAGAGAAAAGCAAATATTCTATCACTGCTTTATTTTATTTTATTTTTATTTTATTCTTTCACTTTGAAAGTGACTACAACCCCATCTATTTGATATTAATTTGATATTGATGGTAAAAGTTATGATAGAGGTTTCCAGATCCTGTAGGATTTTAATTTCACATCAGGCTATTTTTGCACATTGATTTTCAGAATATATTCCTTACTGTTGAAGTAACTAAACATGATAGTAGCTGTATCCACCCCAAGATGAAATGCACACATTTCTTACATCCATTATGTACGAAAGTTTGGTACATGGAGTAATATATCCAAGCTGAATCAAAAGCGTGAGGAAAACTTTAAAGAGGTAGAATGCAACCAACATTGAAAGTTGGCAAAGACGTTACACAGTTTAACACAAGCTGTTCCTCTCTAATATCATAGTGACAGTTTCATATACATGACATTTCGTGAGTAATAAAATGACAAATACATCATTAAAATTAGAGACAGATTGCTAAATGGATTAGACTGCAAGTATCTTGGTTTTTTTTTTATTCTTCCACATGCATATTTCATCTTGGTGAAAAACTATATGCCAATGTTGTTCATATTGCTAGATCTTAAAATGAGTTTTTAAATTCATTCAGTTCTACCATGAAACAGCTCTTTGAAGAGAAGAAATTCAGCACTGATTTTTTTAGTATCCTTGAACAAACCACTCCCAAGCTCTTGAATGTATGAAGTGCCAGGCACACACATGGCCTTGTACATGTATCAAGTAATTGTGGAATAATGAAAGGGCCTCTTTTTTTACATTATTTTTCAAAAATAAAATCTAGTTTAGTGCTCAGGTTGGAGTATCAAAGGCTGTTGTAGACTTGGTCTCCTAGTATTTAAATAATTAATACATTTGGGGTCTAGAATAGGAACCAGTCAAACCACATTCACATAGGCAATTAGTATACAAGATAATAGGAAGAGAACTAAATAAAATAGACTCCTTTCATAAAGAGGCTAAGCAGCTTGCAAACTCTATGGTTTAAAAAACTAATCACAAAGCTATCTGGGACATCTAACTAAAGAGAGGTGGGCAGAGTTTTATAACCAGCTGTCAGAATGCAATAGTAATTTTCTTTTGCGGTTTGGGTTCATTAAGATTATTTACTGCAATATTCATTATAGAATAACTTAGGAGCACTTTCCTAGTCTTATTGAAGTCTTTCAGGAGTCTACTGCTTTTAGGGTCTATTTTTGCATGTCATTGGATTGTAGACTTGAGCTATTTATCAAGTGTGGCTATAGAATGTCTGTAGCCCATGAAATTACAATAAACAAGATGAAGTTCTGTTAATAGAGGAAATAAAGAAGTTTGATTTCCTATGGATGTGTCCCTTAAATATCTTTCTGTGTGGTAGCAACAAATCTACCTCACCAAACAATACGGAGCAGTTATGAGTGTGGTCCAGAGCTCTGCGTGCACTGAAACATAATTTTTTGGAGATTCCTACCCTTTTTAATAAAGGGTCAGAGTGAGAATGCAGGTGAGTTTGGTCAGAGGATTCAAAAATTGTTAGAGAAAGACCAACCAACAGATACCTGAACAGTGGGGGTTTCCCACGAGGCAGCAATGCACCATCACAGCAAAGCAGGCCAGCAGTTCCCGTGCTGGAGGGACACAAATATGTTTCAGGTCTTGGAGCATCTGACCTAGGCGGAGAAGTTGAGGAGCTGGGACTGTGCATATGTGATTCTTTGCTCCTGTTTCCTTAGGAAACTCATCTAAACACGTACATGTGGAATCATCAAAACATCTGTGCAGCTGGTTCCTGTTTATTTGTTCTCATTGAACAAGTAATTTTGCTCATTGGAGGCTACTCACACATCCTGCAAACCCCACAGCTTGTAGAAAGAGAGAGAGTAAAAATGGAACAAACTTGACAGAAAACTCTGGATTTGTTAGAAGTGCTATACATTTCCCCCACAGTGAAATTTGTTAGCCAAACTCCTCTTTTATGATAACACTAAAATATCTTTTGCTGGAGAAACTAACGGGCATCTTACCAGACAACCTTCTTAACAGTGTTCCAGTGGAAACCAGGAGGGAGTCATTCCAGAATTACTGAACACAGACAAATGAACCAAATTATCCTTTTTTTCACTTATTCTCCTGCAAAACCTGCAGAATTTATAAACTCTGATGGTAATTGCAGCCTGTAGGAGTAATCTTAACCTTAAAACTCTGTCACTCTGATGAATTTGCAAGCTATTAAAAAGGAAGTGGAGATTCCACCAAATTGACCATTAAGTATGTACATCTGATACAAATCAGGGCTATTAGTGGCTTGGTAATTTCCACTTTTTGTTAATGAACTGTGGAAATGAAAAATTGGTAGGCTTGGTGAAGGCATATTTTTTATTATAATCTTCAGGATTGCACTTGTCTTGGATCTAGCTGTACAAAACTGTACAAAACTGTCTTCATGCCAAGGCACAAGTGAGGGAAACAGTACTGAAAAATGTTAAAGGGCCTGGAAGGTACTGAATTACTCTGGTGAAGGACTAAGGGCACCTGGCTTCAGTTGAAGCAAACACCCATGCAGGATGAGCACCTCTCCCAGTGAAATAATCTCCTGATTAAGCATGTTCTGTTTTCTTCTCTCCTGAAATGAGTGTGTGCACATTAACATCTGTAAATGTCAGACAAGTGATCTGCTGTATAGAGCAGTCTCAGTTTAAACCTGTCTAATGCATGTTCTGTTTTAGTAAAGATACAGAGGCTTTCTGTGGTCCAATAAAAATGTGCATTTTAATGATAAATGGGACAGTTTATAGTTCCAATTACTCTTGTCTCCTTTGAAGCAGGAAAACTGGCAATTCCTTATCTAGACTTTAGCAGGTTGAGATAAACCTCGATAGCAAAAAGTATCTGGATTGTCAGAGCTTTTAGCTACAGTAAACTACTTAAACTAAAAACAGCTGTTAGTCAAAAAGGAACAATACCCTTCATTTGTAAGAAGTTCTGTGGCTGGGATACTATTAATGAGTTTTTTCTTCAGATGAGACTATTGAAAAATGTCAAAGTTACACATGCAGACACTGATATGCACAAACATGCACATACAGAGATATAAAACATGTAGAGTTTGAAGAAATCTTGTTTGGCTAACACAGAATAGTCACTTGGAAGAAATAATCCCTGGAGATCACTGTGTTCAGAAAACTAGGGTTTAGTTTCAACAGTATAACAGTGAGATTTCACTCAGTTATGAAAATGTTATTGTTGTCTCTACAGATCTATTATTCCCATTTAATGTCTGGAACAGTGAAATTATCCTCACTGAGAAATCCTCTTCTGTCTGCTTCTTATTTGTTCTTAAATATATTGCAATTACATGGACAGTGCAGCCTTCTATCATGTCTTCTGAGTCATTACCAATGTATTTCATTGTATTATATAAGACAACGGTTCTGACTCCCTCTGGGATTTGTACCATGTTTCTGCCAAGCTTCTATAAAGTTTTCTGGTGCAAATTTAAGTCTATGTTTTAATTAATATGGCAAACAGAAAAAGATACAAATTCAAATTGTAGCACATCTTCGGTGTGCTCACTTTTTTTACAAAACACTGTTCAGCAGTGTTAGAATTCTCCGTGGATCTGTTCAGTCAAGAATGAAGTCTCCTGTAGTTAGGAATCATGTCCCCCACTTCCCTTAAAATGTCTATTTTATGCACCTATTTTCCCAAACCAGTCTCCTGATATGAAGAACCAAATCTACAAGACCAAATCTATAACTGACAAACAGCGATAACAGTTCATATGATTTCCAAGAGGTAAAAATTTACACCAGTTAAAACCCTCCTTTCTGTCTGCAAAAATCTCTGTTCGGCTTGATTTTTTTTGTGGTTTCTGTGCAAAACTAACTTCTATACTCAACTCTCAGTCAACCCTGCTGGGATTACAGCATATTTTCCCTTGAAAACCAGTTTGGACAGTCATGAAACTCACCCCCTGTTCAGGCAGTACTTCCAGCAGCCTACACTCATACTTGACTTTGCCCTGACAGGGTAGTGTCAGTACTCCTTTCTGGAATTTATGCATTAGTTCACTGTTGGATATGAGACAGGGGTGAGCATCTAGTGGGAAAGATTAGGCTGGCGAAGGAGAGGGTTTGGGTTATTGCAGGTAATCTCTCTGCAGTTTATCCCCACTCATATGCCAATGGATCATCAGAACTATGCAGAAGCACACTTTTACTTCTGTTTCATTTCTGTGGAGGCATCAATACCCAGATGAAGTTTAAATCCCTGCACTACACTCTGAAATTGAAGCCTAAATAAATAATTTCTTCTAACACAGAGAGGGGAATTGGCAGCCCATGAAAAGCTGGGGATTAGTCTTACCCTTTTTTTCATATTTTTGCATGAAATCAGACTTGCCTAGTTGATTTACAGACAGATTTTCCCATTTTCATGTGCATATGTTTATTCTTGACATGACATGACTTATGCCAGGACTTGGCATGTTGATCCACCCTTATGAACTTTCCTCCCAGACAAGGACCTTGAGACTCCCCTGTGAACCAAAGACCTGAGTTCCTTCTGTCAGGATTTCTTGTCCAATACTATAAAATAATGGGGTCTATTCTATTTGCTTTAGGCCCTGGTACCTTTCCAGTTTGAAATGTCTGGTCTCAGAAAAGAGAAGAAATATTATTTGAGCTTCTCTAAGGTAGCTGCCAGCATTCTTTTAACAGTTTTGAAAAGAAAGAAACAATTCTCAGATCTGAAGGTGGAATTCCAGCCTACTGAAATCAAATGTCTACTGTGTGACCTGTAACTTGGTACCACCAGAGAATAATTGAGTCTAAGGTACATGTTTATCTTTTTTCCATTAAGAATACAGTAAAACAACAGGGAACGCTCATCTTCTCCATTCACCTGGGAGGCACTCGGCTGGTTTCCTCTGGGCAGAAACTGAAATCTTTAAATCTGCAAAATTAGTAAGATTTCATACGTGCAGGACTCCTGGATCTGCTTAGGATTTAACCCAGTAGCCCCACAGAGGGTTTTCCTCCCTGAAACCATGGTCTGCTGTCCTGAATCATTGTGTGGGCACTGACCTGGACCAGTCCATGGGCATAGGAAATGTACCTAATCTACATGCAGGTATCTGTCCTCGATCAAAACTGGTTTCAGTTATGACAAAATAAAACTTTCTGGGTTTCTCCAGAATGTTTAGACAAATTTGTGGTGTGGTTGGTCATAGGATGGATTGCAGCTAAGCTTTAGGTGGTATTTAAAGGACTGCCATCTCATCACAACAAGTACTTGACATCAATCTGAGAACTGCTTCTTCTATCCTTTCTCACCAGAATTTTGATTTTGGCGGATACAGCAATTATTGTTAGCTATGTGCAAATGATGAGTAGAGGTGTATCAAACCATTCTATTGAGCAAAACTGAGCTTTCTGGATTATGTACTTTCCCTAACTCAATGAAATTATTTATTTCATGTTGTTCCATAGTTTTCCATTTGCCAATGAAGTAAAATGTCTTTGTATATTAAGCATGCCAAGGGACTGAAAACAGATTTTTAAAATATGGGTAAAAAGTATAAGGGGTATAAAAAGATAATAAAGTCATATAGACTTTTAACATGAATATGGATTACAATACTGTGTTATAAAACTTTATTTTCATTGTTTATATTACTATAATGCCAGATATTTTCATCCTGCCAGAGCCAATCAGATTTGATGAGAAAACTAATTTGGCTTGAAGCCAGGAAATAGGTGTAAACATGAGACCACGTTAAAATTTCCTGAACTGTACTGAAATTGAGGTTTATTTAATGCCCTATAATTAGACAGTTATTGTAATTATTCCAATTTGTTTCACACCAAGACTTTTGCATTGCACCCTTTAAGGATGAGAACCAAAATTTCCTATGCCCCAAGGCAGATCAAAACAAAATTTGTCATGTCCTATCCATCTAGAGGACAATCAACATTTGTATCTGTCCTCCAATAGCAGCCAACTCCTGATGCCTCAAAGAAAGGCAGAATTTCAGCAGAACAGAGAATGCCTGTAGATGACGTGTGTATGAGAAAGGAAGAATCTGCATTTTTTTAAGGGGTCATTTAAACCCACAATAATTAATTCATTTCTAAACTATATAGACTGAATCCATCTTGAAGTGTCTCATGAAAAATGATTCTGCAGAACTGACTGACTGGATTGAATGATTTGGGCATAAATTATTTCATTACAGTTGAAAGCTTTTTCCATCTGCTGTCCTTGCATGCACAGCCTGTTTCTAGAAGCATTTTTGACAGATTTAAGCTGACTGGGTTTATGTATTTAATTCAGTTGTACACAGCAGGGTACAGCATCTACAGGCAGCTTCAGAACTCTAAGACCAGTGGATCAAAAAGTAACAGTTTTTTTTTTTTTTGTGAATAAAACTAGATAAGCTGAGGGAAGGCATATATGTTGGAAAAGAGCATGTAATTTTTTCATTTGTGCTGCGTTTTAGTGCAAATTCTTATGCTTACAGTTCATCTTGTGCTCTTTAGGGAATTATAGACCAAAATCTGCTTCTTCCCCCCTATTCTGATCTGTCTGCACCAACCTTTTTACCTTTTTCTTGCAACACCCTTTCCTCCTTCAGTCATTCAAAACACTTAACTCTGCAATTGTTGGAGAAACATTTTATCTTTTGGGGTCATCAGATATTTGATTTCCTGTTCCCTATGTCTGAAATATCTTGAAGAAGTTTTTTTCAACAGCTATGTTGTTCTGACATTCGAAATAATTATCATTTTGGGTAGGTGGTTTCTTCAAAAAAGTTATTATGGATCTACACTACATTTTTAGTTTATTGTTGTAGTCCATCCACTTTATACTGTCTGGAAATTCATTGAGTAGTAAAGGACATGTAGTGCCTCCAGAACTTACTGCAGGGGAACACAAATTTCCTTAAAATGGGATATTACATGATTACCTCCTCTCAATTAATAATGAGAAAACCATATAATTCTCTATGAGTCTGTAAAATTTACTAATTTTTACTTAATTTAGTAATAAAACTGATTGTACAACAAATATTCTGTATGCCTTGCTGATACATATTTATCTATTTGGGGAGAGGATACTGGTCTTCTCATAATAGTATGTCAAGTTTATCCATAAAATAATATAGAATAATTTCAGACTGAGGAACACAAGATTTGTGAGAAGGGATTAGAGGAAAAAACCCAAGTATAAAGGTAGCAAATGCTTGACCAGATTTATATGATTACTTCTTATGGCCATTTACTATGACAGTGTGATATTAATTATGGTCATTCACTATGATAATGTGATACTAATTGACACTACAGAAACTGATCATCAGTCTTGAAATTTTAGAAGCTGCATACCAGGAAGTACACTTTCTAAGATTAACCTATTGAATGAGACACTGAGATCACCTTTTAGCTCCTAAAGTCATAAAGAGATTTTAAACTCTTAAGCAAAGTCAGGTTTGGCTTCATGGTCTGTTGTTAATAAATTGTTATGTTGAATTATCCTATCAAAATGCTCTATATGGTGCTTGGGCTGGGAGACACATTCTCTGAATTAATATCCTTGTGAAATCAGAGCAATACTAGCATGATTGGAAAGGGCAAAAGATGAGATTCCAGAACTATTTCTGTACTGTTCTGATTCAGAGAAAACATCTCTGTGGAAATTCAGACATCATGAACCAACTTCAGTGGTTCAAGGAAAGGTTTTCTGGTTCAGAAGTAACAGTAGGTGCAACTGCAGCTAAATATTGTTTAATGCTTTGATATTGTCACAGGAAAGTGTGTAAAAGCAGGGCTGGACCAAAAGTGAGTGTGCTACAAGTAGGAAGAGAAATGCACATATCACCTAGTGCTGATTGTCCACCAATGCAACAAAGAAAAGCTCATTCCTGGCTTATCTCTGGGTGCTGTCATCTTCTTAACTTTCTCTTGCATTTTGATAGTGAGGCACAACCTGCTCCAGTTCACCTCTTGTTCACGGAAACTTTACTGCTGATACATCTCACAGCCTTCACCACAAGATTTGATACCTAAGTAACATCATGAGGCAGAGAAAAGAAATTTGGGTAATAGATAAGATAACAAGAGTGCAGGTCGCAATCACAAATTTCATAAGCAGGAGGTCTGAAGGAGTGTCAAGCATCAAGCTAAGAGGAATCATGGAAGCTCCACATTCAAGGGAGAATATATCACTTCAAATGTAATTATGCTGTGAGAATGAGGGGAGCATCTGAATTAATAGGTTTTGTTGTGATAATTCATTATGTTTTCAGTCCATAGCAAGACTTGAGGATGAAAATGGCAGTCATCTTGCATTACAGCTCTGCTGATTATATTAAAAAAAAAGCCAAAAGTGTTGTCCTTTTCATGATACGCTTGTCTAGCCCTTTTGTCTTTGATGAAGTATAGTTAGAAGGACAACTGCATTGGATTGGGTGGCCAGCATGTCTTCAGAAATCAGAAACAAAGTCATGCAAACCAGAACTGGAAAGTCATCACAAAAGATTATCTCTTGTACAAACAAATTATTAATGCTTTATCCCAGTGTTCCTCCCTGAGTATCGGAACATGATATGAACTTTTGTCAGCGAAGATCCACCATGTCTCCAGGAGTAAAATGAATGATCTGCTGAGCCATTTGTCATTAACTCTAGATACTAAAGACACAAGAGCTGATTTGGAAGGAAAATTCTGATTCCACAGTCTTTCTTTTAAATCCATTCTGTTGGGGTTTTTTTTGTGGGTTTGTGATTTTTATGTCTGGTGTTTGTGTTTGGTTTTTTGGTTTTGTTTTTTGGGGGCTTTTTGGTTTTTTTTGTTTGTTCGGTGTTTTTTGTTGTTTTTTGTTTGGGTTTTTCTTTGTTTGGTTTGGTTTGTTTTTTGGGTTTTGGCTTTTGGATTTTTTTTTGGGGGGGTGGGGTTTTTTTTGGTGGAATGTCTTACAATATGGACTTAAAAATTGTAGGCAAAGAAACTTCTGTATATTTTCATTTCTCCTTTTTTTTTTTTTTTTGTGACACTCTAAGTCTTTTCACAGAGCTGCTACAAACGGAAGTAACATTTCACTCCGTGGCAACCGAAGTAAAAAGCACATCTGCCCCAAAATATGTACTTTCTATCCACAAATCTGTCCATTTTTTTCAGACAGTAGTAATGTGACATTGTCAATTCCATTACAGTAGCTTGCTATTGCCATGCAAATTATGATTAGACTTTCATAACGTTTAAAACATGTTTTCACACATGTTTCTACAGCCTTCAGGACAAAACTCCCTCACCTACTTCTTGGCTGACTCTTATTTCATTTTATGAAAATTAAAATAACTGAAGTAAAAATTGGAAGACAAGAGAAAATATGTCTCTTTTTGCCCTCTCTTCAAAGAGGTTACTACTTAGCACATTACTAGTTCTTAGTCATGGTAATTGAGAAGGAAGTCAGTTCAGGCTGACTGTATCACATGACAGTGAAATAAATTACAGAATGTTTCATCAACGAAACGATCAAATAGTAAAATGTTTGTGTTCAAGAAGGGCTGCACTTTGTCCCTGCACTTCCATCAGAATTTGTGTATACTCTGAAACTGGTGGTCAACAGATGTCAGAGGCTGGAAAGCTCCCATTTTGTGATTCCAAAAGATGCAAAATATGAGATAGGCACCCAGCTAATATATGATATTTTACTCAAATTGGGCATGTTGGTCTTAGAGCAGAATTCTAAAGACTTCAAAAGGAAAATTCAGAAAAAGAAAGATTTTTTAGGAGCTTATGTGGGGATCTTGTAAAGTGTCTAGTTTAGACTAGACCAGTACATTTAAGCTGGTTAAAACTAAATGAGATGAACTCAAACCACTAATAATTTTAAGTGGGAGTTGAATTTACATGCTAGTCTGTTCTGTGAGTCAGGCCAAAGTGCCTGTTATGACTAAGGAAGTTATTTGAGACTTTCTAGGGGCTAGATCACTGGATACTTACTCAAACGGCTGAGTCTTCACATTCTCATCTAGCTGATGTCAAAGACGTGCCTGAGAAAGGTCAAAAACTTGACTGACTCTTTCCAGTTTATCAGTTCCACACCACTTTCAAATTATCATTGTAGTACAAGAGGAGGATTCCTCATTAGTTAAACTGGCTGTCTTGGATTAATGCTCAGTTGTGGAAGGGAGGTCCATCATCAGCTAATTTGTTTGTCTGCCTGGCAGGCTATTATTTTGCTGTGGAAAAACCTTAAGCCCACAGTATAATGGCATTACTGTCTGGTATTCGTAATTCTAGCCACACAGTCCTCTTTCTTCAAAATTCATCTGCTCATTATTTGCTGAAGCCAACTTTATTTTTTCTGCAAGATGCAACAATAAGTAAACAACATATGTTGTTGATTCAAAGAATTAACAAAAGAGTGGATTTTTTTCCTGCTTGAAAATCCTGTCTGTTGAGTGTGTGTAATATACTTGCTGCTTTTGCTAATTTTTCCTCCTTCTAGATGTTTGCATTCAGAAGCTGAAAAGGACTTAGATGTTAATTGCACATGTGCTTTGAGTCATGAATTTATCCTTCTAAATATATCTTATATACACTTAAACAAATTCCTCTCTTTTTTCTTATTCTATCAGTCATTGTACAAACATACAAGCACAAACATTTGTCTTGATCTTTAGGAAACTCTTGTGCATGGCTGGGTGAGTTAAAGTTCCTATTTTTCTGCCTTGGACTATGATTTCATCCCTGGATTAGTGACATTGTGTTTAGTGTACATGACTTATATGTGCTCTAACAGCAGCCAGCATCTGAAGCCTGCTCTTACTGACATTGTTTTCAGTTGTGCAGAGCTGTTACTCAAGTGTCATCACTTTTACCTGCAAGAAGGAGTCCAGGCATATTATAAATGTGACAGTAGGAACAAACTCCTGTGTTATTCCCAAATACACATTGAAAATCTTACTATTAAAATCAATAAAGAACATTTAGCTGAAAGACATTGGTGGATTTGATGGCCCTTTTCAGTCAGGGAAAGTGTAACTTTATTGTAAGTTCAGTCCTTCCCAGTAACCTTACCCATGCACCCTGTTTGCAGGAAAGCTTCTGACTCACATTTTTTCGAACATCTTCTGGCTCTTACTTTGTCTAAATTTTTCTTTGGCTTTGAAGACTATTTATGTCAGTGCAGTGCTTGTGTATGTGTTTGTATAAACCTCAGTCACAGGAGGATTTACAAAGGAAATTAAGATTAACGATCAGCAAATATAATTTGTAAAATAGTAGTCTAGACAGGAGATGGAGCCATGTGAGACTTAGCTGGCCAATCAAAAAGCATGACGTGCAATGAGTCACATGAATATTCATACTGAGGAGCCAGAAAATGATCAGAGTCTAAGAAAGTACCGAATCAAAAATAGCACAGAACTAAAAATTGAAGAATCACACAAATATCTCATTTTGTAAAATTAACCTATGCTCTGGCTTTTCACAATCACTCTTCTAAAATCTCTGTTATTTGAATGCAGAACTTCTTTTTTCAGTGCTCACTACTGTGCTTATTACAGGTAAAATATTGACATGGCTTTATAGAAAGTGTATTTTTGTCTTCAGCTAGTACTAGAAATCCTTTTATTGGGAAACTCTTCTTCCAGATACAGTTGAGAACAATGTTTATATGGGATATACTGCATAAATTCAAACCTATATAAAACAACATATAATTCACTATATTTAGTTCTCTGTGCCTATGTGAATTAGGTAGTGGTAAGAGGAGGTGATATATGTTTAGCATTTATTCTTCAGAGTACTGATGGAGACACACAATCATATCCAGTACTCCAAAACTATGACAATAAATTGTTAAAATTACTGAAATAGAAAAATTTATACTTTCCCTTTATGTGGCTCTTTTCTGTATACAGCTTTCTTTATCAGGTGTTAAAATGTATACTACATAGGACCAATGAAATAAAAAACAAAGATATATGTCAGTAATGAGTGAAAGGTTTTGCTAAATTGCAGTAAAATTTAGAGAACAAAACAGAAGAATGAGATAATAAATATCACAATAAATTTATTTTTTACTTATTAAATGACTTTTAATTTATATTCACTGGTGGGAATATTTTAAAATGCAGCTTACAGTTTAGATTTGTTATAAGATAACTATAAACGTGCACTTTTCAAAAGCATACATAAAGTCTATATGTTAAAAACAAATACTTAAATCCAGTGGTGGAGAATAATATCTCATCTGTCCAATTTAATCAACTATTTCACATTTTCACAATATATTTACATATGATATACATGCTAGCTATTTTTAATTTAAATAAGGTAGAAAGTAATTATTCTTTTGATATATATATATTCTCAGCGGACACTGTGCATTTAAGCTATGCATGCCTACAACGTACATAGAGTGAAGTCTATTGTTTGTACAATAATGTAGCCTGCATTTCATTGTCTCCATCTACTCAATTATTTCTAATCTTTTCTGACATCTTGTCCATGAAGACCTGTCTGAAATCAGGCATCTGCTTCTGATTAGAATCAGTTGTGATTTACACATATCAACTTCTAATCTTGCTTTAGTCACTGGACCTTCGTGTAGTCACTAGTCCCTACTGGCTGAATGATTTCTAATTTGATTATCCTGCATTAGTCACCATCTAGCAGATGTAGACATGAAAAATTTCCCAGTAGGTTTATAAAGTCATTTATGACAGGAAGCAATTTTTCAGTGCATTCATCACTTCTGTCTCCATCACGCCATTTCTTTCAACAAAGGGTTTTTGCAATATAATACCAAAAAAGGTGAAACCATACAGCTCCATCTACAATTGTAATGATTATGCCTCCAAGTTTTCCATATAGCCTAAGCTCAGCTATCTTGTCCATTGAAAAGTGAGTCTTTTCTAAATAATTTACACTAACTTCTGCATACTTCTGGTTTTACTTACAATTACCATTAATCATTATATTTGCGAATAAATTAAAATTCAGTGGTTATTCTCAAAGTCATTAATGATTTACTCTTAGTGGTATGTGATTAGTTGCCAGCCATACTGTGTTAACCACATTGTATTAGCAGTATATTAGCTGCAAGTCTCATTACATCTCTTTTTTATTATTGAGCTAAAAATAAACGATAGACTAATGAATAACAAAACTCGTATTTTTTTTTATTTAGTAAATTCATGTACTCAGTGAGACAGGCAGCTTCCTGTAAGGGAATGCCTTTGTTAGAACAGCTGAGATAGTTTGAATAAACAGGATTTTCAGTACAGAAAATGTTCTTCAGGTATGAAATTATACTATCCTCAAAGTCAGAGAGAGATTGCTGCAAAGTTTAGTAAACCTGTCATGAATTAGATCTGTGGGGAGAAAATGTAGCTTGGAACTGTGAAACAAAGAGGAGGGAAGAGGTATTTACATAACTATTAAGTTAGCTAAATTATATATGGGAGAGAATAAAGAGATGGAGGTTACTTGCTCTCTGTGGCACAAATGGAAAACAAATAAATGTTATGGTAAGATCTTAATGTGAAATACTGATTTTTCAAATAGTTATGAGAGATAAACCCAAACACAACATAAAATTTGACAAATACAGTAAATTATGAGATGCAATGAAAGCTGAAAGATGTGGAAGAAAGGATGTTCTTTTTGTTCATTCTTCAGCAGGTTTTAGTCAGCATAAAATTTAAAGACTTTTGGAGCATTATTGCCCTTAGACTACAATTTATTTTTTTTTTAATTTTCCTTTTAATATGGTCTATACCCACAGATTATAAGAATTTAAAAAATGCTGGTGATTTTTCATTTTTGTTTTTTGGTATTTTGGTATTTTCATTTGTTTGTTTGTTTGTTTGTTTTTTGGGGGTTTTGTGGTTTTTTGTGGGGTTTTTTTGGTTCTTTGGTTTTTTTTTTTTGTGGGGAGTCAGCTTAAATGTTTTTTGAGGGAGCAGTAATGTTCAAGGGCAAAATCACTCTGGGCAGAGGAGTCACCACATGATCTACGTGTGATTCAGAAAAGTCTACAATTTATTTTGTAGCTGATCTCTCCATGGGAATAAATGCATTATAATAATCTGTGGTTTATTATTGCTCATGACATTAACATCTTGATTTCCGATTTTTTATTTAAATCTACTCTGGGAATCTATATATTTTATTATATTTAATTAAATCCTTTATATTTAAATCTACTCTTACATTCCTCAGGCCATGATCCAAAAAGGATCAGTGATTGCATGTGCGTACTTTTAAAATGCAATGTTTAAAAAAATTAAGTAAACATTTACCATTTAAGTTTAAATCAAAGATATCTAGATAGAAATACTACCAAATATGTTTGTGGTAAAAAAACCCTATAAAATAGTAAAACTCTAATCAAATGGATCTCTTAAAGAAATGTAAAGTTGACGTCATAATAAAAATGGTCACTTCACCATCATGAAACTATTCAGAGGCATAGCCTTGCAACTAGAACAGTGAGTACTGAAGCACCACTGTATATCCATTAAATATTCAATAGTCATTTTGTCTTTTCTGACTCTTGCTCAAACTGAGTTTTACCAGAAGCTATTTTAGTTTTTTAGTTTTACTAAAAATATTATATTTCACTAATAGTGAAATATAACTTGGTATGGAATGATATATTTTTTCCCTTGATTTTGTCCTTTTCCTAAAGATGACCACAAATAGAATTGCTGCTACTTCTGTTACTATATTGTGCCTGTTTTAACTGGAATGTAAGCACTACATATGGAATAAAAAGTCCCTTTAGCATCCCATTCCTATTTCTTTGCAATGAAGTGTATGGATAACGATGGTCCCATTCACAGAAGAATTCTCTATAATCTGTTTGACCACTTCAGCTGAGAAAAGAACATTTGATGACCTGCTAAGTCCTGCATAATTTACTCATGACTGGGGCTTGAACTCAATGAAATGAATATTTCAGAAAAATATTAATCTTGACTTTTCATCGAAGATGGACAAGATGTACCTTAGAGCCAGGACATTTCAAATATCAGGCCTGAAACCCTGTCAGCCATTTAAGACTTTTTTTTCTCACATCAGGAAAGTTAGTTCACCTGTTTTTTCTGGAATACTTTATTCCCCAGTGTGTAAATAAGGAATTACACCAAAGGAGGCTGACCTGAAAACAATCATTGTGTAGATTTAGTTGAATGTCTGAGTCAAGACAAAATCAGGTTTTATGAAATTGAGAATGGAGTATGATTAAGGGGGAATGAAAGAAAGATAGGAGAGATAAAAGCAATTATAGCATTCAGGCTCTCAGCTTTCTTTCTGGTAGACATAAAATTTTGCACAAAAATTTTTTTTAATACATACATTTTGGAGAATATTTTCCTTTTTTTGAAATAATGAAGTACTAGTGGAAAAAAAATCTATCAAAAAAATTCCTAAGTACGTCAGTTTGTTTTTGTGGGGATAGAGTCAATTTGAGGGGGCTAAACTGAAAACTAAGCATGTAGCTTCTCTTCACATTCTGCCGAATTAAATGGAGAAAGTTAATCACTTGTAACTGGGGCTTTTTTCTGTTACTTTTTCTTCCTTATTTTAAGTTTTTCCTTTGCTCTCCAAACTTATTTTTATTGCTTTTTTATTAGATAAATAGGTGTCCTCATAAATCTGCTTAGCTATAGCAAAAGAAATACATTATATTTTGCTGGACTTTGTCATAAGTTTCAGTTCTTCAGGTTTTTTATATCCAGTGACAGGGAATACCCTAAGCAGCATGAGGTCCAGCATTCACTGGGAATGTTTGGCCTTGAATTCCACAGCTTATTTTGATCTAAGATAACTAAGCATTGCCTAAGGCAAGTAGTTGTGTGCATCCCTTTCGTTTAGGGGTGCACTGGTAAAAGCATGGGATGGCTGCCCTTGGAGGGCTTTTCTGCTCATTCTCATAGTCAGCGCTAGCTCATATTTCTGTTTGCTTCTCTATGGGCCACTCTGAGTAAAGCAGATATGCATTTACTCCATGATCTACAGCTAAGACATATTTCCTTAGCTGGGAGCCGGCTGAACCTGAGCTGAAAGCTGACATGTGGTTTATTTTAATGGGAAATTTCTTCTGTTTCATCATGGCATTTGTCATCTCAAAGTAACTGCAAGTTGTAGTCATATATATCTTCTCCCTTGAGTGGGATTTCCCATATGATGGGAAAAAAATAGCAGTGTCATGAAATTTGAGTACTTAAAGGGAACACCTTTTCTCAATCTCTGTTTGAAGCACAAAGTAATAGCATCCCAGCAACAAGACATGCAGGCTATTATCAAAGCATACCTTTTTTCACTTTGACATAGGAGAGGCAGAATATGTCTCACGGAATCTCCCCAACAAAAAAAAAAAATTAAAAAAAACCCAGAAAAAAACGAAAGAAAAAAAAAAAAGTGTGATATATTTTTACACTTTCAAAAGTAGGTAATTTGAATCTATTTAGAAGCACCTAAGGAATCTTCCCTGCTTTGGGCTTCAATTTTTATCTAGGCTTATTATACAGGTACAGGGACTATGACAATCAGGGAATTTTTCTGTGGACAAGTGTTTTTCACCAGAGTTTGAAATTAGAGCCATTAAGTAATTGAAAGTATTGCCTAGTTTTTGGGTGACAGATTTTGGGAACTGGTTTCATGGGCCTAAAAGAGATTCTTGTAGGCCCAGGAACATAGACATACGTAAATTGTGAATACTCAGAGTCTGCAAGAGTGACTTAATAACTTGATGAGTTGTTTTGGATGATGCTGGAGTTGCCTATGAAGTGAGTACAAAAACACATCCCACCAAAACTAGTACCACCCTTGCATTCTTTGGTAGCAATACCATGACATAAGTATAGGTCTCTTACTGAAGAAAAGTAACATTTTCTAAAGCACCGATCAGTCATTCACCAGTTCTCTGATGAATTGCAGCTGAAATTAGAAGAGTTCTCCTGAAAATACTAACAATAAGTTAAAGGTGTTATGGTGCACTGGAAATCTCTTTTTGACTGAAAAATCCATGCATGGAGAAAAGCATATGCTTTTCTGAGCTCTTTTACAAGAGGTCAGCAGTGTGCCTGGACCAAAAGGGAAAAGTGGGTCTGATCACATACCAAACTGATTAGATTGTTGGCTCTTCTCTACAAAATATGAAAAAAAACCCAAAAAACAAAACAAACCAAAAAAACCCACTTTATTGTGCTTTTAGTTAAGTTCCTTATAAACTGTGACTCTTCCCCCATTCAATGGCATTCCTCTAGGGTCCAGTGAAAAGGAAAGGGGCTAATAGATAAATAGTAATTTCCAGCATTTTATTCAAAATATTGAAACATAGGATGAATGAAAATGTGAGTTAAATATAACATTAAGGACTGCAATTTTCATGTGTGGAAATTGCTTACATATTTAAAAAGTGCTACATCTCGATACGGTTGACCAAAGGAAGTTTCAGCAATAAAATAGTTATTTTGACTTCCTTTATAACTCAGTGTCCATAGTTTCTTCTCTGTCTCTAGACACCTTCTCATCTTTCTTCTTACCACTTTCTTTTTTTTTCTTTTTTGTCCATTTTTTCCCCTTTCTTTTTTTGTCTTTTTTCTTTTTTTTTTCTTTTTACTTTAATAAAGCCAAGGGAATCTAAAACTACTTTGCCATTCAGATCTATCTATCTGTTACGATGGACATAAGAGACTTAACTTAAAAAATTAGGTGATCAAGGGAAAGGAACATCTCCTTCCAGAGGGAAAAATGTGCTCTTGTTTGGACTGATTGGACATAAAATAAATGTTAGTTTCTCTTTATGGGTATAGCCCTAGCAGTAAAGGTGAATAAAGGCATATATTTGCACACCATCAGCCCAAATAAAGTGTCAGATAGAAACAGTCACTAAAGAGAGAACACAGGGGTAATACACCTCAGGAATTTTGCTCAGGGTGAGGGGAACTCACTAGAAACTGTGACAAGAGTTAAGAACATAATAAACCATCTGGTTTTAGTCAGATTTAAAACTCACCTGTGCCAACATCATGCTGCTGATCCTGGTCAGCAAATGCTTTGGTAACTGCACAGCTGTGCAGCTTCCAGCCATCTCTTCTTGGGCTTTCAAACTGAAGATTACACCACATTATCAGGTTTATTAGTTTTTGATGGATCTTCCAGCACTTATTTTTTTAATGTGTTTTTGAATCCATTTACACTTTTGGCATGGGAAATTATCTGTGGCAGTGAGTTCCACAATATAATGAGGTGTTGTGTGAAAAAGTACTCCAGTTACTTCCTTCAAACCTACTGCCTGATAATTCTACCTAGTTCCTTCTCATCCTTCTGTTATAAAATACAGAGAATGATTATTCCCCAGTGACCTTCTCAGCCTATCCATGATTTTACAGTCTGTCAAATCACTCTTGGTCCCTTCTTTTCCTGAGAAGAGTTCTAGGCTATTTAAAAACTTCTCAGGTGGAAAGCATTCCTCTCCTCTCACCATCCTTGTCACAGCTCTCTCTGTCTTTACAAGTTTTGCTCTATTTATTTGAGAGGAGAGTGGTGAGGAGCAGTTTCAGCAGCACAGCAGGTGTGTTTGACTTTTACAGAGGTACAAGGTTTCCTATTGTCTTTAACAGCATTCTATTTTCGTCTGCTTGTTGATGATCATTGAACTGGTGATTCTAGAGAAATAACAATGATCCAAAGATCCCTTTCCTCACTGAGAGCAGTTTTAAAGTCCATAATGACATATGAGTAACTAGACTTAAACTATTTTATATTTATCAACACTTAATTTTCATTTGACCTTTTAATCATCCAATATCATCTAACATATTCAATTCTCCAAAGTCAGTTTCTGGCATTACTGTTTTGAAAAGATGTATATCAACAGTTTTTGTCTTCCTTTTCACCCCAGGCCATTTATTTTTAGCCACATGCATTGAAGTGCAGATCCTCATGGATTAACAATAGTAACATTTCAGATTGATTGTTCTAATTATTTGTTTCCCATCTTTTAATTGACCATTAATCTGTGAGGGCAAGATATTCCCTGATAGGGTAAGAACTTTAACAAGGACCTTTGAAAGTTCTTTGAAAATTCAGGTGTATTATATGAAGGAGATCATCTGTATAATTCTTTGTTTTTTTCTCCCAGTACATAGCGAAGCACAATTTCCCCCAGCAAAACTCATACTGAGTATTCTATATTAAATTGCATATATTCATGTGGTTCATTGTGCAATTCAGTTGCTTGGTCCAGGGAAAAAAAGACTTACTAGTGTGTATTTTTATGGATATCTCCTGCCAGATTCTTTGAAAACACACCATTTCATTCAGCATCTTCAGTGTTCCAGCATCCAAGATGAATCAAGAAATTCTGACCATCTCAAATATAATCTGATTTTGAGTTTTCAAGGGAAAACTATTTTGGTTTCTTAGTGTAATCAATGATGAAAAAATCATTGGAACCCTAGAACTATTCTAAGCAAACTTCAGTGTGAGTTATTTCCTCAGATTTGTCTGCCATAAGGAAAAGCTCAGTGTCAGAATTTACCTGCATTACTCTATAGTGAAACACCAATGCCAATAATTCACTTAGTATTTCTGCTAAGACTGCATTTTGTTGGAGAAATTATCCTTTTTTTATCTTTTATATCAACTATCAACCCTGAAGAGAAACTAGCATGCTTCCTGCTTTTGGTATGTTTAATAAAGAAGTTTTATTCACAATTTTTATCCCTCTTGCAATTATTTAAAAAAGTGATTTTTGGCCTATCTTATTCTAGGCTTGCCAGAGTTTATACTTAATTCCACCTCTCTTGCTTGAAAGCATTTTCTACTTCTTGAAGAAAGCCCTTCTGGTTCTCATACCCTGTGTTATTCTTCCGTGATGACTTTCTGGGGATCTGTTAAGGTCTCTTTGGGTAGGTGGTACAAGCTTGCTCTCTGTCTTTGTTGCAGTGTTTTAAAACAATTTCCTTGCCACCTGTAAGCAGTTTGCAGAATGTGCGGGAGGCACATCTGTTAATAACATATTTGAGGAAAAAAGAGATTTTGTGTTACAGATGCTCGTGTGTTTGACGGCATTTGAGATTACGATTCACAGCTTGAAAAATTCTTTAAGCTATGCCTTTCAAAATGAATTAAGACAAACATTCATGGTGAACTTTATGATCTTAAGGTTCTTTTCCAACCAAAGTGATTCTATGATTCTGTGATTAAATAGTCATTAACAAAACAATGTTTGAGGTATTTTTTCACGTAATATGAAATGTTAGATCAGTGTTTTTTTCTACTGCTACAAGGGTTAGCATTCTTTTTTGCAGGGAAATCTTCAATGATTTATTGAATGTGAAGAAAGGAATATAATATTCCATTCTGAACATGGGCACAGGTTTACAGGTTTTACTTCCTTCTCCAGGGTTGTTTATGCTTATTATACAAGGAGGAATAATGTAAAATACAGAAATAATACTGGGAATAGAGACTCTTCTCAGGTGAACAGTGTGGAAGAAGAGGAACAAATGGGGAGAAGGTTTCCTTGCTCCAGCACCAGGGAGAGGCTATTCAAACACTCCATAAGGAGGAGCAGGCGAGAGTTTGGTGGCTGAGGCAATCTTCTTCAAAGAGGAAATGTCTAGTAGGGGTCCCTTTTAAGAAGCTTTGAAAACAAGTTTCTTGCCTCTTAATATGTGCTCTGGCACAAGGACAGACATCAAGAAAAGAACATAACTCTTTCTTCTCTGACAGATGTCCTTCTGAAAGGATGCCCATGGCATTTGTGAAGTCAGGCATTTGAGAAATCAGCACTTCTCAGTAGAATTACGTATCTTCTGAGCCCAAGAAATGGCATTTTCAGGATACAAGCTTTTACAACTTTTATGAGAAATGTTTGACATAGTGTCTTTTTATCTGTTGGCACTTAAAGGTGTAAATCACGAACATGTAATGAATGCTTGACACGTAGGATGCGGGACAGTTCTTCATTTTGTTAGGCTGCTTCCAGTGTAAATGGGGAACACAACCTGGTTCTGAGTAGCTCATCTTAATTTTGTTAAACAAAATGAAACATATTTTTGTCATAAAGATAACTGCTACAAACCACTTTTTTTCTACTGTGGCTTCAGACTAACTTTTCTTGGTATATTACTCATTTTCCCTAAATACCTTCTTCAGGAGAAACCTAAAAAGGTCAAATCCTGGTTTATGCAAAGCTGCTTTTGACTCAGTGGTATTGTTGAAATAGAAAAGTGAACAGTGTTTAGACACATGGTAGACAGGAAATATATTTCTTCTTTGTCAAGAAATGACTTAAGTTTTTCTCATAATAATCCCTTGCATTTTATTAGGGGAAAAACATTAACCATAGGAAACATAGTTGAGGGGGAGTTGCTTTGTAATTAAAACAGGATGATTTCACCTACTTAACTGTCATGATCCAAAAACATAAGCATGTCTCAATTATTATTGTGTATGGCACATCATCATTTCAGTACGAATTGGCTTCAAAAGTCTGAAGCAGTAAAGTCTTAAAACTAGTATGGATAGATGGAATGGAAAAATATTGATTTTAATGACATCTTATTCCCTATGTGGGCCTATGCCTTCAGGAAGAACGAGTTATACAATTTCAGCTGATAAGTTTACGATTAACTCTTCTTCTTTTCCACTCTACTTTGCAACTAAGAATCTAGATATTCCTGTAAAAAAAAAAAAAGAGTTAAAAAAAGAACTAACACAAAAAAATGTATTTATTAAAATGCTTAGAGTTTCTGAGGCCCAATGCTCAATGAGTCAATTTTTTATTTCTTTGATGTGCTTGGATTTCAGGTAAGACTTAGGGGCTGGTTCAACTTAGCACTGCATTGACTAAAACTTGGGTGTCATAAGTGTTGGGTTTAAAGCTCTGCTCTGTATCCTGTGTACTCACATGGAGATAGGCTCTGAAAACTGGCTCAGCAGCACTAAGGCAGCTCATACGAGATGTCAAAGCAGCAGTTTTCTCCAAGATTCTTTCACGAGAATGTTTCGGTGTACACCTCCAGGCTGTCAAGGAAGTCTATGAAACTATAGCTTAGTTCTTGAAATTCTTTTCAAGTCTTAGGTGCAAATATTTTGGGGTTTTTTTGGTTTGTTTTAAACATAGTTGTTGGTGGAGTGATTTTCTCCATTTGACATATTACGCTTTGAGTCAGGACATTCACACCCATCTTTCTATGCCCTACCTGTTTTCAGTAAAGACAGTACTGTAATGAAAGTCTAGAGAGAATCCCATGTTCTGGTAACCTCCTCTTCAGCAGGAGGAATTTTCCTCTATTTTCAAGGAGAGGAATGACTGCAGTCTTACTGGTATGAACAGTTTTAGAGGGTACTACCTAATCTGTTCCTAGGATTCCTTATAAAGTTCCTAACCACCTGGCTCTAGAGGGAGACCTAGGATGTGGATCTCAAGCAGAGGAATGTAAAAGCCCTCTGACAACAGGCTCTTTGCTCAGTACACAAGCATTCAGAATTGTTTTTCAGAGGCATCTGGCCCCATTCGCTCGCTGTTTTTATTAAGCCTGGCTCAACCTGCTCAGTGGGCAGTGCAGGTTAATCAGATCTCTGAATCTCCTGCTCTCGGTCTCCTATCTCACTTAGGATTGTTACTGGAGCACAGCCCCTGATCCAGATGACTTCTGAAAAAGTCTTTCTTAAGAGGAAAAGTGAAAAAAAAGAGTGAAAAACATATTTTGCACAAGTTGTCAGGGGCTCTGCAATCCACCAGTTCTACATCTGCAGAGGTGTCTCAACATCTCTGGCAAAAATCAAGAATTGATGTGCAGGACTCAGTTGCCTTCATTGTCTAATGTAATTTCCAGGGCTGTGGGGATCCTGCTCAGTCCATAGCTTCTTTTCTGGGGTAGTCAGCCCCATTGGCCCAGTGGCATTGCATTCTCTTTGGTATTATGAGGTGCTGGCAGTGAATCCCACTGAATAGTTCATGCTGATTGTTGATTTCCTTCCAGTTATGCCACATGACATATCTGGAAGCAGAACTTGTTCCGCCGTTGAAAGATACAGATATTACTTTGCTGGAAAATTGTTTTAGGTTTAGATCCTTGAGTTTTTATTTTACTGATTGTAAAAGAATGATAAATTTTAATCCCTTTGGTTTGTGCTCCCTCATGGTCAAAGTAATTTTAGAAAACCAGCAATGGCACAACTCTAAAAATGACAATTCAGGCTATGAACCAGCAAAAAACATTTTCTGCTGTTATGATGAGTGGAAGCTGTTCACAAACTGATCTGCATTCATACTTTGAGAGGTACCCACTGATCTTTTTCTATTTGTGCTCCTGTCACATGTTTCTGACATATGTCTTCCATTGTTGCGACTGCTACTTGTATCATAGGAGGAGATTGCTGCAGAAATAGTTAAAAGGGCAAATGTCTTTCTTATGCCAAGTAGTTAATACATTAAGCTGTTGATTTATGCTTTGAATGCTGTATGTTTATGTTTCAATATGCTTTAAGTTACTGTGGTTTTTTTTTTTTTTTTTTTTTTCTTTTTCTTTTGCTAGTACTTTTAATCTTCTCTTCTTTGAGCCTGTTACATAATCATAGATTTAATTTACCGGTTGCACTGCCTGGCCTTAAAGATTTACCACACAAGAAAAGAAACACTGTGAAGAGTCAGAGTACTGATATAAAACAATTTTTCCTGAAATCCCCTGTACACAGAACATGATTAATTTCACAGCTGTGAATCAGACCTGGCCTTGTTTAGTATACACAGTCTATAAACAATGCATGTACATATTTACACATAATGAAACAAAGAGAAGAGCACAGAGTTTACTTGGCCCAGAACAAGTATTGCATCAGTCTAATATGTGAAAATCCCCAGAGACAGGATGAATCTCACGGCTATGTAATATGATAATTTGATGCTCTAATAGTTTTTTTAATATTGATGTTATAATAAATACTAGGCAGATGTTTAATTCTCATTTAGTCCATAGTACTGAAATCATTTGTCTTTGTAATATAACCATCACCAGGATACAATAGAACACTGTTTTTTAATTAGGAAGCCTTGGTTTCAAACAGTGTGCTATTTCACCAAATAATGTATAGAATAAGAGCAAAAGTTATTTGAAGTTATGTCAATCCATTCTCTTTATGTTACTGAGAGAGGTGATAATAATGGGAGTACACTTGTGACATACATTGTTATAAAAATTAAGAAGGGTTGTGGGAAATTATGTTTCAGAATAAATTTTCATAAAAATTTCTGAATAAAACGATATTTTAGCTGTCTAAAAGTGTGGAAAATATCTATGAACTGGAGTATGTAAACTGTGAAATTTTGACTCCTGTTCCCACCTTAGTTACTGTAAACTCAATTTAAATTTGTAACAGGACCTAATGAGAGAAAAATTATCATTAGTTGTTCAGTGAATTTAGTTCATACTTGAACAATTAGTTTGATGACAAGTTGAAGTCCTAGGCAAAATTTGCAGACATGATTTCAATTCTATAAACTACAACTCTATTGTGTTTTAACTGATGATTGTCACAAGCTTGATATTTTGATTTTTAGTACTTAAATGCTGCAGGTGCCACATGTTTCACTGCTGTGTATTCACAGGCCAGCCTCAGTGCCCCTGCAGACAAACCTGATACCTGTCCTATGTTTAGATTCTACTGGGTTTTGGAAAGATCAGAACAACAAAACAACATTCATTTAACCTACTGGTTCTTAGGGAATGGGTATTTTAAAGTATTGAGTGAAACCTATCTTGTATAATGCCATCAGGTGTAAAGGGCATTAGTAAACTGGCACAGGTAGAAGTGGCTAGTCCATCTTAATCCAACAAGCAAGTGACAGAGCCAGGAAGAGAACCTGATTGTCCAGAATCCCCAGCAGGTCCTGTTGGCTGCACCAAATCACCTTGTAAGGACTTCTTTTGCCTCATGTGTCTTCAATTTCTGTGTTACATCAGGTAATTCTGTAAATTACAGAATTTATGTTCAGCATGAAATTTTGTATTTTTCTTTGCAAAAAATACGTAATGTCTTCCCTTTTTTTTTCCCATTCAAAGTTAATTTATGTACTATCTTGGTACATTAGTATTTGGTTAATACAGAATTTTTTTGGGATTTAATGTAGCCCATAGATATTACTTGTTTGGATTATCACAGAAAAAAAAAAAAATTAAACTAAAAATTACTGTTTGTCCCCTTGGTATACTTTGGTTATCAGTTCAGAAGATCTTGAGTTGTTCATGATAAGCCTGAACTTTTGTTCAGAGAGAAAAAAAAGTGATTCACTGACTGAGTCAGAGCTCCCTTTCCTTTCTTCTTTTTCCTTTCTCCCTCCCCATCACTCTCCTTCTCTCATGCCCCCCTGGCTCTCCTAAATTATTTCTTTTCTCGTGAAAGTTTAAAATAAATGATAGCAGCAAGCTACTTGGCTGCTATGCCTTGGTCCTCTTTTCTTGGTAACTGAATTAATCCTGTTTTCAGCTGTTCCGAGGAAGTCTGAGACATGCATGTGTTGGTGAGTGCTGTCTGGAGCAGTCACTCTGCACCTGTGAGTTATAGTCTGGAAAAGCACAGCCAGCCTGAGGCTAAGCTGTTTCTCTCTGACGAAAAAAGTGCAGCGCCAATCTTGGCACACTTGAGCTGTGGAATACCTGACTGCAATCATTAATATGATATTAATACAAGTGGGGGTTTTGATGACAATGTTGTACGTAAAAATGAGTAGTAATCTGCTGACCTTGTTTGAGAGTGTGCCTGATAGGTTTTCAACAAAGCCTGAAGGGAAAATTCCCACCTCTAGGCACGTATTTAAAGCTTTGTTCACATTACTTTGTTCACACCTTACTCTTTGAACGGCTTCAGTAGTTTTATGGTTATCTAACATGAACAAAGGAGAGAGAATTTGATCCTAAGCAAATGTGTACATGTGTAAGAGAGGTGGAAAGACAGAGGCTGGAATAATTTTTCTGAAACTGGAGCCTTAAATGATTATGTTTCAAGCATTCCTATTTACAGTGGAAATCCTTTCCCCACAGTCAATCCAAAGCCTATTCAAGTCAATGGCTTTTGGATCTCTGTCATCTGCAGCTATGGCAGACAAACAAAACAAACTGCTATCAACTGTAATATGACCTAAGTGTTTGCAGGCCCTGAGCAAAAAAATAGTCTGGCTTTGGTTAATTTCAAGGAGCTTACTGAAGTGTTTGTTTCAAGTGTGTTCTGTTTCTAAGCAATTTTGTATAAAGGAAGAAGGAGAAAATATAAGTTCTCATTCAGTTAGTCTGAGCATCTCATGCAAGAAAAGGTTTGAACACTTTCAAGGTTTCAAAAAAATTTTTGCCTGTTCTCCTGATAATAATAGGCTCCTTTAGCTGCACTTTGAAGGCAAAAATCACTATCTGTCCAAACAAAAAAAATTGTAAATTATGCTTAAAAACATCCAAAGGAAATTATATGTGTTGACCTGGCCCAAGCTGTTTTGTTTCCTTGAAACACTGCTTAGGACCTGGTCCAATGTGTTTCATTTTGTCCAAGTGCTTTAGATCTGTGTCAACAAGGTCCTGAATATATCACTGATCTTGTTTATGAAAGTGTAGATATTCCGAGAATGAATAAAAAAACTTGTCTTGGAGACATCAGCACACCAGCTTCAGTTTGTTCTCGTTCTGCTGAAAATTCCTGGTGTATGTCTTCACTTTTTACTGACAGGGGGTAGGTAGTAATTCATTTTTGGAAATTAACTTCTTTATAGCTGAATGAGAGGAAAAAATAGAGGACACGAGCATCACAAATTTATCCCTTGTTGCCATAAAGTGCCTAATGAGTTTGCTGGGGTACACAAACTGAGCCTTAGATAATTTTCTGATTGTAACAGCAGAGGCAACAGCTCTGCATAAATCAAATTGGAAATATCCTTTCCCATGTGCTGTCCTGTCATTGGAACCTTTGGTGAAAATTGCAATCAGGTGTGATGTCTTATGCACCAAGAGAAACTGTAGAAAAAGTAGAACATTAAAAAGAGATTAACAATAAATGGATTTAGAAGAGTCACTATGAAGAACAGGAGCAAAACTGTTGGTAAGTGTAACTGTGGTGGCTGAAGGTGGCTTTTCCCTCACCACTTTGCTGGACAATCTGAAAATGGGTGACAAAGTGATTTTGCACCTCTGAGGCTGGAAGGGTCAGAATCATACCACTTACTCTCTACTGAGGCTTAAGAATATTCACTTCTATTACTCCAGTCCCACAACATGACTTCTGGCAGAAAAAACAAGCAGAATGATGAGGGGTTTATATCGTAAACTGATGCAGCTGCTGGGTCTGGTGCATGGGAGTCAGTGCCTAAATAAGGTGTTCAGCAAAGAGACCCTACTCATGCTACAGGGAAGAACTTCTAACACCGAAGTTCGCTTGTTATATTGCAAAGATGTCATTAATTTCCTCTGCCTTTAGGAAGGTGCTCACTTGCTTCAGTCTCTTTGTTTATCTTGTTTTCTAAGGTTACAGCTGAACTCATATTTATCACTAATTCAGTGAATCTTGGTAAGATCAAACCTCTTGCCACAGAACTAAGCCAAACTTATGATCCTATTGTTGTTGGCAGTAAAAAAAAACAATCTTACCAAGCTGTTGGAAACCTGCAAGAATTTATCACTGACTTGAGTGAGTTCCCAATTTTCTTTCTACTCAATCATTTAAGCACATTTCTGATTAGCATTTCACTGGACAGAGACAGATTTGAAATCAGTGTTCATTCCATGGATGTAGCGTCCAAAATAGCTTCTTTCACAAAAGACATTCCACAAGCATGATAAAATAGAACATGTTCCTATCCCACCACAATGTACTTCAATAAAGGAAACTTTTTTGTGCATTTAAACAGAATTGACAGCAGAAGTAGACAAAAGTCCCTTTAATGAGCCACAGTTCTATAAGCCCTTGACTTCCTGAATTTTAACTTTCTTAAAACATGGGGTTCCAAGATAGGTTAAAATGACAGTTTGTAATTAAAAACTGATCCAGAACAACCTGTGCTAGACTACGTCATTGATGCTTAATCCAAATTAACAACACGTGACTCTTTCACCAAGAGAAAAGGGAACACTTACCTCCCATTTGTGCCCCAAAAGTTTGCCTTTCATTAATACAGTGGTCTTATGCCTTATTCTGTTCAATTACATTCCGCAGAAGTAAATTCTGTTTAATTACATTCCACAGCATTTGTAAATACAAACTTCCAAATTATTTGGCATGGATGGGAAAACCTTGAAAATATTATTTTAAAGGATAATCATGTTTCATATCTCAAGGAAAGCACACAAATTACCTAAGCATGTTTATCTATGTTTTTTTCAGGTGCTAGTGTCATTACAATAACAATGCATTCACTTCTGAAACTGGATTAAAAAGACACAAACTAATGACTTGAAAGAATTATTCTTTCATGGGGAAAGAAAATAATTCACAACAAATGCTTTCTAGTTTGCTGAAAACCCCAGATATAACGGATTCTAAATTTATTGAAGGAGCATGTGAATGGTGATGCTTTCTCTCCCAAACCCTTTTCTCTCTAACTGGTGAAATATGAATGACAAGAATTTTCTGAGAGGAAAAAAACCCTGCTGCCTTTTGTCAGAGATATATATCACATCCTTTCAAGAAATGATCAAGGGACTCTCTTAGGACAGGGTCCTGAGAATGTTCCTAGGCAAGCATCTTGTCATTCTTTAAGTCAGTCACAGGACAATATTGCATTAAAAATTAGGAGTAACTACAGCTGGGTTTCCCTTGGCATACAAACACTGCCCAAGAGAGTGCTACTGAAGGTAAGTCAGGAACAGAAGTGAAAATCTGGTCATTATTTTTGACTAAGGGGCAATTCAGTAATGTCTATAACGCTAATGAAATATTAACACACAATTAAAGTGTTAAAATACCCCACTCATTTTCTGCTACGACATCTCAAGGGTAACCCAGGGAGACCTGCACAGGAAAAGTTTCAGACTCCATGAGCAGCCAGATTTGGACTTGTCTTTGGAAATGCTCAAAAAATGTTGTCAATTACTGCTTATTGTAATGAAGCACATCCTCATTCATGGGCATCAGAATTGGAAGAAATAAGTTAGAAACTTAAATAAATTAGTTATTTTTCTGGATTACTGATTTATTTTAAAGTAGCTTCAGATTTTTTGTTATTACATAGATTGAGCATATTGTTATAATAGTCCATGTGTAAGTTGGAAACCATATAAATAACTCCCTACTGTTATTATTATAATGGAAACAGTTCAGGAAAGAATCTGATAAATGAAAATCAGCTAAAAATAATTGAATGGAAAAGTTCTATTCATTCTTTTTAAGGTTTAGATAAGGTAAATTTGGATTGGCTTAAAATGAAAACCTTTTTTTTAGAAAATTAAAAATACAGTGAGATTGACTAACATTAATCAAAATTCACCAGCAACTAAGGTAATAATTCAAGTTGTCATGTTAAAAACAGACAGGAAAACCTTAGAGTCAGGCCTTGGCCAGTTTTGAAAATCTGTCCAGGTCAACTTTGAAAGGATTTCCAATGTAAAAGGTTAAAATAAGTACCAGAATATTGAAAAATACTTTCCCTTTGGACTGAACTTCTGAAACATTTTTCAAAACATAGCTTTAGAGGAACAAGAAACAAGAGACAGATACAAATGTTTCTGCACTGCTCATATTTTACTGTAGTACCTATGAACAATATTTGAAAAACAAGTCAAACTAAACCAGGTTTTAGTTTTGGTTTACAGCCAAAAGTGATATTACTGAGAATTATCCAATTTTCACTCATTCTAAAGGCTTCTCAGTACAACTGATGATATTGAAAATGATGACATATAAATGATACAGGGAGTAATTTTCCATTCATTTTGCATTAAGCCTCAAAGAGAATTGCTGTATGTAATTAGTTATCCACTCTTTTTGAAGCACTATGAAAACAGAGAGCAAACAGGAATTTGTGGTAAGAGTGGAAGACCAGAAGCACAAACACAAAATATTCAGAGTGACACGAAATCACAGAATGGCTGGGTTTGGAAGAGACATCTGAAGGTCATTTTGTCCAACCTCTCTGTTCAAGCAGGACCACCTAACAGTGGCTGCCCAGGACCAAGCCCAGGAGGCTTTTGAAGATCTCTAAGGAAGACTCCACAACTGCCCTGGGCAACCTCCACTGGTGCTCTGACACCCACCAAGCAAAAAAGTGATTGCTGAAGTTCAGGCACTACATCCTACATTTCTGTTTGTACCCATTTGGCGCGTGTGGGCAATGGTGGGGTGGAATAGGTCCCTGCATATTCCAAGCGGTCTCTGATATCGGACCACTCCGGCCAGTACAGTCTGATGCTGTGCAAGGAGACCTTTTTTCTCACCCGTGCTGTTGGAAAGCACAAACACACACACCCGAGAGCCAGATAGCTCACACATCCTCAGGATAACGAATCACAGAGGGCTGAATCACATAGAATTCCGATGGCTTTATTCTCGAACAAGTCCAGAGGCAAAAGAGGAAGGGAGGAGGCTGAGGACACAGGGATACAGACTTTTGGGCCAATAGGGTTGGAGAGAGGGCGGGGAGATACAACAATCCAGTGGGGAGAAGGGAGGGGAGGAGCGAGGGATCATGTTGAAACCAACCAACACAGAGGGACTAACACACAAAGGTTACCATGGTTTTGGGACAAACCATACAAGAAACATCCAGGGGGTTTTAACTGTCCCATCAGCGTGCTTCTGCTGGCTTGGGACTTCTCGGATTCTCTGAGATGGTAGAAACCACTCCAACACCCATTGCCCACTCATGCCATTTAGAATTTACCCTTCTAGGGAGTTCATTCTTCCTTCCTCAATGTCTTGAATTCTGAACTGTAGTTTTTGATAATGATGACTAAGAAAGGCAAAGTATGCAGAATAGAGATTATCTAATGTTCAAACCCACCTCATCCTACCTGGTAAAGTTTACAGTTACCTAGTTACAAAATTTAAGTGAATAAGCTTTGGGGAGACTGTTCCTTTGTATTCTATTAATATAACTGAAAATAAATCTGCTGGAATGAATCTAACAAGATTAAAATGCAAAGAGAGAAAGAGATGCTAATAGTATTATCACCTGTTCATTTTTTCTTCCACAGTGTTTTACTTGGATGCTAGTAAATCCAATATTTTCCATTCTTACTTATAAATGATCAGATTTTTGTTTCTACAGAAAAAATTTTAGATTCATAAGGTTAAAGTTCATTTAGCATTTAAGAGACAAATGAGGTCAGCATTAGTACTGCAAACGTTTTTCATTATAGAAATTTAGTCACAGGCTGGTTCAGAAGTTGAAAATACCATAAGGAGAGCACAAGACACTAATCTCCTTCGTGACAGTGACAATTCCCAGAGCTTTTTAATACCAGTAAATGCTCTCACATATTTGAAAAAGACCAGCATTTCATATGGATAGAATCCAAAATATCATGGTTCTTGAAATTTTAAAAGCATATTTTTGGGTTTCTTCTTTTAACTCCATTGGGAATCTTATATTTTGTATCCAAAATAGATTTCAGGTTGATTTTGGCAGGTGTTTATTGTTGCTGAAAATCACCAGAATTAGAACAATATGAGGAGGAGCTCTGGCTGAGGAACCACCCTAGAAAGTTGCTGAAATGCCATCTCCTCTGAACAAGTTTTAAATTTATCTCCTTTCTTCATCATGATTTTTTCAAGCCCAGATGTCTTTCACTGTTTCTAAAACAGTGTTATAAGCTGCTGTTCATCCTATATGTTTTCAATCCATCTATTCACGCTTCTTACGTCACTTCTCACATGTTCATTTTAGTCTGGAAGTCTTCTGCCAGCTCAAATCTCATTTTACTACAGTGTTTTTGTATCTTCAGAATAAATGAGATTTTTATACCAGATTCTGTAGCATTTTAGTTTTTAGATTTACAGTCTTAAAGCTTTGGCTCAATATTTTCTTGATTTTGGATCAAGGATAAAATTATTATTTTTCAGCACATTCTTAGTTTTAAATGTGGGTTGCTTCAGTTCTGAGGATCATTTACTGCTTTAATAAAATAAATTTCAGTTAAGGATTTCAGTAAAAAAATAAATTTAGTTCTGAAGGGAGAATTCATTCTACTGTTTTCATCTACTCACCTGTTTTTGTACTTGACTGCTACTGAGGCTCACACAGATTTCACCAAAGAGAACACTGACAATAATAATGTGAATATATTTGGGGTTTATACTCACAAATATTTTTTAAAAATACATCAATAGGAGATAGCCCACGGCAATTCTCACCACACAACACTCCTTAACTAGAACCTTTGATGATTTTTAGGCTTTGAGCCTGGAAATTATATAAAACAGCTGCACTGACTATAGACTACCTGGAAATTTCTCCACTGTGAAAGAGCCTTAGTTGTCATGCTGGGTTGTGCAACACAAGGACCTGCTATATTCATTATCAATGCCTGAAATTTCTTTTTCCATGTAAACACTATTGATAAATTTTATATTCAGTCTCAGCAGTTATGATGGATTTAGACTACTGCTAAAACTCAGTTATTTAATTTCTGTATTTAACATCTTCTCTTTACAATCCACATTCTGAAATGGATTTTTTCCATAAGGTATTCTACACCAATATTATTATTTTATTTTTAAATTAAGTAGTAAATAAATAGTGATAGGTTGTCTTTTGCAAATATCTGAGACAGTTAAAATTGCTGCCATGATCATAGCAATCAGTGGTGGGCTTCAATGAGATCTTGATCATTTTCCTTTCTTAAAAAATGAGCAGAACACAAAGCAAACAGGCAAATGAAAACACACCCCAAAATAGCCAGCCATGCTCCTTCAGCCTGTTTGACAGTCTAGAGAAGCCCAAAGTCAACCCCATGCCTCTAAAATTGAGAGAGAATTGAAATATCTCTATTGCCTTCTACAAACTAATGATATTTCTGAATAATGGAGATGTAACCAGGTTGCTATGCAAGCAGACCAGTTAGCATTGAAATTCAAAACATATTTGGTAGAACAAAAGTTTGACAAAATCAGATGTGTCGGTGCAAGGACGTTAAAGTTCTAAAATATAAGCTTTCATAAACCTAGTGTTGCCTATGTTATAGACAGGCAGGCTGAAATGAGACAATCAATAATAGATATGGCAAGCAAAGACCAGATCCTATAGCATTCTAAATGGCAGATAAAGGAACAATGCAAGCTAACGTTACTATGCCTTACTCTGTTTCATCATGACTGCTCAGCCAGAGCCTTGAGAAAAATGAGGTCTAGTCACATAAATTTGCAGTAGCTTGAAACTGTTTAGGTGGAGTGCATAGGAACTGAGGATCTGGAAATCACCCCTGCCAAGACAAGAGTCAGAGCACATGCCTTTTGCATAACCCCTCACTTCACAGCTGCTTTTCAAAACACGGCCTGGCTCCCTCTCCCGCAGGCTGTGCTCAGAGCCAGGGGTACTGGATATGTTTGAACAAGTGCCCTGGACGCTCTTTTTCGGTATTAAGCCAACCTTCTGTAGCAGCCAATGTAGATTTGGCTTGGAGAATATTTCTAGGGTGCAAAAAACAAGTACGCTATGCAAACCCTTCCTATAGGCAGTTTCTAGTTTATTTGCACAATTCACATTGTCTTCGGCATTTGGTAAATGTGATATTTTTCATGCACACTTTCAGCTAACTCTTTCACTGCTGTGAATGAAGGGTATCTAGTTAGGCAGGCAGAGTGTTTATTTAATAGAGTGGAATGAATTAACCTTATATTAAACAGCACTTATCCCAGTGGACCAGAATAGTAGTGTGCCAGGTGTCCAAGGGTAAAAAACAGTCTGAGCTATGGAAAACAGGCTAGGACAAGAGAAAGGGCTATTGACACATTGTAAATCACAAGGAAAATTATAAAAATGTTGTTCGGCATGGTAGGCAGTAGGAATATTTCTATAACAATTATTATCTAAAGGATAATTAGGAAAAGAATAGGAATAGGATGAGCTTTCAGAGTGAATGCACTTTTGTCTAACCTGAAGAAGGTATGCAAAGAACTGTTTCCTAATTTACAGTAGACGTCTGGAAGGTCCAATCTAGCTCCTTATTATCGTTCTGCTCTTGACTTTGTGTTCTGAGACACATTAAGGTGAAATAATTCCAGTGAAAGGCTGCACTTAAGGAATTAATACAAATCAGTACAACGCCATTTTTTGCAGTCAGACTCTTAAGTGGCTCTTGATACACTCACACCTTTATATAACATATGGCCTTTGTCAGACAATTATATATAACTATACTTGGGTGTTTATTAATTTTTCTTCTTGGAGTTAATTAAATTCAATGTCTTTTAAAATAAAAAGTTAATTTCATTGAAATCAACTGTTTATCTTTTTTCTAAAAACTATAGATCGGGCTGACGACTTTAATGTAATGCATACTTGTGTAAATAAAATTAGATGTTTTGAATAATTAGGTAAAATTTATTCAGTCCATGTGATATGTCTTATTTTTATTTTATGATCTAGACACATCAGTATAAATTCCTTAAATGTGTACTCTATCTGTAGCTGTCTGTATAATCCTTGTAAGAGATCCATGTCCTGAGGAAACGCTTGAAATAAATTCTAAAACCTCCTGAAAAAAGTGTCCTAAATAGTCAACAGAGCTGCACCTTTTTTTGTGATTTCTCACTGACAATGCCTGAGAAAATTAATAAACTGATGAGATAAGAATGTTCTCTAGAAGGTCTGGAACTCTGGACTTCTGGACATCTGGCACATTAGGTCGCCTAGGAATGGCCTAGGAATGGCCTAGGAATGGTCTTTTCCCACCATTTTCCCTGAGGAAAGCCAAAGATAAACAGAAGTCCATCTAAGTCCTTGAGGAAAACTGTGAGGGGGGCA
Organism: Pardalotus punctatus; assembly: GCA_013400915.1. Taxonomy (NCBI): domain Eukaryota; kingdom Metazoa; phylum Chordata; class Aves; order Passeriformes; family Pardalotidae; genus Pardalotus; species Pardalotus punctatus. Next base: position 1,940,432 of record VZTX01013253.1, read on the forward strand.
TTCCTGGAAAGATGATGGGGCCATTTTGATGTGTCAGACTGAACTTGAGATCCATTGGTAGAAGACTCATTGGAGCAGATGGATTACTGAAGAACGTAATTTAAATGTAAGCATTAGGGCATTCACTCAGCATGGAACAAAATAACACACACATGTTTCAAGAGATGAAGTGTGCTTTGAGAATGGATTTTTGCCTAATTATATATGTGGATGTATGAAAATGTCAATTATTTTAACCAATATTTTGAAAAATAAGCATTTTTTCATTTGCATTTTCTGTTAAGACACTGCAGTTGCAACAATTTGTGTTTGATTGCAACTCTTGGATTTCAGTTGAACTTCTGTAGGCACATAAAACTGTTACAGAAGTGACTGTACAGTCAAGACCTGGGAAATTCTGCTAACATTCCTAGCTGGTATTAGTATTCTCGTAACATCAAAACAGGAAAATGTCCCTGACCCAGGAGAGTTTCCTTTTTGGTGTTATATGTTTTTGGTTATCTTTCTTCCCTTGACCTAGCCCATTGGGGCTGAGTTGCAAAGCTCACACTGCTCTTGTGAAATTGCTTTGGCTCACAGCAGGAGCATGGTTGATATGTCTAAGTCTAAAGATATGTTCTTGAAATGTTACTGAAAGAAATATCAAGTAACCATGTTGGATTTTTTCCTATGAAATCCCATAGGAAAAGAGACTACAAAATGAAGAGACTTACATTCTCTTGTATGTGTCACTGCCTTTAGAGGTTAATTTGTCTTCTCTACATTAGCTTGACCAGATACCTAAGAGACTTTGGATGTTGTTTGACATCTTCTTTTTCCATGGACCTAGATTGTCCATGTGGAAAAGATCACATATCTTTATAAAGAAGCTCAGAGTTTGCAGGAGCACGTTGATTGTGTATAAAGCTCTAAATATCCAGTTCTGTCAAAGTCTACATAAATTAAACACATTTTCTTCCAAATTGTGCATCTTTTAAACTTTATTAGGATAAAAAGAAACCTTTTTAATAATTTAGGCCCACTGCTGTTTGGAGGCTTTTTTATACTAATGCAAAAAAGGCAAGTGCATTTACTGTGTGTTTCTATGCTGTAGTTAAAAAGCAGCAAGCCCCTTTGCATTCAACTACAGAATGCTGAGAATTTTTTGATTAATGTTTTTGTTTTTTTGAGATGAGAAATCCTTGATGAATGCATAGCAGTTTCCTTTGGAAAACGGTAACTTAGGTGCACAATAGAATTTTGGTCTGAACCAAAGAATGGAATTTACACCCAAAGACAAATTGTACCCAGACTGGGAACTCACTGGGAGTTAAGGTGATATAAATTTATGTTAAATTTGGAACACTTGATCCTCAACCTTTGAGTCTTACAATGAATTACAAGCACAAAACAGAAACAGAATGAAGTATATGGCCCATGTATATTGTAATAACATTCCTCTTCTTGTGAGCCAAGGACTTTATTTATCATTATATAGTTCAAGTAACAGAACACACCAGGTCTGCCCAGCTGAGCCTGACTAGTCATACCTAAGGAAGGACACTTTCATATATTTTTGTGTTATCACATTTATATAGGGGCAGATTTTCTTCAGCTAGCATGTAATTCCAAACAGTAGAGCATACAAATAGGAAACAGATTTTGTGCTGTATTCATAAATCCTAAGACTACAGGGTTGTAAAGTAAACTGATTTATAGTTCTGAGAATTATCAAAAATAAATGTTACATTATAAAAATCGTTTGGATATATAAAAATGAAAATTTAACAAGATTCACAGTCCTTCTGAAGTTTGGAACTAGATCACTAGATGGGCTTTGTTTACGTGATCTCCCCTCATATGATTAATATCAGCTCACAGTATGTTATTTTTAAAAGTAGTTTTTCAACAGGCATAAGAAAAAAAAATCATGTTGCTCATTTAACTATTTTGTTTTTAATTTTTCTCTTCTGCATTCTTTAGCTAAAACAACTGCATTCTTTTTAGTGAATCCAGATAGTGAATGATTTACAAAACCTCTGAAGCAGCTTTGAGTTATGAAACCTACCCTAAAGTAAGACTACAAAATGATCTGCAAACAATGTTTATTCCAAAAAGATGCTCTCTTTGTTAAACTCTTCCTATGACTTTCTATTGATTTTAAAGATTAATTTTGCTTTAAGGTATGTTGTGCAATAAAAGTCCTGTGGAGAGGGGAAGAGGATTAGACAATAGGAGTGGCAAGTCTTCAGAAAGAATTTACTCCTACAATTTCCACAGCTTCTTATATATGAAATTTACTTTACAGCTAAGCTGTTAACAAGTAAAAGAATTTGATATTTATAGAAGCATGTTCTCAGTCCAAAACTATACACCAACATGCATTTTCACTACAAACTCTTTAAAACTGAAATTGAGAAGAGATTTTTTTGGAAAAATCACAGCTTAGAATAACAAATTTAAAATACAATTCCAGTGCACATACTTGGGAGACTTTCAGTTGATTTCATTGGGATTCAAACTGAGCCGTGAGACATTTAGTGCCACCTCTAATTGGATTCTGTCAAAAACCTGAAGTACCAGAAGGATAATTTATTGTCTACCAGAAGCTCCTCATTGTGGCAAATACAAAATAACCCAAAGTATCATGCGGAATGCAACACTTCTAGAGCCTGCAAAAAGACAGACATGGAGAAGAAAATGCATGCTGAGAACTGGATTTATGATAATAAGATACTTAGTTTTGAGCTAAATAAACCTTATTTCTATTCAATGGAATGAAATAGACAACTGTGAGTTGTATAACCTATTTATTACATGAATCTCATTTTTGAGGTGCCTAATTCTTTTCATTGGCTGTAAAGGGAGCTTTCATTGACGAGATAATATACACCAATCTTCATGGAGCCATGCATGCCAGTGTCTGCAGGTCACACAAGTGTGTCTTGCCATGTGTCCCCTGAGACAAAGCTGAGGATGCTTTACCTCCTGGGTCTCACTAGGCACAGGAAGGGAATGAAAGAATGGTTTACAGCTGCTCAGAGGAGAGGGGGGAAATGTAAATATTTTCAGAAAAATTGCATAAGTTATCATATGGCTTTGCTATTCTGGCTTGTATGGGTTCTTATGGGTTCGCCATTAATAACTCTGGTAGCTGTTCACATTTCGGTCATGGTTTAAATAACACAGATAAAATGTTCAGTGCTGGATTTTTTTTTTTTTTTAATTTTTTTCTCATTTCTTCCTGGGGAAACCAGCTATACAATGGAATTCTTTAGACATATATATTCCCTGAAAGTTTGTGAAGAAAAATGGGCATCTGATAGGGGTTTAGAGTTTATCCTGACTGAGGCCTGGATTCTTTGCATTTCCAGTATATTCCCCTGTTTAAAGCAATCTGTAAGTTTCAAGCTATCACTGCAGGACACATTGATGGACACTTTTGGTGCTGGTCTGTATGCACAGACTCCTGACTGCACAGGTCTCTTAGTCATACCACACTTTGATAATCGAGCACAAAATCTGAGCAGGAACACATCTTGCAGAGCCAATACCCTGGAAAGATCACACCCAGCATCCTGTTCCATCTGTGAGTCAGAGTGGAGGAAAAAAAAAAAATTATTAAACAAGTAATCCTGCAGATCTCCAGTTAAAGGTGTTCTCTGTTCTGTCTGATGTTTCCTGGTAACTCTGCAAACACATCCATCTATCCATCAGCAATGTGTCACTTTCACAGTCTGTGCCCTTTTAGCCTCCAAGCTTCTACTCTTATGAACTGTTTCCTCTGCTCCCCTTGCCACTTCTGTAAAGTCCCCATCCCCCAGCTTTGATGTTGTTGGTTCAGCCAGTTCTCCTTGGGGAATTTCCTATGGAAATGACTGCAAATACATATCAATTACTTTAAAGTCCTGTCTCCTCTGTCATTGCCTTTTGTGCCTGTATGTGACCCAGTGAGGGCACAGCTGGTCAGGGCAAGGAGACCAATGGTCATCTCATATTTTGAAAAGGCAGCAGAGGAAGCCTTTGCCAGTTAAGGCTTCAAGAACTCTGCTGGCAAAGAGGCTGCGAGAGCCTCGAAACTCTTTCAGCCAAAGGACTGGCTATCCTAAGATGAGATTCCAAAGTCTGTGCCTGAGAGAACTTCTCCCTTGAGGCAGCAAGACTCTGGACTCAGCTTCATATTTTCTGACATAGCTTTTATCAAGTTCATTGTCATTTTCAGTTCTATGACACTGATAAGAATGTCAAATTCACAGAAAATTAAATAGTCCAAGGCATGAGGTTGCTTTGGTAACACTGCGTTTTGACTTTTCTTGAATAAAATTTCCTCACAATTCCCAATTTACTTACAAAAATGAAAGAAATTATTTCAGTCTGAACTGCATGCATCCCTTGACTTTCCTGTAAAGACGCCTATTTTTAATCAATTGAATCACTCTTTTATACACAGAAGTGTTCACAGATTTATATACTAGTTTTGTGGCGATGACCAATTACAAAAACAAAAAGCAAATGACAGTTGAAAAGGGCAACTTGTATTCAAAAGCATAGCCCAGATTGAAGAAAGATTGAAGAAGGAGTTATTGTTTCTGCATATAAATCCTATTTCTTTTATGCACTCTTAACATTTCCAGATGGTTAGTCACTGTGAAAGACACAAAGAAACTTCCCAAAAAATACACATATAAAATTCTTATATCACACACTGGCACAATCACAACATGAATCAAAGTAATAAATAATGAGGATTTTAAAATTTTTTTAAATTTTTATTAAAAAAAGTACTTCCTGCATCGTCTTTTGGAATTACTGCACTGAAAGATATTTAAGCACAGTAAATGGCCAGTGGGGTAGTGTCACTGCCATGACTACACTGGAAAAGTTCCTTTATTCTTTTTCTTTTAATTGGTGTTATAATAAACACAGAGCTTTAGTGCTTTTTAATTATTTTTAGGACTTTTCAAATACCAAAAATCACAGTTTCCCTTATAAATCATGCACAAATACATAAAATAATTTAATCAACATTCCTTTTGTAATGAGCACAGTATGGAAAGCTGATGTACAGGCTATCTATAGCGCATAATGACAACAGGATTTTAGATAAATCCAGGGGATGTCAAACTTTAACATGTTTTGTCTCTTTCTTTCACACACAGATTTTAAAGGAAGGTGTACTAAACATGGGAAAGAATGAGAAATAATTTGAGAGATAAAACAGAGGAGAAATATGTGAAGATATTAAAAAGTGCCAAAGCATGAAAAAATGAGGAAAGAAACAGAATGAGAAAGGGAAAGAGAGAAGTGCAGAAAAACAAGTAAGGTGATTATGAGGCTGAGATGGAGGCACACATTTAACATTTTTACTAAGGTATTTCCAGAATATTGTCATGTATCTGTAGGAATTTATCTTGATTGTTTTCATTATGGAATATAATTCCATGGTGGCTGGACTTCCATGCTTGGGTTCCAGTCTTCAGATTTTTGGCACTTTCTGAATCTTCCATTCTATAATATTAGTCTCCAAGAAGTCATTATGTTTTGTTGAGCTAAAGTTTTTTTTCATATTTATCCAGCTTCCATTTAGAACTCATTTGGCTTAAAATTGTTTGGTGACCTTATAATACAATTTTATTTTATAGGAAAAAAAACAACTTGCATAAATTCTGGCTAAGACAAAAGGATGTAGGAACAGTCCCAAAGCATATGGGTTAAATTAACGCCTGCTGAGTTGCAATGCCAGCATTTGTCTGATTTAATGACATGATTTCAAATAATTGGAGGGGGGTCTTGAGCATCCTCCCTGTGATTTTCTGATGGATTAATTTTAAACAGAGGCGCAGGGAACATTTGGGACCACTAGTGTGAATGTTTTCTGTTGGTTAACAGTGAATAATTGGCCTAGTTTCTTGTCCCATTTCTTCTTCAGAAAAACATAATTAATTCAAGTGTGCTGGCCAGTGATACACATAGCAGTGCTGCAAGCCGTGCTAATAAGGCTGATCTCAAGAGTGAATAAAGCAGGTCAGATGGTCAGGAGTGGGACAGGCAACAAAACTGAATCAATAGGAAACAGGACAGTCAAGCTCAATCTCTCACTACATAGGCCAGGAATACTTAAAAAGATGAAGATTTATTTACAATTAAACACTAATGTGAAAGTAAAAGAAGATTAAAGGTGACATTTTAAGTCCTGATCACACTTCTGGGGTTTGGGAATAAAAATAAAATGAGAAAGTCTCATTTTCCTAGTTCCTGAGGAGTTCTTCTGAAGAGATGAAACATAACCTCAATGTTATTTTCAAAATCTGCTTCAAAAACACTCATTTCAACATATTATTTTACCTTCAACAACCACTTATTTTGTTTCATGGTGTAAGATGTTATCTGGTTTTAAAGGGGTGCTCTTCAAGATGTTAAGACTAACAAAAAACTGGAATAATTTTATTTTCTCTTCTGGTTAATTCAGTTTGGCAAACATGCGGATGTAAATCTGGAGCTTCAGTTGTGTAACAAAGATGAAAATCCCCCACAAAAACTGTTTTATGAAAATTCTGTAAAGAATGTATGTGTATACATTTAACACAGAGAGCAATTTAGGAAGAGAAATGGAATTATCTAATCAGAACTAAAATACTGTGTTGCATTTTGGTAAATACTGTTGCTTTTAGTATTTACCAAATTTACCAAGTGTTGTCGCAACACACAAGCAGCAGAGTGGATCTGAAATACAAAATACTATACTTATACCAATTTATTTTTAGGGTATGGAAAACCTGGACTAGGAAAATTAACACATTCATTGCAAATCCAAAACTGATTGTGTAATGTGACCTGTAATTATATCACAATGATTGTAGTTTTTTCTTAGTAGATAGTTCACTATAAAGACTTTATTTTCCATATTTCTTCAAGCTAAATGCAATATACTCTCATACTTGGAGTTAACCATTCTATTATTCCATCAAATTTTTGAGCAAATTTTCTACCTTAGCTAAATAAGAAGTGTCCAGTCTTCAAAAAGTAGCCAGTTTTTAAAAAAGAAATGATGCAGACTTTTTAAAAAATGAATCCATCCTCATAGTAGTCTTTGAAGATAAACACATCAAGGGGTCTCCTGCATTGCTGTGCATCTGCACAATGATGCTGTGCTTTAAATGAAAGAATTAGAAGAATGGATGGTAACTCAATAAAATATTTATCTCATGAGCTGAGAAAAGTTTGGACCTTGAGCAGAACATCTGCAATTTATAATTTCTGCTTTGCAAAAATTTTATGCTTCCTGAAAAATGTTAGGGTTTCTGACTGAAAAGTCTGCATGGTTTGTTCAGCAAAAAAATCCCAGGTTTTTGCTTTTGGATACATTTACAGACTGTGAGAAACTTCTCATGTTCATACTTCTAAAATTATTTTCCCTCTACTTGTGTCTGCCTAATCAAATGAAGCAATGCAAGAAACAAAAACAAATACAAATTTCCCGTTTTCCAAGTGAAATCACTTTAATTCAGAAATATTTTTTTCACAAAGAAACTTTCAGGAAAATGAAAAGTTTTCACTATAGACAGAACAATCTTCCCTCACTCAAAATTGTTTTGGCAAAATAATTCTGACCAGTTGTTCGCAATAATAATGACCTCAGGATGATGTGTCGCATCAATATTGTTTTCATGAACCTGGAAAATGTAAATCAGCCTATTAAGTCAAAATGCTGTTCTTATTTACACTTACATCCACCTTGGAAATGGTCAGTTGAGTCTTTGTGTTTTGAAAAAAAAAAAACAAAAGCAAAACATAACAACCTGTCAGTAATAACTGTACAAGCTCTAAAACCAGAGCAGACTTCTTCTGCCAGCCAGTCTGAGTTTGCCTTCGCCACAGTGCAAACCAGGCAGGTAGGAACTGATAGCAGGGCAGGCTCCAACCTCAGCCATCTGACCCCATTTTTAGAAGAGCTGAACACAGAGTTTAAGCTGAAGCCAGCAGGCCTTGCAGCTGTGTGGTTTTCTTGCCAATCTGCTCGTTGGCCCAAAAATAAGAAAATAGCTTTGAACTGGCCAAGGACTGGGGAAGATGATCATTAGTTATCAGCAGAAATAAAGGGGTATAACTTTTATAGTAGCTTGACCTACTTTATTTTAAGAAGAATATGCAATAAAACTTATTTATTTTGGAATACACCATCAGGAAGCTTAAGCTGAAATTCCATTTTCTTTAAAATGGTAGTATTCATTATACCATACCTGGGATAATGTTATAGAGACTTAAAAGGAAAACATTGTCCAATCTCTGAGTCACAGGGGGATGTGCGACAGAGTCGAAATATGCTTACTGATTTTATTAAGCTGTTTCATATGATTGGTATTTACAAGAGCCAGACAGTTTATTATCTATAAACCATGTTACAAAATCAATTATTTAAGTACTGTTAAATGTTCTCAAAATATTAGAGGTGGTAAAGTAATAAAAATATATATTCCCAAAAGAAAGATTCAAAACCATTTGTTTGAGAATCAAAATCTGCACATTTTAAAATATCTGCTTTCACAGTAAAGAGCACATATGATCCTCTGAGTTACCTTGGATGGTGCTAAAACCCCATCATAAATTCATAAAAGTGTTAGACTCATAATAGACTTAATGGAGAAATAAATGATTCCTTAGTCAATATCTTATCTCTACTGACTTTAGTACATGCTGAGACTGTGTTCTACAACCCCCATCACTTTAAACTTCCAAAGGACAGATTTGAAAAAAAATCAAGAGCAATTCCTGAGTCAATAACGTTCTTTTTCATTAAAATACATGCATTTAGACAGAAAGATTGAATACAAAATTCAATTAAGATTATGATGTTTTCCATGTACTTTCTTGTTCTCTGTTCTCTTCTGGTCCTCCATGAACAGAATAATGTCAGCTCAGAATAGCTGCCCATGTGCAGAACAGCCCTTCACTAACTCTTTATTAGAGTAAAGGAAGAAATGAAATTGTTTCCAGCAGCATCAGCCATGATCCTGTTCCACACTTTGTCTCTACTCTCAGTTAGGAAGTTTTCTGGGCCATGGGAAGGTGAATTCTATGCCTAAGCTTCCTCTGATGTCTGTTTTCTTCCAAGGTCTAAAGGCCAGTTTGCATGGGGGCTTCACATTCCTAATTAGTCCCAGGGCCAGATTTCAGATGTTCTTTGTAACTTTTTTCTACTTCCAGAAATTCGTCTGGAGGAATTCAGTAATGGCAAAATAGGTCTTTTCCCATTTCAGTGGTTCCTTGAGTCTGGTGTTCTGCTTTCTTTTTTTGGCTCTGTACAAGATACATCATATAAAGTTTTCATAATGTCACTTTTGGTTTATTTATTTATTTATCCAAAATATCTTTTTCTGAAGTGCTATTAGATCATGGTTTCCTCAAGATATGATGGCCTTGCTGCTTCTCACCAGAGGGTTTCAGCAGCCTGAGGCAGTGAGAGCCGCAGAATGTATCTTCCCACCGCAAAAGTACCTGTTATTTCAAAGGATGCACACAACAATCTTCCCCTTCCTTTCCAGAAATTTCCTATGTTGTGTTGCCCCACAGCCAGCTGAAATGTTAGACAAACATGATCATTTCATTTTGCATTAAGCATTTTTGTGAAAACAAACAAAAAAAAAACACTAAGAAAAACCCATGGTTTATCTGCATAAGACCAAGAGATTTTATTTACTTGCAACTCACTGCAGCTCAATCACAGCAGATGGGACAGCAGATAATTCACTTGATCTGGGGTTTCCAGTAACTTGAAATGGCAGTCTTAAGCTAAATCTTCATATTTCTTTGTTTAGTTAGTGTCACTGGCAATTGTGTGTGGCAAAGCAAACCACAATGGAGATTTTTCCTTCTGAGCTCTTCTGCTTGCTCCTCCAGGCCATCATCACTGCTCAGTAAGGGTAGGTCCAGCTTGATGTGGTCTTTTTGGAGGCAAAACCTGTTGTTATCCATCTGATTCTTATGCAGTCCTCCTCAGTCTTAATATCTGTTATAAGACTTGGGTGTAAATCATCTCTGGACAGGGCTACGTTTCCAGGGATCCTTTATCATGTGTTTTGTTCTTCTTGTTGTTTTTTTTCTTCAGTTTTTGTTTGTTTAGCATTTTGTTATTATGTTAATTTTTGTTATTCTGCTCCCAATATTATAAGCAAGTGCCCATCCTTACTTTTTACAGAAGGAGCATGTTCTAATATTTTTCCTTGTGTTCTTTTTGTTTTCTTCCTGATAGTAACAATGATACTTCTATGTCTGGGCTCTATGTTCTTCAGAAACTGTATTTATGCAAATTCATTCTCAGTGCACATGGTAACACCATGTTAACATTATTATTTTCTGGGTAGAAAGTATAAAAGTTGCATTACTGTGCATATGTTTACAAGACTGACCAATCTTTTGCTGCTGATGGCTTTTGGAATGTTATTTAAGCTTATGTTGACCTTCCCAACAGCTTCTCTCTGAGAATTCCTGGTTATCTTCTTAAGCAGCTGTAGAAATGGCACAGGCTATGGTAACCTCACCAAAGATTTAATTCTTTGTGAGTTTTATGATTAAAAAATTGTTCTGACTTCTAATGAAATTAAAATGTTTCACTCATACTTCGTGATTTGTGATGACACTTTCACATAAATAAATAAAGTCTGCACTGCTTATCTTTCAATCGTGAGAACAACTTGTGATCCACTTGGGATGCAATTCAGGGTGATGAGAGAAGTGATGGAAATACTCCATACGCTGAAAAAGACTTGTCTGGATGGAGGATGGGCATGCTGAGCTCTTTTAACCTCTTAAATAATCTCATGATTTCTCTTGGGAATGAGCAAGCACTTTCTTTTCAATGGGTTCCTTGGCAGTGACTGTGCATATATCCGTCTTGACTTTGACCTCCAAAGCTCACAGCAGTCAATTAAGCAGTGTATCTGTGAACTATCCTACTTTAAATAATTCTGTCATAATGTCACACTTTGATTTTCTTGAAACTCTGCCTCACTAATAACGCTTTTTGGATATAACCTGCTATTAATAGTTGAGCAATTTTATTCTGTGTTTTGAACTTCCCATGAAAATTGATTTTTTTCTTATCTATAATTAAGCTCAAACCAAACTGGAATGCTAAAATGGTCCTAGACCCCCATGTACCAGCCACCATGGTGAGCACATGCTAAACTGGAAACACTTTGGACCAGTGTGTCTCTGCAAACCATTTTAAGAATATGTCTACTCTGGCAAATAAAACAGGCTCATCTACTTGCCATCTACAAAAAGGCAAACAAAACGGTTCTTCTCTGGCCCTAAGGAAAAATGTCTCATCATAATTTACATCTGAGGTACAACTAAACTTGTTCCCCCAAACCTCCAAAAGTGCACGGCTACAACGAAACTACCTTAACCTGTGGCATTCCCAAAGTGTTTCTAAACATTGCAAAGCCCCAGCTGAGAAAGGAAAAACCTGTTCATCTAGCCTTTGCCCTGGATGAGTTTTATTTGCTTGTGTATTGATGGAGCCTAATTATCTACAAGGCGATTAATTGAAGTGCGCAGTTATTTTGAATGTGTGGGAGGAACATAAAAAAACAGTCAATGTTCTTTAACCCCTTTGTCATGGGTAGGAAATACAGAAAAATAATCTGATTCCAATTAAATTCATACGAAACAAAACTTCACTTCCAGGCAGGAAATTCACAGCCCATTTCCAACTTTAAGCAAAATGTCATGGCCAGCATATAAACTGCTTAAAAATGGCTTTATGTAATGAAAGTGCTGACAGACCTTTAATTATATCCGTGAATGTGACTGTATAGCTGAATAATTTTCAATTCTTCTTTGATTCTTGAGGTTTGAAGCAATTTTAATTCACTGTGAAGTGACATCTACCAGAGTTCCAATGCAAGACACTTTATTATAATATTAAACATATGGAATTACAAACTGATCATTTCCTAAGCGTCCATAACTTTTGCACTGACTCCAAATTAATCCATTGAATTAAAAGTATTATCATTAATTACAAATGTGTTCCTGTAACTGTGGAAGAGGGGGAATAATAATATAATATTAATCTTACTGATTTTTGTTAACCTACTCTACCTACTAATTATCATTATGGCAGCAGGAAAATACATTTAACATTGCCTAATGCTTTAAAGTATGGGAACTTTTCTCGTCCTATTATAATTTTGCCAGACTTCAAGAGTTTGCTGCAACTTGCCTCTGCCAAGCATCTGCCTAAATCTGAAGTATTTTCCCTTCTTTGCTTTCTGTCTCTTTTTATATTTTAAGAGTTACAAGTAACTCATTTAAAGTAAGTGGAACTTTATAAAGCTGTGATGAATTACAGACTTATGTGTATGGTTAAGCCACAGCCCGGCAAACAATTTTATGTTTATCTAAATTTATGCTGTGTAAATAGTCCAGATGATTCTAATGATGCACGTTCAAGCCATGCAAAATAAAGCATGTGTATATCTGCCTCTGTAGAAGAAAGGACCTTACAGTGTGTATTCGGGGTAAAAGCACTTCAGTTTCATAGCATAGAAGTTCAAATAGGAGTAGGAATTATTAAATTGGAGCTGGCTGATAAAACTTAGGTGCAAGGAGGAGAGTACTCTGCACGTTTGTCAAATATTTTTCATTATTTAGCTCAGCTCAAAGTCCAGTACAAATATTCTTCACAATAATCTGCTCGATCTAGATGCCAGGAAAAAAAAATTATTAAATTATTGCCAAAGATCTAGTCTAAACACCTAAATTACAATTCTGACACTTTGGCAAAGAGGCACTTTTAGAATACTCTGTTGGTCTATGTATCTAATGGAATGATCCTATTACAAACAAAGGAGTAATTTTTGAACCTTGGAAATAATTAGAGGGTATAAATTGTTCCATCTTGCAGCTGAAATATATATATGTACAAAGTGCAAATGGTGATGCAAAGTTTTCCTATTGTGAAAAAATATCACTTAAAAAAAAAATCAATGAAACCCACTCATCTTCCCCCTCAAAAAAAACTTTGATGTTACATACCAGATCCTCTTTGTCTTGACCAAACATACTTTTCTCTAAAGTCTCTCAGTAAAGTAGGAAATTCAATTTCCATGTTATAGACACATTTCTATATTATTATTATGGCATATTATATATGCCACATATTCACAGATGAACTGTACCTGATGATTGCAATACAAGATTTTTACATAGCAAAAATGTCTGTGACTCCACTTACTTCGAAGAGGGAAACTAAGTTTACATCTTGGCTGGAATTTCAAACACTGCTGAATCCAAGCAGGGGGATTCCAATAATGTTAATGGAAATAAGTTCATTCATTGCACCTTGATGTAAAATTAAACAGTGGCAGTCATTGACTTACAATTCCAGAAACCCTAAAGGCCTTTTGTGTTGGTGGCAAAGCAAGATGAAAGGATAACTCACAAATTAAGCATAATATTCCTTCATACCATCTATATAAACATTAAATTTATTGTATCACCTTCTTTAACTTAATTGTCTTTGAGTCAAGTCATTAACTCATTTGTTTTAGGTTCTTCCTGTGGGTATTTGTTCAGGAATAATAAACTATGCTCCCATCTTCTTCACCAAAGTACCTTATGTATAAGGGCGTTATTCTCACGCACACACACTTCCCCGAGCCATAGAAGACAATTCCCAACAATTGAGGCAAGTATTATAAACAGCAAAATAAAAGCCAAACATCAGGGGTCAATAAAATTATTTATGTATTTTTACAGTACTGCCTGCTAGTGAACATATAAATTGCTGGGAATGTACTTTTGTATTTTATAAGGAACAAAGCGTCCATTAGCTAGTTTAATGTGGCATATTTCTATGTGGGGATTGCTTTGATTTAAACTAGCTAAATGGATCTGGACACAGGGCAATTGTTAGAGAATTTAGGGCACTTCGGGGTCTTTTTTTGATGAGGAGTGCAGGCTGAGAGGTTACAGCGTTAAGGTCGAGCTGCCAAAACCCTGGCAGCATTAGTCTCGTTGGAATGGTGTGTCACGGAGAGCTGTGCGCTCAGCCCCGGGCTGAGGCTGAGCAGACTCTGCAGCTGTCCTGCAGAATCTCTCCCCAGGGACCCCCACAGGCTCCTGCTGCCTTGGGAGCTGCTGCTCACCCCTGTCAGGACAGGAGATGTGATGTGTGCAGAGAAATGCCTAAAAGTACACCTGGGAACAAAACAGGCAGGAGATAAACAACTGTTCTCCTTTCAGGACTGCTGAGAAGGTGCAAAGGCAATTTTAAAAATTATTATTATTATCATCATTATTATATTTATTGTTGTTATTATTATTTCTTTATTTTCCCATATATCGATTGTTGTCAGATTTCTTCTGTGTTTTGCCTTGTCCTCTCTCCAAATATATATAATCTTAATGTCAGAAATTGACTTGGTTTTCCACAGGTACCGACACAGTTATTTAAAAGAGATTTGTGTTAATGAACAGACTAACAATGTTTACACATGATTTTGACAATAGCTACATAGACTCCCTGTTTGGGAGACTCATATTTGGATGTTAAAAGTGGCCAGCTATTTTAAGTTGAACTACTAATGGTAGCAATTCAGAAAAATCTAAATTTTATAGAGAGCCAGAAATACAGACAGTATTAATTCTTAAAAATCTGTGCAGCTTCATTTGATAGTGTAAACTGATTACCTAATTATAACAGTAAATGATGGTATATAAATCTGTGAAACTAAGTTTATTCAATGTTGCACCTTATAGTTATTTTAAATGTTAGTTAAATTAGATCTTTTCTTTTTAATACTACTCCAAAATTAAAATCAGTAAAAAATATACAGTTGTTTACACTGCCAGGTATATATAAATAATAATTACATGGAAAAATGAAACTGGATCTTAGTATTCTCTCAGAGCAGAGTGGTAGATTGGAGTATTTTTAGTAAATCTGATTCCATCAGACACAAGGTTGTCTTTGCTGTCAACACAATCAAACTTCTGATGTCAACTAATAGGTGGATAATAATAATAATTCTAAATCTTTTACAGAAGTAAAATTAATATAGTATAACATTGCAATTAGACATGGTGAGTATGAATATGATCTCTTCAAGTTCTGTATTTCCATGGTTTTGTAAGGAATAGAAACAAATTTTTAGCTATAGAACAACATAATAGGGAAAGACACTGATTTTTTTCTCACATTTAAAGATCTATTATATGCCATTGAATACTTAATTTTACAATTGCAAAATTCTGCAAACCATTATTGTTTTGTTCAAATGAAGAACTATGTGTGTGAAAACCGCAATTGCAGTAATATGATATTGTGACATAGACTGAAAAAATAATGTGGAGGATATGCAACTCTTCCATTTTGCGAGCATGCAGAGGAGATAATTTCATATCTGTGCCTGTAGACATATGCAGACCCATATCACTAAGAAGGAGGTGGTACATGTGTACATATTAAGGTTAGATTTACAGGTATACCATGACTATAAAACAAACTAAACATTAATTTTTAAGCTAAAATAGAATTAAGAATTCTAATAATTGCTAATAAATAATTCTAATTTACACACATGCACACACCCAGAAATCCAGCCTAGGGAATTTATCACAAAATGCGATAATGTATTTCACAAAATCACATATTCTTACATCAGTGCTTCAGTGTATCAACACTTACACCAAAGTACTGCATAACAAACTTTGCAAATACATTTTGCACAGTGTGTCACGAACAACATAATTTCATCACGGTAAATCATAATTGATTAAACTCTGTGAATGACCCACATTTGGAGCTGGCACTAACTGAGGTACCTTCATTGAACTCAATGGATTTAAGCAGCTTAACTGATGTCAGTATCTGCCCCTGTGACGGAAAGCTGTGAAAAACAGTCTATTGTAATATAGAACTGTTTATTTATGAGAAACTCCCTGTGAAGAACAGCAGGACACCAGCTTAGCTGAATGGAGGATCATAGAGGAAAGGCAAAAAGAAAATGTGGAGAGGGCAGAAGCAGGGAGGGTCTGCCCATAAAGAATGTAGAAGGATCTCACAGGGATGGAACTGAGAAGACCAAAGCTTGATTTGGTTTGATTTGCAACTGGTGGAGGATGCTACAGGCAAAATAATGGTTTATCAGCTGTGAAGAGCAGACCATGAGGGCCCATAGGTAGGTGGTGCAGAAGACTTGCTTTCTGAGCTCATGGACACAGGAAAAGAAAATGCATTACTCATGATCTGGAAGGACAAGGAGAGTCCAGGAAACCATTGGCTGCTCAGTCAGAACGTAGTCCCTGGCAAAACTGTGCTGAAAGTCCTCATGAAGGCCAGTTCATTCAGTCTAAATATTTTGTGATTTTCTATTATTCAGTACAGCTTATAAAAATACCTTTTAAAAAAAAAATTAAATAATCATAACAAAGGGTTATAAATGAAAACATCACCCCATAAAATTAATCAATTTATTTTATATGCAAGAAATCAAGCTTTACTTTGTGTTTAATAGTTAAGACTCTTCTTACTTTTGATTGCTGCTTATGATTTTTGGTTTAATTCTGTGAAGGAAAACCTTATTTACCATTTACTGTGTTTTGAAGTGGTAATTCCTGCTGCTGCCACTCCCTTTTGCTTAGTATTTCTATAGAATATAAACGAAGTATATTTTTAAATATAATGTCCTAGTGCATTCCGTATCTACTTTTTTTTCTGATCTTTCAGGGTAAATATTTCCATTTAGTGTTTCTGCCTTGGTGCTCACCTGTCTTATATCTAGCTTAGTTCCAGCAAGACCTGAGTACAAGATGTATTGAAATTACAGGCTCCACATGGAAGCTCTGATACTTTCATCCTGGAAGTGCTGAGGAGCTGCAGGCACAAAGCATTTCTTAACTCATAAAAAACATTTAACCTGCTGTTTTGTCTCCTTCCATTTCTGCCCTGTTTCCCTTTTGCCCAAAGTAAGCAATGATAAAATAAAAATTAAATTATTTAACAATCTTTTTTCTAGAAAAAGGAGCTCATATCCATTTCCAGCTCTTCTGCCCCTCCCTCCTCTCCAGACTCACATTTAATAAGTCATCAAGCTATTGTCTTATAAAACCTGTCTTAACACTCTGGGAATGCTTTGAACCTGCTGCAAGTCTAAACTTCAAAGGAGAGTCAGCCACAGTCCTGCAGAATTGGAAGCAAAAACTGAGTTGTATGAATCTGTCTTTTTGTCACTGCTTCTGATGATTTAAATTAGCTTCAATATGTGATTGCCCTCTCCTCTCCTCTCCTCTCCTCTCCTCTCCCATTTAAATAATAATGTTAACAGACTGTGGTTGCACAATGGCATTTGCAAATCACTACCAAAAGAGTGCTTCTTTCCCTGCACGTTTCAGCATTATAACACCATTCTCTCACAAGGTCCAGTCCTTGTTTGAATCATAGAGCGGTAGAAATAATGGTGTCATTGTCTTGGGCACAGAGCAGATTTTTCTGGAAAATAAAGCACCCTAAAAACAGAAAAAGCTGCCGTGGAGTGGGATGTGTGATTGATAATGTGACTCTATAGCAATGCTGATGTGTATTTAAAGGAATCATTTAGAATGACATAAACCTCTGCCAGTGTAGTTCTTAATGGTAGAACTAGTAGGTTCCACTATCCTGAGATGTTTATATATTCCTAGCTTGCATCTCTTGTTAGAAGTCTCTGATCTTCTTATTTCAATTAAAAATTTACTTTTTAAAAATAACAAAGATGGCAGAATGAAGACTAGAATTTATTTCATGCTCTTCTTTGCTTGCTGAGCTATGATTCACCATCATAAATGTTTGCTTTAGTTTGAGGCTTCCAGATATTTACTTCCCTCTGGTGAGCTCAACAAAACAAAGACTTTTGGCAGGAAGATTTTGTGATCAGTGAGTAGGGTTGACCACCTGTTGTTTAATTACTGTGGTTATTTGGTCACTGTTTATAATTAAGTTCAGTTTATAAAAGGCTAATAAACTTTAAATTAAATTCTGTCAAGTCCTAGATGTCAGTAAAACAATTTATCACACTTTCTACTGCTGGGCTACTGATTATCTACCAGACATAATAGCCATGTTTGAAGTCTCTACATTTCCTGGTCTACTCTTTACCTTTTACCTTACTTCTCAGCAAAATTTTGATATGATTTAAAATTTCAATTTTAAAATTTATAGTGAAGTATAATTTCTATTCCTACATTTCATTTTCATTAATATTTA
The DNA here is from genome assembly GCA_013400915.1 of Pardalotus punctatus. NCBI lineage: Eukaryota > Metazoa > Chordata > Aves > Passeriformes > Pardalotidae > Pardalotus > Pardalotus punctatus. The sequence goes on from VZTX01013253.1 coordinate 1,958,661, forward strand.
TCTTCACATAGACATTCAGAGTCAGTTTTTGGGTTTTGGTTGTTTCTTTCTCCAAAGGAGGGCAACAAAAAGGGCCTTAGGGGAAGATGTGTGAGGAGCAGCTGAGGTCTCTTGGTGTGTTCAGCCTGGAGGAGAAGAGACTGAGGGGAGAGCTCACTGCAGTTACAGCTTCCTCATGGGGGAAGAGGAGTCGCAGACACTGATCTCTGCTCTGTGGTGACCAGGGACAGGACCTGGGGGAATGGTGTGGAATGTGTCAAGGGAGGCTTAGGTTGGATATCAGGAAAAGGTTCTTCATCCAGAGGGTGGTTGGGCACTGGAACAGCTCCCCAGGGAAGTGGTCACAGCCCCAAGCCTGAGAGAGTTCAAAAAGCTTTTGGACAGCACTCTTGGGCACTTGGGGTGATTCTTGGGGCTGCCCTGCACAGGGCCAGGAATTGGACACGACGATCCTGCTGGATCCATCTCAGCATATTCTGTGATTCTGTTATTTTTTTTCCTTTATTTGTCCCCTTAAAGAGAATAAGGTTATATCATGGCTTCAGAATCTTATATAGTTTTTCAGTCAATAATGACCCTCCTGATAAGGTTTACCTCTTAAGCTTCCAAAACCCTTGTTTCTGAGTATCCCTACAATTAGATTCTGTTGAGTGAGAATTCTCATGCATAGTAGACATGCATGTTTTTAATAGAATTTTTGTTTTGCAATTTCTGATTTTATTTAATAGGTGTGATTTAAAAAATTTGGGTTGAGCCCATTTTATAAAGGACTACAGTACAAAAGCTGCTTTATCAGGCTCAGATAGTGTAAAGGTCTGGAGTTTTACATGTGAATAAAGCTGAATGTCTAAAAATCAGCCAAGTACAGATCAGTGCTAAGAAACTGCTTTTCTTCCATTTAGTCTTATTTTCAGTGAAAGGTATCTCAGGCATAATATATGTTTTATGGTTTCTAAGGCTTTATGCTCTTACATTTGAGCAAATGTCATTGTTTGACTGGATTGTACTATCCATGACTAGCTGTAGAGGTGGAAAAAAACCCAAACAACCAAAAAACACATTTCTATTCCATTATTAACAATTTCCATATAGTTAATAAAGCTTGTAGAAATCTTGTGATATTATAGTAGAAAAAAAGCCTTCTTATAAATATAGTTTGCCTGTATAATTTATTTATTTGAGTTGCCACCCAGAATACTTGAAAGCTATTGTGATGATGGAAGGACCTTTTAATGCAGACTAAGTAGGATTCAGATATGAAAATGTAATTGCTGTAAAAGAGAATTACACAATATGCCCACCCACTACTGAGAGATCCTTTAACCTCAAAGTGTTTAAAGTCTCATCCCAATCATGCAAACAGAAGTTGTTGCCAAGTCATGTGTTAAACACCAAAATGACATTGAAGGATTCTGCCAGGAGTCCTTTGAGACAAGTGAAACATTGTAGACTTCCAAGAAAGCAAGTACATGTATATTTTAAAACAGGGAAAGCCAAATTAAAACTTTCCATTTAGCACTGAGCTGCTCTGTGGAAGGCTGAGCCTGAAAAAGAGAGGTGAGCATGTGGAGGTCTGCACAGGCTATCCCACAGCATTTTGGAAAGTCTTCTCTTTGAACAGAAGTGAAGACAAACACAAGCAAGACTCCAGCCAACACAACATGCTGACACCAGCTTAACCTGGAGGGGAGGATTGTTTATGCTTCAGATGACAAATTTTCATAGATAGAAGAGTACTTAAGTTTTACAGAGGTAGCCAAGCTTTAAAAACACCACAGTGAAGCAAGAAAGTGAACTACAAGTATTTGTAATAAAGCTACGAACTGAAGTGTCAAGGAGAACTTTGGTGAGAAATAACAAACCACAAATCCAGCTTTAGCTACCTCTGCAGTAAATACCAAGCAGTGATACTCACAGGCTTTCTTTTAAGTTCAGTTACTTTCTGTAATTCTGTACAGAAATTAAGGATGTAGAAGGCACAAAGGCAAAGAAGAGAAGTTGTGAGATAAGTTTCAGGAAAATACAACAAAAAAGAAAAGACCTCTGTCACACTTCTCACTGGTGCTACGTAATAAATATATCATGCTGGCTTTTTTTGTGTTTTTTTTTTTTGTTGTTTTTTTTTTGGGTTTTTTTTTGTTTTTTTTGTTTCTGTACATATAAAATTACCTCAATGTATTCTTAGCAGAGAGCGATTTAAACATTTCGTCAATGAGATGGCACTACAGCCTACCAGAGACAAAATTTTCTGGCTAATGTCTCTCAAATTTCTGAAATAATAAACTTTTCACACACAGGTCAAACAAAGGCACCATCCATGTTTTATTGTATGCTGACATAAAGTATTGGTCTACTTCGACCTATCCTTTTAATCCTTATTAAATACCTTTTGAACTACTGGCAGGCCACCTAATAATGCAATTGGACAGACAAAGAAAATTCTTCTAGAGAGTTAACTATAATTGGGATGGGACAAATATATTTTGCAAAAATTATCAATCCATCAACAGTTTTACAGCTGTTAACTGCCTTCATTTGGCTGATAATTGAACCCTAAAACTGATGAGGGAAGTTTCTCTGTGTCTTTCATCCTCCAGTGGAAAGAATTATGTGAAAAGAGGCCTATGTAGATCTGAAGTCTCTCCCTGACCATGAATATCTGAACAATGAGTAGAGGATCAAAATGTGATACTCAGATAAAAGGTTAATATAAGTGTGACACTATCCTGAAAATACTAATTTTACGATGGGAAAAATCACCCTCAGAATGTACCTTCATACCTAAAGAAAGACTAGGCAATGAGACCCTATCGATATCTGAATTTTAAAGAATCAAAATTAAATTTCTTGAAACTCTGAAGATTGATTTTAAATAATGCCACACTTTGGTATCCCATTCTCAAAACAGAAGCGTGCTCCCAACTAGTTCAGCTCAGCACTTCTCAGCAGTGGTAAAATTAGCTGAGGCTCATTTTCCTCACATTAAAATATATCGCTGTCACTCACAGAGTCATTGAATCAAATAGCCGAGAAGAATCCCATGAGAACTGTGCACCACAATTTTCAACATAGATGTAAACAAAGTTTAGGTTTCAAACAATTCTTTTAGCTTTATATGCTCTGTTCATATAAAACAACCTTTCAGTTAAGTCAGCACTATGTACGTGTTAGGCTGCCTCTCTGTTTGTTAGTCCAAATAGAGATTAGTTTCTATTATAATTATTTGGAAACCACTTTTTTTTGACGTAGTACTTACTTGGCTTGCAGTGTGAACCACACGTAGATTTGACATAGATTTCAAAGCTCTTACACATCTAACTCCGTGTATTTAAATCAGAGAAATGCATTGACACCAGAATATGCTCTTCATGGTTATTGTCAATTCTGAAAGCCATTGCTTAATAAAGATTGATTATACTATTTTCAGATCTAGGCTTAGAAGTGGAAATGAGCCTAACCCCATAAGCAAGAAAACAACAAAAATGAAATAAACAAACAACCAAACAAAAGAAAAAAACAACCAAACAAACAAAAAACAAAACAAACAAACCTTCCCCTTCCCCCCACCCCACCCAAAAATACAAACCAAAAAACAAAATAAACAAACAAATGAAAAAAACAAAAAAAAAAAAACCAAAAATGAGAGAGAGAGGGAAATAATATTTGTTTGGTAAAATGCAGTTTTATCTCTAAATGGTCTTTTATTCATGCCATGTGTCAGAAGAAATAAACTGTGTCTGAATACTTCTCATACATTTTAAGTTAATGATGTGATAGAATGAAAGATGTTGGTGAGCATTAATTGAGAAGGCCAGATCTGTATGGCATTTTCAGATCCGTATTTGCAATTGATAAAATTAATCCAACTTCTATCTGTATTTCTTGAGTTTCCAATGGCAAGGTGCCTTTTACATTTGGCATGGAAAAAGTGTAACAGACCATATGAATCTGAGGCTAAGGAGAGCTATTTTCATTCTTCTATGCTGTGCTGGCAACTACAAAATACAGGGCAGGTTTTGCCATTTTGTTAATAGGTTTTATTGCAACCATTCACCGCTTCATGGCACACCCACTGTTCTTTATTCTACCACACCATTGTTTTAAACTATATCAATCTTTATGTAAATATGGGTTGAATATACCGTGTTTTGTTTCTAAAAATAAGGATCAGTTACCAGGAAAGAGTGGACAACTTTATTTAGCTTACAAAATAATTTAATGGAGTATTTAACAAGATAAGCATTTAAAACTACTTTCCTGTTTACACCATTACAGGGGAAGACTAACTGAGAGGTCATGATTTGATTAGTTTCTTTTAATTGGTAACAGATTATAAAGACATATGGATTCCCAGGCAAATTGACTGGCAGGTCCTTTCTTCAGACCCCATTGCAATGTGTGTGATATTAACTCTCTGCCAGGCATTACAACTGTGGCTGGCAGTGCACCTTTTGGGGCTTATCACTGGGGCTTGCCTTTGAAAGTGAATTCAGGGCAATTCCCAGCAATGGAAAAGTAGTAATTTACACTTTCATCAAAAGCTTATTTTATACAAATGCTATTTCAGCCCTGTGCAATTAGAGGAAATTAAAAGCATAATTCAGCTTTTCCTTGGCAGACTTTGGCAAATACTCGGTAAGGTGTATTTGAGAAATTAGGCCATTTATATAGTGAACACACACAAGATGTATTTAGCAAAATTAATGCGTTATTCTACCTGGTTATAGGAAACTCATTGAGCTGTAGCAAAGCAGAGGTCTCTGCAAGTGTCATATGGCTCACAGCCCTGGAAAATTATATACAGGCCTAGCCAACAGGAAAAACATCCTAGAAAGAAAGTGTAGTCGACTGACTGGGGGGAAAGTTCAGCTTGGTACTGCTGAAATTGAATGTTTTGTGGCTTTGCAGTGGAAAGTATGGGAAAAAAAGAGAATGCAGGATTTTCTTTTTCATGTAACATAAATTTTCATGTTTCTGCAAAACACTTTGGAAGATGCCTGCCCACTGCATTCTAGCTATTGTGGAACTATGTTAGGAAATATTAATAATCTCATAAATCATTAGGAAAACTTTGGTTTCTCATATTTGAAGCTGATGATCATTATTCACTATGCCTGAAAAGGAAAAGCACTGTTAAATCTTAGTCCAGCACTATCCTCAGTGATTGACAGCTTTTTCTGAGAACTTTTTTAGCCATCTAAAGAGTATGAGACAAAAGCAGTGTTTGTAAATGTCCTGAATTATCTGTCAAACTTTCTGCCTCAGAGGAAATTTTATACCTGAGTGCACCCACAAATTTCCACCAGAAAACCGCTCATATGGATTTTTTTTAACTTAATCGTGATCTGAACCTTTAGCAGTAGACATAATAGAATGTCTTAGCTGGACTATGAAGAACTATTATACATTTATTGTGTAAAACATAGGTTCACCTTTGCTCATCACTGCCTTCTGGGGTTAAAATATGACCATGGCACAATCATAGTTTTATGCAGGTTGTAGTAATTCTTTGGCTCAGAATGAGATATTTTAGGCATAAACACAATGATGCCATGTAGAGACATTCAGTCCTGCCACAATATCAGAGACCTTGAGAGGCAGAGGGGCAGGATGCAGGGCAGAGGAGCTCAGGGCTGGAGTGAGAAGAGACCGGTACCAGAGATGGCTGCAAACAACTCTCTAGTGGTCTGTGGAAGAAATGTCAACCTGCAGCTGGTCAAAGTTTCTCTTAGGGGTAACAAAGAAAATAGAAGAACTGCAACATCTGCAAAATTCAGCACATTCTGTAAATTCAGACATAACATGGATTTACAGAACAATGCAGAATGGGAAGAGGTGTAGCAAAGTGCCCAGGTGAATCACAAAGTGACAAGGAATGAATGACTGACACACATCATCTCCCTGCCAGTGGAAACTCTGGACAGCTCATCATGGCATCAGCCCAGCACCGGACTCAGCCATCGACCTGGGATTCAGAGGAGAAAGGGTAAGTGAGTCCACTACCAGGAAAAGGGATAGAAACTAAGAAGTGTCTATGTAAAAATTTAAATATCTTCATTACTGTTATTATTATTATTATTATACTTTTCATTATAAAAGTATTAATTTCTTAGTTTTCTTTTTCTCTTGCAGTAATAATTTTGTCTGGGTTTGTAGTGACTCTTGATTAGACTTGAGATTTCAATTATGCTAACAATAAATTATCTGCTTTATATACAAGGCGTGTTTCCTCTTTTCCCATAAACAAGATTCTGAGCACAACAGTAAAAATAAAATATGCTAGACTAATAAACAATGTTTAATGAATTACAGATGTTTGCCATTAGCAGATTATAACACATGAGAAAAAGAGAAACAGTAATACATCAGAGGACACAACACGCAAAGTGTTATCATGTGAAAAACTTTTAAATATCCAGCAGTTTATCAATATTTACTAATGAACACTACTCCCCAGTCCCTGATATCAGAAGTCCAACTTCAGACAGATGCATATTGACTTTGTTTTGAAATCATGGGGATTTGGAATCAATAGCAGAATTTACCAGTGCTGATTAACGTTTTCTAACTTTTGTTATAAGTAGCTGCATGGATGTAATTCTAAACATAAATAATAATAACAGATATTTACTCATTTCTAATGTCAAATGATAGTAGATTGAGAATGATTTGATGTATGTTCATGCAAGTTTTTGAGTTATGTAGATATGTGTTTGTGAAAGGGATTCACTGGCTATTGGAGAAGTGGAGGTACTCCAGTAATCTTTTTTTTTGTTCTTTAAGATGTGGCTTATGAACCTCCTGTTTGTAGTCTGGCATATAAAACAATATATATTACACAAGTTAGAGCCATTTTCTTCTTTTAAAGTGTTTAGATAAATATTTACTTATTCACTACACTTATTTTATTATGACAAGTAATAGTGACACACATTTTTATTGGATAAGATAAGACTCCATTATTCTGGATAACAAAAAATGAAATATTAGGATACTATGTGTGCAGTAAATACCGTCATCTTAGAGACCAAGAGAACAACATAATAAACCCAAAAAACTTGGCATTAAATCTTCCGGGGTTTTTGGATTCTTACTCTGCAACCTCATTATTTCCAGACAACACAAATAATTAGTTCACACTCTTTCTCTGACAACTGCTTAGGCTTTCCAGCAGGATGCATTTTGATGAAATCGTGATATTATTACACTTATAGTCACTGATTGAAGTGATTGTTGAGTGAGTTGAGAACAAATCTATCTAGGAAGAAAACCTGCATTTTTGTATTTGATTCCAAAACCCACCATTCTGTTATTAGCAAAGTGTCGGTGACTGCACTGAGTGATACAATCAGAGCTTGATTTCCCTTCAAAGTGGTATCAGACTTTATCCATAATAATCAGTGGTTGTACGAAAATTAATTCCAAACAGAAACCTTTTTTGTGAGAGCAAGTCCATTCTGCTAAACATTTGTAAAGAAATCAGAAAGCAAAATATCTTAATTAGAATTTAATATCAAGAGAGCACTTTGCTGACATAAGGTCATGCTCTGACTGTGACCCCACAATAGTTTGACTAAGATTTTGTAAAATAAAAATAAAGATATTTTGAAAGGATATATATGCTACACTGAATTACAGACTTAAGAGTGATGCTTAGGGGGAAGAAAACTTTCAAAATAATACAGTATTATATTTCTGTCATCTAAAATTTTTCTATGTGGATGTTTATTCTACAACACATAGTATGTAGAAAGTCTGTGACAACTATATTCCTAATTTAGATGCTAAGTGTATTGCCTAAAATTAAGTGAGACCAATCTGGAGCAAGCTCTCTGGATTGCTATAATTGTGCTGGAAGACAATTTAAAAATTATACTTCTATAGCTTGAAACTAAGCCAGTAAGAGGAAGGATATGTTATCTTAGAGACTTTTCTGCCTTTGATACGATAGAAACCAGGAACAGTTTTTACTTTAATGATGATATGCCCATTTTTGCAAAAATTTGAAGCTTGACATCAGTATCCTTGCCAAATTTCTGTATGGATGGCTATATTCTACTTTTATGTACTTCTCTCCAAGTTCTGCTTGGCACCACACTCACCTTCTTGCTATTACTTGCATTATTATGTCATAGAATGCTAATATCCTATTATAAGTAGATTTGAAAGTGGTTGTGAATCTTCTCATCAGCTCCCTTTCTACTTAAGAATCAAGAGATAATGATAGATTCCTTTGCAGGCAATAAAGCATTTTAATGAAACACTCTAAACAGATTGCAAATCCCACAAGAGTGGGATAGACACATGCTGTGTCTGTGCATGTGCATAAATGTAGGAAGTCAGTTACAGTTCTTTTACCTGGCTATTGTATGTCAGTCTCTCCTGGATTTTCACTGCTTTTGCAACAATTTTCTTATTTTAGCCTGAGTTTCCACACTTGTTTTTTGAAAGAATTAAAATGTGACTGTTCTTGTCTAACTGGAATAACCTAAGACACCAGTTGCTCCACTTGTCTTTTTTTTTTTTTTTTTTCAAATAATCTAACAAATAATAAGATTAATAAACTGCCTGGGTGCTCTGGTGCTTGGGATTCACCACATATTCAAACACATTTAGCTACAGGGTGGTGGTTGGAGTGGAACAGAGGAGTGTTAATGTCTTAGTAAATTATGAAAAAAATCAGGAAACTCTACTCTTTTTCTCTCTGGCTGTTGTACCTAGTCACTCTGGCAATTTTAATGATATTTTCCAGCAGAAGTTTGTCCCTTAGCTTAAGTTCAGCCTAAGGCAGCCCTGACCTAGGAGACCTGTGAGCACCTAAAAAGTTTAGAAAACACTTGGTGCAAAGTTTGGGAACCATAAGCATTCAGTGCGTAACAAGTGTGGATACATGAATCACAGGCTTACATCTATTTCTTTCAAGTTTTTTTTGTTTTGTTTTGTTTTGTTTTTTTTTTTTTTTTTTACAGTGGAGTACTTTTCACAAGAAACACTGAAATTCCTTTACAATCATCCAGAGAGCAAAGTGAAGTGACACAGAGAGACTCACAATAGTTCAGCAAAACTGGATCAGGCCCAATCCCTTATAAAATAAGCAAGTTTATTCTTTCTATATAGTATCTATTTCCGGTTATTTCCTTGAGATACACTATTCCAAAAATTACTTTCACTTTGTTATGACCTGTCCAAATTCTAAAAATAATACAACCTGGAGTGAGATAGCCAGATAAGTAATTAACACACTAAGCCAGGAAATCAAATTAAGAAGCCACTGCCATAAGGAACTCAGAGTGTCAGGACACTTGCAGACCAGACACAACAGATGGGAACTGTCTAAATCCTTTAATTTCATTGTTCAGTGACACAATATTGAAATAAATGTCTCTCACGCATATCCCTACAGTTACAGATATCCCCAGTGTTTAAAGACATTGCTAATTCAGTCTTTCATTTGCCTCTAACCCATTGTTTGAGTACTTATTTCTGATTAAATGTTACTGAAACCCTCTCTGAACTGGTCTATGGCTGCTTGTTATAGTCAGTGTAAGCACCCCTACCTGAAAACGTGTAACCAGTAGGTCATTTATTCTGAAGAAAGACAGAGTGTACTGAAATAAGTTTTATGATATAAAAAGTAAAGAATGTTTCTCACGTGGCTGAAAAGCCATTGCTACAAAACTAAAAAGGGGGGAAAAAAAAAGAAAATTTGATTCCCTGGAAGAGTAAATATAGGGGTTAGAAATGGAAAGAGAATGTGTAAAAGAACTCTGGAAGGAAATAGAATAGTCTGATACATACAAACTGGAAAGTAAAGAGAGAAAGCAGGAAGAAGGAGTGAGTCAAAAGAGTGAGAGAAGGAAGGAAAGGTGAAAATGGAAGAGAAAAATGGAAAAGGGAGAGAGAAAAAGAATGAGAAGGAGACAAGAAAGAAAATTGAGTATAAGAGAGAGAGAAAGAATTAAAAGCTAAGTAGGAGGAAATCAGAGAGAAAAAGAAAGAAAAAGAGTAGAAGTATGACAAAGGGAAATAATAATTTTTAAAGTTTAGCAACAGTAAGGGTTTGTTACTGAACAGAGATGACAATGATCTTCGGTGTTGCAGTTATCTTCTATAAATATTTCTGTCCTGTATTTGGAAAGTAACATGACACATGTGGTGCTTTCCAGATAAACCACATTTACAGGGAGTTAACATTTTAAAAACACAGGATTAAACCATTCATTGACACCACCAGGCCTGTAGAAGATCTATTAGTGGCTGGGGTTAATTTGCACATATATTTTGCAACATCCAGAGGCATTTAGTTGGAGGACTTTACATTAGAAAGAATGTAAAAGTTAAGTCACATCTGGAAAAATGCAGGCAATCAAACCATGGTGACGCACAGGGTCACTCTAAGCAAACATCACTGCGTTTGCAGTTGGTTGCAATGAAGAAGCTTTGGTTAGAGAGATGGATAGCTAATTTTTGTGGTTTTTCCGAAGAAGGAAGATCTGATTTAGCTTGAATTTTGTGGTGAGGATTTTGTGTGGCTTCAAGGCAACCACTCATGGTAGATGCCTCAACAGACGGTGGAAAGGCAATTACAATAACTCCAAAGCAAATTCTAATTAAAATTTAGGTATTTTAATTTAAAATCTGTTTAAATCTGTGACAAACAGAGGGAAATGTTGAAATTTTAGCAGCATTATTGGTAAAATTTGCTTAGCCTGAAGGTAAGATTTATTTCTTTTTGAAAACATTTTAGTTGTAATTTTTTACTCTAGATCTAAGCTTGTTAATATGGAAAACTGAGAGGAATTCAGTGACCTTAACATCCAAAGATTTGCAGATCTGCGTTTTATGGACACTTTTCCAGGACTGAAGGGTTCTCTCTTCATTTTGGGCATTACAATTTATCAAGGCAATAACCCTTGCAACTCCTTAGTGTGTGGATTTATGGCATTGTTGTCAAAACATTTGCAGAAGGATCACAGGAGAGCACATGAAACTGTTTCAGAAGGATTTGTCAGAGCCCAGAGAGAAGCTGTCAATGTGCTGCCACCTACAGAAGCAGGAGATCCTAACGAGCTTTCAGAATGACAGAGAGTTGACCAAGAATTCAGCACTCTCATCAATTATCTGAAACGATACGTAATTAATAAAACATCACAGATGATACGAAGTTGACAGAATGGCAGGAACTGGAGTTGGAATAGCTGTATCCCATGGTGCAGCTTTCCTGGAAACATCCATTCCACAAAATGCTCTGGAAGCTGTAAATACAAAGCTGCACACCTGGAAAGATTGAACGTGTCTGACGTTACCCATCACTGTATCCTGGTTTCTTCCAGCGAGTATCATGGAATAAGACATAAAATCACTGCAGCACCGATGACAGTGACATAAAAGTGACCTATCCTTGACTTTATTTACAGGGAAACAATCGATAGAAATTAAGAGAGAAGTATTTTTTTTCTGTGTACTTTCCAAGAATACAGTTTCCATATTTTAATGTCCAAAGTTTTAAAAAGCTTATAAAACAGGAATAAAAATTAAGAAAATGGATGAAAATTATTTCAGTAGCTGAAGAAATCCCTTATTTGAAAGATTCATTTTTAAGATCCTTAATGTGACCATTACATCACTGAAGTGCCTGCACACCTTCAAAGAAATAAATACTGAACATCATTTGGCTCTTGTTATAACCTAGAAAGGTATAAACCCCCCATACAGTTAGAAATTGAAAACAGAAGTCTATGATTTTGATTTATGGCCTAGACAGTTTAACTGTGAGTGATTAACTATAGGTGAAAAGTACCAAAAAATAAAAAAATCTGAAATTCTCTGTTGGACTGGATTTTTTTTTTTTAGTTGGTAGAATTTAATTAAATATCACTTACTTGATTCAGACAGTGGATAATTAAATCAAACATAGAGAAACGCAAAGAAAAATACTTTAAATTAATACCAGAAACTATTTGGGGACTGTGTGTGTGCGTGTGTGTGTGTGTGTGTGTGTGTCTGTGTGTGTGTGTGTTTGGTTTTGTTTTTGGTTCGGTTTGGGGTGGTTTGCTTTGGTTTGATTTCACAAGTCTGAAAGTCTCTCTGTGGATAAGGGCAAGGAACAATCTATGATTTAGTGATTTAGCGTCAGTTACAGAAAATACAGTGAAAATTCCTTAGAACTTTAATTTAGTAAATCAAGCAATATTTCCTTCTCAGAAATATTACAGCTGTGGGCATGGACAGTATTTCGTCGCAGATGTACTTCCATATTTGTAATACATATTTGACATAGCAACATTGATTTTATATCTTATTTGTTTGTTTATTTGTTTTAAATAGCAGTTGTTGACCTTTGGTCTGCTCTGACACCTGTAGTCCTCTTGTGCTTGCTTTCTGCATGACAATGTATTACTTATTTATTTAAATGTGTTCTTTTCTCAGACACAGCAAAAATAATCTTCAGAATCAAAACCATATTCTGCTCCCTTTTATGCAATATTTCTGTAATCCATTTATTCAATAATATTTTTATGTTAGCAAATATAAGATCCAAATTTAATCACTAAAGCATGGATCAAAATGACCCTCCCTGCAAATTAAACTTTTGAAGTGCAACTTTTTAAACTATTTTCTTCTTTTAGTTTTAGCACTCCCACTCTAGAAGACTGGTTAAATTCTGCAAAAGTCTATAAGAGTATGCTACCATCTTCTGGAAAGAGATGAAAATAGAGCTTTTAACTATTTAAGATTAAGCAGATTTATGTTATCATCATCACTTACAGACTGCATGCTTATACTTTCCAAAACCCATCTGAGATTTTTCTGAACAGGGAAAAAACAAAGTTTTAAGATTTAACCTTGTGTATTTAAGAAATCTCTCCTTCAGGAGGGAGTGTTTCTTCTTTCCTATCTTTAAACTGCACTTCAAATTATATAATTCTTGACATTTTAAGGCTCATTAACAATTTACTTGCACAGCATGAAATCTTTAGAGATGAAGATAACTTTGCTGTAAAGGACCCTCATTTCATCAGTTGAAATACCAAATTCAGCTCTTTTCATGTTGCCATTGACATCAGCCTAGAAAGCAAAGTTCTTGTCACATCCAAAGCTGTACAGATTTCCAGTAAATGTATCCAAGCTTGTGGGTTGGCCTGTTACAGAGATAAGGCTGTTTGTGAAGGTCAGTCCTGAGAGCTGAGGGACTACATTTTAGTGAAGCAAACCAAAAAGTAAAAAAAATTTTGGATCAAATAAACCAATGTAGTGGCTGCAACTGGAAGCACATCATCCTTTGAAATTAAAAGTTCTGCTCTCTATTAGAAAAAAATAGACATGGACCAGTGCAGCCCTGGTATTGACACTTCCTTTATTTCTCATTCTATATACTGAATATTTTATAGGACAATTTAAAGAAAATTTTTGCTAAGGAACAGCAGTCATAAAAGGCTAAAGACCTTTGATGCTGAATTTAACCATTCTTTTAACTATGATTTTCATTAGTAAATGGCACAAGCCACAGCAGTTCTAGATCTCGTTACTCTTATAAATGCAGTCCACTGAATTGAGATATTTGAGAAATTGATTTTTTTGCGATATTTGCTGGACGAATATGAATCCTGGTATGTAATGACAGGAGTGGTATTAAAAGATCTGCAAAGTGAACTTTGAAAATAAACTCTTCCTTTTGAAACTACTGTGGGATCGTATTATCACACTCTAAAATGTCTGATGAAATTAGACTGGTTATGTTACCTTAAGGAAAAAAAAAAACTTAGAAAGACAAATACATGTGCAGATTTACAAGAAAGAAAGAAATATTAAAAATTAGCTGGCCATCTGTGATATTTCTTCTTTCAATATTTCTTCATTTCCTGTTTGAACTGGCAAAGTGGGGCAGCTAGTGAAGAAGAGGAAAAAGAATTTTTGTCAGTCTATACTTTTTAATTTGCATGTTTTATATTTTCAAAGTAAGTCCAAAGATAATACTGAAAAAAGAAAAAAAAAGAAGCAATGCTTTCTGTAGGATGGTTGCTAAGTTTTTTTCTATCTTTGGTGTGTGAGAAAAGAAGCAAATATGGACAGATATTCTCTTTCACCTGATATTTCATTAATTTTATCCCTGTGCTTTTTGCATTAATGACTCAGGAACATAATAGAAGGTCAGCATCCTACCTTGACTCTTGTTGAGTGACATTCACATGGGAGAACAGAATGCAATGATAACAATTCTATAAAAGTTAAGGAGCTAAAGAATTATCTGGATTATGACAATCTTTGGAGTTTATTAATTGAAATTTAAATCTTTTCCTTTGAAAGTATTGGGTTTGTACTTAAAAAAAAATTGCTTCACATAGGACTAAAAATACATTTATTTACAAAATAGGAAATACCCAGGTAAGCATAATTCCAAATGCTGTAGGGACTGATACATAAAATACATGAAAATTCAGAATAGGTAGGAGATTGCTTATTTGATTCAATAAAAATTCAGATTTTAAGCAGGTGCAGTATTTCCATTAGCTGGGCTGTGCAACTTAATAAGAAAACTAAATCGACCCATCTCCTTTTCCTTTTCCTGTTCTCAAATGCTTCAATGTCCTGTGCTCTTGTTCATTTCACTGCAATTTGTTTATTTAGTAATTTTATGGTGAATATTTTCAATTACAGTTATTCTTAGTGTTTTAACTCTATAAATCATGTGGCATTCTGTCTGTTCAGCAGGACAGATTTTATCCTGAAACTCTGAAGGACAATACACATTCTAGAACAGTAGAATTTAGTAAGATTTGGTTGTTATGTCTTTGAGCTGATTTCTAAGACACTGATTCTAGTTGAGCTGAAGCTCTACTGCTTAATGTTTGGATTAACTGAACATGCAGTGATCATGAACAAACAAATGAAAATTCACTCTTGGAATCACTTGAGCACCAGCAGAAAAAGTATTCTCATTATAGCCCCAGATGCAGTGGCATTTGTCCAGGACACTTGGCTTAAAAACCAAGGCTTGCAAAAAACATCAAGGGACTTTTCATGATCACATCATGGGAACTGCTGCACGAACTAAGGTAAGATGGCTGCTTCTAGAAAATGCTTATGCAAAAATTCCTTCTTTTCTAAGATTGATGTGCCGCTTATGAAAAGAAAACCCCCACTGGTATTTTTGGGGCTTTTTTGCATTGCTGTGTATTTTTTACATTACCAGGTAAATAACACTCTTGGTTTGAATATCACTTTACTGGGCTCCTCATCTATGCTTTCTTGCATTATTAAAGTAACAGAGTCCTGGTTTTGATATACCTGCACATCCCAGTGTGGTTTTTTCCCGCAAAAAAACATTTTTTGTGTGACTTTTCTTACAATGTATTTCAAATTTTATGGTTAGGAGTAGGTTAGGAGGAATTAGATTTCCAGAAGTGTAAATATTGAGATTCTACTTCTAAAAGAGATTAAAGAAAATCTCATTCATCTTTTCATCAACAGATAGGCATGCTGACTTCAGTAAAATTATTCATGTGTTAAAAATTTTATCAATTTTAAGATAGTGAACATTTTTACTGGTAAGTATAATGAGCATGTTATGGACTTGGTTATGCTTTCTAGGTATTAATGAATAAGTTTTTACATTGTTTTTTTTGAAAATTATGTTGAAGTTCATTTTTTCCTGCTTCAGAAATAAAGGCAAAAGCAGTTAGAAGATGAAAAAATTCAATGACTAAGACCAGGAAAAATAGAAAATTATTCTTTTCAAGTCAAGACACAAGGACAGGGAATACCTAGAAATACAATAGAAAGGGTCCTGAGGTAAAAAATAATTTTTAAAAAAGTTTCATGTCATGATGAAAGATGATGTCATGTAGTATAAATTGGTGTGCCAGGTATACAGCATGGAGTTCCTTCATAACATTTTCAGCTAAAATGACTAAATATGTACATTATGATGCCAAAATTCCAGGGGCATATTAACCCCAGACATCCTCCACCAACACATGTGCGTGATGTGTGTCAGCATTCCCTTTGCCCTGGAAAAGCTGGCAGTTCAGCCTGGATCACTTTAGTGACAGCGGGGGATTTATTTATTCCAGTTCCGTTGTACGTCAGTAGTTGGGGGGTCAGCTTGGGAGACTTGGGTGTAGTCCCTTCTTGGGGATGCCAGAACAACTGTGCCTCAGTTGCCTGAGCATAAAACAGCCACACAGGCTCTCTTTGCAGGAATGTTGTGAGGTTGAATGAGTGCTTTCAGGTTTGCTGCTGAAGGTGCTGTGGTTGTGGGGGCTGCAGGAGCTCCTCGGTGAGGGTGTCTCTACCTGATGTGATGGACCCACGTGCAGGGAGGGGGTACAGAGAAAAGGCAAAAGATTGACAAAGGCAAAGGCTGCTTCTCATTTGCTTTCAAATGTTTCAAATTTGCATCAGTGAGCAACTTTTTACACAGGCAGATTTAAATAGGACAAGGGGGATGGTTTTAAACTAAAACAGGAGAGATTTAGATTAGATGCTAGGAAGAAATTCTTCAGTCAGGGAGTGGTGAGGCACTGGAGGAGTAGCCCAGAGGAGCTGAGGATGCTCTATCCCTGGAAGGGTTCAAGGCCAGGTTGGATGGAGCTCTGAGCAGCCTGGTCTAATGGAAGGTGTCCCTGCCCATGGCAGGGGGTTGGAACCAAATGAACTTTTGAGGGTCCTTCCAACTCCAACCATTCTATGATTCCCTGATTCTATGATTACAGTTTTATATTAGCAAGTGGCATTTTTAAAAGAAATATTTCCTATTTAGTATTGAAGTAGGAGTGTCCAAAACAGAGGTGTTCAATAGTAACAATTGCTAAAAGTTAGTCAAAGGAGTTTAGTATCTTCTAACCTTTAAAGGGAAGCAGCACTGGAAAAAATGATAACTGTTGAATGTCCTTTGTGGATTTATCTAAATATTCCAAATACTATAAAGTGATTCCTTCAGACTTCATTATTTCAATTATAATTATAAAATGAAATATTTTGAAATATTATATTTTATGAAAAATCCTAAGACTTTGTGTTCTTGTCCTGTTGGGACAAAACCAAAGTTCAGAACTTCTAGGGCTTCACAGACTTTTATAATAATAATAATAATAATAATAATAATAATAATAATAATAGTAGTATGTATGATAAAACTATTTCATACCTTCACTTTTCATGAAACATGGTCACCACAAATGTTCAAAATATATTAAATCTTGTCCAAGATGCCTTTGGGTATATAATAGAGAGATATATTTTTAGTAAATATTTTGACTGAGTAGAGGAAAAGGATTTACATATTAATGGTACTGGTGTTCTCTGAAGGATGAAATACAAAACTTCTATGGTTATAAAAGCCTGGCTCTTTGTTTTCCACCAAATGCAATTTGTGTGGGGAAAATAGTGGGGAGTGTCCATTGTGGGAGTTTCTTGTGTTTGTGGGAAAAAAATCCCTCCAAATTGGAAATAGCTCTTAAGTAATTTAGCGTGAATTATATATTTTTCTTACAGTCTTCAGTAATTATCATCAATACGCTGTAGGTAAAATCAATACATTAAAACTTTAATACATCAACTTTTTATAAAGCCGATTTCTTTTTACTAGCTTTGTCAGATAGTCATAGTTCCTGAAATTCAGAAACTAGAGATATGATCTGTTTATTTTAAGCATATCTTTAAGTGAACCTTTGGACATTGCTAACAGTACATGGAACAGTCTTTTTCTATGGAAATGTTCCACACATATAGTTTATGAGCATAGCTGGCCTCTCTAGCCTCTGGCTTGCTCTACCTTTCCTTGTATTTTGCATTCCCATGAATGAGAATGAACTATTATTTATTCTTGGCTCTCCGAAGAATGGAGTGAAGGAGCAACTTAACTTTTGCCCTCAGTGTCTCCACCTCCTCCAGTCAGAGCAGATGTCACAGGCATGTGCTAACTTCCAGCCATCCTTATTATGTCTTAATCATGTTCTGAACTTCTCATTCCCAGGAGTCAACAAAGAGTAGTTGAGCAGTAGGAGCAGTTATGGGAAAGAAGAATAAATAGTGCAGATGTCAGGAATTAAATCTAGACCATATTTAAAATGTCTCTTGCCTCTCCTGGAGCCCAGATCTTGACTGCTCTCTTCAGAGTCCCAGTCCAGTGGTTTAAGCATTCTGGCACCGGCCGTGGATGCAGCTCTGGACCAGCAGAAGGCTTACTCAGCTCTGGGCCATGCCCAGGTAGCACAGAGCAGCCTTCCCTCCCTGATGGGAGGGCAGGGATTTCAGTGAGCTGACCCCAGGGACCACCACGGACCCGCAATGATCCCTGAGTCCCCTTTCGGACCCTGCACAGGACAGCCCCAGACCCCACACCATGAGAGCGTTGTCCAAACGCTTCTAGCAAAGTCCCCTTGAACTCTGTCAGGCCTGGTGCTGTGACCAGTTTCCCAGAGGGCCTGTTCCAGTGCTTGACCCCCCTCGGGGAGAAGAACATTTTCCTGGTATCTCACCCAGAGCCTCTGACACAGCTTCAGGCCATTCCCACAGGTTCTGTCCCTGCTCGCCACAGAGCAGAGATCAGTGCCTGCCCCTCCTGTTCCCATCATGAGGAAGCTGCAAACCACCATGGGGTGTCCCTCCAGTCTCTTCTCCAGGCTGCAAAGACCAAGAGACCTCAGCTTCTCCTCATATGGCTTCCCCTCAAGGCCCTTCACCATCTTTGTGGCCTTCCTTTGGACACTCTCTAATACCTGTATACCGTTTTAATATTGTGGTGCCCAAAACTGCACACAGGGCTTCAGGCGAGGCTGTATCAGCACAAAACAACGCGAAAATCACCTGTGTCAACCAGCTGGAATTAAGAATAGGAAGGAACAGCAAAACCAGATGGAAAAAAACAAGAAATGAGCTGTGAACCAGGGAGAGGAGGAATTCTGCCCCGCAGGGAAGCCACGCAGGAGAGCAGGGCTCCCTTCACCTGCTCTAAACCAGGCGTGCAAATTCCACATGGCCCACACTGCTGGTTTGCAGCGTGGCCACCAGATGCCACCAGTAAACCAGGAATGAGTGAATTTGGCTTGGTTTCCAAACCTCCCCCCGCCCTTTTGTTTTTTTTTAAAGAAGCTGCTGACTCTGGGCATTCGATGTGCATCGTGCACTGTCTTTGGTTCCTTCTGTGAAGGTGATACGAGTATTCAATTTGAGACACTTGAAAATTCATAAGCATAGATGTAAATATAACAGAACCGCTAGACCAAATCTGTGTCTTTAATTATAGCAAGTCTATTCACAATATCATTATTTTAACCCCTTAAACTACTTTATTGCTCCTGCTAAGAACTGTCTGAGCGATGAACACAGTCATTACAACTTATTTATATTTTGATCCAGTATTTGGTTCAATTGCCTGTTCCCCAATTTTTTTTTTTTTTTTNTAATTGCCTGTTCCCCAATTTTTTTTTTTTTTTTTTTTTTTTTTGCTATTTGCAAACATGGGGCAAAGAAGTTTTTCTATTTTATTTTTTGTCTATGTGTATCAACTCATGATTGAGACTCAGTTACGCGTAGTTTTGATGAGTTTATTCTTATGCAAATATTTCGTTAGCAACTTTTTATGGGAAATTTTAACCCATGATATTCTTTGGTTTGGTAAATTTTGTATTTGCAGCAAGAATTACACAAAATCCATTTGGAAATGTTAGCAGGATTTACTTTGAAATTACAGGTTTTGCTCACTTCAGTTCTAAATAGTTAAATAAAATACAATAACAATGGTAACTAATTGATATTAATATCTCATTTCCAAAGCTGTGAATAGCTCAGTTGTTATATTATTGTTTCTTTTTGAGTTTAATAACAGGTATGCTGTAGTGTCTGTAATGGTAAAACTATTACAATACAAATATTGGACTATCCAACATGTTGATCATTGAAGAATATGCAATATTCATAATCCAGCACCAAAGATATCCTGCTCTTGACCACTTCAGCTTGAAAACAAACTACCAATATAAATAAAATATAAGCTCTTTTTTACAGATGATAACACTGACATAATTTTAACACACTGGAATGTTTTGCAACAGATTATGTTTGCAACAGAATGGTTCAACAGATTAAATAATCTATTGATGTCAACATTATAAATTGTTGATATAAAAATACAATTTTGGTTCTGCAAAATCCCTCACAAAATGCTCAGAGTATATCAACAGCAATGCAAATGGCCTGGTTTGCACAACTGTGCTTCAATCTCCTCAATTAAACAGAGAGATGCTTGATCCATTATTAGATGTTCACATTTAACACTCCTTTCAGTGACCATTGGAACATGATTTCTGTTTTTTCCCTTCTCATACACTGAAGCAGCAAGTGGCTCTCTAAAAGTGTGTTAAGTTTTAAGGGAAGCAACTGGCCTTGGGACAAAACCACACAAAATTCTTGTTGGTTGTTTTCCACTGAAGCTGTTTTCCAGCAGGATATTGAGTTTTCTTTAGAAGGACATTTTTTTGGAAGGTGCCTGCTTTCTGCAGACAATTTAATCTTTTATTTTTGTTGGAAAGAGAGAAGACCTGACAGCTGAAAACCCTTTGGCTGAAAACAAAACAAACCAGAAAGACTTGGAAATGCCCTCCAGTGCTTTATGTCATATGTCCAAGTCAGACCGTCCCCCTGTCGGGACTGCAGGGTGGGGAGGCACTGGGTTGCAAAAGCAGGAAAAGGGGCAATCCCCCACTTTTATAAACCCCCTAAGGGAGATTTGTAACCAAATTTTTCAGGTTTCAACAGAGTTTTGATATTAATAGCCTCAGATGTTTTCTTCTACATTTTTTTCAATAGAAAAAGCATGTATTTGATCACCTTTTATGCTATTTTGTTTCGGGAACCCTACTTGCACAGAACAATTCAACTGACTAGAGCCCGGCTGGGATATCACCCTGCATGTGGGGCAGGGTAAGATCTGGTGAGGGGAACTGAAAGATATGGGCAGGGCTGTGGGGACAAGGACATGGCAAGACCCAGCCAGGGTGGCTGGTCAGTGAGCTGGGGTCCAGATGGGCAGGGCAAGGGTCCAGAGATGGGCATGGCTGCAATGTCCGGTGGCTGGTGGAGTTCAGATTGCTCAGGGGGGAGCTTTGGACTGCAGATGCTGCTCTGTTGGGGGAGACTGAGAACAAGATCCCGGAGAATAGCTTAGGATCCTGGTGAAATGAAAGGCTACAGGAGGTGAGGGCAGGGCTTTGAACTCTTTGGACAAGCAGCAATGCAACTTTTGTAATAGGAAAGTGAAGTTACTTTTACCTGTGAGAAGCACTGGGAAGCTTCTTACTTGCCTGTCAGTCAGGCTCAAATGTATTTTTTTCCTTGCCAAGAATTTTGCTTTTGGATTAGCTGTGTTTATCACTTCCACAAGACTCTCCTCTTTTGTGTCTCTTATATTCTGGATTTAATTTTAGCCCTAATTCTAACATTTTTCCCCTGCCTAAATCACAGTATTGTTCACCTAAAATCATCCACATGACAGTTATTAGCAGATAAATCCTTTCCCTTCAGTCCTCCTTCAGAGCTAGTAGGATTTAATTCATTTATAGCTAACAAATGCCATCTAGTGGTTCTTATGGGCTTAATTTAGCATCTAGTATAATATAGCAGCTTGGCGTTAAATGGATAAAAATCATAAGCAATTAATACAGAAAAGAAGACTATGTGCTTGGGACATTCTCAAGTTATCTCCACTGTGTTTGTGGACTAAGACCTAAATAAATATGTATTGATCTAGTTGTGTTGATGTGCAGTGTTTTCCTACCGCCCACCCTAGTTATATAACCATTTAATAAAGCTAATAGCTGCACTCCATTTTCTGAGTATCCGCAGGGAAACTTACACACACTTGGGATTATTTTTCCCACCCTTGCAAACAAATACTCTGATTCATGGAAGGTCTTTCCATTTAATTAAGCCAACAGTGTGTCAAGCATTCAATTAGTGCAAATTCATTAAAAAAAAAAAAAAATTCCAAACCAGAGATTTGCATAAGCTGTGAAAGTTTCTTATAAGCACTGGAGTCCAGATATGAGTCCACCTATGAAAGCAGTGGACTGCAGACATTACAGAGTTTGTAGAGTCATGATCTGTACTGGGCAGTAGTTATAGGGATAAGTTATTATTTCTCAGGATTAAAATGTAGAAGGTTTAAAAGAAGTACATTTTCATGATGCATGTAACTAAATTGTAGGATGTGTTGCTGTAGGATTCTGACTGCAAGTGCATATGAGTTTAAAAATGAACTCTGACAAATTCATCTGGCGTTGATCTGTTCTGTGATGCATAGGTATGTATGTGTACCATAGGTATGTATGTGTACCGTAGGTATGTATGTGTACCATGCCTGGATGTGCTGTCCAGATCAGGATTTCCTGTGGTCCTGAAAGTAGGCAGGGTCCACATTATAAGAAATTAGCCTATGTTTGTCTCACTTCATGTAATTTTTGCCTGAGAAATAAGTTACTGATCATCATCTGGTAAAAGGCTCTGGACTTTGCTTCAGCCCTGGATGTCAGTTTTGACAGTCTTATCTGGCTCCGAAACATTGTAAAATTTGGCTGATTTAAGAGATTTCCTAAATGAAGTGCATATAATCCTTTACTGGAAGGTATCAAATATCCACAGTTTTTATGCATTGTATGCACTGTATATACACTCATTCATTAAAATTCTGACCTATTTCACACTTCCCCTTTTGACTTTTATTTCTTTTTCCTTTTTCAAGTCTTCATCCATCTCCTTTCCAGCTTGACTAAACAAACCGAAGTGCTCTCCATACTGAGATAAGCATCTCATTTGCCCAACTGTGGTGTATGAGTGAGGTGATAAAACAATTTTGCCTGTTCCTACTTGGTGTATAATAAACTAGAGCACAAAGATTGCAAGTAAAACTACCCTGAGGTTTGCCCTTTGTGACCAGTTTAATGAATCACTTTTCACACAATATGAAGAGCATCTCCCGGGTGAAAGATCAAGATCATGAGCTGATTCATTGTAGTTCATTGTGTGCTAACTCTAAAGAGAAACAAAATTAGAACAGTCTCTTAGTCTCAATTTATCCTAAAAAATCTTGCATTCCTACATAATGAGGTTAATTTATAAGCAAAAGTAAATTACTGAATGTGGAATAATAGCACAACCATG
Source organism: Pardalotus punctatus (assembly GCA_013400915.1). Taxonomy (NCBI): domain Eukaryota; kingdom Metazoa; phylum Chordata; class Aves; order Passeriformes; family Pardalotidae; genus Pardalotus; species Pardalotus punctatus. Next base: position 1,981,821 of record VZTX01013253.1, read on the forward strand.
TTATCTGTGATTTCAGTGAAGATGTAGAGTCACTCTCTAGCATTAGAACAGGTCCTGACTTTCCAAAGACTGGAAAAAGACACCAGATCTGGAGCAGGTAGCAACTGTCAGAGGTTTAAAATTGATTATGAGTTCTGTCGTCCTCCTGGTTCTGTGGGGATGACCCTTGTGGCCTCTGACTGGGAAGTAAGAAACTTTTTCGTGTTGCTTTAGTTTCCACTGTTACCACTTGTGCAGGGGGCTAACCCGGGGGGGATCAGTGATGGCAGCAGTGACCTGGAAACTCATCTTTGCTTTGGGAGAAAGTACAGGCAGCTACACTTTCGATTGTACAAACACCGTGCCTGCTGTTGAATTGGCAACATTGAAACAACCACTTAAGTTTAAAGAAAAACCTTAATGTTATGTAGTTTATAGAAAAAAAAACAGGAGATGCTTTGAGATTTCATTCAAAAGTTTGGGTTTTTTCAGTATAAAATCATAGGTGAGAACATTCCATCTTAGATGGGAAGGCTCAGAGGTGAAGTCATGATATCACAGAGTATATCAAGAGAGCGCTCTATTCCGTCCTCTTCCTCTGACTGCATGCTCTGTCCCTTCTCAAAGAACATGGATGAGTAAGGTATAGATCTGAGCTGCCAAGTTCTGCCAAACCCCAGAACCCAGCAACTCCTCTGACCTACTCTGACTTAAATAAGCGTACTGCCTCTTCTTAGGTAAGTTTAATGCAGTATTTGCTTCCCTGCTTGACAGATTTTTCTACTTAGCAAGTTAAAGACCATAGAAGAAGAAGAAGAAGAAGAAGAAGAAGAAGAAGAAGAAGAAGAAGAAGAAGAAGAAGAAGAAGAAGAAGAAGAAGAAGAAGAAGAAGAAGAAGAAGAAGAAGTGGTTAAAACTCAATCTAGGCTGGTGAGATTTGAAAATTTAGCTCCTTTTGCAAGGCTCATGACTATGATGATGAGAAGGCACAGTCTGCTCCTGCTCATCAGGCTGGGCAGATGTATTGACTGACCCACCCAGCAATCTACCTGACCCTGCTGTAGGACAGCAGTGATTTACCACCCCAGGGGATAATAAAAATTAGCAAAAATCCTTTTAACTAGATTTCTTTGGTTGACTTATTGATTATTTCCTCTTACTTTATTAATGTGATTTCTCAGGAATGCAAAGCATCTATGGAGAGTCTTGTCTAAAAAGAGTGATTGATGCAATTCTACATTAAATATACAAAACGGTTCATGAGGTTAAAAGGATAACATAATAAACACATTTCCCAAACTCACACTTGCTCAACTGTTTATATTCAGATCTGTAGAAGAAACAAAAATCTAATTAATGGAACTGCCCTGGTAGTTTTCATATTAACTGATCAAATCCCCTTTTCTAGACATAAACGTCATAACATAAGTTAAATGTATATTTTACAAAGTTGTCATGATATTTTTGGTGGAATCAGGGTCACTAATGAGCTTGAGTTCCATTTGACCTGCATAAATATAGAAACAGCCTTTCACAATACTTTCTCTGTATTTATTCCCATCTTCAGTTGTATAAATAAGTGGTTGAAATAACAGCCACAATGAAATAAAAAACCCAGCAGGGGCAAAAATGCATCAGAGAAGTAAGTTACATTTATGTAACTGATTTTCCATATATTCAGATGGATACACATGCTCTAAATCAAATTAGGTATTTCAGGAATCTTGAAAAATTAATCAGCTTTCAGAATTTGGTTCTCAGAGGATAAATGGAGAGTTAAAAATGTAGCCACATCTGCTGATTTTGTATATGCTATCACACTGTACTGTAACTAATGAAAGAAGACATGATGGATCAATGCATCTGCTGAAAAGAAGGAAAAAAAGATGATTCTCAGCATTATGTATAAGACACATTTTGTAATGGGAAGATATAAAAGACCTGCAGCTAACAATAAAAAAGACTGAAGATTTAAAATATTTCTGTGATTTGAATATGAAAATTGGAATGAAGTGGGAGTTTCTAGGAATGAGAGGCTTAAGGGATAGTTCCTATTAAATTAAATTATATCTGACTCATTTCTCAGAGCAGGGATCAACAGTGGAGGTTCTATAGGTAGGAGGAGATGAACAATATTTTAAAGTCCTTGAATTGCATTAATTTCTATTCTGGTACAATGTCAACATTTAAAAAAACAACTCTGACTGTAGAAGAAGCTCTTTTAAAAAAATAGCAGGTAACTTTTGTGCCTCTGCAAGATCATGATTGGAATTCATTTTTTAGAAAACAAGTCCCTAAATATATTGCAAAAATAAGAAGGATGTAAGGTATAGTATTTTGTATCCAAGCCTATGCTTAGGAAAAGATATTTGTTTATAGCACTCTATAATGGGTTTAGAAAGTGATATGAAATAGCAAAATGTAATAAAAAAACAGGCTGTTCACCACAGACAATACAAAAAATGTTAAGAACTGCTGTGAAACAGGTGATTAAGCAGTCAGTATCATAAAACCTGTACAGACATGTGAGATGGGTAATTAACCACACAAGCTCAAATAGATGCTTTAAAAGGTTTGAAGTCGAAAAATTAAGGAGACAGAAACTACGATGACATTTAAAGCATTTTAACATAACTATTTTTAAATTGAGTTGTAAAATTTTTGACTTCAAGACAATGCATTTGCTGAGCACTAACAGGATGATGCAGACCTCACATTTCTCTAAAAACCCACAAACTCTTAAAATTGAGTTAACAAGTTTTTTTGGTTTTGGTTTTGGTTTTGCTTTTGTTTTTGTTTTTTGGTTTTTGGGTTTTTTTTAAACTAATAGGTGTATGAGTTCTACAAATGTAATCTAAAACTGGGGAGTCTTACCACCCCACTGAAAGAGCTTGAAAGTGCATCCATGTGCTATTTTTTGGGGATACAATGTGGATATACATAATTTGTGAAAATGGTAATTAGTACAGGCTTTTCTTATTCTCAGCGACAATGTGACATGTGCTGGAGCATGGTCAGGTACACAGACACACAGCAGTTTTTGGGATCTCTGCCTAAGTGCAGAATTTTGGATGTTGGCTCAGTGCTGTCACATCTAAGGTTTGCAAAGTCAGATAATTCAGGATCCTTCCTGGCAGCTATGCCATAATTCTGTGTAAGCTGTAAATTACTGAAGTGGGATTGTCTCCAAACCACTCTTGTGACTCTCAGATGAGCATCAACACTGCTTTCTTCCTATCTTCAGCACACAGATGAAAATTAGCATTTTCTTTCATTAGCATTTTGGTTTGTTTTGTGGTTTTTTTTTGCTTCTCTGAGTTTGTTTTTTATTTTTTGGTTTTTTTTCAAAATTTCATACTTTAAAGAGGCATTGACTGTGATGTCTTGATGACTGTCAGGGAATAGCTATACATGTGGCTGATAGTGAATCTTTAACAAATATATTGATAAAACACAGCTGTGACTGATTAAGACAACAGATCTCGATCAAAATTTGAATGAGGGTATTAAACAAAGTATAAACCATGCAGTGAACTGCTACCTAGTTACTGCATAAAAGCAAAAGTCCTCTGGAAGGCAGAGTACACGATTGTGAATCATCTTACCTCTGAGTAATGACACTAAACTATTTTCTTAAAGAGAATCTTTCAGTATAGAAGAATCTCTAACCCATAGGGACTGAGAAACTTGCAGTGTTAGAGATTCTATCTTTGGGTTTAAACCGAAATTCTTGCTCACTGAGGTAATTTAGACAGCATTAAAAACCTGTGCTCAAGACAAAAATGTTTTGCCTCTCTCAGGTCTCCTTGAAGCTTCCACTGACATCTTTCAGTCCCTTTCAAGTTCTGTTCTTTAGGTGAATTTAAGGGTGTTTTGATACCAAGGGCCAATGGAGGCAAAAATTAAATAAATAATAACCTAGATATTAGACTTCAGGTTTTGTCAATGTATATTTATCATTTTGCAAAGAAGTGGAGTGTTATTATTAATCAACTTTACTGGGGTCATAAAAGCCCTGATCAGAGAAATTATTTGTCCCTGGCTGTCCAGCTGCAGAAACATAATCCAGGAGCCCTAAATATTCATGCCAACAACATCCCATCTCACATGTCTTTTGTACCAGTTTTAAAAGTCTTCTGGCAGAAGATGAAAGGTGCTGTAAAAGTATTAAACTATACCATTAAAAGTCACTTTTTTCTAGTTCATGTACAATATTCTAGGATGGAGGTCCCTGCCTCACGCATGTTCCATGCTAAGGAAGCTGTCTGGAATGCTGCCTTGATTATTTTCTAAAAGAAATAGATTAACACATTTCTTTATCCCATTTTTGTAGCAATAATTTCTAATATTTATTTTTAGTAAGTATTCATATTGCATGACAGTGTTGCAACATATTAAGAGAATTTGTTAGATTGTCATGTCCTTAAATCCTTGTAATTGAAAATTAAAAGTGCTCTACAGTCTCCAGAAAAATCATGAGGTGTGAGAGTTGTATGAAAGTTCATGAATGCCTCATCATATTCATTTAAACATGGTGTAAGGCTGATGTACTGTTATAAACACACACAAGAAGGTAGATAATTTTAAAAAGAATAAGCTTTTACCGATGTACATTATGCTAGATTTGAATGAGCTCTATGCTCATCTCTAGAGACAAGCTGTTCATTCTTAGATTGGGACTTCTCAATCAGATTTCAATCATTGTTTTCAATGTGCATGCAAGTACCTGTGTCTTGCAGAGAGGTTTTGGAGGGGAGACACAATCTGAGAGAGCATTTTGTCTGAGTGCTCTTGTCTTAGCACTGCAGCTCCATCCTCATCGAATCTCCACTGTTAGAAAAAATCTTGATGCTTTTTTTAATTAATTAATCTCATCAAAACTATTTCTATCTGACCTTTTGATAGCCATGTTGCTCCAAGGTCAATACTAGTGTAATAACACATATATTTTTTGCTGGAGAAGTGACCATTTTAAGATACTTTTGTATGCTCATCTATGCTTGTGATTTATACACCCCTCAGTCACACTGATATACTGAAATAAGTACTGACTCCAACAAAAACACCATAGACCAAAGTAATTCCCTATTTCACTTCACAACATGGCACATAAAAGGGGCAGGGAACTGCAGCCCAAGGTAGCAGCCAGCACATGAGAATAGGCTGCAACATTGAAAAAAACCAATAATGTGGAGACAAAATATTTGCAAAATTGTACCAGTGAAAGAAAAAAATAGGTTGAAATAGTTGGCTGAGAAAATTTTACTGCAAGACAGGAATCCACAAGAAATGTGCTAATTCACTACTTCAGCATTTTGGGCCTAGCATAAATTTCTTTCTTATGAAAATTTATACAGCAACAGGCCACAGGATGAACTTTCATTTTGTTTCTCAGCAGATTGGTCTGAAGGTTTTCCTCAGAGAAAAGAAAGAAAATAGCAGCAAACTCACCCAAGACTTAATTTATCGGGAACAGTCCAACCAAATGGACCCTTAAAAAACAATTTAAAGAGTACAGGTCTGAGGTTGCACTCATATATAGCCCAGCTGCTAGCATTACCAGAGGTCAAAATTAGTTTGTTTTCAGCATGTTTCCTTGCACAGATATTAGTCTTTGTCTGTAATTTTGGCTATGTCTCTATTTTCCTAGCTCAGGTTAATCTAACACATCATCTGTCTTACTGTTTCTTTAAAAAACCTCAACAACTGACATTTACAAGTCACGGTATTTTAAATACTTTTCTTTGGGTCAGTTTGTAAAATTGCTTCAGATTAAACAAACAAAATCACAGTCTGCTATGTTTTGAATAGTGTAAATTTATTTATACAGAATATCTGTTCTTTTGGGGTAAAACCAGCAAGCCGTATGCTTAACCCTATGAAATGTTGAAGATCTACAGAAGTTACACTGGTTTCTGCTGAGGGTCTGGCATGGAAGGCTGATTACATGGTCCAGATACATTTTAGGTATTTCTTTTACTAAAGACCACTGTTTTAGATGATCAGAGTTGAAAATAGGGTATTTTTATGAATGGAGGAGCACTTGTCCTTCTGGATGTGACCGAATCTGACTTTTGCTGTAAATTTTCAGATGATATCGTATCTGGCCCTTAAGATGCCTAAGATCAGACTTAAGGATAGGTTCAAAAAGAAATGTGGATTTAAGGCACAGTGTACAGGACCCATGTTGTAGGCACCAGGATAAAAACCTGTTGTGCCTGTGACCAGAATTCACTGTGAGGCCTCACCATCTGTTTTACACAGTTCCACAACTCTTCCCATGGATTATATGAAAGCAAGATTTGCCGCAACATAGTCCCCAAGTGGTCCACGTGGTGCGTAAACTAGACAAATTGAATGTTACAGAGGGCTCTATCTGGCACTCTTTCTCCAAATTAGGTGCTCTTGTGTTATGAAGATTCAGTCTGAAACAGATTAATGTGCTTTTGTTAAACATCTTATTTTTCTCTTAAAAAAATCTCCTTTTTTTCCCTTCCCCAACAGTGTTAGAGCAGTGCATAGAAAGTCAGAGGTTTAAGATGCTCTCCCTTCTTGTGTCTCATTGCAATATATCCCTCTGGGTACTTTTCACATATGAAGGGTAGATAAAAATGTACACTGGTTAATCTGCTTGTCAAAGTTGAACCATTGTATATCAGGAATGAAAAATCACTGGCTCAGAGAGAGTGTATGGTGTGCACTGGATTTCTGGCCAGGTTGTCTTGTGTGTCTTTACAACTCTAATTTATTAAGGGGGAGGAGGCAAAAGGAGGTATACTACCTTTCTTCAACTACGTCTATAATAAGAAAGCATCCTTTAAAAGCTGGAAACTGACCTCTGTTCATGTAGTTAAGGATATGTGTTTAAATTTTTGTGCACAAATCCTCCGTGTTCTTTCTGTTGTAGAATTTATAGGGATGCAATCCAGCTCTGCTCTGCATGTGACTCCTAGTACTGTCAATGGTCATCTTCTTAACTGTATCACAAATTGAATTTGTGACTGTAGAAATGTCGAGTTTGCTGATATAACTTTCTTAATCTCTCTTTTTCAAAAAGCACTATTACAAACAGAAAAATCCTGATTTCTTCAACTTTTTATAACCAAAATACAAGAGTGCAAATTAGAATAATGTTTTTCCTAGATATTGAATTTACCAAATACTTAAAGAAAAAATATGTAATAAAACATATACATATAATTTTATTACAAAACACATAAAAAACAACAGAAAATGGACTGAATGTTTAAACCAACAACTCTTTAATGACTTTAATTATTCTTTAACACCATTTTCTGGTTAGGAGTGGATACAAAGTCCCCATAAATCACATATGTAGAATTTTATCATTTTTTCTTTACACTATAGCAGTCATCCCAAAATAGTTTATTCATGTTTAAAATTAAATTAATATTTTATTTCATTTCAAAATATTTAAAAAATATTAAACATTTCTAAATAGAGCAACTGCATGAGAATAAAATTTTATTTAAAAGACTGTTTTCCATCAAAAAGTACTATCAAATACTTTCACAACTATGTCCTGCTCTAATTTAAAGCTGAGATGGGGTTGTGTACCTATGTTTGAAAGGATTGATGGTGTTACAAACACTCTAAATATAACCATGGAGTACTTCTTCTGGGTGTTTCCTTCTCCCCTGCTCAGCTTGTCCTAAAGTGTGGCTGACTTTGTATTTCTGGTAAAAATAATGTGCTCAAAAAATTAGTAATTTTGTTACGGGATGTTTCATGACCAAGGTCCTGCTTGTGTGCCTGTTCTTCCTTTCCATTTGGATCCAAAGGGCTACCAGAAGTGTAGGGCAGACCTTAATTACTGAACTCAGTAAAAGACACTTTCTGCTCTACATCGCGCATTTTCAATAACTAGCCAGATATTTAGAAAGTTGCAGTGCTTTCGAGAGAAATTGCTGCTGAAATTAAATTTCCAAACAGGGTTTAGCTCAACATAGAGCAGAAAAGATCATCAACTGTAGGTCTAATACCAATCATTCCTGTGTTATGAGAATTAAATTCCAAGTATATGTAAATTTTCCTCTTAAAAAGCCTTACCATATTCATACAGGGGAAATTAGTTTACCAAGAACTTGGTTCATAACTCATGTGCTCTGTGCTCCAACAATTACTGACATTAATTGTGAATCATTCCTGTAAATGTAGAAATACTACAGGCAAGCCATCAATTTTCAGTTAAAAGAAGCAGCTGTTTTTGTAGAAATCTGGTTTTACCACCCTTCAGCAGAACAGTATGCAAAGTTTCAATAATGGAGGCAATTCAGGAATTATAAAGTTTTTGGTTTAGAGGCATTTTTCCTTTCCCAGAAACAGCAAACAATTCCAGTTCAATATGAATTGCAGACATAAAAGCAGGTCTACAAATGTCTCCTGTGAGTAGTTAACAAAATAGAGACTTTTCAGAGTTTTCCAAGATATTGCAGTTGACATGGAAATCAAACAAGATTGCTTTGAATCTTATATTAAGCCAGTAGCAATAAACCAATACAATTTTATAGTGATTATTCCTATGACAGCATTAAAATTATATTGCAATTCCTGGTTGTCTGGGTAAAATGATGTTTTTTTACCATTCAATCATGAGTAAGCTATCTAAGCAGATGGAAATACTTTAATCTCTTCTTATTGTGTTTGTCTCATGCTGGTACAACATATGCTGAAATCAAAATCTCAACAGTCAAACAGGCCAAAATTGTGATATTTAAAGAAAAAAAACAGAAGAGTCAAAGGCCATTCACCTAGAACTTTGCTTCCCAAGAGCCCTGAAAGCCAGAGCATCTTCCTGTAGTCTTCAATTAAAAAATGTTGAGTATTATGTATTTGAGTCACAGGTTATTTTGAAATGTTTTGAGCTGAAGAATCATTTCTCTATTCCAGTCATGCAGCAACAGCACCAGCATAAGGAATGTCAGAAGATAAGTAAACCAAGAAACACTACGAAAACCTACCCAGAAGCAGTCACTCTATCCACTACCCAAGCAGGTGCTCCCCTTTGCATTACAGAAGCAGAGGAAGAAAAAACCTCAATAGATGTGATTCTGTCTGTGTTTTCCTTTCAAGCAGGTTCAGATGAGCTGAAACCATAGCCTGTCTCCCAAGAACAGGGCACCACTTACCCTCCTTCTGCTCCAAACCCCTGCTATGTGAATTGCTGCACATGATGGCCCATGCAATGGCTAAAACAGCCAAGCATCTGAATTTGCAACAGGCACACCTGAGTCTTTACCTCTCAACTGTAGAAATTCACCCTTGTTCAAAAGGCAGCAAACAATGCCTGTGAATGACACCCTGCTTACACAGTTTGACTCATAATTTTCTTGATGAATCCAGAAAAATAGGTTAGAAAGTGTGAGCTTCTGTAATTCACAGACTGGGATAAATGGGTCAGGGAAGTTTTCGACTGAAATTTTCTTAAAATAAAATATAAGCTTGTAGAAATTTAACAAGTTAGAATTTAGAAAGTTGATTTTTTTTTTTTTTCCCCCCCCAATAATTTGCTAAAAATTTCTTCCTGGTATAAAGAGGAAAGTTGTATCAGAAGAAAAATATAAAGAAAGTAGATCCAGTTGAGCCAAGCACTCACATTCAGGGGCATTCGAGCCTGTGCCTTGCACAGCCCACACTGGTTTCTCTCTTGAATCCTTCTCTTGCTCTTCCTCTAGACCAATGAATAAGCAATTATTCTCACACATGATTTTCTTCAGAAGACAACTCTGATGTGCACTGTTAACTTACTCTGGGGTATCTTTAATGCTCACTCTGTCTGTACAAGAACCCTTGTGGAACAATCTGTCTTATACACAAAGCATTTGCTCTTTGCCACTTTCTGTGGTTCATTTTCATCAGCTGAAGTGATAGATTAATGATGTCTCAACACTCGCTCTGCGGGGACTCGGCTGTGGGTTTTCTCCGTCCTGAGCCAGTGCCCTAGACAACAGACACTTCTGATCCTGTCAAGGGGGGTAGAGGGGGAGTAATCACAGAGAACAAAAGAAAGAGGTCAGTTTATGCTTTGAAGCAAAAGAAGGAAAGTATTTAAAACCCTGAAGATTCCTGAAGAATAAAACAAATCATTTTGTATTAGTTCAGAAAGCTGTGCAATAAATTACATAGATGGCATTTGAGTGAACCCTTTTTACTTTATTAATATCTTATTATAATACAGTTGTACTTGAACATGACATATTATTCCAATATGGGTCTTTTTATTCACATATATTGCAAAGGTAACATGGTTTCATTGTACTTAGTACTTCTTTATTTAACACACCAGAAGCTACCCTTTACTGTCCATAATTTCACATGACATAAGTACATCTTATATTTCACCAGGAGTTACTTGCTCTCTATCAGTGCTTTCCCATAAAGAAAAACCTCCTGTAGGCTCTTGGTTTCTCAGTGCATCCTGAAGAGGAGGCCAAGCATTCAGGTGAGTTCGGCTATCATGGTTTTCCATCTTTTCTGCCCAAGTTTATACTGTGTCACCTCTTTTATAATATTCATGAAATTTAAAGGAAAACTTAGGGCAAGGACACAGTGTGTTTTGCTATGGGTATGTATGATATTTAAGATTAAAGTTGTTAATAAATTGTATTCAATTTTTAAAAAAAATCTGAGTTTCATACACTCAGCCTGCAGAAGTTCTAACGCCTTTATTTTCCTTTACCCACCTCTTCACTAATTCCAACTACTGTAGTAATGTCACCTCTAAACCACCATAACTCAAGGAAAGAATCTTTCTTAAAAGCGTCACTAAATAATTTAAAATTTGGATATATATAGTGATATTCCTCCAGGCACTTTCCACAAGTGGAGTGTTAAAACTGGCATCCGAGCTGATGCTTGTACTAGTGATCATGTCCTATGGGTAAATAAGGACAGTTTTATTTCATGTCAGTATTATGCAGAATAATGGAAGCTTCTTTGTCCTAAGACTTCCAGGAAATGTAGCCAGTCCTTATCCCTCAGAATTGCCAAGGAAATGTGTATATGTTAACTCGTTTCTATTTTAGTATCGACTAGTGTTTTCCTAAGAATAAAATATACAAGGTATAATTAAAGCCTGCTGGAATTCTTCAACAGCCCATGTCCTCAATAAAACAAAGCTGTGGCACATTCAAAACAGAGTTGGTTTGCCCTAGAAAAAAAATCTGGTTAGTTTTCTTCAGGAAGCTAAAGACTGAAAAAATATACGGTCCCACAGCATTAAATCTGCTTAATAAACAGCCTCTCACCAGAATAAATTCTGTTTAAAATTGTTACTATTTTTATTTCATAATGCAAGAGGAATTGCATGGAAAAGTTAAGAATAGACTGGAAACAAAAGCCTCAGTTGATATGAATGTTTTGTTCAAAAACTTTAATGGCCTGGTTTGTTAGGCTTTTCTTGTAGAATACAAAAATTTAGTAGCTAATGTTCTTATGTTTGTTTTCTCCTGTATATTTCTTTTTGTGTATCACCAAATTTGAATTGCCTACACTGTATTTCCATGGTGGTTTGAAGTCTGGTGGCTGTAGCTGAATGAAGAATATTTGACTGACTAAAAGTGAGGCATATTCTAACCCCTAATTATTAATCATGCACAAAGAAAGAAAGGACCATATTAATAAATTTCATTAAGTGCAGGCTGCTTGGTCTGGGCAGTGGCATTTGCCTTTCACAAACCTGTAGAGTCGCTTGGGGCAAATCAGCATTTGTCTCTCTTCCCTTACACACTGCTGCTGTCTCAGTGAAGGAGCAGGGTCTCCAGCCAAAGCCATTTCACTCTGTATTTTTGAGGGCATGTCTTTAGTAGTACAAACTGTAGCCTGGAGCACAGAGGTAACACAAAGAACCTAATATAACCTATCAAGTGATATTCATTTTACATGAGCTGACTGAAACTCTGCCTGATGCATGCATTAAGTGCAGGCAAGAACTCTAAATCCTTGTGTAAATACAGATAACACTAAATGTGGACTGCTACTTCTCATCCTGGCGAAGGGTGTCTTTCAGATATTCCATGTACACCATCGGCTTCTGGCCAGCCAGGTTGCCCAGTGGGCTGCAAAATATACCAGCATATGGCTGGAGTTACTCTAAAAAGTGCTGAAAATATTTTACAAGTCAAACCCAGTCATTTCACATGAGTTTTCCTTTAGATAGTAAATTAGAAGAAACTAAATCTGAACAAAAACTGGAGGATATCCTGGAGTGACATGAACAAGAAGGATTAACATAGCTAAAAACCTCTCCAAACTCCTGTAAAACTAAAATAACTTAGTGCATTAGATAGTGGATCTCTTTTATATGAAAAACAGATGGGTGAAGGAAGTAGAAGTCACACTGCAGAGCACTAAAAAAAGAAAAAAAAAGATACAAAATATAATTTAATGAGGTAAAAAATGTCTTTTTACAACACTCACATTCACTGTACAGAAATTTTCAAGGAAGTGCTCTATTCTCATGCCTAGTAACTGGCTTCCTAATTCTGCTATAGAAATCATATAATGATTTGGCGCTTCACTCAGACTGCAGAGAAGTTGAAGTCCAATGTCTATGCTTCCAGAAAAGGGCCAGACTACCATTAGGACTGGCTATGTAGCCTTGGATTTTTTTTTTAATTTTTAATTTTTTTGAGATATTAGGTATCTGAGTGGGATGCCATAAGTTTTGAGAAAAAGAAGGCTCTTTTCTTTTCCTCCTCTTTTTTTTTCCCCCTTTTTCTTTTCTTTTCCCCAGCAGCTAGAGCTTCCAAGCATTAAAGAGCACTTCAAACAAATAAGAAAACAAAAAACCTGTGAATGACAATAAAAGGTCTTCTGCTCATCTAGAAATAGGTAATCAGATGTTAACAGTAAAGCAGTGCTGTTCTAATTTTCTGGCTTTAGTGATAAAACCCAGATGCTCTAGAAAAAATGAAAAGGACACACAATAGGAATAATTTCTTCCAGAAAGATTTACTTTTAATCTTTCACATAAAAAAGATTGATTTAAACCCTAAATAGGGACTTTTCAAAGCCTTTCCAATAGCCAAAGCCTTTTCTTTATTTTAGCATTAATTATAACAACTTTAGCTTTTCTTGGGGTATGTATAAATAAAATACTCTTTGAAATTTGGTAGGGAGATAATCTAAGACATGTTCTGTTGCACAGAGTTGGTGAAACAATGATTTACTGCTTATATGGAAGAGAAATGAAAGATGTTGCACACTAAGGACAAATATTAATTTAATTTATCAAAGCCTGTTCAGGGTAATTTATAAGGACTGGGCCATTAAACAGCAAGAATGGAATTGGCACATAACAATATAAATCATAATTACATATAATGATTTGCATCACTGAGACATTCAGCTGCAGCTAATGGGATAAGTTAGGGTCTTTGTTTTGAAGAAGACTAGTTTTAAATTGTTAAACTTGTAGACAAATTGTTTTTAAAGACAGGGCTTAAATTGTTATTGCATTCGTGATCATTAATATTTAAAAAAGTATGGCGAGAAATAAAATTATTCCTATATAGGGTGTTTCTCAAATCACTCTGCACATTTATTGACAAGCACTGTGAAGGCTGTCACTCAAAGAATAAGATTAAAAAAACCCAGACAATCAAAAGACCTACAAATGAACAAAAGAAAGATGTTAAAATTCTTTGCACAAGCCTTCTTAGTCAACTGCTCTTATGGAAATGTATTCTTGTTTCCCAAACAAATCCAGTCAATTAATGTATCTATGTTTGGCATGTTATGTTAGGTAAAGAAAAATCTAGGAATTTAAGTGTTTAATTAAGGTTATGAACAAGGCTTTGAGAATATTTGATTTTTGATTCATTAAAAGAAAAAAAGCCTGAGGGATATTCTTTTGAAATGTCCCTTTTGAAATGTGATCATTTCATAACACAGGTAAAAGCTGTAACACTGTATTCAGCTCTGTCCTAAATTAAATATTTAATGAAGAAATAACTGTTTTTCCTGTTCCCTCTTTTACCTCCCAACTCTCAGCAGAGACTCAGCTCTAGCACAAAATTTTATAGTGTGTATCTGTTTCCTAATAATGGTTACAGGAAAGGACAGAGAATAGGAAAGAAGGTGAGAAGAAGTGAGTTATTAAGTATTTCATCTGACTCTCTTGTGTCACAAGTATTCACATGTAATCTGTGACTTTGTCTTTCCTATCTAGGAAAGGCTGGGGAAAAATAAAAAAGGTAATATTTTTATTTTTCACTACATATTTACATCCCACTGACGTCAAGGACGCCAGAGGAGAAATTGTAGCCTTGAGGAAGCTGAACGGTGACAGACAGTTCTGGAACCATCTGGGTCTTTGCTGTAGCATGAAAAAACAGTCATGTTTCCCTTCAGACATTGTCTGTCTCCTGTCAGTCCAACATGCTCAGGGCCTGAAGGCTGAGAGCTGAGCATCCCTTACAAAGGGCAACCTCAGCCAGCTCCTCTTGACAGGATTTTGATGCCGAACAGCAACAACAATTCAGGCTGGGGAGATCTTCTACATCTGTTTTGAGCAATTAATCCCCTAGAGGTAATTCCACTCACATGAAACTAATTTTGCAGTGCTTTAGCTAGAATGTGATTGAGTGGGCAGACTGGAAATGGAAGAAACTTGGTATTTATTTTGTGAAAACAAATGAAGAGGCCATTAACCTTCCAATAGAAATGATTACCATATATGTTTTAAAATACTAGTCTTTTCTCTTCCCAGGCTTGAGAACTGTGTAACAGCTTTGGTGACAATCAAGATGATGCTACTTGTCAACACTAAGACAAAACAGATTATTGTGATGAGGGAATCACAACTCTCCAAACACAAGCATGAAATCTGACCCCATGGACTCCTGCAGTCTCTCTTGTATTCAATCAGATGTAGGTTAAATTCTGTCAAAGAAAGTAATCAAAGTTTATTTCAGAATGCATTAAGATAATTTCCTAGACCTTACTGAAATAAATGAATGCCTCTCTTACATGTTAGTGTCTATTTGGACTTGAATAAAGAATGTTGAAGTCTTTGTATTCCTTGAATATCTGAAGTCACAAAAAAAAAGTCAATTCTATTGCTAAATTTACAAATTCACATAAATTCATCAGATTGTACATGCATGCATTTTATAATTCAGCTGTCAATGTACAGAGATGAATGACAGATTTAGTCTAGATATATTTAGTTTTGTACATAGATACAGATACTTAACAACACAAAGTTTCCTGCTTTTCCTGAAAGTGCTTGTCTTACCTCCTGGCTGTGTACAAAGAGATTCCCGGGGATATGCTCTTTAGCCACAACCCAGTGTGAAATGATCCCATTAGTAGCTTGGTCACCTGCAGTTTTTGATGCCAAACTGTTCTGGAAACATTCATTTCTTCCATGTTAAAAAGTCAAACATAAATTCAATCTCCTTCTGGTGTCCCCCCCCCTCCCCCCAAAAAACAAATTTAGGATGAACTCCATTCATTTATTTGGAGAAGTTTTGTAGCACTGAGTGAAGGCAAACCGACTGGGGATAGGTGCTTTGTAAAATTTCTAACACATTGCCTAAGTAATAGACACAGCTTTTCAACTTCAGGCCCCATCGTCATTTACTTTGTTATTGAAAATAATTTTTGTGTTTTAAGAAATTGCTTAGGCAAATGTAAACTTGCCATCCAAACTTATATTTTACTCAAAGATAAATTTAACCTTTCTGCTTGCAAATGGCAGGCTAATAATGGAATCATGGAATGTATTGGGTTGGAAGGAACCTTAAAGATCATTTCATTCCAACCCTGCTGGCATGGACAGGGACACCTTCCACTAGACCAGGTTGCTCAAAGTCCCATTTAATGAACACTAAAAGAGGTGGCATCATCCCCAACTTCTCTGGGCAACTTTTTCCAGTGCCTCACTACCCTCACAGTAAAGAAAATATTTAGTTAACTTACAGTTTAAAATTAAATTGGCATTTTAAGAACTGAGTTTGTATTGTCTCATAACAAAGAAATTAGAACTGGTGTGCAGATATATGGATGAGCTCATTTGAAAACCAAATCCATATAAATAATTATTACTGCTTTTCAAAAATTGTGCATGTAATAAAGAGATTGATGTGAGCGTTTGATTGTTTTGTTATTTTTGGGTTTTTTTTTTTTTTGTTTTTTTGGGTTTTTTTGTAGCTGAAACCCTCAGGGATTTGTAAGTCATTGAATTTTAGAAATAACAGGATCTCTTGTTCTAAGCAGATATGTGTCTTGAGCCCTCTTTCCCCATGAAGCACTTTTATGGCTAAATCTGATAGGAATTTACTTCCAGATTTATCTTTAAGAGATCAGAAAATTTTTTTTTGAACCCTCAAATCCAGGTAGATCTTCAAGTCAGGGATAAGTTTTTATTATTTACAGAAATCAAGTGATCTAATTCCCCAAGAGATTTTCCTGTTGGGAAATCTTTTAAGAGATACTTTATCCTGATGGCAGTTCTCTACGTATCCAGAAATGTAGCAAATATTTAGAAAATGCTTTGCTTTGCCAGTGGATTATCTGTTATGACTGATGTTAAAAAAGAAGAGAACTATTGCTAGTATCATCATAAATTGGTGGTCCCTTCTCCCGACACCTGAAAGATCAGGCAGAAGGTCAGACCTTAAGAAAGTTTGTCTGGGTGCATCTGCTCTCATAGGTCTAGGTCTTCTACAGCCATTGCTCAGGGCTGAATTACTTAGCTTGAAGTAAGCACAACTAGGATGATTTCTATGAGATAGAAGTCATCCTCATTTTTTAGTCATAAAAAATGAGTTATTATGGAAATCTACTTTCATTTAGAGAACACCATTGCTCAAAGGGACTCCATGAAGGAAAGTCCATCTTAGAAACATGCAGATATTGTGAAAAGTGAAGGGATTCACTGAAAACACAAGATTAAGGAACACATAATCAAAGCCAAGTACTGATAAATAGGTTACTATGCTATCTAAAGAACTATTTTTATGTTTCATAGTTTTCCTCACTTGGAATACATCATCTCACTGCATGCTAGCTCACACCAATGATTATCATGCAGTGAACGGTGTGTCTTTTTGCATCAATGGACTGTAAGTTCTCATAAAAATTAAAGCATGTTGAGCTCTCAAAAAGTAAAATATAATGAAAAAAGATGAATTGGACAAAATCCAGCTTGGAGATTTATTCCATTTTTTATGTGAAAAAAGTGAATGTACTTTATGATCCCTTTGGGTACAACAGTTCTTAAACCTTGTGAATTTTAATATGAGTGTATGAAACCATACAGATTTGAATAAGATTTATGAGCAATGTACACTTAAAATTATTGTCTACACATTGCAAAAATAAAAGCTCATCTCATCACTAGTTTCTTCTCACCCTGAACTTTCCCTTTAAATCTTATAAACCTGATAAAAGAAGCAAGGGAGATGTCACAAGTTTAAAATGTTTTTCTATCATTGGGTCAATAAGGTTTAATGTATTTTCAGACAATTTTATGATTTACAGTTCTCACATTCCAGTCTGGTTATGACTATAGCGAGGTCCCAGTGACTGCCACATCCATGAGTCACATTATTAATCCACTGCCAGACTCTGTTTGAACTTGTAAAGGAGCCAGCATGAAACCCTTGGTTTTTGCAGACTGTCTGCTAGATCCTTAGTGAGTGAAAACTAAAATTTCATTGACCTCAATACAATTACAGCCAAATACAGCCACCGATAGTCCCTTGGTATTTATCTCAACTCCTACTGACTTATTAGGTGTCTAAATAGCAGTAGCATGCAGGGATCAGAGTACAGAACATGTATTTTGTAGACACACCAAGAAAATATTTGGAGATGACAGTGACAACAGAATATTTCTAGTGCATTTGTTCATGGAGATAAATCTTACATAATGTACTACATTCAATAATACATTTTAGCAATCTGTTTTTAGTTTTGTCCTATCACCTTCTGTACTACCAAGCTATTGTTTTTAATAATAATTTTACTCATGACAGCACCAATCTAGAGGTGCACAATCTAATTATATTCCTCTCATGCTTAAGTCTTTACTAGGCAGCTCACAGGCAAACTACTAGCTTAATAATGGACAAGAATGCCACTAAACACAAGAACAGCACAACTGTATTACAAGTATTTTTTTAAATTTTGAACTTTTTTTCTCAGTAGACTGCTGAAGACTAATTCATGGACCATGTCATTTTCTATGGCATTAAGAAACAGTGCAAAAATTATTTCTCTGTATCAGGGTTTCTGACTTGAATCCAGGATTGGAAACAATAAATGCAGTCAAAAAAATCAAAGACTGTGAGAAAGTCATGAGAAGAAATTAACCACAACATATCACCAATTTAGTAACTGCTGGTTTCCCTCTCTGTTGTGGAAAAATTGGACCATCAGGTTCAATCATAGACTCAGCAGTGTCAATTCACCACTTCACTGAAGATGACTGAAAATAAATAAGGGAAAGAGCAGGCAAGCAAATGGATGATCACCTCAGAAGATGGAAAAGACCAAGGTCCCTCAAAGACAAGGAAGAATAGAGAGGATAATGAATGAGAAATATCTGCACCTATGGAGAAGGAGAAGGAGCTAGAGCCAAGTGAATGCCTGTATGGAAAACTTGCTATATCTTCTCTGCTTTCAGATATCGACAGTCAATGACAGGAGTGGGAGGCTTGAGGTGACTTAAGTAAAATTGCAAAGATGTTTAGGGTATCCTACTTGATGTTGGAGTTAAAGTACTCAAAGTGCAATGGAGGTTAACTGAGGCTGTTTGCATTCAGGTGTAATTCTTACCGTTTGATTTGCAAGGTATGTATCTACATGTGAGCTTATTACCTTAGACTCCTTTCACAGTCAGTGAAGAGAAATTCAGACCTGTAGGAAACAAGCTGATTTGTCTTTGACTCCCATGTTTGGATGAAATGAATTGGGTTTTTACTCTATTTCTTTCCAGTCTCTGCAAAAGAAACATTGGGCAATTAGTTCCAACCTCAAGGTCTGTCACAGAGCTCTATATTTTCTGCTTTTGGCCAACAGAATCACATCTTTCAACAGATATTTTATAATGATGACATAATAATGAACATCTCTTTGGTCCAAAACACACTAAAACGATTTGACGTTTGTTTTGAAATTTTTCAACAAGTCATATAGACTGAAACCATAAGAACCCATTGACAACATTAATTATGTCCCTCTAGTGATAAAATTTGGTAGTCCTGGGGATATTTACAGCAGCATTGATTTAGGTCCAGAGACTCTTTTAGCTCTAATGGTCACCTTTGCATTTGATCATGATGTAAAATCACAGGGAATTAGGGAAATATCCGTTACCACGCTAGACAGCAGTAAACAGAAATTTTATGGAAAAAGACAGCAGGTTATTAATTTTTGCTTATGTATTTTTTCTACAACTAAGGGTCACAGTTCTCATGTGTGTCCCCTTTCATATGTCATATGTTAATGTACATATTTAAAAGTAATTTAAATACATATGTTTAAATACATATTTATATTAAGGCTGCTTTTCTATTCCAGTAGTGATTGCAGAACCAAAAACTCCCTTGATCATATCCCCTCTAACATCTGCTTGCCTTTTCATTCGTACCCATTTGGGACAAAGTTCTTTGAACCTATTCACCCCTTTAACTACTTTAGTCAGCTCAGAGAATATAGGAAAGGGGAATTTCATGCAAGATACCTCTACTGGAGATGAATTAGATATGCATGAATTATGACAGTTATAAAAATAGCAATATAATCCATCCTCCCTCTTGTGTGTATTTCTCATTATTCTCTTTATATGCATCCAAGCTCGGTTTTAAAAAGGAATTTTAGGAAAGTAGATACTGATGTTCCAAATCTGTACTTGTGCTGCACCAATTACATACTGGGCAGGATTGCTCAGCATGAATGTTTGCATTGGAAAAACATTCTTATGGAATTTATTTCCTTTTATACAGGCTGAAGTGGCTCTAAGAATCCTTTAGCTCGTGACCTGGAAGAAACTTGAATCTATTGCAGTAGCTTTGGACTGCCAGACTAACAGGCTACTGCCCTGCAAGATGGTCTCAAGAGATTTGCATTGGCTCTGTGTTGCAGGGCGAGCAGTCATTTGGCCATTTCCACCAGTTTTCCTTCACCAAAGAAGCAGTCTGACCCTCAGCTCACAGCATTTACAAAGCACTGCTGTTTTCTATTTAGGGGTGAGGGAGAGGGTTGAAAGCTTAGCCTGGTATTCTTCACCCTTCACTATGCAGAAGCACTTTGTTAGCTCAGTATCTGCCAACACGCTGGCACACCGCAAGGGAATGTTCCTTACTTCCAAAAATAACAAAGCAAGAGCAACAGAAAAGCCTATATTTTATAAAAAATAAAGCAAGTTTTAGTCTGCAGTGTGTACTCCTAAAAACCCACAGAAGAATTTTCTTATGTCTCTCAAAGCAAAAAAAAATAAAAATTATAGAAATACAGGCTGCAGGAAACCTCAAAAGGGACCATAGGTGGTCCTTAATAGTTAGACACCACATAATTACTGAGTCAGGGAGCAATGCTCTGACACAGAAACAAAACCTCTGTGGCAGATGAGAACTTCATAACTGCCCGAGAATTGGGGGATTGCAAGGAGGACATTTGCATAGCCATGCCTTCAAACCCGAGACCAATAGTAAAAGACCAAAAGCTACAACTGTATCACAAGAAAAGATCAGAAGAGATTGAAGGCATCTTCCTTTATCAGAATGCAACTCGGAGCATCCAACAGTACCTACTGATGTAATCAAAGAGATAAAAAATTCCTCTGGAACTTGATTCTAACAGTCACCTACTACACAGTGCTTCAACAGAACATTAATAGGAACGAGTAAGAGTTTGATTTACCAAAAGTAGGAGAATAATCTCTATCTAAATCTTTAATCTGCTACTGGTGCTATTTCTATGATTACTTTTCACTTAACTTTCTCTCAAGCTGATTTAATTTGTTGTTTTCAGGTTTTTTCTTTAAGCAAATATTAGACTCACAGAAACAGAAAAAAGTGAGTTGGAGAGAATTGCAGAGGTTTCTTATCCAGCCTCTTACTTGGAGGATGGTTAAATTCAAGGTTAGATTAAAAAAACCCCATGTGTTTTGAAAGTTTCTGAGGACAGGAGGTCTCTGCCTTGGTTTAGGGCTTCACATGTGCTTTTGTTGAAGTTCATGCCACTTCTCTGGGTCCATCACTTTAGTTTGTCAAGGTCCCTCCCCTCTGAAGGACAGCTCTGCTCTGCTGGGGTTTGACACTGCCTCACACAGTGCTACTTGTGAAGGAGGTAAGGCTGTGTTCTTGTCCCATTCTGCAGGTTTTCAGTGGATACATCAAACAGCACAGACACTATACCAAACCCTTAGGAACATTATTTGTAGCCCAGCACCAGATTTTGAACAATAGCTTGTTTTATATTAAAGCACTTCAATTCTTTGAAGTTATGCACAGCTAAAGTGAGAGATTTCAAAGAATTGACTTAATCCCAAATGCAGCAACCTACCTCCATTTTGGGATTAAGGTAGGTTAATCCCAAACCCATTTAGGTGCAGTTTTTCACCTACCCTGCAGCCCACCTGTCTAGTGCATGCTCTTCTTGGCTATAATCTGACTACAGGGATTTTTTTGTGATACCCTATCAAAAGCCTTACTGATGTCTATCTCCTCTTGCTTCTTCTATTACCCCCAAACTGTTACAGATGTTCTTATTTGTGTTTCCTGTAATCTATGCTCATACTGTGTGTGCTCTCAGGTGTATTTATGTTGATCAGAATTCAGAAACATTTATTTCAGAGCACATGTAAAGTCTATGGTGTTGAATGTACCTACATCACCAAAAAGTTGATGTCAGCACTAAAAGTAGCAGAGAAAGAATAAAGCAGAATTATTCCAAGGACACTGAGGGCTGCATGCCTAAAGCTTAGATAAACAATGCATCCAAAATAACCCTACCTTTGCCATCTCTTCACCCAGTGTGTGCCAAAGAAGTTTCTTCTTTACTTTTTACTATGTAGCTGCCCAAAAGAATTACAGATCAATATTCTTTGTTCAGTCTTTGGTTGAACTTTGTTTTAAACAAGCTATACAGCATTGTTTCCATCAACATGAAGCTTAATGAGAAAGCAAAAAAGGAAAATTACTTTAAACCAAGACCAAAGCCACAAGAAGGAAAAAGTCAACCCCCAAAGCCACACATATGAAAAAGAGCAAGCAGTTGCTGAGCATCCAGTCCATTAGAATGTATTCAGATGAGCCATGCCTCCGAATTTGTACCTAGCCTGATATGGAAGACACATCACTTGTGGAATCTGTCATTTAAAACCAGGAGACGTAATACAATAAAAATTAACACTTAAAATACCGTTACAGCATATCCTCCAGACTAGATGTCAGTGCTGCGGCATGAAGTTAGTTTCACAGACAGATAAGAAAGGCTAATAGGACTTCCCTTCATGCTTTAGGAGAGTGGGAAAAATGCAGCATGGCAGAATGCAGGGAAATTCTGATTCTTGACAGAAGTGTGAAGCATGTGCTGTGTATATGCTCTGTAGGGAAGTAGAAATGCCCAGTGGAGTTCTGAATCCTCTCAGCAACAGCCCAGACACTGTGAAATAAAAATCCAGACATCAGTCTGGCTGAAAGCATTGAAACTAAGCTAAAAACATATGTGATTACTTGTGTAGGTGACATGAGAAACTGGAATATAAAGTACTCTAGACAGTCAATAAACCTGTCTTACAAACTTCCCTTTGTCCTCAGTAAAAAAACTGCAACAAACAATAAACCCCTCAAAATCATCCAAAAGCTTAGCCTCAAGTGTAACTAAACAGAAACGTCAAATATTTTAGAAAATACAAGGTTAGTAAGGTTTTCTGACTGCACAAAGAGTACATATCCAAAACTTGCAGAAAATATTCCCAGCTCTGCACAACTGTGCTCTCTGCTCCTGCAGTTACCACATTAAAGATTTTTTGGTGCATCATTAACATGTGTTCTGCAAACTGTGCCACAGGGTTGGGATGACCAGGGGGAACTGAGAAATGTAACTTCTCACTCTGGGAACAGTATGCTTTCCTACATGATCTTGGAAGGCTGAAACATCAGAGTAATCCTTTATTATCACAAACATCCTGACATCAGATACCGATAAGAGTAATTTTTCATGAAAACGGTTTACTACTGTCTGGCCAAATTTTTACCTTTTTTTTTTTTTTTCCCTTTCCTTTTTTTTTTTTTTTTTTTTTCCTTTTTTTTTTTTTTTTTTTTTTTTTTTTTCTCCCTNTTTTTCTCCACAGTGTTCAATTGAAAAGGCTGTAAGAGGGAAGGGAAAAAGTACAAAAATTGCATTTTTCACACTCAACAAAAAACCTTAGGAAAGAGTTTCATGATGTGTTGTTGAGTAGCATTTGTAATGATTACAATGAAAATATATGGACTGTTTTAAAGAAGCAGCTGATAGTGTTTTCATCATAATTTCCAGGAGTGTCTTTTTAAAGGGAGATGTTGTAAACATTACATATTCACTAATTTACAGTGATGCAGTGGCTTAGAAGCCAGCATGAGTTACTTTCAACAAGTAATAATGCATTTCAAGTTCAAAAGAAGTTTCCTCAGTTTCTATAACAAAGGTCCCTGATGATCCCAGAACAAGTCTCAAAAAGATCAAGAAGGTTTTAAGACAGAGCCCAGAAATTGCTGCAAAAACTGCTGCATCTGCTGGCAGCAAAAGAGAATGAGAAACTCAGTGGGTGTTACCCTATAACCAAGACTGTCATCCCTGCAAGAGAAGCTGGCCTGGGGACACCTTAAACTGTAAATGAAGGACTTTTAGCCATGCTGGTTGTTGCTTCTCCAGTTGTAAAACAACAACCACCTCTTGACACAAACCTTCTTTTCAAACTGAGGACTAGGTTTTGCTAGAAGAGAGCACCCTTAAAAATTGATGTACAAACTTACAGTGTTGTTAGTCACTCCTCTACAGGTGTTTCAGAACTTGCTGCATCATAGATAATGTGTCTCACCTGACAGTGTGGCAAAGATGGTCTGACAGATTGAGGGCAATCAGAGGGCAGCAAAGGTAATTACATAGATAGGCAATTACAGAAGAAAAAAAGCAATAAAGCCAACCTTGTGATGCATAGATCCTCAAAAAACAACAGAGTGCTAGAAGCTAAGGAACACATTGGAGTAAGAACAATTAAAAAAGAAAACTGTGCCAGCTTTTGTCTCAGAAGTTTGCAAAATGTTGGTAGTATCTTCATGGTGATATTCTTCAGGTGTTGTTAGTGCTAAATACTTAGTTCCAGAAATATAACAGGCTGCTTCAAACTGCCACCTGTTTTCCCAATCTTCTGACACTTTTCCTGCTGCATGAGTTAGTTTGTGGGCCATACTGTGAAAGCTCTTTTGTAATCATTAATAATTTCTTCCACTGAGAAAAGGGAGTCAGGCAATGTACAAACATTAGGTGAAAACTAGTCCAGAAATCAAAGTAATCTACTTTAGATTTACAAAACTCCAGATAAATTGCTACATCCCTATTGAGAGCTTCAAAATAATTGCCAGTACTGATGCTAAAATATTCTGGCAATCAGAGAGCTAGTATTAGGTATTATTAACTGCTGCTGAAAGTGGCAGAAGTGGTAGGAATTCTTTCAAGAATAGGTTCTTATCTTTCCCTAGATTGCATCTATAGTCTTGCAGATTGTATGACAGGCCTTTTTTCTGATGGTTGTTAAAAACTGCAGGAAGCTCAGAAAGAAACTGATTTTTTCAGTAAAAATATACTGGAGAGTTCGAATTGACCTCAAGCTCTGTGCTGACATAATACAGCTTGTAGTTAACTGTTGAATTTTTTAAAGATTTGTATATGTTTTTAAAATGTGTTTTATGGCATAAGTGGCTAAATGTATATGTTTTTGTAGGAATACATGTGTGTGTATAGCCTGGATAGTCTATTACAGAATATACTGAACTAAAAATTTATGCTCATATATTGACTTAGAAATACATTCAATTTTTTCTTCAGCCATTACCTGCTCTGGATGCTATTTTCTCTGACATTTTAGAATAGATTTATAGGCCGTTTATAAGCTATCCCTCAATACAGTGTTTTTGAACTCTTTTTCTTAATTAAAGAATTTTAAATAATTTATGTTTAAACAATCTGTGTTTTCTGGATTGAGGCAAAAGTTTTGAAAATCTTATCTGGGATAAATTTTGTTGCAAGCTAACATGAGAACAAAGTGAGATTCTAAAATAGTTTACTATGGCACATTTGGATAGAATCATTGTCATTCTCCTTTATTCATCTGAATTTTCACTGGACAAATTAATTTTCTAGGGACCTAAAACAACTGCAAGACACCATCCTCCCTTAGCACCCTGTATTCCCTTATGGATATCTCTAGGCTTATAGACAGAGCTTTCAATGCTTTTAATCTGAGCATAGACTTTCATATTTTGTTTTCTCAAAGTGACTAAGGAATACTCAAATCAATAAAATAATCCTGTTCACACTACACATGCAAAACCAGGTCGGTTTTTTGGTGTTTTTTTTGTTTTGTTTTGTTTGCTCCCTTTTTTAATCTAAACACAATGTATATGTTAGTGTGAGAACAGATAAAGTGCAGGCTAGCTTCAGACAGAGCTGGGCAGGGCAGAAACAGCCACATTGCTTTGTTGGCTCCACACCAGCAGCATTGGCAGCAGCACGCAGAAGCTACGGGAGACTCAACGTCCTGGAGTGAATATCTCAGCAGTCAGAACTCTCTGTACTGGTGTCCAAACTGGGAGGATTTCATCCCGAGTGTGGTAGCACATCAGCGCCAGTCCCAGGGCTCCAGCATCACAACTGGTGTAAGTTAATCAAAGCAAACCAAAATGAAATTCTCCCCTTTCCCTCCCTTGTGCCAGCATGAGAACTGTGTGACTGGGTGGGGAGCCAAGCACTTCTAGACAGAGACTGCTTGGATCAGGAAAACAAGCTGGGGGGAGGAGAGGAGAGGAGAGGAGAGGAGAGGAGAGGAGAGGAGAGGAGAGGAGAGGAGAGGAGAGGAGAGGAGAGGAGAGGAGAGGAGAGGAGAGGAGAGGAGAGGAGAGGAGAGGAGAGGAAAAGAAAAAAGGAAAAAGACGGGTTCTCTGTGTTTCAGCTTTGCTTTCACAGCAGAGGCAGAGGCAAAAGGAGGAATCAGACTATGGCAAACCTAGAAACAAGCTTTTGCTTATCAGACCTCATGCATGGAGGACCATGTTGTCTCTGACTTTTTCATGAGGAGAGAAAAGCTGCCTCCAGGCTTCCCATATATTTTGTGCTTTCCATTCTCCTACTATCAGCTATATGTGGCATGTATGTGGAGAGTTTTTAGGTAGAATTCAACACTGGAATGATCAGAAACAAAACAAAGTGAAATTGCTATAACTGAGGCATTTAGGAAAAGAGTGAGAGAAGTCAGAAGTCAAGAGCTTAGTGAAGGCAATCAGTAACCAGTCAGAGAGCCAGAAGGTTTAATTCCAGTTTTATATCTGGCTATCATGAGCTAGGTTTTCTCAGATAAAAAGACCATTTTGATCGATAGCAGTGTTTGTCAGTAAAACTGTGCTGTAGAAAGGGAAGTTTCTTTTCACAATGTAAATATAAGGTTGTGGCAAAATTGTGTGAATCCCCAAATGGGTTGTTCCACACACTTATGTAAATATAACTTTAGGCTTGAGAATGAGAGTTTTAACACATTTTCTCAGAATGGTTTCCAAAGTCTGTAGAGATAGTATGTTGGATGGGTGTTGTAGGTGTTCCAAGTGAAACAAGCACAGAAACCTTATCAACAATTCCACAGTAAATACAAAATCCACAAATAGCTTCATGCTCTTTGGATCACCTGAACTGATTCTCTTTCTCCTTTTTATAGAAACTTAAAGATTTTATTATTATTACTCTTTCAAGTTCATAAATTACAAGGAAGGATGTAAAATTTAGCAAATTATAAGAAATACTTTGTAGACAAATGCAGTTTTATACAGAAAGGCATTGAGGTAGTGATAATGTCTCTCCTTAAACAGTCCATTTACTTAAATTAGTGGTTTTGATCCAAGGTGAGAACTGTCCAGAAACAAAATACAAGATCGAATGAAATTAAAGGTATATGTGGATGACCCCTTTCTGACAGTTTGAAGTAGAAGGTCAGGAAGTCACACAGCAGAGCAGAAGTTAATGAAAAGAAACCCAGAATTATCAAAGTTAATAAGGACAGAGATCCAGAGATTCTCTTGCTATGTTCAACCCTGTCAAGCAGTGTAAGGACTCAGACCCAATGGATACAAAAATGTAATCAGATTTTATAACATAGCATAATAAATCACATAATTTCATGTTTACAAAGAAGTAAAAAAAAGACTTAAACCAAGAAAAGAAAAGAAAATAATACCAGAAAAGTTTCCTGCAGGAGTCCAATTCAGATTTTTAAAAAATAACTTCTTTTTATGTAAACAATATGAAATAAAAAAAGGATTATTAGAAACACTATCTTGAGCTACCACTGCAAGTTTCTTAGATTTCTTGGACACCTGTAAAAGGTCAGTTTATCTCCATTACTTGGAAAGGAAAATAGAATGTCCAAAAGGCTGTTGGGCCCTGAAAAGATGAGGTGTCATAACATGGTAAGTGACAAGATGAAAGCACAGCTTTGGTTTATTTTGATATGTATGCCTGACCTGCAATGTAGCGCTTCAACAATTTAAAAAATCTTATACTGTATTATCAGCTCATGTGTGCCTGCTGGCCTCTCCAGAGCATTTGCCTTTTCTGGCAAAAGAGAAACATTCCCACATTCCTTCTGTAACCTGAAAAACATAATATGATATTGTCGGAAGCAAAATTTTTTATATTTAAGTAACCACCACAGATGGAATACACCAAGCCAGTTGAGTCCTGCCTCAGAGCCAGCTGTGTTTACCAATTGACAATAAGACAAATTTACTGTGCAGATGAATCACCCCAAAATGTGGTTTTCACCTTTCAAAAAAAAACCTGTTTGGTTTAAATTTGTAATTGCAGTTTTATTGAGTTTTTGTTTTAGACAGACTACTAGAGGTAACAGATAAGGTTTTGTTAGATAAATTAGATAGAAGTTTTCTTAAATACATGAAAGTGTGACCTTCAGCATCTTGATTCTCAAAGTAGCTTAATTTCAGTGAATACCACGTTAAAGGAGCAAATATCTTGGAGACACCTTAGGGATGGAGTGGTTACATGATTTATTTTCTGAAGGACGTTACAGAGACAAGGAAATACCCAAGTAAACCATTGCAATTTTCAAAGTAGTGTGCAATATATATATCGTAGATGAGTGAACAATCTTCATGTTATGGAAAATCAAGAGGATTGAGGTCTACTGATATTACTGCAAATGTCAAAAGTTTCCACTTCTTTCAAAAGTTAAAAAAAGAAAAAAAAAGATAAAAAACCAACACAATAAAAGCCAAACAGGAAAGTATTTTCTCTAGGCTTGTCTAATCAACATTTAATAATAGTAGAGAATTTAGCCATCCATTTGGTTAACAATTTGTTTACAGCGCAAACGGCAGTTGCTGCTTGTTTAAATATTACTTTTGCAGGGGCAGGGAAAGAAAACTTTAGGGATGCCATATTTCTGAAGAGGTTACAGATCTTTAAATGCCAGTGGTTGAGCTGATTAATGAACACATCTGTAAGTTAAATTCTCAGAGGCCGTTTCCATGCTGGCTGAAACCAGAAAGTGTTGGAAATCTATTGAGAAGGTTCAAGACTCCCAGCTCAAAAGTCCAAGGCACACACATTTGCCTAGGGATCTGAATGGAGTGATTTGAAACCAGATTGCTGCCACCAGTCTGTTCATATTCTGAGCTATAGAATTTGCCAGCTTGTTTATGAGATAGAGTCACATTGTGCTCTGTTCAGTCCAAACCGCAAGAAAAGCATGAAGGATAGAGCTGTGGGGTTTTTTTTGTGTAATTTTTCCGCAGTCTGCTTTCACTTTGTGTGTGGTCTCATCACTTAGAGCAATCAAGAAATACATGAACACTTCCAGAAGAATGATGCAGCATGTGACTCTGGCATCCGATTATATTCCTGATGAATAATGTAAAAGGAGTAACTAAAATTCCAAATGATGCCAGAAACAGAGTAGGGTTAAAAAGACTACTACTCTACTACAAAGTAGGAAAATTAAAACCTAACACAATTTCAGTAGATAAAGCCAAATTAATAGTATAATAATTTGCATTTTTTGGCAATGATTTCCTGGCTTTAATGACTTTAGAACTGCAATAGTAAACTTATCTTCCTTTTCAAATAAACTTTTGGAAAAGTAAGACAAAAGACTGTTTTACTTTAATTGACCTTGTTCCCTTGTTGCCCCAAATGCTTTTAGAAGTCAAAGCCAATCTGATGGGAAGGTGGTACACAGGAATTTAGGAATATTTTCACACACTTAAATGCCTTATTAATCATAGGTTATCTTATCAAGCACCATTCTCCTTTTGAGTCCAATTTGAAATACAACCAGCTCAGGAGCCATGAAAATCATGGTATTCCCTCCAGAAGCTCTACTGTGTGTTTGATTGAAAGAGACCATTTTAAGGTTTTTTTTGTATCTAGCTTTGTTCTGGCTACAAACATCCTGAGAATACTTTCAGCTCTCAGGCAAAAGGAATTACTGAAGCAAGATTATTTTTATTTGTTTTGAGTGCGTCCTAACTTGTCCTGTGGCCAGGTAAATCCAAAAAGACAGATAAATTAACTGCCCATGCACTTTGCAATGAGAAGCATTCCTTAACTTCACATTCAAAACTTTTTTTCACAGTCTCTTTCAACCTTTGATGACAATGTCCAAAACTGAAAGAAACCCATCACCCTATTTGTTATTCCCTCAGTCATTTAAAGGCGATGCTTACCTGTACTGTCATGGCTTTAGAGAGAGACATGACTTTATCTTAAACAAAAGATAAACCTGAGAGAAAAAAAATCCATTAATTTATTGGCTAAAACTTCACACTGGGGTCAAGCAGCATGTTGTTGGTCTGAAAGCCTCTTTTCTAGGACAGGAAATGTATAGGAAATAAGGAACTACTAATAATAACTACTAAAGCTTGTCCTTAGACTGAATTTCAGACCTTGATCTTTGCAATTGAAAAGCCATTCTACAAGCTCAATTGCCAATAATATTTCATATCAGATTTGAAGATGTTTTGTGTGAATCAGTACTTGACTTGAAGGTCAGGGTGCTACTCACCTTGATTCACTCTCATTTTCAAAAAGCATCATTTGCTTGTTCAGAGATTGATAATCTTGAGATTTATTAAAGGAATTTACTATTTCAGACATCCAGGACTACAAAAAAAAAAACCAAAAAAAACAAACCAAAAACAAAGCCAAAACAAATACATAGTTAGAAAAATAAATCAATGGTCATAACTATGTTCCTCATGCATTCTGAAAAATTGTTCTGAATTCCTTAGGCTTTTCCCAGTGTGGTGAATGGTTAATAGTGAAAGAAATCATGCACTTAAGTCACTCACAAAAAATCCTGGCTAATGCAAATATTTCAATCAAATCATGTTTGTGTTTTCACGAAAGGCTTCTAATTCAGAATTGATTTAATTTCACCAGTTTCTTTGGTACTTTAGCAGAATTAAATTACTAATTTCATTTACTCAGTGGCACATCTAGTTACCATATAGCCAGATCCTGAAACCATTCCAGGATCTCATACCAGTGGACGCTGAGATGCACATTCATTTTGGGGCTGGTGCTGATCATCCTTGGCCCAGCTTCCATGCCTTTATTGTTCATGAGAAAAATAAATTATTGAAGCAGATAAGTTTTCAAGCTTTTATGCTGTATCACCTTTCAGTGTTACAAACTGTTTCCCCCTCACCACTAGGGGAATAGATAAGGCATTCCCTTGCATATGACATGAAAAGAAAGTATCTTTGTTTCTTTTATTAAATTTTTTTTCAATATATCATTTGCTGAATATTGAAAACAAAGTAAAAGATGAATGGGTTTTGTTATGCAGTTGATAAAATTAGTCTCATTTCAACTATTTGTTTTTATATGTGAAATAATTTACAATTTTAATAAACTTTTCCCTATTTTTTTCACATTGCTGCTTCCAAGACTGTTGTTAGAGTTTGAGATTAGAGCAATTCACTATAAAAGTTGTAATTGAGAAAATATCTTTAGAAAGACAATCTGCGTCTATATATATATAATGAAGTGTGACAAGTTTGCAAGGTAATGTGCAGCTGAGGGAAAAGCCAAGATGCAGGCAATATGATAGCTTAAGGAATTGAAAGGTTCATTATGAAGGCCATAATATGCAAGCCCAGTGTATTCTAAAAGTATTTAATTAGAGAAAACATAGGAAACTTTAACTTCAATAGCAATGCCTCTTCTATACTAAAATAATCTGGAACATAATAAACATTAATGAATGAATAAACATCATGAATCATAAACATTTTCTGAAGTTGGTTTAACAGTAGAGAAGGTTCAGAGTAAATTGGACAAAAATTCTAGGTCCCAGAATGGATGTGTTAGTGTGAGGAGCAGCAAAGCAAAATATTTGGTGAAAAAACAATATTCCCAGAGAATGAGAACATTTGAAGCTGCCTGACTCAGAGATACTTTAGTCACCTCTTGCAGGTATGCAGTATATTGTTTATTTGAACCACCATTTTACTATAAACACTGAATAAATTATATCAAAGGCTTAGATCAAAGACAGTTTAAAAGAAAATCTGTAATGCAGAGCTACTAATCAAAACTAATTCTCTTGACTCTGCCAAACCACTTTTCTTAGTTTGTCTCTTGTTAATAAGTGTGCAAAATCTAAAACACAAGTCAGATGAGAACAAAAATAGGCAAAATGCCCACACAGAAAAAATGTACTGGGGATAACCAATTACACAATGGTTTGATGGTTTGAATGGAGGAAGGGGATCATTTGGCCAACTGGAAAGAAATGGAAAGGAAATTGAAAAGTATGGAAGGGTTTAGGGATGAAGGAAAGAAGAATTAACAAAACGTGGAAACTCTGTTGAAAAATGTGTAGTTAAATAATGAAAGATCTTGGATCAGACAACCAAAGGAGGCAGAGGGGTAGCAGTTAAGGCATAAAAAGCTTCAAGATGCCATTAAAAGCAATCAACCACTTGTTTCTAGAAATAAATGTTTGTTGGATGATATTAATAAGCCTTAAAGTCCAAAGGAAAACCTAGCCACAAAAGGTCTCAGAGTTTGCAAATCTCCATCTGAACAATGAACAGAGGAAAGCTTTATTTCAGATTCTTTTTCACTGTCAGGACAAAGCAATGCCTATTGCATGGTAGTATCATGTATAGTTCAATATAAACTTCTAGCTCTTTAAACTTCCTGGAAAATTAACTCTAAAATTGCTCTATAAGTAAGGAAATAAATTTTTTTCAGATTTTTGTTGTTATTGTTTTAATTTCTTGGGAAAATATTGATGCAAGAACTTGATTTTTTTTTAGTTTTTACTGGCTTGGCTTCTTTTATTCTCTTTTTAAATTTTTTTTCCCTTACATTATTTCATCAGCACTATGAAAGAGAACAAATCTCTTCAAATGAAGAAATCATTCTCTGAAGTGCAAAGCAAAAGTTGGCTCACTTTGTAGCTCACTATTCATGAACCATAGACACTTTCCAAGATACCTGCCCCAGCTGACTCCATTTTTAAGCATTAAGCATAGTCCATAAATTCTATTTCAAAGTTTAAATTTACAATGGTCTCCATTCATAAAACTGTCATGGTAGGTTTTCTAAGAGCACTTCACACTGATGTGCAGAATGCTTCCAAGCTGAGTAAAAGCTGAGTGGGTCATACATATCAAAGCTTTCTCCCTTATGGACAGACGGTCAACTTGCCACTGGACTGAGAGAAGGCGGGGGAGAAGTGTTGGCTCAGAAGTGCCAGACAATGAAACTTGTTTATAAAGCGCTGATCTGTGCTCTTTGCTGCCTGCTCAGAACACATTTTAAGAATGTGACCTAACTCCCATCGAATCCACCAGGCTTCAGTAGGAACTGGAACATGCCTTATGTCTGAAAATAAGCACTTCTCTGGTGTGAAGAAAAACAACTCATGAGTGGGAGTTAAGAGAACATGGCAAAAGGAAAGAAATTTCTGTCTTATTAAATTTCCTCTTTGCTATTGTATTGAAAAGTATAACTCATGTCATGCCTTGAAAAGTGGTCACGTCGGACTGATTCTTAGTTGATAGGAATTGCCGCAATTGTGACTTATGTAGATCTACAGTAATTTCTGATTTATTTTTACCACTATCCTTTACATTAAGTGGAGCAGGAGATGTATAAAGTATAGCTTGGATAAAGATCATCACATATTAACAACCTTCTAGTTATCCTCGACTGAATTTCTTGGGGTTTATTGTTTTATATTAATTTCCAGTCAGTTTCCTGCAACAATTTTAATGCTCTTTTGTCTTTTTTTGAGAGGCAGAGGTCAATTTTTGGAAAAAAATCAAGAAACAAAAGATACTATGAAATAGTTACAGAAACTGAAATTGAAAAAAAGCTAGCAAATGCCTGCATTAAAACTCCGATTTCTACTCATGCAATCACAGTGGAAATACAAGACTTGTATAATGTGGTTTACTAAATACTATCAATGTAACTTAAGAAACTCTAGTGTAGATCAAGGTTACTATTTTTCATCTTCGCTCTATCAAGTGAAAATAAAGTGTCCCCTTCTTTGGTTCACAACCAGAGCTGGAAAAAAACTTGACTTAAACCATTCTAAATATACTATTATAAAACCCAGTAGCTTTATACATTTTGTGGGGATTTTCTTTTTAGATACAATCTGTAAAATATATCATTATATTATGATGAGGATTTAATAAGTATGAGAAATTTCATTAATATAGCTGTGTTAAATTATTCCAAAATAATGTGAACTTCCCAAGAATACACTTGGGAATGAGCTGTAGGACTCTACTGGGTACTGTTCACTTGTCGAGCCACAGGCATTTGAAAAATGGCACAAGGGCCAACCATTTCTAATGGGAAGACTGTCTTATGATTTTTTTTTCTACTTGTGGCTACTAAAATCCCCTCTCCTTGAACACTTCTTGATTTTTTTTGTAAAGATTGTAATAAAATCTCATTTATTTTGGCATATAATAGACTCCTGTCTCCAATGTCAAGTGCAGGTCTTTGAGGAGCACAACGTAGACAGTTCATACTAAAACACTTGAAACCCTTATTTACACTTGTGTCCCCCTCACCCCATCAGAACACTTTCTAGGTTTTTCTAAAAAATAATTCTGTATCTCATGGGAAGGTTTTAGTCCTTACTCTGATGCATAGTCATACAGAGTTTTATTTTATATGTTAAGAAAAGCAGGATCAGTGTTCTACTTGGTTTTAAGAAAAATGTTTGTTTTCTAGTCCATTTACTTTGGATGTGTTTTTATTGATTTATAGGCTTCCTAACTGAACTTATAGCAAAGACATAGGTTATTTGATCACATCAAAGCACATAATTAAGGCTGTGAAATAAAATATTCTCAAATGAGACAAAACTTCTGTCTTTCTGTTTTTCTTGGATCATCTGTTGTCTCTTGAGAGCCCAGTAGAAAAAGCAACTTAAAACATTACATTGACCCAAATATCATTGCTATGCATAGGATATATTTTATTTTAAGTTAAACTAAAACAATTCCCCTAGCTTAGTTACTTGCAAAAAACTTGGGGTTTGCCAGCGTAATTAAATTGGAAAAAGTGGACTTCCTTCCTCAGATAAGAGCCTGGACCTATAATGACCATTATTTATGTTCCACCAGTGCTTTGTAATATCACAGAGGCTGTGAGCCTCCTGTGCTAGAGAGCGCAAACCTGTTAGTAGGTATGGGCTATATCCAAGCAGTCTAGCATTTAATTTAAGTGCTAAGAGAATAAATATAATTTTAAAAGAAGACCCAACTAGTTATAAACATAAAAATAACATTCAAAGATTTAGGAGCAGAAGATTTTTCAAGTTCATAACACTGGATTAGCTCTGTACTTACGAACTCCACAGAAATGGAAGATACTGGCTCAGCAGGTGGCACTATTCCCTCAAAATCAAAGTCTAGCTTTTCCTTGACAGGTAATTTGGGCGTTGAGGTAGTAAAAGTTTTCTGAAGATGTACAAAGCTCTTCATACAGACTCTGTGGTGATTAAAGATACTGTACTTGTAGAAAAATACATATAATATTGCCTTGCCAAATAGATGACAACATTAGGGGAAAATATGTTGTTATTTTTTTCTTTTTGTACATAAGACATTAATTTTTTTTCCTAAATTTTTAGGTATTCCTGCATCTTAATGGGTTTCTTTGATTAAATGTCTGAATTTTGTTCAAAATACCTTTTTTTTTTCAAGTAAAACTTGATATTTTATTTTTTGTTAAGCATAGTAAAATTTATTAAATAAGGTCCCTTCTGAAGTCAGACAAAAATAAATCATTAGGAAAACCCTACCTAGTAGAATTTTTTGGAAAAGGAAAGGATCTTTTTGCAATACAACTTTTTTAAACATATCACTATAAATATAATAATCTCTTCCATTTCTGAATACATAACATTCTAAAAGTTAATACTCACAAAGTACTTAAAAAAATGAAGTGTCTAAGAAAGTTAGGTGTTAATAATTGGTGAAAATACGTGTATTTAAATACATCACTGATAGATTCCAGTGGTTCCAGGACTGCAGATTTTGCTTCGTTAACCTTTCTTCAGGTACCTTCATTCAGAATTAGAGTTTGACTTAAAAATCAGCAGGAAGCACCTTTTGCAGACTTCATTGCAATACCTCTGTACGATACTGTACAGAGCAACCTGTAATATATTCAATAAAACCTTTTTAGTATTGAAAACAGCAATGAACTGCATGAACTTCACAACCAGTGCACAACGTAGTATAAACTGAAAAAGAATGTTAGCTCTGTAGAACCCAGTTTCATGGGTGTTTTCCAAAGCTACAAAACCTTTAAAAATATACCTATTTGTGTTTGTAGAAACTCAGGCTAAAATTCGGTGTGTATAATACACCTTCAAATGAAGACAAATTTATTAGAAGGAAGTAATTTATAAAATTATTATAAAGCATTTATTAGAATGAAATAATTTATATTTTAACTGGGCAGATGATTTCAATAGTTAAGCCTTTATTTCTAAGTTTTCAGATTACTCAGGACAGATTTTACATAAAATGTTTTCTATAGTCAACATGTTAATGCTGGTTTTTCTGAATAGAATATCCGCATATCACCGACAATCCAGAAGAGATTAAAGGTCCTAATTTGGCAGTATATTTCTCTGAAGTGCTTTCAGGAAAATAAAATCACATTATATAATAGGAGCAATATTGGAATGCTTGATCCCTTAATTGCTGTTGTTTATTTTTCCATTTTGCAATCCAAGCATTCAGGCACTTTACAGCTTACATGCAGATTTCGCTTGTAAAATAAACCATCACATGTGTAACCTATCACACTTAAAGTGAATGAAGCTTTATGGTAACTTTGAGGGCCTTTTATGACAGAGAAAAGCCCACAGCTTCCCTGGTGTTACAGATTGTTAACAGTTGCTATTTGAATTCTTCTTAATGGATAACACCCAATAATTGTTTTGCTTTTCACTGTGCCTGCAATCTGATATTGGTAAGAAATCTTAAATCTGAGTCAGCTTAAAATCTTTACTAAAATATTAAAGAAGAGAATGAATTATAAAGCATCCAGTGTTTCTAAAAGCTCTATGCCCTTATTCTTAATGTCCTAAAGTTCAAGCTATTCCCAGTTCACAATAATATTAACTGATTGGATTCAACTTTGACTTAATTCTATAAGCAAGCAAAAAAAAAAAAAAAAAAGGAAAATNATATTTGTCCTAATTGAAGAGTATATTTCTTTAACAAACATCACAAAACATTTGACAAAATTTTGCTATAAAAAAAAGTTTTATCAGAAAAAAGAATTTTACTCTTCCCTTTTTTAAAAACAAACCAAAAAAAAAAAAAAAGGAGTATCCACACACTAACATAACAAAGGTGATGAAGATTTCAGAAGTGGTTTCAGCTTTAAGTCTGACAAAAATATGGCTCTATCATTAAAAGTAATTCCTCTGCTGGCACAGAGCTCCTCAGCAACTGAGTCATGGCTGGTTCCCAATGGCAGGCCCTGGCAGAGGAGAAATCTGGACCCAGTCTACATTTCATATTCAATATCTGGACCCAGTCTACATTTCATATTCAATAGAGTACCTAGAAGTGCAGGTTCAAAAAGGACTTAATGGAGAACACTTGGTTGAAGGTCAGTACTTATTCCAATCCTTTCACTGTAAGTGGTTCCACACATTGTAAGAAAGTAGAACAAAAATGGGTTGTTTTTAAAATAATTTCACAGCATTAATTTATATTTACCTGATGTTTCCAGAAATTGATGAATGCAGACCATTGCACAGTCCCCTTGGTTTTGCAGAATTTTAAAAAAAATCTCATTGTTTAATAATTTTTCTGATATTTCTCCATTGAAATAAAAGTAACTTTATTTGTACCCATGGTTAATAGAACAGACTTTTAGGTTAGCTCATCCTGTACTTAGGTAATCTGACATTATCATAAGAATCTCTTCTACAGACTGATTAGGAAAGATTCATTTCACTATTTGGTTCCTGTAATTTTGCTGTTTCTTCCAAATTAGAAATGAAAAACATTCACAATGTGAAACAAAAATAGAAGCATATTTATATGCATTATGCATATCTTGCTTTTGTTTTTTCTTTTTTTTGTTTTGTTTTGTTTGTTTGTTTGGTTGGTTTTTTGTTTTTTTTTTTTAATTGAACCGGTTTAAATATAACATATTTTATTGTTTGGAGCTAACAAATAAACAGGTATGCAATATTCCCTATAAAACGTATCTGGTTGAAAGTACATACAGTTTGCACATGATAAACGCTATCTTGTATTAAAAAGCTCATTTAAACTTGCAACATAGGGTTAGTTTCTTATGAAGAAGAGACAGACATACATTTTTCCACCTGATGAAGCAATCGATCCAGCTCTAATTCCAAACCTTCACTGTCATTCAGTTTCCATTAATTTTGAAAACTAAACCTTTTTTCCTTTCAGGACAGAAAAAGTTAGTTAGTTTTTATGGTGGGGTTCTTTTGGTTGATCGGTTGGTTGGTTGGTTGGTGTTTTTTTGTTTTTGTTTATGTTTTTGTTTTTTTTTGTTGGTTTGTTTGTTTTTAATTGGTTTTTGTTTGGTCTTTAGTTTTGTTTTTTGGGGGGTTCTTTTTTGCCTGCTAGATACCTGCAGTAATCTACTTTAAGTAGTAGACTGCTTAATTTTTCCAATTTTTGAATATGAATATTATGAGAACTGATAAGATGTTGGACTGTAAAGTATACCTATAAAATAAGTTTCAGAAAAGATCTTAAAACATCATTAATATTGATTAAAAAGCCAGGAGAAAACTACTCTGGTTGAAAATATCATCTTGTTGAAAACACACATCTCTTTTTATCACTGTGGATAAAGGTCTTTACTAAAGTGCGCGTAATTTATGCACTGGTTGTAACAAATAGCATGTGGAATTCCATATGCTGTGCTTCATAAAACTTACGCAAACTGCCCCTCCATAGCAGACAGTGGAAACTCTGTTAGAATGAAACGTGCTATGAATGGAGTCCAGTGTTGGAAGGCAGTTCAAAGAAACTTTATCTAAGCAAATTGGAATGGCTGATTTCCTTGCAGTTTTACAGTAATTATTAGGCATATGCCAAGCTTCTCAGGAAAACTTGTAGTAACTTTGAAATGAGGTAACACAAATATTGGTGTCCTCTACTTGGGAAAGTTTAGTAGTACGAAAATATTTTTTTTGCACTGTGAACCTTTCTTTAAAACCTCTTTGCACATAATTACTCTTTCCCCATAGGCAGAGGCTTTGAATATTCCTAAATTTAAACGCTTTAGCTGGCCTATTTACTAAAAAAAAAAGGCTATCAAATATCCATCATTAAACATGTTAATAAATCCTATGCAATCATGTACTTCAAAGCCTTAATTCCAAGTAGAACCATGAAAAACTGCATCAATTGCATAAAGAGAAGAAAGACTAAGAAATCCTTTTCTCAGCTAAACTATTATGAGCCATAATTGAATTTATATCTAGGTGTTATTTAATAGTGTTATATAATAGTTAATGTTCAAATCTATTGTAAGAATTAGAAAATTCCCAAAACAGCTTTGCAAAGGAAAAATCCAACAGTAATATTTCAATTTCTCGACTGTGGGGATGGGAGAATGGAGATTATTTGTCCAGTCCCACTCGAGGGCAATGGCAAAGCTGCATTTAGAAGTACTGAATCTAATTCTACATTTCATCAACATGATGTAGTCTCTAAAAGATAAGCATTTTCAGTATCTGCCTCTCAGCTCTCATAGGATCCATAAGACATATCACCACTTTTGGAGTGCCTGCACATCCTTTCCGGAGTGACTACTGACAAATAGCAATTTTAAAATAAGTTTTGCAAAACTTTTTTGAAGTTAACTATTTTACCACTTGAATCAAAGAAGAACAAAAGAAGGACACAGATTTTTTTTAATGTGTACAGGAATCACTACTAACCAAGAAAAAAACAAGTAATTCCATCCAACCTAACTTGAGGGATTTCAGTGCTTTATCTCATCTGAGTTGGATATTCCAAATATTTGCAAACACCGCAAAATAGTTAGAAAAAATTATTTTAAAATCCGTTTCCTAAGGCTAAGGCTATGGAAACAGTTACACAGATCTCAGGAGATCTGGTCATGTCTTAATTCAAAACTGTGAGTCATTTGTAGGTATGTGAATGAGAGGGGGGAAACAGGAAAAAAATGTGACACCTAAGTTCCATAAATCAGTAACTTAATCTTCCAGTCTAAATTGGAGGAACTCATCTGTGAATGCCTATATCTGAACACATGAATTCTAAGTTACAGTAGTGTCTCTTTGTAGTCTGTACAGGGAAGTGAGTGTCTTACAGTCTAATTCAAACATGTCAGGTCAGAAGAATAACTTTTTTGAAGTTAACTTTTTCCTCTCCATTGACCACTTAGTACACACACAATAACCTAGCTCAGACATAAGCATCTAACTTCTGGATGCTCAAGTTGATTCCTGGGCAGGTGAAACTGCTCAAACTCTTCATTGGTTTCTACATAACCTCTTTGCTTTCTGAAGTGAATTGTTGTCTCTGATAGTCACCCAGTAAATGCTAGCAATAAATCTGTTTTAAATCTGAAATAGTGCCGTGAAAGAATGATTAACATCTGAAGCAGTTTGTAAATAGACATTAAAAAACCCTTCTCCTGTAATCTTTGGTATCAGGTACTTTCAACAGAAGAGGACTTTGGTGGAGGAATCTCTGTATGGCACTGTTGTGGGAAACTGTTGGCCTACCCTTCCTTTTTCACATGAAGAACTCAACTTCAGTAACCTGAAGTGTTTTTCAAATGCACTATATAGGATTTGGATTTATGCTATAATATAATCCTTTCTCATTATTAAGTAATTCCAGTTTGAGCAAACTCAGTGTTTCCATATACTCTATTATGTTCTCCTTTCTGATACATTGTTTGGTTCATGGAAAACCTAGTCATAGCTGTACAGAATGTTTTTTTAAAGAAAGCATAAGAAATTATACAATTTTTTCTACACTTTCATAATATATTTTCTAATTAAGAAGCACACCATGATAGTAATGGCAAGGCAGAGACCCTCTGGAGTCAAGAGTATCAATGATTGCTACATAAAATTTTACCTCAGAGTCCCAACAGAAAATTTGTAAATCACAATGAATAAATCCACACAGTTTGACATGATAGTGCAGTGCCCTCTTAGTCGTTACATTGTTTTTTAATGCAGATGTTCTGATTCCTGAATTTAATACCAAATCCAGTTTGCTCTTTGATTTAATCAGGCCCTTTGGATGTAATGCAGCACAGCCCTACTGCAAACACACATTTGATAGTATATAAAAACCATTTGATTTAGTCATATAATGTTTGTAGGCAAGCACACCAGTCTCTTTAACAGCCATATACCTGAAAATTCATGCAGTCAACACACATGCAACATCTGCTTCTATACAGATTTAATACTTCATCCTTGTAGAATTTGGATCTCATTGATCTTAAGATAAAAGCAGAAAAAGAGAAAACTGCATAAGTGTAGAAAATAAAAGCATGTGGGTTTTACAAATAACAGATCTTTGTTGGTGAATTTAACACAGACAGTCCTAATTAGTCCAGGCAGACTTACAAAACCAGCATAACCCTTGTATAGAATTCTTATGGAGAAGACAAAAACTCCATGGAGCTTCTCTCTTGATGTATTCTCTAGAGGATTTCCTGCTTGTGGAAAACATTATTTTTCCTCTACCTAGTTTTGCTTTGCTATAAAGGCAGAGAAGTCACCTATACGCTGTTGACTGACAAGGTTTTTGCCACAATCATATGGTTGAAAATAACTCTGCTAAGTGTGTGCCTCCAGAACTCTCCGCTTTAGAGACTCTTTCACAACATGAAGACAGACACATTCAAAACTACACCAATTTCACAAGCATCAGTTTACATGACAGGAGAAGGTGAAAGAGTCAAGAAATTGGTCTAAATATTTTTCGCAGGACAGCTGTTCCCACATTGGTCTTTCCTGAAAAGGATTTCAGAATAAAGTCAGAATAATAGGTGTAGAACTGTTACTACATCCAAAGCCCATCTTCTGAAAGTTTTACCATCTTCTACTGTTTCTTCTAACTCTAGATAAAAACTGATGACAAATTTCCTTCCACTGAAGCAAACTTTAATTTGCATTTCAACAGTTCCATTTATATCAAGCAATAGATAATCACAAAAACTGAAGACCTGTTGTTAAAGAATTGTAATGGAAAATCTAATTACACAATACAAAAAATCTCAGGTAGGTATTCTTCATCCTCAATTCCATTTCTTCATCCCCCCCACCTGACAAGTTTTTGCAAGACAAGAAAGCTACAATAATGGCAGTCTAAATTTTAAGCATCCCTGAGCTCAATGTAACCAATACATGGTTGTTGATGAAGTGCAATGTCAGCAAATTCATTATCAATGAATCACTAAAAGATAGAATACAGCAACCTACAGTGTTGTGAGAACTTGTATGAGTTAAGCCAACTGGATGTGGTTCAACCTAGCTATTACTTTTATCTACTTCTGTCTACTCAAAAATTTACTGTGGTGCTACATTTCTGCTTTATCAATAACACTGCTCTCTTGCTGTTTAAACACTACTCTGCAGTTACTCTGGATAGCACTGCAGGGGGAAACAGTCTGACATTCTAAGAGAGAACTTAATCAGGATATGTGGACTGGAGATTTCAGAAAGTATTCTAGGATCTCTGAAAAAAGAATCAGGACAAATTGTTTCTATCTTCCATCCAAAATGCAGCAAATTGAGATCATCAGCTAATGTAAACCAGCAGAACCCCACTGAATTCATTAAAGCCCTTCTGGTTCACATCTGCAGACAATCTGCATAATCATGTTGTCACATGTAATAGTTATATTATATTCTCATGATTCCTCTTTAGCTGGATAGAAATGGCTTTCCTGTCCACAAGAATGTTAATGCCTTTAGAAAATTCTCATTCCATGTTAGGGCAAGCCTAAGACTAAACTTGTATGTATAATATCTTGAAGTTTTTTGGTTCAGATGTAAGTGGCAAATGAAACTGATTTTTGCGGTATTTTCAGACAATCTTTTTTTTTTCTTTTTAGTTGAATGAAATGTTTTCAACTTCTTGAAGAACAAATTATTATGTTCAATTACAAGCTATTTTAGATGAAGGCAGATGAAATAAAAGAGTCCGTTTTGCTAAGACATTATGAGGTTGTATTCCCTATTCTCTGGCAGTCAGAATGGGGAGAAGGATTCACGTGTTCTGCATAACCCAGGGGAAACCAAGTCATTTTTTATGATGGGTGATAGCTAGCTTAACAAACAGTTTTATATAACTTAAAATGGCTTCAGAGTTGCATTGCTTTCCTCCCTCACTCCTCAAACACTTATTAAAAAAAGTATGAGACCTGAGTTTTATCCCACACTCCAAGTTGGATGGAGACAGCATATGAACACAGGTTTCTTACATCTTTTGAGTTCACTAAAAACTGGACAACTTGCCTCTTAATAAATTTATGATGTTTGTTAGTGGATAAGATAATTTGCTATCAGAGGTTTGTTGCAGTATTTACATTTCTGAGCATTTATCCTATGTAACAACCATTCTCCAAAGAGAAGGGAATGGCTCAGAAATGCAGTAAAAAACCATGCCTGTGGTAGAAAGACTCAGGTTCAGGTCTGTTCTGCTGTTTTTCTCATATGGGAATAGCTCAATTAAAAGAGCCTTTTAAAGCAAACAGCTTCACCAAAGTCATCTGAGTACTTAATCAAAAATTTAATTTGCTGCTTGCATAATGGACTTTATTGGATAAATATACTTAGGATCTGCTAGTACTTCCATAATTTGGAATAGGTGGTTCTTGCTGTATTGATACACATAGCTAAAAGCAACATTGGAATATCAATATCATTCCTGCTCCACTACTTCAAAACCCTCTGCTATTTCCTACACATTGCTTTAAATCAAAGTCTTATGCAGTTGGAAACTCTTCAAGGTCTCATATGTTAAACAATAACTGGCTGTCCTGTGTGGCTTTTTCCAGCACAAAAAGTAATTACCAAGCCAAGATGGCAAGCTTTCAGATCCTGACTGCTGTCTCTAAAGGATCAATGGTTCTCATGCCTATACTTCCAAAGAGACAGGAAAAATTAGCTCAAAATTTCCAAAATTTGTAAATATTTTATGGCAACTATCAGCCATCCCAGAACTGTCACTTGAAATCTTCCTGTCAGTCAGCACTTGATGATCCAAGTAATGCTACTGCTCCTTGTCAGTGAATTTTTATGATCTAAATCAATCCTCCAAGGTTAGTGAAGTCCAGAAAACAATGAAAAATAGTTGCTGTTTTTTTTCTCTAAATCTCTTTAGTGAAATTGGATTGCCTGTATAAGATCTCTTCTTTAAGAATAAATTCAGGAAAACCACACCAAGACTGACAGGAAATTCACAGCGTTCTGTTACAACCATGACTTGATTGCAGCAGCAAAAGAGAGAGTATAACATTTTTACAGAAGTGTCATGTGTCTTACTGATTTCTGTATATGATAATATGTTGATTAAATTCTCACAACTATTCCTTTGCCTCAATGCATTTTCATCAGAGTGATCTGATATATTGTAATTTCTTTGCTGATAGAGGGGTGGCTTTCCTTCTTGAAGAACTTTGTGAAACTGATTTAGTGTTAGTACAATCATTTAAACATAAAATCATGGAATAGTTTGGGTTGGAAGGGATCTTTAAAGGTCATCCCGTCCAAGCTCCCTGCAATGACCAGGGACATCTTCAAATAGGTCAGGCCGTTCAGAGCCCGGTCCAACCGGTCCTTGAATGTTTCCATCAATGGGGCATCAATCACCTCTCTGAACAACCCTCTGGGAATTCTGGAAACTCTTTTCCATTG
Source organism: Pardalotus punctatus (assembly GCA_013400915.1). Taxonomy (NCBI): domain Eukaryota; kingdom Metazoa; phylum Chordata; class Aves; order Passeriformes; family Pardalotidae; genus Pardalotus; species Pardalotus punctatus. The sequence goes on from VZTX01013253.1 coordinate 2,026,501, forward strand.
TTTGGAAAAGGTTTTGTCTCTGAACCTTGATTTTCCCATTTGCCTCTGTGCTTGAAGCCTATTATATGTAAGCCACAATTTGACATAGATATTTTCTAAGTTGTGAAGAGAAGAAACATGGATAGGTTAGTCCTAAGGACAAATGAAAAACTGCTTTAGCATTAGAGTTAGATTCTTATTATATAATTTTAGCTTTTACCTTCTAAGCTGGTGATTCCGTTTCCTGAAGAGTCAGCAGAGCAAAACATTTTGCCCAACAGACCAAATTCACCACTCGCTGGGTGTGATTCATCCTTCATGTATCATACTGCTTATTTTTCGATAACATCACTTTAGAGATGCATAGCTTAATGCATTGTGTGCTTTACTTACACTTTGAATTTTTAAAACCCATTTCTCTCAAAAGATGCTTATAGAAAAACATTTTTTTCTATAAAAATTTCTGATTTATGGAAAGATTATATTAAGAATATATTAAGGAGCCTGAAACTATGCTATGGATGGCTGAGGTTACTAAAATACTGCAGTAAGCAATCAGCTGCTTCTAAGAATTTTATGTATATCTTTACTCTTAAAGAGTTTTTTAACTTTATGACCAGAGTTGTCATATTATACCTAAATAGAATACAAAATTCTGAGATGTTACTTAATCAGCAGCTGGAGGTCTGATATTATGTATGCATGTGTCTTGCCACACCTATAACTCACTATATCCTCTCCCATGAAACACAATTCTTACATTGACAGGAAAGGATGTAGTCACCGCTTTGATTTGATTTGAGCTGCTGCAGAAATTCAGGAAAAAAAAGTTTTACTTCTCTAATATTATGATCTATCACCCCAGCCTTCACTTTTATGAGTGGAAAACAGTATAATTTAATGCATATCATAGATTTCCTTTGGTAGTGTCTTCAGTTTGGGCTCAGAGAAATAACACTGGCTCCCTATGTGTAACACGAGGTTTAATTTTAAGTAGTGATGTTCTAAGATGTTAAGAAATGTTGTCCAGTCATACCATTTATGCCCTCTTACTTTGTTTACTGAGCTACATGATACTTAAGAAGTCTGGTTCTTGGAGAATTTTGCTAATATCACTAATTACTATTTTTTTCATCTTTGAGAGAAATTAATTTTGACTTGGTAATTTTGACCTGTAATTTTATATAGCCAGAACTTCTGTTTATTATAACTTATTAAGTACATTAAAGTCGGGTGATTTGAAGTCTGGTTTTCAGTCATGCTGTAGTCTAAGATCCCATCTTCATTGTTTTTTGAAATTATAACTTTGCAGTGCTGTTTTTTGCTTTGGATATTCTTTAATAATTGACTCAGAAACTGAGCTCAGGGAATCTGCACAATGTTCAGTGTGTGAACTATGTTCCTTATCTGCTATAAATATGTTGTCTTTGAAATTATTTATTATAAAAATTAGATTTTAATGTGCAGTGTAAGTAGAAATTAAAGGAGAAGTTTTTAAATGGTAAACAATCATATTGTTGAAATATTTGTTCATTGTTTAGTTTTCTACAGTTTTATAGAGGACTGTCTGGGATCAACACACTTCTTTCAATTAGGTGCATTATTTTGTTGGGGAAATTAAAAAAAAAATTGAAATGTACCATTCCAGTTTATTCATAAAATTAAAGGGTTCCAATCTGCATCCCACATATATTCTGTAAAAGACCTTAGGAATCAAAAAGAAAATAATATTATTTTTATAATTATTTTAATTTTGCTGGAATCATGGTACTAATAATATGCAGATAAGAGTTCTTGCTGTTATTGATGTTCACCAGTGTATTGTAACTGTTTTTCCTAGACCTTTGTTTTTATTCTATGTAAGTTTCCTTTCTTTATATAAAATTGTTGCCATCTATTCATCCCCCCTTATAGTCCTTATTCTAACATAATGCTTAAACAAAATTAACAAAAAAAGCAAAATTATTGATCATATATTTTAAAAGGTTAACCCACACTATCAGTTTGTACAGCAAGCATCCCCCAGCATCTTCAGATCTGAAAGGAATGACCCAGTGCATCCTACACCAGCTCCAACATGTTTGCTGCACAGCTGGTGCTTCTTTGCATTGTCCTCAGGTCAGCTTCAGCCGCAAAGGCACAGCCCATGTGTGCCAGAGGAAGCAGTGATGGCAGCAATGTGGCCAACAGAGTGTTCTTGAGTTAAACAGATCTTTCATCAGGCTGCAATTATTTAATCTCATTGATTAAACATTTAGCCTATGCATCCCCCCTAAGATTTGAATTCTACTCTATGCCTATTAGAGTGATGGCAGTACAGAGTGTATTAGACTATATTCTCCATAGGACAGAAAATTTAGGTGGTCGTTTAAAAAAGAAAGACCAAATAAATTTCTAGGCCTTCTAAACTGACAAACATTCATCATAATTGTACAAAAGACTTTGGAAAATGATGTCATGTTTTGTCATGTCGGCAAAAATTCTAGCAATCCTTAACCGTGTCCCAGGGCGTATTTTCTCATGGCACAAAGATGGGGAATATATCAGAAAACGATTCTGTTTAATTTAAAATGCTTCAAAGAAGTATCCCATGAACTGTTTGCTCTGTTGGACATGTCCATATAGATTTCAGGTCCTCCTGACCTCCTGCAGTACATGGTTGCAAACTGTAAAGAGACTGAGGCTTCCAGCAATTTTGATGGAAGATAATTTGTCAAGGAAAGAACCCAAGCACCTGTTTCAATTTCATAGCCAAGTAGGAATGCACAAGAGCACAACAGAAATAGAAGTCGCTACTTACACTTACTTCTTTGTAATTTAACAAACTATGAATTGGTCACAGCACCAAGCCTCCCAGAGTTCAAGAAGTGTTTGGACAACGCTCTGAGGCACATGGGGTGATTTTGGGGATTGTATGGTGCAGGGCCAAGAGTTTGACTTCGATGATTCTTGTGGGTTTCTTCCAACTCAGGATATTCTACAATGATTCTATAATAATTTTTTTGCTATTCTTAAAAATTTTCCCTCAAGAAGTAATAGATTTGCCCTCATCTAGGCATAGTTCCCCCAGGAGTCTGGGACCCATGTTGGAAATTATATACTAGTGAATATTCAACCCTTTTTAGTCTCTATAGTTAGAAATGTATTCTTCATAAAAGGATCTTAGTGGGGGAGGAATGCTGGAATTTTCTACTCAAGTGCTTTTAAAGCAAACATGCCTTGAGCTGTTATGGATGAAAGGTGTTTGTTAAATTGCTTGATGTTACAAATATCTGAAATTGAGTGGGTGATTGATTTAATTGCAGTTGTCAGACTGGTTTTAAAAGCATATTTCCCTTTTAGTTTTGTTTTTCAGATCTGCAGAACAGTTGGATTCTGAACATAAAGAAAAGAAAGTGTCTGAATATACTAATCACAAAATGTAGCTTCTGGCTAAGCCAAGGCACACTGTCAAGATGAAATGCTGCATAATTTTTAAAGCACTCAGTCTGGCCACTGCATTCAATCTCTGAATAGCAGCACCCCTGTTGTTTCAGTCCCTGGTGTTTTCTGAATAAAAATATCCAATAATTATGATACTGTGTTGCTTTCATATATATGTAACACTAAGACAAATAGGAAAATCAGAAAATAGGAAAATGCTTCAACTTTGATCTCGATATCCTCTCCCAAGTTGCCAAACCCCACCAGTGACAGGGGGTCAATCAAACTCACTTCCTCACTCTTGCATCAAAGCTTGCTCTTCTAGAATAAAAGTATTTTGAGCAGCACTTGGAATGTGATTTTTTTCAGCCTGATTCTGTGTTGAAGTACACAAATAAATGCTTCTGGATTGTTAGTGTGCTATGTTTCTGTAGTTCCCACTGTTTAAAACATGAAGCAATCAGGGTTAGCTTCACAGGAAGGGCTTGAGTTGGGTGATGCTATTGCTCAGAATTCCACTCTGCCATTGCTATAAAAGTTAGGCAGCTTCTCAAGCTCTTCTGTTGAAGCTGTATCAGTTTTATTGTATACAATAATCACAGGTTTAATAGGTTAGAGAGAAATTACCAGCAATTTACCATCACAAATCCTGCTCTTTTCTTCTTCCCAGTTAAAGATGAATGTTGCAGCATTTCAAAGGAAGTGGAGCAGTTGTAATGGGAGAAACTGTGAGAAAACCTCCTTCAGCAGCACAGGATACCCTGCAGCTTGAATCTCAGCCTCTTAGAATGTTAGAGTAAGTGAGGTGAATCCCTAGATGAAGTGTTGTGGATAAATGATCTTCCTGAGTCAATAGCAGCTAAAAAAAATTATATAAACATTTTCTTGTGAATTCATAAAAATCTAAGATTATGTATGCTGTCAGTTACTGTGGTTCTGCTCATGAGTGGTAACCCATTAAATAACTAATTATTTATTTGTTTTTATTGCCTGCCCATGTCCTAAATTTCTTCTCTGACACCTTTGAAAATACTGGCCATGTACCCCAAATCGCCTAAAATCTGTTTTGAAACACTTACTAATACAAAAGTTCCCCATGGATTTTAATGGGCTTTGGATCAGCCCCATGAATAATAGGGAAAAGCTGTAACTTCTTTCATATGGTTTATCACTGGGAAGCAAAGAAAATTACCCTCATGCACAGTGTGCTTGTATTGCTTGGTCTTTAGTTCTCAGTTAGATGATATTATTGTCTGGCATCAAAGCAAAGTTCAGAAGAAACAAAACAAAATGAAAAAGCTTATAGGAAAACATTTATTGAATCACAGGATAGTTTTAGATCCACTTTTGTTTCACCACACACACTTGTATGCACAGGAATGTGCATATCAGCAAAGTCCTGAGCAGACAGGTCTTTCAAGGTTTCACATAAAATGACAGAGAGTTGTCAGGAAGCATCAGACACCTTCACAGCTTTAGGCATCACTAACCAGCATTGTCTAAAATGTGTAGGGCTCAGAAGAGGCCTCTGGTTGGGTCTCCCAGAGTGAAAACAGTTCACCTCATTTTTCAGGGGTCTGCACCAGAGGTTACTGAGGAACTGAGGTGAGACCTCACAGCTATCTGCCACTTCATCATGAGGGGAAACAGAGGAGCAGAGAAGCAGAGGAGAGGATCTCTTCTCTCTGCTGACCACTGATAAGAACAGCATGGAGTTGTGTTAGAGGAGGTGTAGTTTAGGTATTATGAAAAGATTTTTAACCCAGAGGCTGGCTGGGCACTGGAACAGGCTCCCCAGTGAGGTTTGTCACAGCACCAAGCTTGACAGAGTTCAAGAAATGTTCGGAAAACACTTTCAGGCACAGGGTGTGATCTTGGGGCTGTTCTGTGCAGGACCAGGAGTTGGATTTGATGACCCTTGGCGTTTCATTACTACTCTATGATTCTCTGATCGACAAACTCTGTCTGCCTTCAGTGAGGTCTGGGTTAAGCCTGTGAGACACAGTTTAAACTGTGCAAGAACAGCTAGAACAGATTCAGCACAAGTGTTCGAAACAGCATTATGGGTGTGCCCTGCTGTCACTCCTTAAGTGCAGTTATAGCACAACAGACACAGAAATTTGTCTTTTGTATTACATCGAGGAGATGTAGAGATACAAAACTGGGTATGGTGATGTGCTATTATAATTTCTGAGTCTGTGATTTAAAAGACATGAAAAATTATGCTAATTGGTAGGAAAAAGATGGTAAGTGCATGTAAAAATACAGTAATTATTTATAACCCCAGAGAAGGTCCAATAAAAGAAATAAAAAAGGTGCATATTTCACTCATAAGCATGCATTAAGAATTCAGGCAGCACTTTATTTGCAGTATTCTTTATTTCTGTTTAAAAGCCTTTCTATCCAATGCAAGTTTAAACCAGGTCTTTATGTACCATTTGTCATAATATTGCAGATAAATCAGCATCACAAAGTGCTATACTGTGTTTCTGGTGTCAGTGCTTATTCTTGACTCCTATCTGGACTTTTTCTAAGGTTTTCATGAAGTACCTGAATGGAAAATTCCTATTTAATCTCCTTTTATTCCCCATCAAGACATGTCAGGGGGAAATTTCTCTCCAGCTCTAATAACTGCTCATTTATAACTGAGCAAGCACATGGTAGAATGGAAAAGCTATAGACTGTTGAGCTCTCCTGGTGGCTGTAATGCTGGCCTCTCTCCCCACACAGGTGGTTCTCTGATCCTGGACACTGACCTTGAAAGCCAAATTGTTTTGTGCAATGTGCCCGTTGCTGCAGATATGGGAGCTGGTAAGTGGCCTCACGAGCTGCTGGCCCGCAGGCAATCCGTGCTCTGCCTCCAAAGGTACCTGGGTGAGTATATCTGCAAAGCAATTCTGCCAACTGCCAGAAGAGGAAATGAAATCCTTCTGGCGATATTCGCTTCTGGCTGTGGCAGTGCACGGAGGGGTTCCCCTGGGCAGGGCAATCAGACTGCCACGGAGGGGTAACAACGGGTTGGCTGAGAGCCTGCACGAGTGGAGCCAGGGGGTGTGCTGAGGGTGTCCCTGGGGGTGCTGGGAGGAGGGCTCAGCACTGCCAACAGAGGATATCCCTGCCAGGGATAAAACTGATGGTGGATGGTCCTGAGCCTGAATCAACTGATGAGACCTGAGGTCACTCAGAGATGGGGGAAACTGGACATGCGTGTCCTGGATGGGGACTTTCAGCATTTTACTGTCTTTCCTACCGTTTGCTTTATTAGCTTTAAAATGTGCAGGTGTTGGATGAGATGTTACTTGTAAAGGCCCAGTTAAAATCTTCATCTGGACATTTCCGCAGTGTACAAATTTGGGCCCAACAGAGCGGATGCAGGTGTTGACTTGCCAAGGCTGAGAATGACATCTTGCCTTGGCCTCTCTGACTCTTTCTGACATTTGTTTTCCTGGTAGAAATTAGTTTATCCACCTTATCACCCTGGACCCTTGACCTGCCTTTCCCAGAGAGAGCACACGCTTTCTCTGGCTTTGACCTCATGAGATATTTTTTGGCTTTGCACATAACAAGGACGTAGGTAAAGTGATGTAGGTAAATGGACATTTGGGTGTATTTAAATACAAAGGACCAAAGCATATGAAAGTGACCTGCCCTGGGAAAATCTAACCTTGCAGATTGTTAGAAAGTTTTCAAGTGCAATCATTGCCTCCAGCCTACCTTCCCAAGCAATGTTTGGGTGTGATTTAGGGGGCAGTGTTAGACAGAGACTATTCCCAGTAGTCTTTCCTTTAAGGGGCAAGGATACTCCTTTATGTGTGCAAGAGACATGTCACATCAAGTTAATGGGTGTCTCACAAGATTTACTAACCTTGATGTAACCTCTAGCACGTTACCTCTACAGCTTTCTCACTTGATTTTGACACAGACAAAATTAATAGATAAACATAGTGTATAAAAATATAGTTAACCGTCTAAAACCTTTCAGTTTTCATTGAAGTTATTATTAAACTTATTTTTAAACTTATTTTTAATGTATCTGTCCGCTAATCAACTCTATACCAATACATAACTACACTTGAAGGTACCTATGTCAGGGTCCAAGGCTGTCTGTGTTATCAGTGGCGAGAGAAAAATGCGTCTTGGGGACAATCTTGAGACCCTGAATTAGGAGCCCAATAATTAACAAAATGAGATGCGATCATCCCCTTCTATAGAGTCTTGTAAAATCCTCTAAAAGCAGGTATTCTTCCCATTTCTTCAGCTGATGAAGGACCCCTTTTTTTCCCAAACCATTTGTGATTTGAATATTTCATGTTAAATATACCTGGTAAATAAGGTTTTGATTCCTGCTCCAGACCTCATTGTGACTTTCTTTTGGCTCTACCCTGATTAATTTTTTTAAAATTAAGATTTTGTATACGTTTAGTGAGTGAAATTAGTTATACACAATTAAAGGCAGTAATGTTTCATGTAAGAAAAAGAACCTGAAAAGAGACAATCAATAACATTTATTAACACATTGCTATTATATATGCAATTAAATATTTAAAGACAAACAAATATAAAGAATCTGTCTCAAAAACTCTGATTATAGTATAAGGATCTTATAATCTACAGTGTATTCTCCAAAATAACAAAGACATCTTTGTGTAGTTAAACATTTTCACAGTCCAAAAAATTCATGCCTGGACTTGATGTAATATGCTTTTATTGTCCCTGAATTTTCTCATGAATGGGACTGGAATATCTTATGTAATGGAAACAGAATATGAACGGAGAATATATATTCAAAGAATACTATGAAATTTCATATTTTCCCCTTTGGGTTTTCTTGAGTGGGGCTTTATAATTCTAGACACATATGCAAACACAGATAAAATATCTGGCTTCTTTTTTGGCCACGGGACAGAGATATGAGTCATGGAAAGCAAGATTTATTGGTCTACCAGAAACCTTTAGTTTAAATTTTCTCCTGTCAAATTCTTTCAAAGAAACTGAATCTGCATGTAATTGCACATAACCATGAAAAGTGCAGCTTACTCTTTGACTAATTTAATTCAATGCCTTTTTGCTGAGGTTCTGGCCTGTGGCTTTGCTTTAATAGACACAAATCTTGTGTTGACTTACCCAAGTCTCCTGTTTGATTTACTATTTTAATGTACCAGTGATAAACAGCTTAATATACTCCTTGCAGGACTTGAATATACTGTCCAATTATTGTCATACTGCCTAGAGGTGTGAGCTGATACATAGCCTTTTCTAAAACCTGTGCATTGAATGAGAGTTTTGAGCAAGATGTGCTTGAGAAGCACATGAAAATGAGAGTTAAATAATGAGATGGGTGGCTGGTTTGTGAAATTGGCATCCAGCTAAGTGGAGCTTGAAGGGACAAAGCACCAGTGTCACAGAGCACCAAGAGAAACTGAGGATCTGGCTTCCTGCTGCCAAGGGGACAACCCCACAGCTGCAGGGTCAGGAGTTAAACCCCACTTGGAGTTAGGTTCACCCAATCCAAGGAAAAGTCCTGAAAACTCTAGGGAGCTCTGGAGCTACAGATCTCAAAATACCTGGGCCCTGACTTCAGGACAGACACAGTGATTATTTTGGCTAGGGACTGTCCCCATTTTCCAGGCCGATCTGCTGAACAAATGGACATTTCAATGTTATGTGTTTATGGACTATTTGCTCAATGAATGGGGCTCTGTTGACATGTCATGGGCTGTAACAGTATGGTGTCTTTTATTAAGGTACTCAACTGTCCAGTGAAGCATTCACTTCATGCCCAGAACCTGGGTGAAGTTAGACAGCAATATATTAGTATGAGAAGGCAGTTTAGGACTAACTTCTTTAATTGATAAATAAGGCCTTATATTCCACCCCCTAAAAAAAAAAAAAAATAGAAAGCTTAAATGGATGTCCTCAATAGTATCTTCAAGGATAAGTACACCCAAGTCTTATTCCTGTCCCATACCTCACAGAATCCCTGGTGGGAGCACAGTGCTCCTAGGCACATTTGGAGCATAATATGTTGGCTCTCAGGATTGCTTGCAGTGATGACAGCTATGTGGCAAAAGATTAACTCAGAAATAAAAGACCTGAATTCAAGGATTTCCAATCCTTTGCAAGTTTCAATCCTATTTGTTCACATAGAAAGATGTTGTAACAACCAGACTACAAATTCTATGGGTCTAAGAGGTTATTGTACCCTTACAACCTCAGCAAGTCATACCCTCAGAAGAAGAGAACGCTTAAACCACACCTGGACCTCCTAGAGAGCTTAGAGCATTATGCTGGGTTTGAAGCCACAGAGTGCTCTGCTGTCAAGATTAATTATGGATTTTATCCAAAAATTGTATAAAATAAAATCTATAAAATCTAAAAATGACACATAAAGCAGAGTTTCTGGACTCACTACTGAGAAATGAGTAGCTAAAGCCCAGTGCTAGTGATCTTGGGTTCCCTCCAGGCTACTTTTCCTCCTTCATGGTCCTTATAAAATAAAAAATTAAAAAATGCTTTTGATTGAATGTACTAATTGGTTAAAATCAGATTTCAAAAGGCCTATTCTGTTGGCATAATATTGACTTCATTTAGGCTTTTGATGAAGAGATTGAAATAAAAAAGAGATTAGAGTTCTGTCTGGTATGGTAATGTTATAAGAAAATATTGTTTGGGGAATCTCCAAATTTTGATGGTTTTGGACTTTGTCTTTTTACTGACTTTTTATATATGGTACTGTGTTCTTTATCATTTGGATTCTTAACCTCAGAAGGACTTTAAAAAAGCCTGCTGTTCAAACATTCACACACATACCTGCTTGCATGAGTGCTCTCCACATTTTCACGTTCTCAAAATACTCTTGTGAACAAATATTTGCTTGTACAACAGTTCTCAAATGGTGAATAAAAGAACTTATGAACATTATCAAAGCAAATATATGTGGCGCCTGGTACATGAACATTTATGATCACATTTTTGCAGGACAGAGCCAATGCCAACAGGGTTTCAGTGCAATGTACAGAAGTGCACTTCTGCAGAATCAAAGATATGCATTATTTCAGCAAAAATTAGAAGATCATTGCTCTTGCAGAATTCCCTGGATGATGTTCTAGCCCTGATAAATTGAGGGACAACTCTCCTACTTTCTGTCATCAAAAGTAACATCATATGTTCAGATATTATTCCATACTTTACTTCTACCTTATTCTCAGGACATAGCATTCTCTTGTTGGCTTGGATTGTTGAAAACAAAACCCAGAAACTGTAAGTGAGATAAACTTGATTTGACAGTCCAGTGCAAAACCCACCAAAGTCCAGAGAACAACTTGTGCCTATTCAGAGGGCTTTCACTCAGCTGCTGATGGCCCAGGACATATCTGAAATAGATTAGCAATAGGATTTATGGTGTAAGAACTAGGCTGGTTTTGTTTTATCTCTTTTAATAATGTTGAATGCTCCAGAAGAAATGTTCAAATTCAGATATTAAGTTTCCTCCAGACTAAAGGTAAGAGCTGAGATCTTGCTCTTGGAGACTGCACAGCTAGCCAGTATGGTTAGAAGTGTGGATTGTGATATTGTCTGTCCCTGGAAATGTTTGCGGCATTAGGAACAGACCTTCCACTACTGGTACTTCGCTTTGACAGCAGAGGGAGCATTTCATCCAGTAACTAATTTCTTTTCCTATGTTCTCATGAAAACCCTGTCAATGGTTAATAAATAACTACATTACCAAATGAAATATATCTAATCAGACAGGTAGCCTGTCAGTGGTTAACTGTAAACCAAGTTACAGCAGCTGAAAAATGTAGGAAAATCAGAAGGTGTAAATGGTGGAGATTAAAAACCATTCCTCCTTTGTTTCTTGAGAGATAATTTCCTGAAAAGTAAGAATCTACATAAATAAAAGAGAATATTTTTTCACTATTGAAAAAAAGGACCATGAGGGGTAAAGTAATTGACAAATACTAAAAAACCCTGACAACTAATAAACAAACAAAAAAACCTAAGTAAAGAAAGTCCCCAAACCTCAAATTTGCTCTCCAGTTTTATTAAGGTCTGGGTCCTCAGAGCTTCTGAGTTTCTTTCAGACACATCTAGGATGAAAACACCACTTTGTTACTGAATCCAGGCCTACAGCTGCTAGGGAGGTAAGAGGGAGCAGGCAACAACATCAAAATTAAAGTACCTGTTTAAGGGTAACAGCAAAGAAAGGCATTGACAGAACACAAATTTTAATAGCTCTGATGAGATGATAAACATGAAGTAGTAATTTTCTATTGTAGTAGTTATTATTTAAGGAGATGTTTCTCTCTTTTTCAAAAATGTGCTGGCCCTGTCTCCAGCCATTTCTGGTTAGAAAAATCATTACTGAGTACATTAACAAATGCACCCTGTGCAGTGCAGCCACAGCACTGACAGTACTAGCTTTTCCATGCGCTTTCCTCACTGGAGAGCTTATTGATTGTCTGAGTAATGTTTGTTTCATTGAACAGTCTTTTTTTTTTTTCCTTGCTGTTTTCTCAAGCAGACTCTGATACTTCAAAGAGATTTTATTAAATGAAGACCACTTGCCTCCAGGTGATACTAATAACTTTGATTCAACTACATTATAAACTGATTAAAACCAGGCTGCATTCATATGTCAGGTTAAACCATGGGATTCAGAAGATGAACAACGGCTTCTCTAAATCAGTGGAAATTTTCCTGTTCAAGGAAGTGGTCACAGAGTTTTATTTGCTCATTAACTTAGGCTTCAGCCCTGAGTCAAGTTCTGCCAACATTTTAAGCAAATCTTGTAATGCAACCTGTCTTCGAGGGATACAGAATGTTTCTAATTACATAGAAACCCACTGGAGTATAAGGTAAGATAGGTGATAAAATATATTTTAAGGTTTTAAAAACTCCACACATGATAAGGAACAAGCTGGAAGCAATGTTTAAGCTGAAGCCTGCTCTCTAAAAATGAAATGTTTTAGTCAGAAATTTTATTTAGGGATCAGGGGCTTCTTATCTGTGCCTTTCTTTTTGTAAGAAGGCTCCTTGATCAGTAAGGTCAAGGGTGAGGTTGGAGATGGTCCTGGTGCATCACTGATCACAGAATCTCAGAATGGCTGAGACTGGAAGAGGTCACTGGTGGTGTTCATCTGGTCCAACCTTCTTGCTCAAACAGGGTTTTCCAAGAGCACATGGCAAAGGATTGCATCCAAACAATGAAATATTTTGAATATCTCCAGTGAAAGAGACTCCACAGCCTCTCTGCACAAGAGGTAACTCCAAATCACTCAATTTTTATACTCCTTCTTCTCTTTATTTTATCAGATTTTTTAAGGTTATTTTTTCACCCTACTCCAAATTTTAATTTAATATTTTCACCTCATTTTCTATTTGAACCAACATTTCCTAACCATTGAGGTGGTTGGCCAGGAACACATTTGAAATGAACATACTCCTGCAAGTATTGCAAGCTGACTCAGCCAGTCTCACAGGCATGTTGCAAAGCTGGCAGGACTGTGTGATTTCTGAAGGGATGACTTTTTTATCTACAAGAAATAAAGCAGTTTTCTAGATTCACCAGCCAAAATACTCCTGATTTCTTATTAAGCCAGTTTTTTAAGTTGGAATACTATGTACCTAGCAGGAACTTGTGCTAGCTGAACAAGATGAATATTGAAAATTACTCCCACACAAAAAGATAAACAAATAAACAACAACAACAACCAGGAAGAAGAAAAACTCTTTGTGTATTTGCTGTTTGAATTTTGCAGGTACTTCTTAGGACCCCCCTGGCCTGCCTTTAATTCCATATTTGTCCATCTCTACTCGAAGTTTGGAGGAGCTGTTTTATTTTGAGTAGGCAATATACAGACCCTGAAAATTGTGACAGGCACATGCTGGGCTATTTTTATTAAAGAAACTCCAGAATCCATGGCATGTTATGATAAATGCTTATCCTTGCACATTCTTAGAACTGAATTTAAAAGAAACAGGAGAATGAAGCCAGCAGCTAAGATACCTGTCTAGAAAGGAGACTACAACCTTCAGCAAGTGGTAGGAACAGATCCAAGTCCTGTCTTAGCTTAGAGCTGTTCGAGTTGATGGATTTGCACTTGTATAAATGAGAGAAGTACTTCGCTTGTAAACTTCAAAAGACTCACAATAGAAAACAGGGGAAAAAACAGAAGACATGAAAAAGCAAACAATGCCATGTGGAATGAATCTGAGACATCCTATCCCAGTAAGAACACTCAGCAGTCCATTATATTTATTCAGATCGAATGTAGGCTGCGAGATACATGGGCAATGTTAGGATAGGGTGGGAAAGCAAAAATGTTCAAGTAAAAGCATTATTTTGGCACTGCTGCTGAGATTAGTGGGGGTTATAAAAAGAGTTCATCTCTGCACTCTCTGCCAGAGACTGGCACTGAAACTCCTGATAACTAAGCAGGTTCATAGGGATGAATTTATTAAGACAACCCTAATATTGAGGGGAAAAAAATACAAAATCAGGACCTGTAATTTCATATGAAGTAATTACTGGTTTACTAAAAATGTTTAATTTAGACTGAACAATGAGGTTTGAAATTGAACAGCAATCCATTAAAATAAATAAATTATTGTGGTAATAACTGAATAATCAAAGCTACAAAATATAGCAAGAGACAAATTTATCCTTTGATGGAAAAAGCACTACATGGGTACTAAACATTGAAGACCTGCATCACCTATACAGACCAGGGAATCCTGCATGGTCCACACTCATGCACAAATTACCCTTTAACTATGAAAACTATGGCTATCTTAAGCTTCTTGGAGAAATGAATTTGTAGATCAAACCTGCAGAAAATTTACCTGCGCAGTACAGCGCTGCTCTGTAACCACAGGGTTGCTCCCTCTTTTACTGATTGTTGAAGAGCAGCTTCTACTTCTAAAAACCTCTTCAGAGCAACAAGAGCTCTACAATTTCCTTTCCATTGCTTAAATTGTAAAAATCAGTTACTGGTATGAAGAGTTTGGAGGGGGAGGAAAGTGTTCAACACAGAATTGCTCTAAAGAAAGACTCAGCTGCAGGGTCCAGCAGACCTATGACCACACTCCAAACGAAGTCTTTCAATGTTCAGCTGGTTTGCAGCGGCTCCTGTAGTGGGTTTTTGTGTTAATAGAGAAAAATATCCCCTTGCAGAGAGCTACTCATCGTATGTGTAGCAGCACCTGTAAGTGTCAGATGATTCACCTTTTGAAGTTCACATTTCCTGTGTGTGGTTGCAGTCAGCCTGGGGAGGTTGGCTTGGACACAGATACCTCAGACAGTTTAAGCGGGAGGAAAGCGCAAGTTTGAGCTGAGATACTGAGAGCTGCCTCTCTGAAACGTTCTTAAACTTACTATATTGTTTTTTCAAGTACACAACTTGAGTTATTTAACTGTCCTGAGTTATTTAGTAGCACATGCACAGGTTTGATGGTATTTGCCCACTTTCTATTAATTCCTAGGCATAAAACTAATCTAGATGAAGTGGCTAAAAAACACAGACCAAAAGGGAGGTGAAATTACATCATGAAGTTTATAGCAATTCCAGAATAAAGAAGAGCCTCCAAAGAGACTATATAGATAATCCTCCCTATGACTCACAAGAAAGTTGCTTGATCTGAGGAAATATATAGCACATGTAGAACCTATTTCTAATAGGATCATCCTCTAAATATTTCAAAAGTCACTCCAGCTAACTAAATTTTAAAACCATTTAATGCCTCTCTGCCAAACTGGAGAGTTAGAACAAGGTTCTGTTTGCTTGAAAGGAAAAAGAAAATAAAGAAAAGTTATAAAAAATAATGTTATCGCCCTGAATCTTAGCTCTACCAGCAGAATATAATTTTGCTAGTCCATCACAATTAGGACTTCACGTTGGTAAATTGAAATATGACTATCTTTCTGCAAACTGTGATTTATAATTGAAAAATCATGGCATAATATGGCTTTGCTTTCACAAGTTTGTAAAGGAGAGTGGGATATAATTATTCAGTACAAAAAATTGCTAAAGAGCTGGATAGAGATTTTTTAATGTCTGAGGGCATGCAAGCAATTTTAAACCGTGGATATGTTTTCCTTCTTTCTGCTTAAATTAGATGAATGCTGGTGGTGCCAGGTTGACCATTATTATCTTTGTACCTTACTATTATAAGACGAACTCTTGTTTTGGAAAGCAACCTCTGTGTTTTGACAGAATTGTGCAATTCTTTCAAAAATTCTTAATCCATCAGAACATGAATTCCATTGGAATCAGTTCCATCCCTTTCTTCTTGAGGGGCACTAGCTCCAAGGCATGAATTGCTGGGAATTTTTGTATTATCTTAAGCTTGTACAGGAGTTTCTTTTTTAATATTTTAATTTTGAAACACTTTCTGCTTTATTAAACATACTTCGAGATGGTAGTAAAGGTATTTTCCTTGATGCCTCAAATTCAAAAAACCTGTCTGTTTCTGTTACTTAGTGAATGTGTCTATTATATAAATTAGGCAGCTACTACAATTGACAAAAGACTGATGAGGGCAACTACTTGGAAAATCTTAGGTATAATTAAGTTGTGCCATAATGTTTAATAAGCTTATGTAAGTTACATTAATTTAGTTTTCTTACATTTTTGACTTCAGAATTTGGGTAAAAAATTAGAGAAAATACAAAAGGAAATTTCTTATTTAGTGGCTATCTGCATAGTAAATTGAAATAAGAGTGAAGGTTTAGTTAAAGTTACAATAAATAATTTAAACATATGTTCACTATTGAAAAAGTGAAATAAATATAATTAGTGGAATTAAATATCCTTCCTGCAATAATTCCAGAATTAATTAGTCTTTAGAAGATCTGTAATTGAACACACCATCCATCACCTTCGAATGAGCCTTAAGGAGAATGTTTGCAAAATATCTATTCTTCACCAATAATAAAAATAGTGCTGCTCCACAATATTATGAGATACCTTTTCTGCAAGTCCCATTTTTTGTATTGTTACTTAGACATGGCATTTCTCCTGCATGATTTAATTTTTGAAGACATACTCAAAGGCTTTTTTTTTTTTTTTTTAAATCTTGTACTCATGCAATGGCTTAATTGATATTAACATCAGAAATCTATCATTAACTCTTAATTTTATGACTTACTGTGTTTTACTCAATTTTATATACTGTAAAAAATTTTATGTGGGACAACTTTTATGTTTATCTCTTTTAAAATGAAATCTGGCAAAGCTTTTCTGAAAGTGTGGGATAGAAAATATGTTAAAAATATCCTTCTGTCTTGCAAGCATTCAATTTTACTGCAAGCAGTTACTTCTACATTGACATGTATATTAACACCTACTGAGGATGTGGTTGAGGAGTAATAAACATTCCCTTATTTATAAGTTAAAATTGTCTTTGTTTCTAAGACTAAAGTAATTCTGTAGATTTCAAAATTAATTGGATTATTAAACATAGTGTCCTGTCCTGAAATATGCCTATTATTTATGGCTACAGCTTCATCAAGATTGAGAACAAATGAAATATATCATGTTGCCATCCTGGAAAGTACAAAATGCCCCTCCTGGCTTAAAGAATAAATGATGTAATGCTTGTTATTGCGAGCCCCATGCTAATCACTATAGATGAAATGTCATCTTCAAGCGTTTTGAAATCATTATTATGTTAATGATTATTTTTACATTTGGTCAGGTTAAAACAGTATGAAGGAGCTCCTGCTGATTTTAATAATTCCAGACTGATTCAAACACATTAGTATTCATGGTCTTCCTGTATCTTTTCTTTTCCTTATTCCTCTAACATTATAGGGGCAAAATTAATCACTGCATCTGAAAAAAAAACCCATTCAAAACCAGACAAAGAAGAAAGGGTTTGATTGCTGTAGGAATCAAAACACGTTTTAAACTCAGGTCTGAATTGGAAAATACTTGAATATTCTGTAAAAGTCTAGGAAAAAAGACACTAAGATTTGAAGCATTTTTTGCCTCTGACATATAATGGTCTTGTCCTCCTTGGGAGCATGTAGCTTCGATAACCTACTTAATTAAGTTCAAGGAGAGTGACAAGCAGGAAAATTGCATTCATGAATAAGGTTATGTGGAAAGCCCATTTTAAAATTAAATTAAGGTAGCTGAATTCATATTGTAGCAGTATTTTGAACACCTGAGTGTCAGCAAGCACCTCACCTGCCAGATGAGGCTGCTCAAGTCCTCACAAGCAGGAGGTCCTTCTAGGCAGACAGCTGAGTGAGAAGGCAGGAATTCAGAGAGCAGATATGTTTGACCCACACAGGTGGGAAAGGTGGGAGTAGAACAAAGATATCCCAGTTTTTCATCTAGGATTGTATCTATGTGACTTCTTAATAAGTGCTTAAAATCATTCAATGTCAACGGACTATTAGACTTACATTTTGTAAGGATATTGGCATAAAATCAATGCAGATAAAAGATTTCCTCCTTTTTTTGCTTTTTTTTTTTAATAGAAAAGAACACGACTATTTAAAAAATTTGTTGGCAAATGTTATGTTAACATATGGGATACATGTGCATTTTCTTGGTTTATAACCTAAATATTATTGGGAAAGTAAAAGAAGGTTAAGAAGAAATTAGTTTTAATTGTGGGCATATTCATGGCAGATACTTCTATCCTGAAGTGATTGAAATCGATTCATGCTGACCTCAGAATTTAGGTGTGGCTTTTACTTTCCTGGATGACTCTTTGGTGGCTGGGAGCTGCAGACTGAAGACACCAAAGAAGAGCTGCAACTAACAAATGCTGCTCACATTCAAGTCATATCTGGAGTCAGCACAATTCCTTTTTCTATTCATCTATTTAGCCTGATATCTGGAACACTCTCTTTAATAGCCAAAAATGTTACAGAATGGTTTGGAAAACTACTTAAAACCTGTCCAAATGTATATTTTAAAAATTATAAATTAGTCATTGAGCACCACAGATTTTTTTGTCTGAATGTTAAATAAAAAGTCATATGGGAGCCGCATTTCTTCCAGGAACTAATATCATTAACTCACCTCTAGCAGGAATGCAAAACTATAATATTAATTTTTAGGCATTTAGGCACTGAAGATAAAATCTCTAAAACACTCTGTGAATGGTACAGGAATTATTGATGAAATTGAAAAAAAACAAACTTGTCCTTTAAAGAGAGCTAAGAACTAAGGCAAATATCCTTTCTGTAGTATTTGTGGACTTGCCAATAAAAAAAAAAATATTTGTAGCCTGAATGAGCTGAAGGCAACAATCTTGGTTTTATAAATGACATCCGTGTAATTTTGGGAGTACAAACCAGGAGCTCAGGTAGCTTGGAACAAAGTTCTTTTGTTGTGTGCATGGCTGGGGAAGAGGGAAGGTGTGCCAACAAAAGCTTTTATTTTGTCCTGTGATCTCAGTCAGACCAAAGCAGGTCGCATTCAGATTTGGTGTGGCAGTCAGATATTGGCATTTCAAAATCAAAATAAACTTCCTTATAATCCAGTATTGGCACCAGAGTAATATAATCAGGGGTGTGCTATATGTCAAAAGGACGTCATGCTTCACAAAGAAGTTAAATGTTGAACCTTCTTAAATGATACTAAGTGTAATAGTTTTTTCTGCATTAATAGTAGATAATTTTGAAACATAGCTACAAGATTAATTTTGACCACACATCAAACAGGGCAGTAATACAAGATATAACCTGTGGGACTGCCTAGTCTTCCACCAGTCAAATGTGGTGCCCTGCTGTGGCAGGGAACAGCAACCCTTCTGTTTCTTTGTGCTTTTCTACCTCCACGTTTTAAATAAGGTTTTTAACCACCGAAATCTGCCCAAAAGTCAAAAGCCCCTTTTAATGATTATATCACTTTTTTCTCAGTATTTCCTTTTATGTATGGTACTGTGGGCTTTACCTTAACTAACACTTCTACTAGCTTTATTTCTTCCTTTTATATATATATATATGTAA
This sequence comes from Pardalotus punctatus, assembly GCA_013400915.1. NCBI lineage: Eukaryota > Metazoa > Chordata > Aves > Passeriformes > Pardalotidae > Pardalotus > Pardalotus punctatus. The sequence goes on from VZTX01013253.1 coordinate 2,045,873, forward strand.
GTAGAATTTTTTTTACTCTTTTTTGTTGTTGTTAAGAATCTCAACTACTTAAGTCTCCTCACTTATCACCGATTTTCTTTCTTTCCTGACAATCCAGTAGCTGTTCTTGGCATCTCCTTTGGTTTGAATTAATTTTCTTGAACAGAGATCTCTCCACAGAGGTTTTTTGATCATCATAGTTATTCAGATTTTGGATGGTGGTTCCAATCTTCTTCTGTAAATAATTATGGTGAACCCCAGCACCTACTGGTTTGCTATAATGTGCTCCTAATAATGTTTGAATTTTCCTATTCGAACTTTAAATCAGATTTTTCTAAAGACTATAAACTGAGACATTCCCTTAAAAGCCTTTTTCCAGCCGGATACTATCTTCCTCAATCACTGTCTTTCTTGGGCCATCCCTTTGTTCAGCACTCGGTTCCTCTGTTAATCCCTTTCTACTCCAGTTTCAAATGGAATTTCCTTTGCATTAAATCCCTTACCAAACTAGATAAAAGCAAAAGCTGCAACATTTCTTTTGGCTTGGAAACAAATTTCCTTATCAAGGATGTTACCTTTTCAAAGATCTCTAAGAAGATCTGCCTTTGGGAAACACATGTTCAAGTTTACCTCATTTATTTTTGTTTTATGTCTTTAATTATTCCTCTCATCCACAGCTCATTCTAATATCTGCATGCAATTGAGAAATATATCTGAATTGGTCTTTTTTTCTCTTTCTCGACTCCCAGTGGACATCATAATTTCTATGCGACTGTTTCATTAAACAGTCCTTGGTACCGGATCTGTGATTTCATCCGCCAGTTTTTTTATGACACTGGAATGAGTTTATTCTGGCATCCCATTTTGAGAGCATTTTACCTGTTTAAATTTTGTTGCTACTCAGGAGTTGTTTTCATTCTCACATTCTCATTTTCATTTGCCTTTTTTTCTCTACACAAACACAATTATTCTCCCTGAAACCTGACATTAAGTACTCATTTATCTTCGTGCCTGTAACTGGGTTATGCTAATGTTCAAAGTAAGTGTGCTGCACAGTTCTTCACCCTTTCTTCTTCAGTCTGTGTATAGCAGAAAAATAGAATTAGTCTTAAATTACTGTGGAAATATGGAAATTCAATTAAGTACAGGCTGATCTCTGATTAGTGACGGCTATGAATGAAGAGACCTTTTTTATTACTTCCCATTTTTTCTTCTTTGTTAATTCCAGTAATTACAATTCTTCTTCGTCACACATAACTATTCAGACTTTGCATCAACTTCATACATCCTTTCTCCTAACTCTTCCTGAGTTCTGACAGATTTATTCCTGTCTACAAGATTTTATCCATTACTATTAAACCCTTTTATTCATAGACTCTGTCTCTACTCTTTCCATCTCCTCTTCCCCACTTATCCTGACTTCTCTCCCTGTAACCTGAATCAATCTTAGGCATGTTGATTTGTGATCCTCTGTAGATACATTTTGCATTGTTCTTGTCTTCAGCTCTACATAATTTACTAAGCATTTTCTCTGCATCTCATTTCATTTCATTTCCTTTTTTTTTTTTTTTTTGACATGTTCTTTCCATTTTCACTGCCCAGTATTTTCTCTCCTTACAGGTCAGTTTATTTTTAATGGTTCTTAATTTTTCTCTGCAAATCCATAGCTTTTCTTTCAGATCATATCCTAATATTAGCTGAAAGATCTCAACCATTTTTTTGTAATAATAACACTAGTGAAACTATGTTAACACGAACCTCAATACAGACTAGATGCCTTAGAGAATGCCTAAAATCACTGGTATGTTTAAGATTCCTGAACTAGAATCTATGCTTTCATACCTGATTTCAGCAGTTATCTAAACAAGCTACAGTAGAAGCTCTATGGATAAGTTTATCTTTACTACCACTGGGACAAAAATAAGTTTCTGTTTTTGAAAGTGTTCAAAAATATCACTCTTCAAATTACAATATTAGGTCAAATGATGTGAGATTTAAATTTTAAAAAAGTAGTATTCATGATTGACAGACTAATCTACAGATCTGTGCAAAATAAAATCTAGTTCAATCTAGTTCATAAAATCTGGTTTCTGCACCTAGAATAGGTACAGAAATTAGGAGTATTACTGGAGGTACATAAACTTTATCTCCACTTTTCATAACATTGTGACAGGCTTGAATATGAGGCACCCACAGACCAGGTGACTAAACTGTTCAGGTAACAGCTAAATTTTATTCCCTCATTGAACAATGAAGAGAAAACAAGCTTTTGAATAATGTTGAATCAGCACTTCCTATTCATTAGCATAACCCAAAATACCAAATTTTCCATGGTCCAGATGAATGTCCTTATCACATGTCTATAGACATGGAGAAAATACTCCTCTCTCTGTCTCTGGGAATATGAAATTAGTTACTAGAAATGGGACAACACCAGCAACACAAACTACAATAAACTCATCCAATAAAAGTCCCAAATCATACTCGCACTGATTGAAGTCCTCAGTCCGAAATATGCCAGACGTGTTTCCTTGTAAGTCCTTACTCACTTAACCCCTGTCTATCGCTTCTCCTCAACATCCCTCTCCTTCCCTTCCTTTCTTATCTTAATGTGGTACTTGCTTTGATAGACATTAGCTCTTGGTTGATGGCAACAATTTCATGAAAAAAATAAAATATTGTCTTCATTATGATTCCTTGGGAAGGGTCAGTTTAAAATAACTTGTATTTTCTGACAAAATTGTTTTGGTGGAAAATCTCCAGTCGGAAATAGTATGAATAGCTACAGGGAACTATTGCCAAGGAAATTTAATTACATGACTTAGGACCAGCAAACTTGGGCTATTGGGTGTTTGCTGACTTCAGACAATGCTCTGAAAAAATATTCATAATAATTTATAATTAATCAAGTCAATTATTTAAGTGAATTTTTTTTTAATAAGGCTGTATTTTGAAGCACTCAGATTAGGAAAGATTGCAACTACAATCCTTCTTTTTATTTCATTCTGATGTCCTTTATGTATTCATTACAATGTAGGCTTTAATTATGTAATCTTATGTTATTTATTCCATGGAAAGAATGGAGAGTGCTCACTTGCCAGCAGCTAATCAACCTTGTGTATACAGTGTGCAGTGTTTACCGTGTAGCCCAAATTATGTTTGCTGCCCCAAATGTAGGAGTTGCAATGGATTATTAAAATCAGCATGTGCTTTGTCATGACATTCCTTACTGTGACATCCAAGTCCTTTGCATTTGTTTACTGATTTTCACATCTTTGATGAGATTGGTGTCTATGAGAAATGGGAGAAGGTTGTAAAGCTCAAAGCCGACGCACACAATAAATCAAATGGGTCTTTTAATTTGAGGCATCTATTACCTTGCTTTTTTAAGTATAAACCATGGCACAGTACTATCACTGTTCAAAACACACTGAGTGCATCTGCAAATGCCATACCAGAAAAAATAAAGAACATGGTTATTAACATCCAAGAAAAAATCTCACTGAATCAGGATTCTAATATTGATGTGGTTAAGGCAAATGCAGACAAGAGGTTCTCAAGGCAAAGTTCAACTGCTCTTTGTTTCCCCACTCTTAACCTTTGTCATTCAATACTCAGTTTCCATATCTGTGGGAATGTTAGGATGCAATATCTGTACAGATCTCTGGCTAATTTTGTGCTATGAGTAAGGCATAGCAACTTTGGAAGGCTTAAATAGGGGATTACATGTAACACTTGGTCATACTGAGATTTCACAGGAAGTGCAAATACTGGAGTTACCTAATTTGGTATTTCCTTATTTTAGAGCCCTAATTCTAGGCAGTGGGATGGGACAAAAGTTATTCATATTGCTGATGAACTAGCTGGAAGATGGAAAACTAGCGGTCAAATTTCACAACAATGGGAGATCAGCAGTGAAATTGCTCAAAGATCTGCGGGAAAAGCTGATGTTAACACAACTGACTTAGAATGGAGGACAAATGGCAAGCTGACAAAATTTGTATATATTTGGGCACTTAAAGCAAAAGCTGTTTATAAAGTTTTGCAGCAAATACCCACAAACCGGAGTGTCTGGGGAGAGAATACGAGTAAACAACCATAAAAAATCAGTCCTAACTTTATATCAAGAATAGCTCTGATCTACCTGTTGTGATGTTGAAATGAGATAATAAACTAGATAGGAGAGATCCTGTGGTTAACAGGTGGAAATCAAAACAAAGAACTTTTTTTATACCTCTGTAAACATCCCTGCTGCATCAACTTCACCACTGTATGAAAAATGGAGAGGTAGTGAAACTGGGAAAAGTACAAAAAGTAGAGAAAAGTTTCTGGATTAGGATGATGGTAGAGACACCTATCAGGAAAAAAAAAAAAAAAACCAAAACAACCCCAAAAGCAGTATATGTAAAAGAATGTAAAATAAAATATGTCCTTACAAGGAGGTGGCTGAAGGAAGTGTGATGGAAGTATGGTAGAAGTATGTGAAACTATGGATGGAAGAAATGCTGAACTGGAAACATATGTCATTGGCTCTTCAAAGACCAAAGGTTCTCAGATGAAACTGGGCTGGGCAGGGGATTCTTGGTTTCAAAATTTACTAGAGAAATATTTAGCTCTATGGCATAAATTTACATACTTGTATTTGCTGCAGAACTCTGAATGTCAAAAGCTTATAAAGCTTCAATTTGTACAAGTTCATGGGAGAGAAATCCCTTGAAAGATACACCAGAGTTCAGAGCCATCACTTTTGGCACAGAAGGTCCCCAATGTTTATTAGAGAGTTCTGGGGGGAGTGTCACACACACTTCCTCTGTTGCATTCTCTCCTGCCTATGACCTACTTTGGGTGACAGCATACTAGGCAAGAGAAAGAGAGCGAATATTGTATTTCTTTTGTTCCTGGTATGCTTTTCTGTGTAAGTTTAGGTATATATAGAATAGAGAACAAAAAGACACGTAGATATTTTATATTTCTTCCATATAAGAAATGTTTAAGGTTAGGTTTTTTGGGTTTTTTTGTTTTTTTTTTTTTTTTTTAACTCTTTAGTTAATTAAAATAAAATCAGTTTATTTATCTAAGTATATTATGTAGCTGAAGCTTGCATCATTGTTTGCATTAAGAGTTTCTAGACCAGACTAATTACTACATTCCACCAAAGAAGGCATTCTGTTTAGAGATATATATATACTGCTAGAAGTACATTATTTATAGGGGATCTTTTCACTTTCAGCTGTAACTAGGCTTTGACATAATTTGGATGTCTCAGCTGTCTTTTTGCTCCTAAACTTGTATGATTGCTGGCCCTCCATCTACTTGACCTGTATTCTCAAATACTGTAGGGTGCCTTAGAAAAGCTTAGAATAGCAGACAAGCTGGAAGTAGCTCCCCCAACGTGATTCCTAAGATGAAACTCTGTGCCATATTTTGTTGCCTACGGAAAATATAAGATTTGGACTGGATATTTTAGTATATGTTTTATCAATCAAATTCAGTGATCCATTGTGATTATCCCAGCAGGGACGCAAAAAAGTGAAATTAAGCATCCCCAAATCTTTTCTTTTGTAAAAAAACCCCAGATATCTAAAACACCTTTGTGACAAGAAAATCCATAGATAAGATCCTTAGTAAATGCAAGTTAATGGATATACTCTGCAGTAAGATTATCTCCAGTTCTAGCAGCTGACAAACTGACCATTCTATTTAAAGCAACAACTTCCAGTGCTATAATAGAAATCTAAATTAATGAGACTCCGAGTCTGTTTCCCTGCATCTGATTTCAGAATCCAATGGGGAGATGAGATACTATTCTCAAGATGCTTTTACAGAAGGCAAATAACTAGGCTAGAAGTAATTGAATCATGAACTCTAATATTGTGTATTCACATCAGCAGGATCCTACCCAAGTGGAAGCTGGGATTTCCTGTCTTTAAGAGGTTCCCTTAAACATAGCCCTGAACTGCTACAGTGAGACAGTTATTGCACAGTCTTTTGGAAAAGAATTGTTATTTTACATAAAGTGATATCTTCAACATGCACAGACATTTAAATACATACAGAATTTCAGTTACCTAAAATCTTCCTTGAATTTCAAAGTTTAAATCCTATTTAAAGAAACAACATTCTTTTCTTATCTGTCTTCAGGGCTGAAAGTGAACAGAGTTTGTGTCCCTGCAATGGCACAAACTACAAAGGTTCATGATAGTATAATTAAAAACCAAAAAGGTCATATAATCACTTGGGATTTTAGTTTTGATCTGTATGAGTATGGTGACATACAAATATTTTCCTCCAAAATTCCTTTAATTCCCCTCCCCATAAAAATTATATTTATTTTTCTTGTATGTTTTAATTTTATTTTAATTTTCAATTCACTTATTTTTGTTTTATAAAAAGCAAAGAAAAAAAAAATAAAAAAAGACACTTTATGATATCAAAATGTTAAGATAATAAACATTTTTGATGACTTAATACTGCAATTTTTAGGCACATAAATATACAGTATTTGAAAATGTACATTGCCATACAGTTGTTCGGTGTCCCAGGCCAGGGCTTCTGCACCAGTGACATAGTTTAACTGCTCAGATTTAAAGACAGATTAAGCTGTCATTTGTGGTGCCAATGCCAGAAGGTAATTCCTGTGTGTTACAGTCAGTAAATACACTTCCGTCTGCTGTAATCTTGTTGGCCAGCGAGTACAGAATCCCCACTCTAGCAGAACTCTGGCTCTGCATTGAGCTGAGCTGTGCTGCAGGCCTGGGGCCATCACAAGTGTTTTGTTTGGACTTGGCTTGCCTTTTTCCAGATTGTTTGGCTTTAATAGCAACTGATTAATGACAAGGTGGTTGTTACTTAATTTTAGTTTGTTTAACATTTTATGGTTATTTGCTGAAATGCCTGTGGTTATGCTACAGAAGAGTGAGCTACTATAGTGTAACTATGATGAAGCTTTAAGGACAAAGCTGGGATGACAGCAGAGGCCTTGAAGATTAGGGCACAGGATAATTCCAGTGGTACCAGGGCTATGAATAACTCACCAGTAACCAGTCAATGGAAAAGAAACAAACCAGGATTTTAGGAGGGGAAAAAAAGAAAAAGGGATGAGTACCCAATGGCAAGTGATGAAAGAGCAGAGTGCAAAGAACCTAAGAAAACACAAAAATAGCATCAAGAGGACAGGAAGAAACCATCAACACTGTACTCCTGTAAAAGAAAAATAATTAACCCCCAGCATTAGCACCGTGGTCCTACAGCAAAGGTTTCAAGGGACTTATGAATATTCATAATTATCTCTAGGCTGAACTGTTGACTTTAGGCTGCAGAGAACAGCAAAGGTGAGGCTAAAAACCAAGATAATAAAAGTTTGGTGGTAGAAGATTTACTTAAATAACAACTTTTTGAAATATTGTATTGTTAACAAGATTTGCTTTCTATTTAGATTGTATTAACATCACTGTATCTGGACTAATAACAGTACATGTTTGTTTCATTTTGGTTATACTGCTAAAGCTTTCAATTCAGCCAACAGTAAATTCTAGGCTTCACACAGAAGGTCCCCTTTTAGTCATAACAAGGTCTTACGTGTAACACTGCTGAGATATAGGATATTAACAGCTGGTTTTATACTGCTAGTCTCTGGCTTCTGGAAAGCCAGCTGGGAGCTCATGCAGCTGTTGCAATTCAGAATATCTTTCATTTCCTGTGAACTGTTTATCAGACCAGACCAATAGTAGTCATTGACAAGCCCTGAAATCACCACACCAGGAATAATTTTGGAGGCACTTCATTGCCTCATACTGCCTCATTCAGGCCAACCATTCTTTTAAAACACACAAGCTGATAAACAGCATCTCTAAAGCAGGTTTCAATTAAGAATGCCCTCTTTGCTTTCCTCCTCCCTTTTTCAAATTTCAAGCTCTAAATGAGAAAGGAGTGGTTGAAATGTTTATAACCACTCAAAACAAGAAGAACAGAAAGAAAACTTTGATGTCTAAGTAAGTTATACCGAAGCAGGTACATCAAGCAAACAGTTAAGTTTTTAATGATCCCTGTTCACCAGTTCCTATGAGACAAATGCAATTACTCCCACTTTACAGTTGAAGTGAGATACCCATATGCTTATGTACAGCAGGAAATTCAGTTACGGAATAAGGATACTTTCAAAGTAATTGTGCCTGCTGGTTATTTCCACTACCTGAATAGTTTCCAGTTATCCTGTCTTGACTTCTGGTTTGCAATACACAAGATATTCACTATGTGAGGCATAAAAAAAAAAGGACTGATACATATAAAAACAAAATAAGAAGACTAGGAAGACAATGTTGTATCCTAGGTACTTCAGTTAAATTCTTCAAGTTAGGTGGGGTGACTTCATGATAAAAATGGGGATGACGCTATTGGTCATAAGTTGTATTTTCACACAGTCATCATAAAATTTCCTTGTTTTGGACACTGACTTGACATGTCATTTTCCTTCCTACCACTCCATCCAAATTTTGGTATGCATCCCCAAACACCAGCTCTTCCTCATTCTTCCTGTAGTATCACAAATACTTTTGTTTGCAGTATAGAAATGCATGATTACACATACTTATCTTACATCTTAAATGTAAAATATGTATGTGCAATCGTGCATATATGAACCTACAGTCAAAACAGTATTATACCTTCTTTATAACAAATTGTTCTGAATAAATACATATGATACTGAAATACAGCCATTTCAAGAGGTGATATGACAGCAATAGGGCACAGCCAGTCACAATTAGCAGTACAACCCTGCTCTGTCATCATCTTGATCGTTTTTGTTAAAGCAACTGCAGTTAAATTACAGTCCATGAACTTTTGTGGGAGAGTGACTTTTCAGAGAAATTTCCATCAGGGAACTGTTTTTAAAGGCTTTTATAATGACTTCATGGGCTTTAAAAATTGTTATTGCCCATGGTCCTTGACATAAATCTTACAGTGTCTTAAATTGCTCTGAAGGTGTTGTCTTACTTAAACACTGATTTTTGTTGACAATCTTATGAGATTATTGACGTCAGTGTTTTATATATTTTGAGGTTACAATAAGTGCTCTGAAGAGTTGTATAGGCTCCCAGATAAATGCAATATTTATGACCCTAACCTTGCAGTGCTGAAATTTGCCTGTCGCCTTGAATGAGCTCATATCAGTCACAAAGTTCACAAGGAAGAATATTTCCAGGGTGGGGATGTATGGGTTTATTCAAATGAGTCTAAAATCAATATATCTGAATTTTCCCTGTATCTTGTATGAATAAAAAAGGAAAACTACATAACTGCAAAGCAAAAAAAGGCACCAGAAGTGATTAATTGTGAAAATTGCTTCTACTACTATCAGGATCTTAATGGGCTAAGTAGCCCTCCCTCTGAAGAGAAAATCCCTGCCATTGGTGAAATTTGCCATTTCTTGCCATAATAAAAAGTAATGAGGTAAAAATAAAGAAATTAAGGCTCCATGCTGAACAACAAAAATCGAACTCTTTGACATCAGACTTAAGGTTTGCGCTATGTTGCACTAAGTGGCTAGCTTTTTAAAGTTTTTAGGAGAAACTCTGACAATAGGAAATTAGTATGACTTAAGAAAGAACAGATTACAGCTGCATTGGTCCACACCCTTCTTGCATGAGGGAAAAAAAATGCCAGAAAGGGTTTCCAACCTATAAGCTGCCTCTTTATGATAAAGAAAATAGAATGGTATGTGGTTATAAGTGTTTTGAAGTGTAGTCTGTCCATTTCCCTTTTGAGATAACTTCCTCTTGCTATGGTAAGATCACTGTGTGACCCTTCTGCATAAGCAAGAAGAGTATTAATAGTGCAAGGTCGAGGAATCAATACAATTGAATTATTTTGAAATCTAATAAGGACTGCCAGGAGCCATTCTTAGGGATAGCTCCATTTTGAGACTACTTGCTTGGCGTGAGGAGCACAACAAAATTCAGTATGTTCTAAAACAAAAAGGTGGAATTGATTTGTTTTGTACTGGTTCACACAACAGAAATTCTGCTTGTTTATAAGAAAATAGTTATTGCCAAGCCTACAATAAAACAAACAAAAAAAAAGCACATTTAGGTTTCTCTTAATCTCAAAGGCACACATCAAAGATGTCTTGTTACCTTCAGTAAGATTTGGGGCCATTTTTACTTTATTGGTAAAAGAAGTGAATACACAGAGCAATGACTGCATGTATGTTTAGGGTTACATTTCCTTGACTGAGTGTCATCTCCCAGAAGAGGAAAAACATAAAATTATACTTACACAGTTTCAGTAATTCTTTGACCATCCTCATTATCCACTAGAATTCTTATTTATTTCTTTGTTTGTTTCATTTTTAATGTACTTTTTCCTACCTTTTTGTTTATTTAAAAGAATCACATTACTGAAACACAGCTCTTAGTAGGAAAATCTGGAGATGAGCAAAATAAGATGCAGAAACATTTGATTTGGAAAATAGAAAAGTAGGCAAGGATTATCTTGAATATTCTGACTATTCTGCAAAAAGGTATTCAAACAAAAATCAGGCCTTAGACTCAATGTACCTTCACATGAATCTGTGAACTCTGAATACTGGAAGCTTATTGGAACTGGTATTAGTAGTTTATACACATTGTAGCTTGTGTTCTTAAACTTCTGCTGCCTAATCAGCCCGACCAGTGGTTGATCTGTTTAACATATATTATCTAGGTCTGTTTGATTTAGATTTGTAATATGTTTTTATTGCAATGGATTGTAAGAATATAAAATAAGAGGGGTATGTAAAATGACCTCTGTAACGCTACTGTGTTATGTTATCCTTTGAACACAGTGAAAGGTCACACAGGAACATGACAGAAAAGGGGCCCACAATACACGGAGGGTGTGATTGATGTATCACGTTTAGAATGCAATCTGAAGTACAAGAGATTTAATTTAGTCCATGACATACAGCCTGAAGTTTGTTTTCAGTTTGGTCTGAAATAATGAAAATAAAGTTTCTGTTTGCAGCTGCCATTGATTACTGTAATCCACAATGAAATTAAAAGACACAGTGGATCAAATCAAGGTATTGGAAGGATGGCTCATTACAGTGCAGCAGTGAAGGATAGCATATGCATGAGAAATATGTTAACTATGCTAACTTTTCCCCCCATGTTGCTAGAAAGGAGAAGTTATGATTAATAGTTTAAATACCAGCAGTTAGGCCTGCTCACCAAGCTATCTTATCTCACTGTCTGAAATGGCATGTGGTGTTAATGTGTTAAATATGATATCTTATTTTTCTTGTGACCTGTTTTTTAAGAAATGACATATGTATGCACACACATATGAAGTGTAGGCCGTCTGCTATTTTCCCATACAAAGCCTAATACCTCATGTGGGTGAGGCTCTTTTCTTCCAGAACAAAGCTGGGATTGTATGTAGACTATAATTTTTCTTGCTCCTCTGGATATTTTTCCTTTAGAAGATCTCCATCTGTCTATCATTATAATAAGTTTGGACTATAAAATACTCTCTAAATCATAAGGCTTTTTGGAGTTGGAATCAATAGGAATAGGAAAGGTTTAAACAAGTTCACTCTCTGCTCTGTCTCGTGAAATGGAAGGAGGATTTCTGGTATCGGGTTAACAGGAAGAGACACAGGATTAAATGTATTTTAATCTGTTGAAACAGTGTGTATTTAAAGGTATTATATGTAAAGATCAAAGCCCATAATTGCTAGCCTTTAGCGAGCCTAAAGTGCCACTGAATCCTCTTTCTGTAGAAACAGAAATTCCATTTCTTTGTCAGGACTTAAATATTGGGCCCAGAATCTCGTTTGCTGCTGTTCATTAAGAAATATTCTAAGAAGCTTCTCCCCAGCTAGCTTTGTGATAAACATGTGTTATTTGTGAGAAGTTGCAGGAACTAGAAAATCTGATTTTTAAGGACACGTAAACTTAGCCTGGAGTTATTGGTGTAGTCACTGCTCTGTGATGATCCTGACACTGAGGTTTGTGAGCACACTGTGTTGCATTATCACACATTTATTTGAAAGCATTTAATTTTCCTGATGCTTCCTTCATTATGTATGAATTGGTTATTTTACATATAGTTTCCTGAAAAATATTTTAACAAAATATTTATTGTTAGAGAATACTTGGTGAGTTGTGGGGGTTTTTTTGGTGGGGGGAAGGGGCAGTGCCATTTGATGAACAAATTTGCTTAGAGTGTCCTATCTTATTCACACCTAAAAGGGAGAAACAAAATTAATATTCTGCCTGTCTTTCCCAGGAACAACCAAATACATGAGTTCGGGATGATCTCGTTCTTCCATTAGAAGACTGGTTCATCTTGCACAATATTTTTCCTCCACAGAACTGCAGAAACTTTTCTCAATTCTCTTGGTCCCCAGAAAATGCTGCTGATCAAACAGTGCTGCTTAAATGTTCAATAATCCAGTTATTCTCCAAAATCACAATCCATATTAAAATTTGTAATTTTGGATTGGAAATGAGCCCAAGAAAACTATTCCCTATTACCTTGTATTCATCAAACCCTTTGGAATATTTTTTCATGATCAGTTCTTCAGTATTGATAGACAGAAGCACTGATAAGATATTATATACCAGTTAAATGGACAGCTGGGTACAAAAAGCCATTATTCAAAGACATGCCAGTGGTGGCTGAGTATTGATGTGCGTACCCCAGAACTGCTACTGCAAAACATATCCTTCAACACCTTCATCAACAACCTGGAAAGCACAAAATTAAACTAAAGTTCCAGTTTCCCCAATGTGTTGTGTGGAGGCCAGGTGAATGCACAAACAACAAAAGAATAAACAAATCACAAGTTATGTGATTTGTGTACTGGACTCCATTGAAAGGAGTGAGGCAAGCAGATAGAAATTATTTCTTTTACTCATGGTGCGGCTGCTGCTGGAAGATGATGCCTGGTCTGGGACCCCCTTATTCCAAAAGGATGTCAAGAAACTGGAGAGGGTTCAGTGTAGGGCCACAGAGATGCTGAGCACAAACTGCACACGATGACCTGCGAGGTGAAGCTGAGGGAAATCTGCTTCTTCACCCTGGTGTAGAGGAAACTAAGTGGCCCTTTAATGCACAGCTTTGAAGGCTGTTAGAAACATAATGGGATAAAATTTTCTCACTACTTTCAAAGCCTAAAACAGGGCCCACAGACTGCAAATTGGAAGATTCAGATGGGGCATCAGGAATTTTTTACTGGGAACAAATCACCCAAGGAGGCTGAGAACTCTTGGAGATGTTCAAGACATGACTATATTCAAAGCTGTAGCTGATCTGCTTTGGTATTGTTTGTGACAGTCCCTCTTGAAATTCAGGTCTCCAATATTTTTATGATTCTGTAGTTTATTTTCAAGACATATTTTGTCTTATGCAATCCCATAAATACAGGGCTCAAAGAATTCACCCCAAAACAGTCATGATTGAAAGGAAAGGCGGCTTATAGAGTATCACATTGCTAATCAAAATTATCCAGGTGACAAACACTTCTTGATCAGCTTTTAGTTTGACAGAAGGTTTATTGAAGCCCATTTTTACAGATGTAATTCCTATGATTTGTCCTGCCAAATCAAGACAAGCTGTAGGAATTTTGGCTTGCAGAACTCAGTGAAATATGCAAAGATTTAATCTATCCTAATGCACCCTCACCTGACAAGTCTCTTAGGGCATTTTTTTGAGAGGTGGGAGTGAAATCAGCTCTGAAAAAACTTACAAGTTCAGTCTGTTACAGTTTAGCACATTCTGCCTTCACAGAAACAATTTCTGTGAGCCAAAATGCAAAACCAGAGGTGTGGTGATTACAAGAATATCTCTCTGAGGCATAAAATACAGCCAGAAAGCATTCATCATATAATTATCTCAGTGTGTTAGTTTCCATACTACTCTATAAAATGCGTTTTAACAAAAAAATGAGGTACAATTATTTTTATTTTTTTTTAATTTCAGGGGTGATTCAGTGCTCAACTGAGAATGTTAAAGCAATAAATTCCTAGCTACTGCCAAAGATCAGTGCTCTCTTTCAAAGATCACCAGCAAATGGAGCTTTGTCTTCATGTGAATACTCACAAAAACATTAGAGTCATTATTCCAATTATTAGAAGCTTAAAAATATTTTTGGACTGTTTCCTGTAAATCCCACACTCCACTTAGCTAGAGATTCTGCTCTGAACTTTTAAATTTTCTTTTAATTTTATTTTTTTCAAGAGTCATCTGAAAAAAAAAGTATTTTTTCTTAGCTTAAAAAAAACCAAGATAAAATGTAAGAAGCTTTCCTTATGAAAAAACACCATATATTGACTTCTCATAGACTTTTCAGAGCCCTGATTATAAATATCAGTGGCCATAAATGTTAAAGGTTAATGCTGTAATTGATTGCTGTGGCTGAAAGGTGTTTAACTTTAGGAATTACTAGGAAAAATTTATGTCTGCTGAGGTTAGATGAAAAGATCATAATGGTCCTGTCCTGTCTATAATCCTCAACTGAATCAATAGCATGAATGCCATATAAAAAAACCCTAAAGGAGAGAAAAACCCATTCTGAGTTAGATGAAAATGCAAATGTATATTACTTAGATACTGAGGAAAAGACTAAAAAAAAATATAAGTATTTTATAATACATCATATAATAAGATCATTAATAAAGAATTGGATTTAACATATTTGACATACAGATAAGTTTGACTTAAAGTGTGCTACTTTATAAACCACATCATCTTCCAGTCTGGACTGTTTTGGGGTGATTTTTTTTTATTATTAAAATATTAATTTTACTATCTGAATTCTTCACTGACAATGCAATAATGCCTACTTCAGCTTATTTTAGATCTCCTTCAGTTTATAAACCCTAAAAATTGTGAATGGTGTTGTTTACTCATATTTTATAATCAAACATCTTTCAGAAAGGTTGTGCTTTCTAGAACTCCTCTCACACTCCTACCCACACTTTGTCAACCATCCCATGACATACCACACGAGCATCCTATAGTCTAATGGGAATATTTCCTTTCCACAATCAAATTTATTTAGGTGTATCTGTGTATGCACTGGTTGCCCCATCAAGGACTGAATGATGTGTATGGACATGAGGGTGATTTTAAAATCGTATAGACATAAGAATACTGAACATATTTATGACCACACTGCAACTGATTGTCTCTCCCTGACAATTCTTTTATTATTGAGCCCTGGAATTCATATAATCACAGAATCATTTAGGTTGGAAAAGACCCCTATGATCATAGAGTTCCATTTTTGACCAATCACCACCTTGTCAATTGGACCAGAGCACTCTGTCATGTCCAGCTGTTTCTTGAACATCTCCAGGGATAGTGACTCCACCACCTCCCTGGGCAGCTCATTCCACATAAAAATATAGTGACGTGACTTCTTATTGTAGCAAAATGTAATGCCAAACCAGGGAATTCAAACGAGGGAGAGAAATCAAAGGTCATGTCCTAATTTTCCAAAGCAGTATTTTGGTACTCAGCAGTCAGTGCTTGAGAGAGGATTTAAGATATTTGAATTGAGAAAGATAATAATACGGAAATTTCAAAAATAAAGGGGGGAGTTAAAAAAAGGGAGGATGGGAAATGCTATAGGAATACATCTAAGGTAAATATTCTAAACAGAAGAATAAAGTATTTAACTCTTTCTATTACCAGAAGAATAAATAAGACTTTGTTTTATTTGTTAACTCTGAATGTGAATGCAAAGATGGACACTGGAACAGAGAGTGTGGGAAAGGCTTTATGAACATGGCAGCTACCATGATGGTGTAATACTGGTTTTTTGGCAAGAAAAAGTTTTACATAAGTATGTAATTACTGAATGTGCATCACTACTGCCACAACCTTTTCAGGAAGCACAACTTGATGTGGAAAAGCCACTTTGGGACATCAGCTCAAGTCACGTACAAAAAGGAGTCACCCACTTGTATTGTCAGTATACCTGTAATTCTGCTCTTTGGGAAATTATTTTTTTTTCCCCTTCTTTTTTTGGAACCTCCTACCTGCTCCTATATTTTACTACTCTGGGTTTGCAGCTTTTAGAATGGGTCAATGGAAATGTTTTCAATTAATTGCAACTGTGTGATGTGCTGCAATCATATTTGAAGATGACAAAGTGGCACATGCAAGACACATGGTCACGATTACACCAGAAGCCTTCCTCAGACCTGTGGAAAAATTTCTGTAATTTCTCAATTTTCTATTAAACTGACAACATTCTTCCACTCCCAATAAGTGGTACGCTGTTAGCTGTGAACAGTCACCCTTTCCAGTCACCCAAAGGTGACTCCCTTGACAAGTATTCCTACATGTTAAGAGAGTCCTTGATTGAAGTGGAATATTTAATACAGAGAACTTGAGTTATTATTATGTGGTTTCTATTCTGCGTGTAAGAGTGACACAGTATGGAGTAAAAATAAAACAATGTCCAAAACTAATAATTCTGTAATCCATCACAATGGAATACAAATTAAGAAAATATTACAATTACTGTATTTCAGGACTCAGTCCAGTTTGAGTTTGTGTACTTCAAGGGAGTTCAAACAGAAGTTTTCATTTGCTTGTGATAATTCAAACAGTCAGGTGATAGATGTTAGCCCAATTAACTTTTGGACACGATACACAAGTATGGAATTTTCCCAAGGTGTTTTTTGGCTCAATTTTTTTGTCTTTTGTGACACGTATGTCTCCTTTCACCACTTTAGACAAACATAAAAAGAAGACAAAGTCATTCTTTTTATTGACTCCTCCATCTGGTTTTTTTATTTCTCTCTCCCTGGCAAAATGGTGAAACTCTTTATTTCTTTTCTTTAAGTGCCACAGGGTATTACCCCTGCAATCTCAGAACCAGTGAACAATCAAGCTCACCCTCTAAAATCAGCTTGCCAATAGTGTCATTTACTTGCTTTTCAATGGTGTAATTTAATTCCCTTCATTCCAGGCAGAATCTGGAAATTTGTAACAAGGCAAGAATCTGAAGAAGAGAAATTACCAACTGTGGCAGACACAAACTCGGAGGCACAGAAGGGTTGAGTTCGGATGGGACCTCTGGGGGTCATAGGGTTCAGCCCATCTGTTCAAGCAGGGCCAGCTAGACCAGGTTGTCCAGAGCCATGTCCAGATGGCTTTTGAGTATCAGTCCTATCCGGTTATAAATATAACTGCATTGCAGAGGACTGAAGAAAAACACTATTTATAACAGCCAGAAAGCAGGAAAAGATAACAAGAAACAAAAGCCTAGGAAATGGTTAGTACGCTGTTGGAGGTTTTGAGATTCCCGCATAAATGTGTGAAAAAACTGTCTCAAGAGTTATAGAGTTACCACTGAAGTACTTATAGACTGGAGAAGATATTTCAGAGGTCAAGGGGTTTGTGTTGAATTAGAGGTGGTCTTCATTCAGAATTTATTTCCAATTAAGCCCTCCTCAAAGCCTGTACATAGATATGTTTGTATATACAGCTATAAAAGACTCAGATTTCCCTGTTTAATTTCAGTTTGCAAACAGTAGCAGGAAGTTTGACCACAGTCAATAATCAACTCAAGGCAAAGCTTCATAATACTCACTGTGAAAAAAGTTAACATACAGTAGCTATGACAGATGTAAATAAAATGTGTTCCATATTGTGAAGAGATAGTGTGGATGTGAAATTACAAATGTATGTCACCTTCTCCTTCTGGGACTGCACCCGGCTAGAGCAACCACATTTTGAGCACAATGTTCCATGAGGTCTTTCAGTTCCTGTAAATTAATAAATAGTATATATTAGTTTAATTACTATTTTTGTACAATATTTGTTAGATTGTAGCACATGACCAGGAAAAGGCAGATCCGAGAATTATATCCTTCTTTGTTTGAAGAAATTAAGTTAAATTTGTTGTTTCTCAAGGGAAGAAGTTCTCATTATCAGGGTATATACATGGCTTCCATGAGGATATTCAGCAGCTCTTTTTTTTTAATAGATTCTACGTCTAATTTTAGTGATTTGTGAGAAGGAAGAATGGCTTCCATCCCAATTCAAAAGACTATTTTATTCAATCAGAATTTAATTAATTTCTATGAACCAAGTAACTGGAGAGTATAAATTTCAGCAGACAATAAGTAACGTCCTTCTTGCCAGCCATCTTTCTGAATCACAAGTACCTCTTTAACAGAAGGAATCACCTTTCGCAGGCTCCCCAGGGCATCTTGGAGGAAAAGAAATTTTTAGTAAGTGCTTTAGGCTGTACATGCCCTATTTAGGGTTCTCATCCAGGATATTTAGGTAGTCATATGCTGAGAAGCAGCTTTCTCAAAAGGATGAAGTTCTGCCTTCATCTGGAATTTAAATAGTCAAAGAAACAAAAGATCACTGTCTTGGTGCTTGAGAGGTCTTAGGAATCTAGGTTGCACCATGTGAAATATTTTAAACCACCTCAAATGATTTCAACAAAGTTGAAAACTTGGCCCATGACAGGCCGAAGTGTCTAGTTCTATTTGATAAGTCTAAAGAGCAGGCAATAACACCTACAAAATGACTGTCTCTTTCTATAAAACTACTAGTCAGTGCTGCTTTTGTATGGATTTCTGATTGTCACAAAATCATCAAAGTGCTCATCATCCTACAGGCATTCTGGCTTTCCACTCCTTTTCCTTATGTCCCTAAATTGTCAAGATGTGATAGACTGGGGGGATAGGGCATGGCGCTTTGGAAAGGTTGTTCTTAAGGTATTGCAGGGTTTTGAAAGACCTGGACACCCTGGGAACATGAGTCAGATGGACTGGAGGGATTTGTGTTCTAGAAACAGATCAGTGGCTAGAGAAACATCCAGTCCTTGAACTCAAGATGTTTTCTCGGCATGCAGAATCAGTATGTAAATCCAAACACAGCTGCTTGGTGAGTGACCAGAAAGAGGGAACTTTAATTTCTCCTATGACAGTTTGGATATTCTTCACCAATCAAAGAGAGGTTGTTGTGATAAGCAATTTTCATAGCTTTATTTTTCAGGAAATTTTAAAGAAATATCATTATGGCTTGCTTCAAATAGACATTTTGGCATATAGAAAAAAAAGTAACAGTTTATTTTCAAAAGATTCTTCCTTCCTTCCTTCCTTCNTTAGAATAAAATGAACAGTATTATTTAATATCTTATTATTGAGTTTATATTTAAAAAATCACATATATAAAATTTAATATTGTAAGTAATTTAAATGTTAAAAAGTGTGATAGTTCTTAACAAGCTTTTGTTATTTTGCCAAAGTATTGTCTTTATATCAGTAATGCTTGGAAAAAATAGTACTAATACACAATAACAGGAATCAATAGTGAAACAGATTTTTTTTCATATTTGCTTTACAAACGTTTGAAATGTCAATGAAAATATTTAGAAGAGTTGACACTCTCAAAAGGCTTCATTGTTACATCGATACAAAAAAAGCAGCATAAAAAATATACATGGTTATGAGTGTCCAGCTCTGTGAATTTCATAGAGCCACAATTAAGAAGTGAATTTCAACAAAGTAAAATAGGGTAAATTATATAAGGTATCATTTACGAGGAATACTAATTTAATAAGAACTCCTCTTCTAAAAACATGGTTCTAGTTTAAGGGCGCAAAGACTTTGCACAAATTAACATTCCTGAAGTAGAACAGTTCTAGCTACTTTTTACAATTGGGAGAGTGCAAAAGTTCTTCTGAACCACAGAGGAATTGTGATAAACTGTGAAGTAAAGAAAAAGCACAGACCAGAAAAATATATAAAGATCTATATAATGGTTTCTTCTGATATTTATCCCAGTGAAAGTGTAATCGCAGATAATTTTCAGGAAAAATTTGGCTGAAATTATTATAGTATGATATTGGGTACACTTAAGGAATGTGTCATACCTCTGATGGTAATAAAGAAATAAATAATGAAGCCCAACAAATGTAAATCAAGTCCTGTTTATTGCAATTTTCTAATTTTTTTTCCTTCACGTGAAAAGGACCCAAAAATTAGGAACTGGCTCAGCCTTGCAGGTAAAATGTATCATTGCTCCAAATGCTTCAGGTGGGATAACCGCTGACAGTATCTTTAAACCCCTCCCATTCCTTAAGCTTTAGGAACAAAACTGAGCTTCTCACTTGCAAGATCCACGCTATACATTCTGTCTGTGTTCCCAACGTCTCGTGCTGCTGTGAAAGGCCAGGCTTTGCTGTTGGCTGAGCTCATCCATCTGGGAGGGAAGGGTCAGCTCCTCGGCTCCAACGTGCTCCTGCCACTCCTCCAGAGGTTGTCTGGGCATGACGAAGAGAAACAGCTGGGCCTAGGAATTAGGCAAAGAACTTTCTCTCTGGCCTTACACTAGTAATTGTCCTTTGCTAATAACAAAAACATTCAGACTGCAGCCCAGCAAGAAGAAAATCGAGTCCACTGTGCATTGGAAAAAACCCTCCCTGCAAAGACAAACATCTAAGCCCATAATGTGCAAATACATTTAAAAACAAACAAACATTTAAAAGTCAGGTTAAGTTTTTTGGCACTTTAAATGATCACTAGAAACATTAAATTTTTAGTACAGGAAGATAACACATTCCCCTACCTGCACCTAAAGCTTTTCCTCATAAAGAGTCATTAAATTTAAATCTAGCCCTGTGAAGTACTGTGCTTCCTGATAATAATATGATGGGATTAATTGCCAGGGACCACTAGAAATCTTCAAAGCTTGGAGTAGTCAGGAATCTGATTCTATTATGATCCCCCAAACCTTTTAAACACCAGACCTTGTGTGGCCCTCCAGATGATCTTTTGATAGTGCAAGACGCATTTACAAAGTAAAACTCCATAAGGATTTAAAGATGTGCCCTGTCCTTTATGTCCAGAGCACAGCCATGCCTGCTGTAGCCAATGCAGATCTTATACAGAATAATTGCGTCATAAAAATGTGTTTCTATATGTACTGTTAATTCTGTCAGCTCAAATAATAATGCAAATTCTAAATAATGTCACTACAACTCAGAAATAAATAGTAATTTTCATAGAAGTATCACATTTCAAAAAAGACAAAAAAATCTTTACTTATAATTCAGAAAACACAAAGTTCATCCTGCTAAATTAATTGATAAAATAATTATAATGTTAAAGAGATTCCATTTCAAAGTCCCTACAATCACACTCTTAGACTGATTGTAATTTATTTTAATATTTATTTTAATTAATTAATTTTAAATTAATTTTGACAATCGAATGTCAAAATTAACATGTCCTTTGCTTTTCTAATTACTATAATTTTAGTGTTTCAGAAATGCTCACAAAATTAAAATGATAGTAACTTCCATGGTAAAAATGATTGAACTTTGAATTTAGAGCAATATCACC
Organism: Pardalotus punctatus; assembly: GCA_013400915.1. NCBI lineage: Eukaryota > Metazoa > Chordata > Aves > Passeriformes > Pardalotidae > Pardalotus > Pardalotus punctatus. The sequence goes on from VZTX01013253.1 coordinate 2,067,211, forward strand.
CTAAAGAATTCCTTGTATGGTGTTTTTCAAGTTACCAAACAAGGAACTGTTAATTTTCATGGAGCAAATAATTTTAAATAACATTTGGGTGGATATTTGTTGACTCACTTAACGTGAGATGTCTATACCTCATTAAAATTTGAACTTGGTTCTTGTTTTCTATAGCTGTTGTACAGAAATCAGCAGTTTCACGGGACAATTAATTTACTTAACTCTAACTGTTGTCAGCAGTAGCAATTAAATATCACCTTAGAAGTGCTACAGGACACCACACTCAAGTGCCTGCCTTTGGTCAGATGATTTCTTCTGATTTATGTGAAAGCAGTTTCCAGAAACACCGAAAGTGTAGGATCCAGGATCCTGGTCCATGGTGCAAAGTGAATTCCCATAATGTGTAGACTGAGCCAGACAGAACAAGGATATATTTATGTTTGCTTTACACTTATAGAAGAACTTGTAAATTTCAAAGCTTCTATTAAAATTGATGGGAAGCAACTGCTTTTTCCCATCTCTCTACTTATATTCCCCCTTTATCCAAGTAATTTCCTCTCACTCTTACTCTTTGGGACGTTTGAATTTAGCTCCATGCTAACAGATATTAATAATCTCAAAAAAAATGCTGACCTCAGCTTTTCTTCCCTATCTCTCGGCCTGCCTGCCTGCTCACCCATGACTTTCTGCACAATTCAGGATCCCACCCTGAGATCCAGGCGATTTTTAGTTTTAAAAAGAAACAGGTGATGTTTTCATAGCTGAGCTGCATTAGAATTCAAAATAACCATGCTACATAAAATGAAGACTTCTAATTTTTGATGTTATTTAATACACAAGAAAAAATCTTTTGGATTAATATTTTTATGACTAGTTCCAGAATTGCTGACTGTGATCAGCTGTTTATCGGGTCAGGGGCTTTCATTTCTGGCTCTCTCCCATCTTTACTCCCTACCCTCAATCTGTTTCTAATGACTTGTTCTTTTTGGTTTTAAGTTTTAAATTGCTACAAGTGTTTAAAAGGGCATCTCTTTGGAGTAGTGTAGTCAATAAAACTCAAACCGATTTTCAAAGATGCATGGCAATATGAGTTTAAAAATGGAAAAATAAAAATAAAAGTTTGAGGGCTCATAAATCATAATGTTTGCCACATAAAGAATGGACAGGATGTTGTTCTTCTGGAAACTCCCTACCAAGGGATATTAATATAATCTCTAATATATGTTCCTCTGATTTTTTAATAGTTATAACAACACTATAAAACTGAAATAAGATTACAAGAAATACTTGAGGTGCTGGAGTGTGTCCAAAGAACAAAAAAGTTGGTGAAGGGTCTGGAGCACAAGTCTTAGGAAGAATGGCTGAGGGATGTGGGATCATTTATCCTGGAGAAAAGGAGGCTCAAGGGACACCCTACAGCTCTCATCAACTGCCTGAAAGGAGCTTCTAGCCAGGGGGGGTCAGGCTCTTCTCACAATTAACAGGAAATAGGACAAGAGTAAATGGCCTCTGATTGCACCAGGGAAGGTCTAGGTTGGATATCGGGATAAAATCAAGAGTTACCAAACACTGGAAAAGGTTGTCCAGGGACATGATTCAGTGCTGGACCTGGAAGTTCTGCATTAACAATTGACTCAATGATCTCAATGATCTACGATTCCATGAAATTGTGGATTTTTTTTTTTCCTTTTTTCTCCCCCCCCCTTTTTTTTTTTTTTTTCTTTCCACCAGAATAGAAATGAATTTGAAGAGCGACTGTATGGAAGATTTTTGATACAATTTTATTTGTACAGTGTTTTTCAAGAAAGTGATCATAACTATTTATCTAATTTCTCCATTAATACCAGTCACAGATTTATTTTCTGTTATCTCACTGAAGTAAAGGAGTACTTTGATTTTTAATACAAAACTGAGGCACACATGAATGCATGTGTAAGTCAAGAGTTCCAAAAGGAAATATTTTCCTTTAGAAAGTAATTTCATTTTTTTTGTAAGAAATATTTTTAATGGGCATTTAACAGCTTATCTTTCCAAAAGTTTTTTTTTTTTTCATTTTATAAAATGATTCAGTTAAATTTACAAGTGAAAATGTGAACTTTTGAATAATACTGGAAGGAAGAGAAAATCAAATATTTCAGACTGAAACAAGCAATTTCTTTATTATACAAAAATATAAAGGACAGAGAAACCTACTTTTTTATTTGGCTGAGTAGCATATATCAGGAAGGCACATCAGGCAAGAGTTAGGTGAACGTGCAGATACAATTGAGATACAATTTCTACTACCTCTTTCTATTTCTTTCCCACATGCTAGATTTATTTATTCATGCCTTAACTTTACATATCAACAGTGACTTATTTGCCATGCTATTTTTCTCCTCTGCCCATTAAAAAATCAGGGAATAAAGTAAGGAAATACAGCAGAAGAAAGAAGTTATACACCATGGGTTAAATTGTACAAGCTGCTCACTGGTTTTGGTAAGGTGCGTTTCAGAATGGATAAGGAAAGGTTTCTGTAATGCCAGAGTGTGGCAGTGGTCAGTGCTCACACAGCTCTGCTGCAGCCTCCTATCAACTACAGCTGATTGCTGCTTTGAACTTTGGTGTTTTTCTGTGCTGCCATCTGTTCTCAGGGAGGACAGCAGGAGGATCTCCTCCTTCTTCTTGAACATAACACATCACTGCCTTCCTGATTTTTTTCATTTTAACGAAGTTAACAACATCTCCAACAAAATACACTCCTGGAAAACAATGAGCAGCCCTTAGAGGAAATTTATAAACAGTATTTTAGTTTACATTCTCCGCTTGCCACTCACTTTGAGGATTTCCTTTCTATTTTTCTTATTTTTCTTTCCTCCTAATTGTCACAGAATCATAATCCCTTTCATGGGTCTTTACCTATTAGAAAATGATAAATAGATCACTGTTATCTCAAGGATAAGAATGATTTTCAATAAGTGTTGAACAGTTGGACAGCTCTGCTGGAAACAAACTCAGTCTAAATCTATCCCAGATGTATTCAATCTGACAGTAACTGTACAAACCTCAGAAAACAGTCCTTGTGCAGGGCTGCAGGGTTCAGCAGGGCTGCCTTGGGGAGTTCAGTGTGTTACTGTAACTGTTTGCTCTGGGCTCTACAGAGTTCATAAATCAGCACAGAAGAACATGGTGAAAGAAGATCTGTGATTACTTGGTTGAGAGAGATAACCCTATTCCTGTCATTTCACCTCCAGTGTCTTTTTTTTTTTTTTTCTTTATAAGGACTGGATTTACCCAGAAACATGTGCAAGATGCTGAAGTGTGTAATGATGAAAGAACAAAGCATGGGTTCTGTAATAGATTCTCATTATTATTTTGCTGGTTTAGGAGACATCACATGCAAAAATAATTTAAAAGTGTTTCAGGGAAAAATGTCTTAAAATAGGTATGTGAGTATTACAAACTAAAGGTTAATTTGTGTTTCTTCCTGTGAAACTAAGGAATGTAGTTTTAAGAATGGGCCACTAAAAGTCTATACTAAGGTAAATTATCATGAAATAAAATGTAATCTTCCAATCCTCCCAGTACTGCAAAACTTGAAGTTACACACACTGACACATCTTTCAAGTTCAAGTTTTATGGCATTGTGATGAAGCATTGTACCTACAAGGGAGAGATACAAAGATGATAGATACCAAGTTTCATTATTTGAATATGACTAGGGGGTAGTAGCAAGTATTGATTTAAATTTAGCACACTTATGACACAGAGTGTTTAAAACTCATTAAGTAATGATTTTGGGTAAAACCTATCAGGAAAAACATCAGCCTGTGTGCCAAAAATGTTGCATCAGAACCAAAAATACATGGGATTTTTTGTGTAAATATTTTCTTCTGATGTCCTTTTATTTCAGTTATTATAACTGGTATCTGAATTCAGTATTGAGTGTTTTCTCTGCTGTATTAATGTGCTATTAAGTCACCTTGCTAAAGGACATGGAAAATGAGATAAATCAGAAGACATCCTTTCTCAATTTGCAGCTCAACCAACATCTGACATTTTTTCTGATCCTGCAGGTGAGTTTTAGTTCTATTGGTGGTGCTCATTCCAGGGCCTTTTGAGTTAATGTTTCACACATGCAAAAAGATACAATCTCAAATGCATTGAATTTCATTTAAACTCACCATGGAGATCAAACAACATTTATTTTTCAAAGTAGTATGTTTAAAAAATATGATAACATGTTAAATCTAGTATGGGGGTGCCTCACATATTTTTTTCTTCTTTTATTGTAACATAATCTTTATGTAAAATGAAATGTGGGACCTTGCAAATGGAACAAATCAAAACAAGGTGTTGGGTAACTGATCAACATTCATTCAATAATAGAAAGAAAAAGAATAACATATGTGAATTATAATTAGACTTACGTGTTTACAATAAAAATTGTAAATAAGGTGCTATTGGCTTTATCAGTTCTTTGTAGTATGAAAAACTGTCCACACCTAACACTGTGCAGATTTGAGGCTGCTGTGCATGTCTGGTCCTACGTGTAATGAATTGAATATATTTTAATGTGAATATTTGCTCTCCTACAGGATGACAAGCAACAAGGAAGTGATCCTTCCCTTCTGCTCAGCACTGGTGAGACACATCTGGAGGACTCCATCCAGTTCTGGGTTCCCCAGCACAGGACAAACACTGACATACATCAGAGAAAATCCAATAAAGGCCAAAAAAAAAAAAAAAAAGAGATGGACTGGAGCATCTCTCCTAAGAGGAAATCCGGAGAGAACTGGGACCACATAGCCCAGAGACAAGAAGGCTCAGGGGGAGGCACGATGGAAAGAAGATGGAGCCAGGCTCTTTCCAGTGGTGCCTTGGGACAGGGCTAGAGTCAACAGGCACAAAGGGAAACAAGCACAGGAGGTTCTTTTTGAACATTATGGAACCTTTGTTCTGCGAGAGTGACAGCTCTGGAACAGATTGCCCAGGCAGGTTGTGCAGCATCCATGCTTGGAGGCGTTCCAAAGCTGCTTGTTCACAGTTCTGGGCAACCTGCTTCAGGTGGCCCTGATGAGGCAGGGAGAGTAAACAGAGGTACCTTCCAACCTCAACAATTTCATGATTCTCTGTGACCTTCATTAGGTTAATATTTTATCATTGTCTAAAACCTGAGATGGCCTGAAGATGACACCAATGACCACTAAACTTCTTCATGGGATACAAAGGTAAAAGATAAACTCTTGAAAAGCAGTAATGATGAACATATCCTTGAATACCAATAAAACTGCTATTTCCTTGAACGATTTCCTAGCCTTGAAATTTTCTTTCCAGGTTAACAAAAAGTCTTTAATAAAATTTAGGAATATTTTGTGAGTCTGTCATCAGCAACTATGCAAAATGTGAGTTATTATACAAGCATTGTTCAGACTTCAGTTGAGTTTTATGTGGTTTTTCACAGAAGATTAAAAAGAAAATCAACTTCTATTCATCCAAAAAAGGCACTTCCTTCATTAAAGACAAATGTGAACAACAAGTGTTTTGAACAGTTAATTTAACAATGCTAATGCTAATGCTAATGTGAGGTGAATACTAACAGAGATATGGAAGTAATTTTATATCTAGTTTATGACCTGGCTGCCTTCTAGTAACTAGCATAGCGATTGAGGGAACACTGCAGTCCACTGTCCATATTTCAAAATTCATTTAAGCTTTTTGTTATTTCATTCATCTACACATACTGTTTTTTGGTTGTTTTAAGAACAATCAAATCAAACATATGGTAATTCATCCTCAAAGAGCTCATATGCCATGTGCAATGGAATAAATTTACAACACTTATTGTTTCTAAGAGTTGCATTATTAATCCATCATGCACACACCAATAGATGTTTAATTTCAAATGTTCTAATGGTTTCGGGAAACGCAAATAACTTTTGGGTTTTATGGGAACAGTCACTGCTCACTGCTGACAAGAAATGAGACAGAAAATTCCATTTATTAGAATAAATGTCTCCCAGATTCAGGGATAACAAGATAATGAAGCTAAGACTTAACAATGCCTCCTTCATTCTTTATAATATTCTTTGCATGCTTATTTTATGTTTCAGGAAAAATAGAGGTTTTACAGATATCATCAGATATCTTTGTGCATTTTTTCAGAAATTTTGAAGGGAGAAATTAATAGTAGCAGCATAAATGCTCAAAGAATTCAGAAAAACTCTCTTAGAATGCTCAGAGAAGTTAAATGAGAATGTGAATAATGTGAAGTCCACCTTATCTTGTAATGGAAATGTACTGCAAATATTTCAACTCTTGTGCAGATATGGACAGATAAAGTTTCTGCTAACTAATAATTAACATTTATCTTAGAAGGAATTTCATAACCTTCCTTCAAACTAGGCACCGAAACTTTGGGAGGAGGAGGTAAATAGAAAATGAACATACTTTTAATGGAGTTTAACAAAGAAATTACTGTTGGTGAGGTTTTAGAACTTTTTTTAATTACATTGCCAGAGTTCAAAGCAAATTGAACATAGAGAAAGATTTCTTCTTGTTTTCGTGGACTTTTGATTTGGTCTGACATAATAAGAAATGTTTAAATAAGTGCAGATACTCCACTGTTAAACAGAAAGCAGTCGCAGGAGAATTTGAGCATTCTCAAGTTCAATATACAACTGGAGATAATTTTCATAGCCCATTTGAACAGAAATGTCTTTTTATTCTTTTCTTAATGGTAGCTTTTTTTTTTTCTTCTTCTTTTTGCTGTGCTTTTGTTGGGTTCTTTTTAGTTTGGGTGATTTTATTAATCTTTTAACTCATATTAAAAGAAGATGTAACTTTAATTGAATATGGAATTTGTTTGACTGGAAGCCACAGAATAGTCTTAGAAGACAGTGCTTGTTCTCAGAATTAGTTGCAGATTTCTTAATTTACTTTGGGAAAACAAGGTCATGTGTATCTTGGGGATAGAGATTCTGAATGCATATACTTAGAAATAATATTAAGGGTAACAACAGCAAAAAAAGAAAATTAAGGCATTTAAAAACAAACACTAATATTTATATGCTATGTTAGCAGATCTTTCAAATAGATGGTGAAGGCAATATTCCAGAATCCATTGAAAAAGAGAAGAAAAATCCAATTATTCGTTTCCTTATTTCAAGAATATTTATGGCCTCATTGTTTTTAATGAATCAAAACTATAGATGAAAAACTTGGACATGGTACAGAACTTCTGACTTTAAAGGGAGGATTTACTGATTCAGTCTTGATCTGTAACCAATGAAAATAATTCAAATTATATGTCCTCATTTTGACTTAAGAGTTTAAATAGTTTATCATTTGAACACTGGTTTAGCTGTTCTCTTAATTGTCTTCTTATTTTTTTTCATCACGTTTGTAAGTCAGAGATTGCATTTTTTAATTTTAAGGGATTTTTCAGAAACAGTAAAACAAACAAATATATATCACTGACTGTCTCACTCCAGGTGTAGAAAAAGTTCTGTAAACATTTTTTCAAGTGTCTCTTCTTTCCTGAAATTCTTCACTGAATGACTACTGAAAGCCTGTTATTCATTGAGATGGTAACCTGGAAAAAAAGAGTCAGGATCTAGATCTGGCTGTGAAATATAATTACTCAAGATGAGGGAACCTGCTGTTTGCATGTGTGTTTAGCCATTAAAAAGTTATTACACTCATGTTGGTTGTCAGTCGATAACACAAGGTTTCGGTGTGCTGGGGTATCCTATTAGTAACCCATAGAGCTTCCATTACCAACAGCCTACAAAAAGAGAGCAGACACAGGGCGGGACACACACTCCTTTGTTGGAGAGAAGACAAGAAGTGGTAGCCTCAATTTATATGCATCAACATAAAAATGTTTCATCTCTTCTTAGGGTTTTATAGATATAGATTTTATGAAGCATAATGCCTGAAATGCACTCTTCTGCAGATACATTGCCTTATTTCGTCTGTTCCTCTTTGATTATTCTTTGGATTTCTTTCTAACTTCTTCAGCCAAATGAAATGTTAACAAAACCTCCTTCTTCCCAAAGAAAATAATTGCACTCAAATTAGTGGGACATGAGGAATTCTGGGTAAGGTACTAATCTTTTGAGTACTCCTGTATTTAATTAGTTTTATGAAAAAATATTTCTGAGCTTATTATAATGAATTGCACATACAAGGGAAAATGTATGAGTGAGAAGTTGCAGTCAGGAACACATTTATTTGAGTCCATATTGTGTATTTTTTAAAGAAAACTTACATTCCATTAATGGAAAAAATAAGCACTTGTAAAATTAGAAATGCACAATATTATATAAAGCTGAGTTCAGGATAAAGAACTGACAGAATCACCAAAAAAAAAAGAAAAAAAAAAAGAAGAAACAAGGAATGGAACAAAAACAATTACTGTAAATTAAGTATTCTCAAGGGAGAAAATTATTTTGCAACCTACTCCAAACATACATACAAACAAACTGGGAAAAAATGTCTGGGAAAAATATGAAATGGAAATAAAATAAAAATATTTATTAGAGAATAGAAATTAGGAAATAATATAATCAATCACTTTAATTAGAGAAATCCCATATTTAAAGGCAGTGGCCATTTATATTGCCTCATTTTTTATTTTTCTTACACAGACATCCCCATTCCTTTTCAGAGTGATACAGTCAGTATTTTTTAGATTACATGAAATGAAATCACTCAGATGCACCCGATTGCACATAAAGTGTGCAGTTATGACCTTTGGGCTGTTGAGATCTTCCAAACATTCTTTGTGTGTAAGTGGGGTACTGATTTTTTCTCAGACTAGTTTAAACACTTCCTGAAACAACACAGAATGAAGAGCATGACTCAGACAAAATATCAGGTATTTACATTGCTCTGTGAGCAATTATTTCCATTTCAAATATCTGTTAAAAAATGAGCACTGCACCATTAGAAGGTATCACATTTATAAGGCGAGTAAAATGTTGTTAGAGTTTAATTACTGGCACACTTTAGAAAAGAATATAAGAAAACTGTGTTCATACTCTTTGGCCAGAATATAAAAATAATATTTTCAATAAATAGAATTGCTGCAATTTAGTTGGCTGTAGAATTTTCTAAAATGCCAGTGGAGCTAAGGTGTAAAAGAATTTTCAAACTGAATAAAACTTCTATGTTAAAAAAGAAAGCAAAAAGCCTTTACATCCAAAGTTTATTTCCCAGAAATACAACTCAGAGACCAAAGCTATTAATTCATCTCTTGCTACACCTGGCGTGCAGTTCTTCTGTTTGATAACTATTTCTGCCAAACTTATTCACTTCCTCAACTAATGCTAAATATTGAATTAAGGTATAACTGAAGCCTTGCCTATCAGTTAATTTCCCAGGGGGGAAGCCACCACAGCCTCGTCTCCAGGGCACAAGTCCACGTGCAGGAATTAAAAGGCGTTCCACAGCATGAGCTACCAAGTGACCTGTAACAACACATATGTTGTTCCCATATGTTTTTGAAATACTTTGTCCAGCTGCCTCAATGTGCACATTATGCTGGGACACAGCTGGCCAGCCTTCCGAGAGGGAAGCCAAAGCACATGGCTGCCCTCTCCTGACCCCTTAAATACATAGTGCTACCCTGAAAAACACACCTTGGCACTCAGCTTGTCATTACGTGGACTTCTGGATGGATAGGCTTTGCCTCCCTTGCAGAGGGAAGAATTGAGGGAATTCTTGTGTTAAAGTAGAGTTGGGTGCATGACAGAATGGACAGAAAGGACATTTGTTGTTTAGAAAGGGATGAAGTATATCCCACTGTGACTGTCAGCAAATGTTTGAGTAACTAAGATTTGTCTTGTGATACAATTTAGTCATCTGCTCTAAAACTTGTAAACTAGAACGTCTAAATTCTGTTTTCACCTCTACCACCCTTTTAAGATTTACAATGGGTCCAGTTGTGTAATTTAAGTGACCTTGATTTGAAAGAAAAAATTCTGAAAACTGACGCTACTCACCTTTGTGGGATGTAGGAACTCAGTAAGGAACACTAAGTAAGGATCACTCCAAAAAATTAAATCTGAGCATGACATTGTTGCTGAGGGGGAAAGGGTATCACTGATCCCTTTTTCAGAAAAAATTATTAGAGACTTTCTTGAATTCATCATCAGTTTGTAATTGATTAAATCAGTGTAATTGCTTTTATTCAGTGTTGTACCAGGTCTTCTCAGCTTTTGATCCTTCCTCTTCTCTACAGCTCCAAGTTCCTTCAGTGTCACTTCTTCTCACACATATGACTATTTCACTTATGCTTTCCCATTTGTTTAAACTTGGTATTTTAAACCCATTTATTCTGCCCATTGATGGCAAAATTGAGTACATTTTTCATTGGCTTCACTTTATATCCTTCCATTTTTTCCATATGACGGAGCTTGCCATAAGTAATGTACAATAGATAGGCTAGGAACTGTATTTACATTCCTCTATGAATGTTCTGGAGAGAATATAAAGTATAGGGCCAGAGATTCAAATTTCAAGGGTCATAACATACAGCATTCAGTGTTACTGCCCAGTAATTTACTCCAGATAGGCAAGAAGATATTAGACTGCTATACATGGCTTACCTGCTTATAGAGCTCATAAACACAGCTCATGAAATCATAGTTGGATAAAATAAGAAATTGTACTAATAAATAAATGGCATCAAAATCACAAACAAGGACTGCCTATAGCACATTCAAAATACCACTGACTATTCCTGTGTTTATTTTTATATATGGTGTAGTTTACTACAGCACTCTTTCAAGTTAGGTACTCTTTGAATACAAAATACAAAATGGTCTCTACAAAATATTGAAGCAACACAGTGAAAAATAATTTATTAAGGTGAAGCATCTCAGGATTTTGCCGAGGGTGCAACAAGGTATTTAATATTCAAGCCACATGCTGCAATTTCAAGCGTATGATTAACTTCCCACCCTTTCATTGTACTACTGACTTGTTTAATGGGAAGATGCATATTTGCATATTCTAATTATTGTTAAGTACAAAGCTTACTGACATCAGTGAGAGCCTTCTGACTGACTTCTACTGCTGCTGGTTCAGGCCCATCTGTGACTGGCTCAGTTTCCAAGATGGATTTTAGAAATATAGTAAATGTATAAAAAACCTTTCTTTTGATACAGATTACTGGAATTACATCTTGAGAATGGTAACAATCTACAGGATATCTCCCACAGGAGCTGAAGTGTATTATCCCCTGTAGGCTGCAGGTGTTGCCTACTCTAAAAAAAATGCTGATCAATATCCCATCTGTTTCTACAACACAAAAATCCAGATGCTCGTAACATTTTAAAACTCACTTTTAGCAGTCTTCCTTTTTCTTTGAAGTTTGTTTCTAAGACTTTGTGAGGTTATATTTCTAAATTAGGTTAACAGAAGATGAAAATTAAAATGGATCCAAGTGGAGAAACAGAATAGCTGTTCTTATCTAATGAACATATGTCTCTTAAAGAAATCTAATTGCTGTATTAAACATCTAGTAAATATAAATATTTTATTTTATATTTTTAACCATAATATAATTATAACTCCTAACTATGGATCTGTAAAACAGAAACACCTTAGAATATGGTTACTCATTCAGGCCATACTGTAGGAAGCAGTGAAATTGATAGCATATAATGGGGTATAAGATGGTAAATTATGATTTTGAAATATTTCCTCAGTCAAGTCACTGCTATTGTGACAATTTAGTAACACACACATTGACAGAAACTTGATAATTACATATTTACAAAATAAAATTCTGGAGTAAATCTAGAATCAGAGAGGAAAATGGAGGGGCCAGTGGGGCATCTTGAGACAGGTTTATTTTACACATATTGTTTTATTGTGGGAGACTGGTTCTATTATCACAATGATTCTACATAGAATTTACAACATTTTTACATTGTAATAGCATATGGAATTTAGATCACATAACTGCAGGTTATGCTGGGTGGTGGCCAACATGAACTGAGAGTTTCTAGCACAGGTATGACAAAAACTAAGAGCAAAGAAGGCAGAAAAAATTTTTTTAGAGATTTCTACAAATGGAGAAAAGTAAAGGTCTTTTGTTAGTGTCATAAGTTGAAGGTTACTGCATTAACCTGAGAGTGTTGGCCATATTTGTACTAAGAATTGAAGGAACAAAACCTGTTAACAAAGATAAAATATTGGTCAGGGCCATCTCTGCCAATGGGAGCAGGGATAGAAGTGATAACAGGAGCAGAGCAGTTTAGATTGGGTGTCCTATCTGTCAAGGTTTGACAACCCCAAAATGTGAGTGAGGTATTATCATAGGAAGGGAAAGGAATCAGCTGCCTCAGCAGTTGCCTCAGCAGAAGGCTGTAAAATGTCATTATATATGCATGAGAAATATGTATTACACACTGCTTGCTTGTGACTTTGTTTGTTGTTTTTTTTAAACTGCTGATATGGAATACACATAATTTATTGCATGTCCAAAATGTATCGCATCTTTCAGGACAATGAGCTATGACTGAGGAGTGACATTTTTTATTTCTTGCTCAGATCAATGATATATTGGAATTACCAGCAAGGATAAACCCCAGAATAAATCCACTTCAAAAGCTTACTTTTAACTTGGACTAATTGCTTCAAGGGAAAAGGGCATAACTGGTTTAATTTGACAGTATGTTTAATGTATGTATATGATTATAGACTGGCAGAATTGTTTCTCTCAAGTAGTCACTTTTTTCACTTTTCTCTTTTATTTTTATCCTTAGCTTTTCTAAGGTTTAAAAAATGAAGACTATTAAATGACATTTCTCAGAGCAGTTTACCATATACTTGATCAGCCTTATAACATTCTCTGAGCTAGCTGTTGAACAATATCAGCCCCAGCCTCTCGTTCTTGTGGCTGACCCTGAGTGACAAATGTTGGTGTAGATCCATCAGTTTGTGCAGAGACAAGGGACTTCTCTCTACAGTCTCGACCTTTGCTTTTCCAAAGGCAACATTACAACTTGTTTGTTTTTCAACCATAGCTCACACTAAGCAGAAAGCTACAGAAATAAAATTACATTCTTTTACCTTTTGAATGACAATGTGATATGGTGTGATGTATATAGATTTAGATACCATATATAGTGGGTAAAGTACCATAAATATTAGATAATGTCCCAAAGGTCTTATGTCTTTATTGTCACCAATATCTGAATACACTGTAAAAAGTTAAATCCAGATCACAGGAAGTATTATTGCTGTCTTAAAATGGGAGATATCCTTTAAAATTACTTTTTACTGTAATACTACATCATCAGTATGATGAGATAGACAATCCATGCCTGAATGTTACTTTTCAGATGAAACACAGGTCCAGCAAATAGACTGAAAAAAATGTTCCCAAAGGAAAAATAGATGCAGTAAATTGAGCTTTATTTTCTCCTTGAAGATTGTTTGCAGGCCTATTATAACTTTCGCAAAAGTAAAAAATAATGGTTTTCATTCTCATTTTAAAATATTGAATAATATTGTGAGGTTTTCTAAAAAGATATTTCTAAAACAAACCCCAAAACATTTTAAATCATTTAAAAAAAGTAAATTAAACATTTCTTCTCCAGAAAAACAAACTAAACCTAAACCAGTGCACTTACTAGAATATTAATTTTGAATTGTGAGGGAAAAAATATATTATATGAATGGATTCTGATTATTTTCAATGTGAAGGTAGTGCTAAATTGCAATGGAAGATGATTTCTGAGAAAAAAGTTTCTTAGATATAGCAATTGTGTTCAAAGGTGTCAGATGATTCAAGGCACATCTCTGCTAAGAAATGTTATTTCTAAGGACAATTTTCCTTATTTTTTTTCCCAGTTAGTGATGAATGATCAAAACACCCAGAGCACTACTATTTTCCTAGGAAACATTTTAGATAGCCCAAAGCACTCTCAAAAAATTCACTTCCTCTTTTAAGTTTTTCAGGTCATACATTTAATCTCTAAGTTGAAGCCACCAACTGGCCCCATACTCTTATTGTTTCTTTAGTTCATGTTTGCCATATCCACCTGCCAGTCATGTTCTACCTGTCTTCTCTCCATTTTTTTTTTGTATTAGGTGTAGCCATTCAGAATTTCTTATCAGGGTCAATCACATCAAAGCTTCATGCTGTCTTTATTAAGCAAAACAAAAAAGCAAAAGAAAAAGAAATGTCCTAATATTCCTTCAAATGCTAGGCAAATTAAGGAATTAAATTATTGCAGTGCTGCTAAGCATGGCTATTTCATAATCTCACTAGTTCCATCAATTTGGCACATACTATGTATGTTCTTTTATCAAGAAAATATATTTTTTGCATTATAGTTTTAACATGATGTTCCTCATGTCTAACAGTTACATTTATTGCATTAAAGAAATAAAGCCAAGTATTCTTTACAAAAGCTAAAATAAAATTGCACCTAAAATTAGTATTCAAACATTAGAAAGTCCTGTCTTGAAGAGTAATTGGAGAATAGCTTCCTGCGGAGAAATTTAACAAAGGGTTGCTTGAGCTCAAAATGGAAAAGTGTAATATTTCATTGGCCTGGACGACAACATATAATATTCATAGTTTTAAAACTTAATATGGTTCTCTAATTCAATACAGATGCTTGTAACAAGTCTCTCAGTGTCTGAGTGACACAATTAACATTTTGCTTGTTAGCTAAAAATCTTAATAATTGCTTCACTTATTCATCCCAGGCTGATGAATACTGAAATAGTTCCTGCTTTAAACTTGACCTTTCCTTTCAGTCATTAGTCATTTTTATTAATAACCAAGTGTATCACAAATATGTCTTTCATCTTGTATATGTGTGAGGTTAAGCTGTAGAATTCTCAGTAAGAATGTTTATTTCTTTAAATGTGCATTAACTAATGAAGTGCCGCACACAATACTTTCGTAGCATGTGACACACTGAATGAGAAAACACTTAAGTCCATCACTTCTTAGAAAATGAGAAAGATTCAGACTCCCTAGATTCCATCTGTATTGGGATTTATGTGGAATAGAAACACCAAAAATATACAAGGTACACTTTGCACTTCTAGTGGTACCTAGGGGTTAATACGCTCATTTTGAGACATGATTCTGTTTCTCTCCACAGAGGTACAAGCACTGGGTGGGACCAGCCTTAGGTGTGGTTCCAGCTATTGACGCTTTGGCAGACTGAGTTCTTGGAGGGGGAAACAAGATGTAGACCCCCTCTCGCCCCAGTGAGGTAACCTATCTCACTGAGACACAGAACTGATATTTCTATCTTCAGGTGTCTGGAAAGAGATAGCTCTAAGACCTCAGAATAATTCTGAATTATGAAGGAAGGGTTGGACTACAGAGGTTTTATCAAGGTACTCTACATTTTAAAAAGGACAGCCCACACCTGTTACCATGTTGGTGTGTTTTTTTGTAATGTTCTAATTATAACTTAGTCAGTATTCTGCTGAAGTCTCCTTACTGAGAACTTTAAAGTCAGAAAGCAGTCAAAAAGAGACATAAGCGTTGACTCACTTTACACAACCAGGAGACAGAATAGAGATCCATACGGAATAAATTTTATGCCCAGATTAATACAGGTGAGATATTATTCTGAACATCTAAAATAGGCCACCTGAATCTGAGTTTTATTTCTAATTAAACATTTGTTTTCAATGCATCTTACGAATATCTTTACAAAAGTAATGCCATTTGTGTATGGCATAAAAATAGGATTTTAATCTCATATCAAAGGCCTTCTGTATAAATTGAAACCAAATATGTGTGTTTTTAATGTATTGTGGGAAAATGGGCAAAAACTTCTAGTTCTGCTAGCAATACTACACATTACAGTAAAAGGAAGATATGAAGAAAAATTTCCTTTAATGAGCCTGTAGATACAGAAATAGTAAGAAATATTACCCCATCTGAATTACCCAAACAGTTTTAAATTGCCCAATTTAAAGCTTGTCCAGAAGCCAAGTTTAACATCTTATGTACTCCCGCAAGCAGTGATTTTTTAATGATCAAAGGTGTTTGACTTCATTTTGATGATTTACTTATAGTATGTCATGCCCCAACAGCATTGTGGGTCAGAGATGCAGTATGAGTTCACAAAGGATTAAACTACTCAATTGCTCATGCTATTTCCCCTTCATTTAAATCTTCTTTCCAGAAATACACCAGCCTAAGAAATATTAAACTTGAGATTATATGACTTTGATAAATTATCTGAGAATTCACAGTACCTATTCCATTCCATATAGTGGTGCAGACACCAATTACAATAAGAACAAATATCTATGTGTATATATATGTGTATATATGCCTGTGTATGCATGCTTATGTATAAGGAGCTCATCTCCACCCTTCAGCTATTCTCACATACTTCTTTCATATCAGGTGCTTCTGTTTTCTTATAAAGTTATCACTTGCATTTCTGTAGCTATGCCGGGTAAGGAAGACAAACTTAGGGTTAGAGGGAGTTCTATCAAACATTATTTCTTACGTTTGAATGGTAACCTAGCATTTTTCTTTTAAAGTCAGGTAACAAGCATGATTGGATGGACCTGCAAGTTTTGAAAATATAGTAAATATTTTCCAATGAAGTGGCAGCAAAAGTGCTTTTGCTATAATTGAATGTGAAGGCATATTTAACAACTTTTAGCTGGTAAAGTGTTAATGGCTTGTATAAGGCCAGTTCTTTTTGATTGAGTAACTCATTGTGTCATCTATTCCCTGTCATTGGTATAACTTAATATCAAAGTCATATAATTTGCAGCAGATTCACAGTTTTCATATGAGATTACAAAAGACTGAAAATAATATTTTGTTTTCCTTTAGAGAATTCTGTTTCATACCATGAAATTGAGAAGAATCTATATTGATTTTAACATAAATTAGAATGATTTCTTTTATTTGCAACCTGGAGTGTCCAGTAGAGACATGGAACTTTCATGATCCCTGGCAATTCAACAACCACTATTGGCCTTGAGGCAATTGAAGCAGTATGTGTGTGGAGAGTTAACAAGCCACAGGGGACCTGGAACATGAGCAAAGGCATAACCATCACAACAAGCTCATGTTTTCTTACAGCCAGCTTGCTGTTGTAAGGTCATAGGCTGTAAAGCTGTGGTTAGAAAGAAAAATTAGTCATGAAAACAGCATAACCCAGTGGGGATTCATAATACATGAATCAAGCCCAATTTTTGTTTGCTTAAAAGAAGCTGGCTTTAAAAAAACAACCCTTCTTAATAGCATCCTAGTGGCATAAACCCATGTTTGGGAGGGTTTCTGTCAAGTGTACCATGATAACTAATTCCAGTTAGAAGATATGACAGTCCAAAAATAAGAATAATAGAGAGGAATTCATTGCTAAGGACACTCTAATTCACTCAGGAAAACACCCACACCTAGTAGGAGAAACTATGTTGGCTTCCTCAGAAAGCCACAAACCTTTCTGAATGCAATTTTTTTCATGGGGTGGTGTCCACTGCAAAAGGAAGTGCAGAATTCTATAGAATTTAACAGCTGTCAAAGAGTTGTCAGAACATAAAGCTGGTAGCAATTTGGGATATCTATATAAATGTGAAAATGGGGTGTTACTGAGGTACCTACCCCATGATGATTCACTGCCATTAACACCTAAGGTAAACACAACTAAACCAAGAGGCATCAACTGCTCATACTTTTAAGATGAGAAATGAGGACTTGGGAAGCAAAAAGCAGCACAAACCAGAAATCTGTTACTTGTTACAGGGTATCAGCCTGACACCAGTTCTAGGAGTTGTGTCTCAAGGATATTCCTGGGATGGAAATACTAAGACAGCAAAGGCAGCAACAGAGCAACTGTCACTCTTATCAATGCAAAATCTAGGAAAGAATAGCTGGGATGAAAACACCGGAGCAAAGCCTGATAAGCAGATTGTGCATTTAAAATTCAGGTATTACATGACAGCAGAAGAAATGTCTGGAGAGTTGATTTGGTAGGAGTCCAAAGCAGTAGATTTCCTTCACTTTTGCATGTTCAAATTTCTGTTGCACAACTCTTAAATTGAACCACAGTCATGATTTTATTAAACAAAGATACACATCAGCCCAAAGGATAACACCTGTGAGTAACTGTTGAAAGAACTGTTCAGTGTAATGAGAAGGTGGATTGAATGAGACACCACAAATAAATGAAGATTAGTCAGCAAAAGAAGTCAGCTGTTATCCACACCCTGAGAACAAGACAAAGGTGTAAGGATATGTGAAAGGAGACTGAGATTAAAGAAATTAATAAACTATTTTCTAATAGAAAAATAGATAGTATTGGAATAATTTACCTAGAAAAGTTACTGAACTTCTATTGCTTAAGTATGTAAGACTGGACTGGAACAATGCCCTTTGGAACAACCTTGCTAAAGTCAGAGTAGATGACCTATCAGATATCTCCTAGGTGCTTTCTATTTATTTGAGGTTAAATACAGAGAAGGATAAGTTAAAACTGCACAGGGTTGATACACTAATTAAGTCTGTGTTGAAGATACAATATGGATACAAGCAAATTAATTATTTTATTTTCCTGGATGACAGGTAAGAGCCATAGCACTGCAATGGGCAAATCCATATTCAAAAGATTTTCAGCTGCCCAGGAAAGTGTAGGTGCCATGCTGAGAATCTTTCTTTGAGAACAACAGAGCTTCAGGTAACAGTACCAAGGAATGGATTACACCAAAGAGAATGACAGTGCCTGGAAACCAAGGTTTTCTTTATCATTCTCAGTGGGACTCTTTGACACAGAGAAATAGAATTCAGAAGGGCCATGGGCAGATGCACCACCATTTCATAACCTAGAAATAAGAATGCCCTCTTGTACTATTTTGAATTACTGAGTATGGAACTACCTACCAAAGATTTGGAAATGTTAATATCATCTAATAAAAGATGGTTAGAAGAGCAAAACAACAAAATCCTTTTTCTTTCTTTAGCTGTAAGCCCATCTAAAAACTACAGCATGAAATATTTTCCCCACAAGTTTCTGCTAGCTTTTATTATTTTTTACAAATAATGTTTACTAGAGAAGATGATTATAATAACTTCAAACATTTCTTTAAGAATATTAAATTGTTAGCATATATTCACAATATTACGAATGTACTGATAAATAAAATTCAAATGTTTTTCTTCTAAGGGCCATAGAATTATTGTTTCCTTTATAAATTTTGATGTCTAGAAAATTTCTTAAAGGAATGGGAAAAGCATAGAGGTCAATGAGCAAGGTTCTTCATAAGAGCATGAAACAAAGAAAACACAAATAAATAATTTCAGGGAAAAAAAAACGAAAAAATATTGCAACTGAATAGCTCAGACCTTTTTTTGTTATTTTATAAGCTTTATGCAACAGTACATTAAACTATTAGAAAAAGGCACTTAAAATTCTATTCTTACTGCAATAAAATCAGAAGTCCAGTAGAATGTTACCCATCACATACTCTGAGCTTCTGATATTGTTGCAGAAATGTCTACCATCTACCTTTGCAATAGTGCTGGAGGTTCCGCCATTGCCACATACCTATGGAATATTTTTTTCCTCTTGCAAATAGGACTAATAATACCAATTTCCTTCATTAATTCTAGGAAGCATTGTAACTGTAAGGTTATTACCACGTGCTTAGCTGTATTGATTCATTCTTTTAGAATCACAGAAGCTGTAGTGGTTAAATATTATTCATTTTGATCTCTCTTAAAATGAAGGCCTCATGGGTATATCTAAGTTCATGATGTAAATTGAATAACTATAGCAAATGATCTTAAATGCTTCAGATAAAGTACATTAGGCTTGCAGAGATTTATTCATCAGTATTCATAATTCAGCGGAATAGATTGTTAGAAAGCTAATGAAAAGCTTCTTATCTTTATGTTGAATGGATTTACTAAAAGCCTAACAGAGATTGAATTTGTCTAACTCCCAGCAATTTATTCAAGGAGCGTTGCTATTCCTATTAAGCAACACATTATAACAAATAGCTACAGGATATTAATATTTCTTAAGCAGTTCAATAGAGGAGATACTATGAGAAATAAAGCTTTTTTTGAAATGTAGTGGAGTAAACAGAGTTCAAATTCAGGAGGACTGAAGAAAGGAGTTGGCTACAGAAAACTTAGAAAAGTGATAAGGACACTAACACAGACTCTAATTTCCTTTAAAAACATTCTATGGAATAAAGGAGCAATCTCAGTGAATTTCTATAATTCATTTTCCAGGGCTGTACTTATTTCCATTATAACCTTGGTTTTAAAGAAAATATAATAAAATAAACCAAACTGTAGGTCTCTGCACAAAACTGCCATATAAAAGCTCACCCTGGGAATCCACCTTATAATTTATTTTTTAAAAATATTAGATTTTCACAATAAATCAAGATGAACATGTTAATTATTGTTTTTAAGTGTATGACTAATTTTCAGTACATTCTATTTTCCAGTAAGGAACCATCTTGAAAGAAACTTGATAGTGGGATAAGCTTGAGCATCCATTGTTTGGAAATCAGCCCTTACAGGAATGCTGACACCGAGAACCTAACACTAGATAAACTCCAAACAGCTCAGCCAGCAATTTTTATTACAGATGACCTATTTGTCAATGTGAAGAAGATATATTATGCATGCATTTCTTATCAGTGCATGAACCCATACAAAAGACATAGCAATGGAATGATTAAGCATTAAGAGTAGGCTGTGACTATATTGGCTAATTTTGGATCAGCAGCCTGATCTCAAGTAGTGCAATAAGGTTGAAAAGGAGGATATAAGATTTTTAGGTTCATTGGATGATAGGTGTATTATCCAAAAGAATAATCTTATTTATTTATTGTATTTTACAGAAAAAAAAAATAAAAATCATGTATTACAGTCAGATTAAAATAACAGGAAAGAATGGGCCGATGAATAGGAGGCCTCAGTCTTCCCCTTTTGATGCTGTATTTCACTGTCACACTGGAAATTACCTGTACCTGATGCCCTACAAACTTGCCTGCTAGTGAGTTATTCAGCATAGGAAAAGTGCGTCCTCATTTCATGAATTACACATCATCTCACCACATAACCCAGAACAGAGTGAACATTTCCATATTACAGTTTCCAAATGTATGGGTCATAGTCTTCTACTGAAATTTAGACTGCTTCCATCGTGGACATTTTTAAGATTCTTCAGTCTTGTTTTTATAGTTCGGGTTCTAGTTCTTTCTGTGGCAAATGCTGGGATTGTAGCATCATCAAATCTATGACTCTCCAGTTTGGAGACAAGGATGGGAGAGTGTCAAATGCTTTATACAAGTCCAGGTAGATGATCAGTTGCTCTTTGAGGAGACAATCTTTGGATAATGACCTGCTTTCTTGGGGCCCTCTTTTCTCCAGGGCTTTATCTCACAGTAGCCTACCAAGTAGATCCCTAAAGAGGCCAAAATCTGCTCTACTGAAGTTCAGGGCAGTGAGATTTGTTGGTCAACCTCCTCCTTGAACTCCACCATTTCTTGGCAAACTGCAGCCAAGGCTGCCCTTGAGCTTCACACTCCCCCCAGGCCCTCCTTGTTGATGAGAGCAAAGTCCACCACAACACCTCTAATCCTTGGATTCTCTATCACTGGGAGACTGATCAATTATCAGTTATCATCCATAGGTTCCAGGAACCTCCTTGGATGCTTATTCCCTGCTGTGTTTTCCCTCCAACAGATATCAGGGTTGTTGAAGCTCCCCATGAGGATGAGGGCTTGTGAACGTGAGTCTGCTCCTACCTGTCCATAGAGGGACTCATCCACTTGGGCTTTCTGCAACAGCTCAGCAGAACCCCCCTATAACGGCACCCTGTCCTTACCCTCTCCTTAATCCTGACCCATAAACTGTCAAGGAAACAGGTAAGGGTTTAGTGGAAAATATGCTGCTGATGGCATCAGTGAGACAATAAGCAACTTATTCTCATAAAGATACATTGAGTGGGACCCAGAGACGGGCACAAAATTACACAATTTTCAAAACTGAGTAGTTGGGTTGACTAGCCATGACAGAAATACAATGTAATGGAACAGGTCATTCAACACTTCTTTTAAAATAAAGGTAACCTTTTACTTCACAGAAGGACACATACAGATGTAAACTTAAAATGTAAATTGATCTAAACAGAAGTGAAAAACTAGTAATGAAAGGGATAAAGCAGATACTAAAGCTCACTTTGATATAAAATGATATTTTTCATGGAGCATTATAAATAATTATCACCCAACCCTCCTTCAGAGATTTAGGCCAGCACTCACACAGTATTGTGATGGTGGAGGAAAGTATTAGCTTATCATTGTAGCACAGTGATGACAGATGTACATTCCAGCCCACTCTGAATTGCTAATAGAATTACACACTGAGTCAAAGCACAGGGAGTGATATTTTCCTTATGTAGCATTATTGATATTATACGCAGAATGCTGTATGAAACATGCAAAACATTGTTAATGCTCCAGTGCAAAACATGAGATAGCAAGTATCCTGTCATAAAAGCAGGATTATAATTCCGTTAGAGGTTTAAGAGAAGCGGATACAATAAAAATATTAAAGAGAAAAATACATAAGGATGTAAATGTAGAGCCTAGCCAAGACATAACAAATAGATTCAAGATTTGCTTTTATGTATTTAATAAACTATGTGGGAAATAGGTTGAAATGGTACAAAAAAGATTGAAAAATTACATTAAGTCATGAGCACTGTATGTTTACTTTCAAGTTGAGACTAATATGCCCCTGGAAAGAGATCTCCAAATATTATTACTAAAAGTTATTCACTGCTTGCCTAATTTTAGAATACAGACATGGGGAGAAGCACAAAGAATACAAGTTAGTGGGGCAAACTGCAGAACTTTGAACTTACTGATCTCCTCAGATGTGCCTGGGATGTGGATCAGGCCCAGTGAGGGGGATCAGTGTCAGACCTGCCCTGGGAAAGCCAGGCAGGGCAGCGGGAACAGGGATGAGATGAGGTCAGAGCAGGCTGGTCAGCAGCATCAGGGTGACGTGGCCAAGGGTACAGCTCAGGTGAGCCCCAAGAGCATCAGCTGGAAATTTCTACCCCTCAGTGAGGCTTGGCCATCACTGAGGGCTGTATATTTATTATTTTATTGACTTTCAAGGTTATCAGCCTTCTTTAAAGTGCAATCAAGTTATAATATACACTAAATGCTATGTTAATATTATTAAAAGAAATTAATTCAGCATGAACACACTCCACATCAGAATCCTACTAGTTTACATCAAGGGATATCTGGAAGTTTTAAGGCTGCAGAGTATCTAAGTTGCACAAACAAAGTTAGCACACTTTGCCCACATGTTGCATTCCTCTGATACTCTGGTTGAGTTTCTGTTTCTAAAATGCCTTCCAGATGCCATCACTGCTATTACAGATCTAATCCAAGTTTAGAATACCTAAACTGGAAAAAAACAAAAAAGAGAAAAAGGAAAAAAAAGAAAAATCTGTATAATCAATTCTTCCAAGACTGAGGTAATCATTTGGGAACAATGTTTAAGACTTTCTTACATTTATACTTACTGAAATATAAAATCCAAGAAGCAAAAGACCTGCTTTATCAGGATTTTATGATGATTTGATATGTGTTTATACTATTTTATGGACATATATAGTCCCTCTCACTGAAAAGTAGAGATTTTAGAGTTTGGATTTGTTCATAAAATAGCAGTTAATAAAGTTTAAAAGCATATTTCCTTACAATGGAAATTAAATAAGGAATAGGAGATTTTTACTTGTTTCCGTAGCTGATAAAATAAATGCAATACTGTTCAGTTACAATTATGTTTTCAGTCTTATAAATTGCATTTACAACTGAGCTTCACCAATATGTTGGGTTGATAGTGCAGCCACATATCAAAGTGGTGTCATCAGATGTCTGTAAGAATGATGCTGACTCTTGGAAACAGATGAATAACCACAGATTTATTTATTCTCAAATTAACTAAAAGCAAAGAAATCAATATGCTATAACACCAGACTTTTCAAAGGAACAATATAAACACCCAATGCGAGTTACATTGTGAAATTATGCAAAAATATTTGTATATATTAATTAAAGATATACTTCTTGGACAAAATAGCAATGTTTTTGTGTACAGGAGTTACTCCAAACTTCTCCTCTGCACAATAATTATGCATAATGAAGCATATTTGAAAATGTCTTGTCTTGTACTGATAAGGCAAGTTTCTATAGCAAAGTGCTATGTAAAAGAAGAAAACTGTTTCATACACTTTATTGTAGAATTAAATTTTAAGACATAAGAATGTTTTGAGAAATTAATCCTTCTATTTCATTATAGTAATATGGCATAATTATTCTTCCTACTTGTGATCATAATGGTTACATGAGAGGTTACATCCCCTTTTATTGAACAGATAGGAAATTACTGCTTTCTGTCTGCACAGTAAAAGCCTGCAGACCACACAAATTCAAGTCACACAGTATAAACAAGAAGAATCTGCACAGAAATCTTAATATTTGAGCTGCTGTAAGTAAAGCCATGGATCAGATGGCGCCACTTAGTATTTTACATCAGGCCAGGCAAACAAAGGGAGATATATAGTTTCAGTATTCTTTTTTGTCAAAGGAAGGTTAGTGCTACAAGAGCTTCAGAAAAGCCAAACTGATGATACATAGCAGTTTGTTTAATCAAAAGTACTTGGAATGTTTAGTATAGAAAAGGACTAGAAACCTTCCCTTTTGCAGCAGCTGGAGTCACCTAAGCATGAATGATTACCTATCTAGGACATGTCCTCCTTGTCTCATAGATGTCTGTGATAACACTGGATAAATCACCACTCGATAAGACACTCTGTGACCCAGTGACCCAATTGCAGCCTTCCAGTACCTGAAGGGAGCCTACAAAAAAGACGAAGAGGAACATTTTACAAAAAGCATGTGAGAGGACAAGGGGGAATGGTTTTAAACTGAAAGAAAGTAGATTTAGATTAGATAGATGTTAGAAATAAATCCTTTACTGTGAGAGTGGTGAGGTACTGGAAGAAGTTGCCCAGAGAAGGTGTGGCTGTTCCATCCCTGGATGTGTTCAAGGCCAGGCTGGATGGAGCTCTGAGGAACCTGGTCTAGTTCAAGGTGTTGCTGTCCATGGCAGGGGGATTGGAACTAGATGATCTTGAAGATTCCTTCCAACCCAGCTCTTTCTATGGTTCTATGACATATATGCACATGTATTAAATTATTAAGTCTATTAAAATCCATTGGTGAAATATACATAGTTTTTTCCATTTTCTTCATATCTTATTTTTAATAAGACAAAGACTGTAGTGAACTTTATCTAATCAACAGTGCTGCTACTATTTTTATGTTGCTGCCCATGTTTATCTGTTCATATTGTGCATATGTCTCTACAGCAGCACTTCTGTTGGGCAAATGCAAGCTCTTACAATCAAAGCTGAACCTGATTTTATTGCACAGAGTTCAAGTAGTGTCCATGTATACGTGAGCATGACGTGACTGCAGGACTGACATTGTCAATTTGAAGCACAGGCCTTCTTGAACAGACTAACACACTGTCATTACGGATCAGTATTTCAAAGGACTAGATACAGCTCTTACACTGTCATGGTTGTCTTTGACTTGCATTAGCCTTAACCTTCACAATATATGAAAGGCATTGGATATCACATCAGGTAGTATATGTCTGTATAGTAAGTAGCATATTCAACCAGCAAGAGGCCTTAAAAAACCCAGACTCACCAAAACAAAACAAAACAAAACAAAACAAAACAATAATAAGAACAAAACCTACTTTTTCATAATGGATCAGGAAAATAAGCGGTCATTAAGCAGATGAAGATGTTATACTGAAGTCCATAAAGTGGAACAAAAGAGTTTTCAGCAAGAAAATTTTCATGCACTTTATTTCTCTAATGAAATTGCTTCCAGATTATAAGATGTGAGGAAAAAAACCCTAAACCAAACAACAAAACAACAAAAAGCAAGGTGCATGACTTTCATAGTTCTGCAGAATTTGTTTTTTATTGTCAGTTTTAATAGAAAACTTGTGTTTTACCCAACGTTAAGCATTATTAAGCAGCCTTCTATCCTTAGTTCACCCTTCAAAATCTGAGCTCTTTGGACTAGGGTTCTCATACAGGCCTCTTGTCATCTTCTCATAATAAGAAGCTTATATTTCCTGACATAGAATTAGACAATTCCTCTAAGTGATAATTCCAAAATACTTCACTTTCCACATTAAATGGATAATTTTTTAACACTTGAAAACAGTGTTTGGAATTTTTTACCATTTTGAATTTACCAGCACTCACTTATTTTATTATCTTGTGGAGGTAAATATAACTCCTCTGTCCATTTCTTAAACCTCTAGTGGAAAACTCAGAATGGGCTTGCTTACACTTCTGCTGTTAGTGGTCAGCACTGAAATGCAAAGCCTGGGTTTTATGGGCGCTGAGCTCCAACAGTCTTCACAGATATCAGGAGACACTGAAATTTATCTGGTTTTGAAAAATATCTGGAACCAGCCTACCAAATTATTGTGTCTAACTGTAGTCACCCATCTTCAAAGTGCAACCAAGGACATTTAAAACTGCACACTAAAGATATTATGTAAACAAAATGAGAGAGGCAGGGAAAATTAAGATAGCAATTGCAATGTTGTAGCCCTGGGGCACAAAAATTAGGAAAGTAACTTTTGGACCGAGACAGAAAATGTAACCAAACAAATGTCACTGTAAAAGTGACTCACATACAAAGCCTGGTATGAGTGAATAGTGACAGTGAAGGGCTTGCTGACAACTTTCTGTAATTTAATTATTCCAAGATGTTCTCATGTGCATGTTACATAATGTGGTTAGAATGGGAGGGGGAGGAGAAAGTGTTTTTTGTTTTTTTTTTAATTGGCAATTGTTGTAGATATTGTGCTTCTGCCCCTAAATGAGCTGATTCTAATCTTATGCTGCCTCTTTTATGTAATATCATAATACAAATTACCTTTATTATGCGTCTACAGTGACTTCATTCTGCAAATGGATAAACCCTACTTGCAGCTCTCCTTTCCAATAGGGTTTGTGACTAGACCAGAGGTACATGTTGGGATACTACCAGAGGACAGACACATGTTGGAATGCTATCACTTCACATTTTTTCCCTTCTGTTACACACATGCACACAGCCATATGAGCATTATCTCTTCCCAGAGTAACAGAGACAACATGTGTATTGGATCTGTTTCAAGCTTCAAAAACAATGACAGAGGAGCAAGTTCAAACCAGCAAACATCATACCTAAATTTGAGTTCTTATTTTTATACTGAATATAGTAACACATAATTATTATTTTTTGAGCACAGTGAAAGCCACTAAGTATTAAAACCCTTGGGGTGTCTCTTTATCTTTTTTTAATGAACTTCAAAAGACCCCAAACCATTATTGGGTAACTGAAGCCTACATTTTGTTATGTGAGATGGAACAAAATAATATAGATATCTTTCCATATATTAGTAGCCTTACAGAAGATTTATTGACTGAGTTGAATGAAATTAAAGGAATTAATTCTAAATAGTGATGACTACTAAATATGACAGTGAAATCTAACCAGTTTATGGTTGTTTTCCAGAGTGACTGAACCTAATTACTTCTTCTTTTTAGCTTATTGTAACAATAGCAGTATTTTTTTCCATATCAAAACCTGAGTGGTAGTTCAGGACCCTTTATAAAGGAATGTGGGTTAGGGTCACTGCAACACCTTACTTTTATTTGTGAGAGGACTTCTATTCTGCGGTCAGGAGGATCTTTTATGGGGTTGAGAAAATGCATCTTTTGGAAACTGCTGGTGAGCAAAGAGAAATGTGGGAATGACCAAACATGCAGAAAAATTCTAAATGGGTGTTGATGGACTTAGATTCAAGGACTGAGAAACTAATACCAACTTTTCAATTTAATTCCTGTTTAACACATGAAAGGCAAATGAATCATAGTGATGTCCCTTCCTCTTAGAAATTTCTGTGGAAAAAAAACTAAAAATACACTTTAATTTTACCCGTCTTCAAGGCTTTCAAGTTCAGTGCAATGCAAGATAGGAGGTTCATAGTTTAATAGAGAGATCAAAATTTAGAGGAGAAAGCTTAATATTCAGGTCTCTGTAAACCTGTGCTATTAACTCATCCGCTGAACTTTTTGCTATGTATTTCTAAAGGTGTATTTAAAGAGTGAATTATATCCTGCTTGCTATAAAGTCATGCATATTGTCCTTCTGTATTTATACCTTCTGTTGATGGATGCTGTAGTATAAAACTGTTAGTGCAAAAGGCAAGAGCTCTGAAAGAATCAGCCTGGAAGGAGTTCATAGAAAGTTAGAAGAGTGGCAATATTCTCAGCAAGCTGGAGAATAGAAAACCACAAGCAATAAATACATTCCTTCTACTTCACTACATTCTACTTCCTCTCTGTTAGAGTTCTGGATTCATGACAAAGCTAATGCAAAAAAGGAAAAGGAAAAAGGAAGAAAAGCTGATTGTGTTTCAAAAGACCAATATTACACACTGAAGACAACTTTTGTCAAAATGCATAGGCACTGGCAATCTAACTATTTTTCTTTTTTAACTTCTTTTTTTATCCTGAAATATGGGATGAATCAAGCATGCAACTCAGAGAAAAATCTCATTCTTTGTATTATTTGTAAGACACATACATCACTTACTGTAGTGAGGCAATGGAACATGATTTGCTAGACGTTTGGAAAAAATGATGGATTGTCAGACTGACAGACATGTTTTCTCTTCTCTCTTCTCTTCTCTTCTCTTCTCTTCTCTTCTCTTCTCTTCTCCTTTTCCCTTTATTTCTTTTTTTTTTTTTCAAATTTTATTTAAAAAGAAAGAAAGCAAAATAAAGACATGCTTGGGTTTTTTGCTTTGGACTGATCTTATTAAGAGATTAATTTTGCACTGTTCAAGTTAGTAGAATCCCAGACAATGACAATAGTGGGTTTAAGATCAACTTCTAGTAACATCAAAATTTCTTTTTCTTGATTATATGTGTATTTGACTGGCAAAGGTGTTTGCTAAATAAAGATTGAGCTAAAAAAAAAAAAAAAGAAAAATAAAAATAGACAGCAAAAAAACCCCTCGTCATCTTACAGCACCGTTGAAATAGAATTGATTTTATTTAATGGACCACAACTTCTTTTCTCATTATCTCTGTTTTACAGTTGAAGAACAGAAAAAAAATGCAGCAATGCAAAAGATCAAAAATATTAAGGGGAAATAGAAGCTTGCTCTTATGTGGCCAGAATAATAACTGTTGATTTGAGAAGTATTTATGATTTTACATAAACACATTTTATAAATTTCTTGGTCATATAATGAGGGGTTCTATAAAAGTAGCTTTGGTTTGTCACAATCTCTGAGAAGAAAGATTTAAAAGTCATACTTGAACAAGGAGAGAGGGCAGGTCATAGGTGTGCTCTGTAATTTTGTTCTTTTCAGACTGTTCTAAAGCCCTATACTTAAAAGAAGGTGAGACTCAATTTATTTGTGAGATAGAACCATTTTCTTAGCACAACAAGCCAGGAAGCACTTTCCCTTTTGCTGCAAACAGGGCGCTATAAGAAATGATTTCTCAGGCAAGAGATCAAACACTGTGTTGCCCTAAGTATACTACAGATCATGCTCTGGCAGACCAAGGTTACTTTAGATAAACACCCCTGCCTAAAATGAGATTTGTTCCTGTCTTACAAGTGTTTTATTTACTGTTGGAACAGTTGTTACTGGAAAAAAGCGTGGCTGAAGCCAGATGATTAATCTAAAAAGACAGCTCTTTTACAGTCAAAGTTACAGCACAGTTTATTTAAGGGAAATAAAAAAAAAAAACAGAAACTCTGCTGAATGTTCAAATCAAGTCTATTTCTGGGCAACCTTATTCTATTTATACCACTTTGGCATTACCAGAAGCATCAAAACCAAGCTCATCCCACCAGAGCCCTGTCACTGTGAAGATGAATAAGCAACTGGATCAATGTGCCCATAATTGACTGATAACCCGTAATATAAAAACTGGAAAGATTATACCAAATAAATTTGGGGAATAAGAAAGAAAGGAAGAGGAAAATCCTCTCTAAGCATCCAGGGTCTTTGGCTTAGAGCTTGTCACATAATATGTTCATACACTCAGGGTGGAATAGAGAAATGTCAGAGTGTCAAGACGTGAGGGAAATGATGGTGAAGAATTTGACATATCACCGTGGTTGTGACACTTTTTGCAAGAGCACCAGCTTGTGACCCTGTCAAGAACTGTTACAATCAGCTCTGGGAGTGTTTCCCCAAACCAGTTAAAAACCTACCCAGACTTGGTCCCTTCCCAGAGCTGACCAAAGAGACTCTTACAGTATTGTCACCAATGTCAGCTGAGGAGAAAATATGGAACATAGATAAGGTGTTTCGGCATCATCTTATCTTGAGACAAATAAAAAAGGGACTCCAAGGCAGAATTGGACACAACTTTTGAGCATTGACTACATAAGAGGAGAGAAGGGAAGATAGTCTCAAATTTAAGTTCGGCACTATTACCCTCACTCATGGTTTTTGCACAGGTTCAAGGCATAGTCATGTGACAAAACCACTGACACGAGTCTTGAGGTGAAGGATCTTTTTCACCTTTTCAGGACCCTGATGCAAATCAGGTTGGCATGTGAGAACTTCAGAATGTGGAAAATCTGGGACAGCTTCCATGAAAAAGAGGATTTCATGTGAAAGCAGGAGGAATAGGTGGAGCAATATGCCAAGGAGCTGCATCAATTCACCCAACTTGCATAAATGTTCGTGCTAGGAGAATAAGAAGCTAAAAAGATTTTGAACACCATAAATTTTAGGAAGTAGCAGTTTAGCTGTCAGCATTAGTGGAAAGTTCAAATGCATTAGCCAGTGCATTTCCTAGTTGATCTGTCATGACAGAGACCAAGGATCAAAGACAGCATTAAGTAGAATTTTAAGTTATCTGGAGGTCATATGTACAGTTTTAGAATTACTCTTGTCTGTCTAGGCTAAAAATGCACTTTCACTACCTCAGTAGTTGATTTGCACTACATATAAAAACAGAAAAAACTTTAAATTCAGCTCATAGTTTATCATGCAGGTTCGTGCTGCAAGTATTATGTTTGCTGACAAACATCTAATTTGCTGCTCTCTAATATTTATTTTTACATTTTTCAAATTTGTGTATTTACAATTTTGCTCAAGTATATGTCATCATCTACTTCATGTGTCCCTTTATATTCTCAATGCCAGATTTTGACCATTATACCTTTAATGATGCCACAGAAATAACCAGTTTACCATTAATTATAGGGAGAGGAATTGGAAAAATAATTTGATTTCAAGAGAATATTTGATTAACTAACATGTATACCAGAATATGTAACATTGATATTGATTCATGTTTTCTTTATCAGAAACTGCTAACTGAATCTCATTCTTTCCCAGATGATAGTCCTCTTTTCTTGGATCTATATTACTCTTGTGCTGGCTAACAATGTATTTATTTAATGCATATTTTCTGTGAAGACAAGTTATTGGACTCAGTATCTCCAATATGGAATACAAGGCTGATGTTCTTTTGGTCCATGCTCTTTCATCAGTCCAAGTCAGTAGTTAAAAAATCTTCCAACATAGATCTCGGGGCACTGGAACAAAAAGCCCTGTGAATTCATTGAGATTTGGTTCCCAGGGAAGAAATGCAAATATAGCTAACATTTGGAAAACTTGGTGGTTTGCCCACACAAATCACATGCAAAAGTTGAAGGTCCCAAACTTTTCTGAGCATGAGGAGCAGTGGGAACATGGAGAATCTCTAGCACCTCTGAATAAGACTGAGCTACCAAGATTCTATCACTCCTTAACAGCCTTACAGAAGATTATGCTGTTATAAATCTGTAACTTTAACTATTCTGAAAGGCATAGACTTATATACTGTGGTGCGATATTGCCTTCTTTGTAAATTTATTTATTCACCCATTAAAAAATTTGACCTAAAGATTCATCTCAGAGGAAGAAGTGGCACTTACTTGCACATCTTCAAACATATTTGTGGGATTGACCAGTAGATTTACCCACTTCTTGCAATTTCTGTCTCTACTATGTGGAAAGTATTTTGATTAAGATTTTCTGAGTACTGAATAATGTCAGTGTACAGAAAAGTTCTGCTAAGCCCTTGTCCATTTATTTGTTTGATCCAGAAAATATAAAAATGAATAATTAACTCTGCTTGCTCCACTCCCATTAGATTTTATTCCAGTAAAATCTAAACAGCTGTACTTAACCATATTTTACGGTTCATGTGGAGAGCATACATAGCAGATTTTAAAACTGTTGTGAAACTTTCATCTAGTAAGTGAAGCAATCATTGCTACATTTTTCTTTAAAAAAAAAAATTTACAGAAAGATAAAAAAAAAGACAAAACAATCCCTGATTTAAAAATCACCAGAGATGCTTTGGGGAACTTTAGAATTAGAGATTACAAAGATAGCAATAAACCGCCTCCATACATCTCAGCAAAAAAGATATATTTCAAGTCTGCAAACTGTTACAAGAGTTGCATTTATTTATCTTGCCATAAAGACTTTGGGACTGAAATTCATAGCTTCTGCATCTTATTTTTTTTTTATATTTTCCTATAATTAACACTTCTGCAGAAACATAGCTAACAGAGGAAAACGTTCCCCCAATTAATGAACACCAAGAAATGCATAAATTCTCAGGATTTACTCAAAGGATTCAGAACAAATGTGCATTTTAACAGAGTATCAGACAAACTGTAACATCAAAGGCTCTAGAGATTAATATGCAATAATTCATTGATGACCAGAGCCTTGCTGTCTGTGACACAGATGGAATTAAAGGCATAGACACATCTGGATTAGTTTAATCGTTTCTCAGTTATAACAAAGAATAAAGAAGACAACTAGGTTCATTTTTGTTGTTAATGAACATCTGGGGTTCCCGACTGTTCTAATTGTAAATAATATCTGATCCAAAATATTTCACATTCTGCATATTAAAATAATATATCCAAAGATCTAAAGAGAATAACTAAGGAGCAATAGCAATAAAACACAATGACATTAGGAATGAATTAACTGTTAAACAAGAAATGAGCCCAGCTTCCTGCCCTGTTCAAGATGAATGTAGTCAAAGGGCATTTATGATAACAGTGATGTTGACAAGACTGGCTAAAAATTGTTCACCCAGGAGATTTGTACTGTTTCTTAGTAGAAATCAGAGATTTTGATAATGAATATTTCTATGGGATTCCCCATAATTATGAAAGTTTATTTCCTTTTCTTTTTTGATCTTCAAAGGAAAGCTAAACTTTTCTACTAAAGAAGATGTCAATTATCTGCAACAGAATTCTGAACTGTATCAACATTTGGAAGATTAACATATTTAAACACTTGAATGATTGGAATGATCAGTGATTTGCTACTAGATTTTTTTTTTAAATTGTAAAACTTTTTAGGACTGCTTCTGTCCATGTTTTCTGCCATCCATCTCCCTGCAAACAGGATCTCAACCAAATTCCAGACATCATTGTGAAGAGCTCCAAGAATCTCTCTCCGTACTAGGTCTTTGTTATCTTCATTTAGGATTACTGAAGTTCTGGTATCTCTTTTTTTTTTTTTTTTCCCAAGACGTCTTCTTGAATATAGGCATAAGCTTACTGCTGTTAACTTTGAACTTGTCATGTTCTATCTTCCTTGACAAAAATTCAAAGAATATTTAAGATTTTCCAGTTCATGGCGTATGTTCGTGGTGAGGACATGTTCCATACATATTATGCCACTGTTTGGTAGGAAATCTTCAGTGAGGGAAAACATGACCCAGGTATAGTAGATCTATTATAAAATATATGTGGAAACAAAGCTCTTGTCTTGGGGTCTTTGGGGTTTTTGTTTAGGTGTTTCTTGGGTTTGTTTTGTTTTTTTTTTAATGGGGGGGATTAGAAGAAAAAAAAGACACATGGATAAATTTACTTCAGGGGAAAAAATTGGAAAAAGAAGAAAATAGGCTCCAGCTACGGTAAGAAAAATTCTGGCTTGATATTAGGAAAATTTCACAATGAAGCTGCTCAAACATGGGAACAAGTTGCCCAAAGTATCTGTGAAAATTTGTATCCTCGTGGACATAACATAAGTCAAACCCCATTTGGATAGAACCCTGAGTAAGCTGATCTAACTTTGAAGCTGGTACTGCTTTGAGTAGGAGAAAAGGGTTTGGACCAGATTGCCTACAGAAATAAGTTCCAAGCTGGATTTCCTTTTGGTTATCATTCCAGTTTTCTTACAGTTGCCAAGAGGAGGGAAGCTGCCAGTGGCCAGTTCTGTGGAATCTGCCCTTTTTCCACTAATGGCTGTCCCGTCCCATCCCTCGGGAGAACCAAGTCCAAGCGGCGAGCCCAGCTGAGTCCAGCCCAGGGCGTACGCGGGAGTTGAACCCAAAGGAGCCGAGCCAAGCCCTGCCATGTGTGCACTGCAGGGGCCAGTGCTGGAAGGAGCGGTGTGGAGTGGCCCGAGAGGCATGAAGCAGATCATCCCACTTTTGGGTGTTTGTCTCACACTCAGGGAAGGGGAACACCAGCTGCTGTGGCATCCGCCACTTTATCCTTAGTTTCTCCTTTGTGTGGCACCAGCTGTGGTAACATCCACCATTTTGTCTTGGTGGCCAGGCGGAGCTGGGTCGAGGGGATGAACACATTTTTGTCTGTAAATCACCCTCTCTTTTCTTTACTTCTTTTATTAATACTGTTGCTGTTCGTTGCTTATCCCATGGCTGTTTGTTTTCAGGGAATTTTTCTCTCAACCAATAGCCTTTGCCTTTGTCTCTCTCACCAGAGGGGCTGGGGAAGGGAAGTGGCTTTTTTGGAGTATAACTCTCAGCTGGTTTTAAACCAAAACATTTATGATTTTGTTCAATTTTTCCTTAAGGCCAAGTTGGATGGAGCTCTGAGCAGCCTTGTTTAGTGAAAGATGTCCCTGTCCATGGCACAGAGGATGGAACTAGATGATATTAAATGTCCTTTCCAACGTGGGCCATTCTAGGACTCTATGATCTTTAATGTTTCACTAAGAAAATCCATTTACTACAAGTAGGTGTCATTACAATATTATTTTGCAGTTTGCTAAAACAATTAGAGTGCCTTCTTATGATAATTTTTTTTTTTTTCTCTTTTAATTCCCACCTCCTCGATAGAACATTAGCTTGACTATAGAAAAACCCAGACGAGGTAATTTTTGTTAAATGAATAACTGAATTTACAACCTATGTAAATAAGCATGAACTCTTTTTCTGAGGGTAAGTTATAAAGAGAATGGGACAAATATTTTGCTATCATATTACTTCACTGTTTAACTTTTTAAAAATTGGTGCTATCATACTCTCATACAGATGGAAAAGTCATAAATATAACACGAAATAATTCTGACAAAAAAGCGTGTCCTAAACACTTATGAAATAGGCATGAAAATTCTCGTACAAACAATTCCATTATCAATTTGTGACTGGAATTCAGAAAAGTGTATTGAAAATCTGAAAGATTATTTTAGCCAAAATATCTCATTGAAGTTACTGGCTCTGAATTCATTCTTACCAGTATCTAATAATTAATCAAAAAATCCCATTTTTCCTTTTCTTCATCTTTTATACAATCTGAAGAAAGAAAAATGAATTCAATAACCTACTGAACCTCTCAAGTTTAGAGAGTTTCTATAAAAGGTCACATTATTCTATTTTATAAATAAATAAATAAATTTTCCTACTCTCCACCATATAGTTATATAAATTAATGTGAATAAAGTCTCTCTAATCACTGTTGTAATATCCACAACCATGTAACATACTTCTGGACTCAGTAATTTCACTTTTTTTTCTTCTCTATGTGGCATTCCCCCTCCCCATGTATAAAGTTTTGATATATTTAAGTTATATTTCTTCTCTTTTCTTAAGCCTGTTTTTAAAAGGATTCATTTATTCCATCCTCTGCTAGAATCATATGTCGATTTAACATGTTGTGCAATTACTCTGCAAAGACAATCCCAAATCCTTCTCTGTACCCTCGATAACTGCCTGGTATTTAGTGCTCCCTCTCATATTGCATTTCAGTAAACCTAACATATTTGCAGCTGGTTTCCCTGTCGGTATCCTTTATGCAGACGAGAAACATCAAAAGATTTGGAGTCATGACACCTGTTGGATTTTCTTCTGTATATATTTGTAGATTGGAACATTTCTGTTTGACACGTAATCTACTTTCTGTTTCAAAATAGTTTCCTTTCCATTGTCACATTTGCTCCTGAATGATTCCCTCACCATCTCTATTTTCTGGATCAGAAAGCACTACCCACAGAAAGACACAGAAAGGACATGTATAAAAACTTCTGACAGGATGTACGACAGATATACAACCTTCAGAGAAAAGAAGTCGTAATGATAGTACTCACTGTGCCTGTCTCCAATTTTGTTTACATTTGTACGTTGCCAAAGCCAGGACAATTATCATTACAATCATCTATTGTTGTGATTATTATTATTGTCACTGTCAATAATAATCCTATTCTTCCCATTACACAGTTCACTAAGGTTTGTATAGACCATCAAGTTTGACTTATTTTCTTTTGACAAAAAAACTACATTCCTTGACACATATAATAATTTTATGTAAATTTGATTTGACAGTATGCCTCTGCCTACAGTTTTAGGGCAGAAGAAGGATCATAAAACCTTCACATTTTCTACAAAACCTATGTTATTTAACTGTTGGATTGCCTTGGGCCTGGGCTCACTCCTAAAGACAGTGCATGTCACATGATATAATTCGTCCTATTCCATTCAGAATGTGTCAAGTATTTGCTTTGGCAAAATGCTTGGCTGCATTTAAATCTTTCACAGATTGTGAAGCAATGCAAAATTCCTCTTCTGGTTATGGCACCCTTTAGATATGAGTTATTTCAAGAAATTGTATAAATGCTACTAAATTTTATATTATACTTTCTCCTGGTTATATTAGCTCTGAAGAATACAAGAAAGCAAATAAATATAAAAGAACAGAAGCCTCAAAAATACATTATATTGGATATAACATCTGATGATACCTACTTAATAATTTTTTTCTTAAAAGAATCTTATTGAGTGCATATATGTGCACATAATTCAACAAAATTTGGGCCTAAGTAGCCACAGGACAGCATAGAAATTCATGCTCTCTAATCTGCCTCAGCTTTTCTTATCCTTCTTCACATTATATTAGGAATTAATTTCAGATGAAATGAGCTGTTTACTCTGACAAACTCAGTGCCAAAGATGCTTAATCTAAAAATACATCTGAGTCTGTAGTGCCTATTAATAGGATGCAAGTGTGACATGCAATGTGAAACATCTAGATTCTTCTTAATGCAGCACAGGTTTTAAATGACATTTCTGGTACACTTTGAATGTCCACCACAATAAGCAAATATTTTTTAAAAGTCTGTCGGTGCTTGACTTCAATAAGGTTGCACAGGGTGTAAGTAAGAACAGTATAGGCCCCAGGAGTTTTATGAGGCATGGCTTTCTATAAATTTCTGTTTTTTATATAATTCCACTGTTGACTACATGAAAAAAAATTAGTCTCAGAAAAGCCAAATCCTGTTTTCAAACACAGATCTACAGCCAGAAATAAAATATTAAACTACGTTTTTTTCATGCTCACTTACCACAATTGATTTCTTCTGTACAAAATGGAGTTTAAAACACATTTTAGACATTACAAAAGATATGAAGACTTAAAAGAATTTTTCATTATATCATCCAATTCAATTAGGCAATTACAAAGGCATTTTTCCATTATAAAACATATTTTTGAAAAATATGAAAATATGGTCATGCTCTTTTATTTTATAAAGGACACTTATTTATAGAAATTGAATTGATATTTTTTGTTTATTTCAAATAAGCCCAGTTAAATTCCTAGAAAATATGTAGTATTGAAAGAAAATGTTTTCTATTCTAGTGAAAATGGTCTTGACTAACAGGGTTTTACACTGAAACCACATACTTATGTTGATCTACATCAGCCAGGGATCTTGGTTTTACAAACAATTTGAGCCTTGCTTTTACTAATAGTATATGTGCTCAGTTTCAAAAGGGATACTCACACTTGACGTGAAACACATGTGGAAATATTTGAGATATAAAAATAGCAATAGGCAAAATCACTTAAGAATGTGATATAGATGGCTAGATTCTGGAAATATGTTGGGATTCCTTGCACCTAATAAACAGACAATAGACACGATGTTGCCACATTGGCCATTTCATTCTCTTAAACTGGAAAACAAGCAGCTGCTAGTCTTTCTGATGAAGCAGAAAAAGAACATCCCTGGTGCAATTGAGAAAAGGGTAATAAAGGAAAGAACTGCCACATAAGAAATTATGGCATTGCTGGAGTGCTGTGAGATTCTGTCATGGTTAAATAAACTGATGTTTAAAGAATTATATGCCAGCCTGCGTAGGGTAACTGGAAATTTTGGTTCTTTATACTGATCTTATTTTTAATGTAATATATTATTCATAAACTAGTTAAAAACTTCAGCAAAAACTTAGGTAAACATTAATTCGTTTATATTTCCTCTGTAAAAAGAATATTCCTGGGGCACATTCTTCTGACACATTGGCCTGACTTTTTGCTTTCTGGTAAATTTATTTACAGATACGTTTTACTGAATCATACTCTTAGTCCTTTCATAAATCATGTCTTCATTCAGCTTTGGGTTTTAGAGGGTGAATAAAATATTTCAACTTTAGTAGACAGAACCAGATCTCCATTTCAAGTTAGTAATCCTTTCCACCACTATTCCACTGTGAACTGGTTTCTTCCAGAGAATGTCTTGCTAGCAGTTTGTGTAGAATTCTGTTCTGGATGAGACTGGGGAGATTTCTGTAGAATGACTTCACAGGAAGAGAGACAGTGGAAGAAAGAATTTTTGTACTTGAATGGCCACATCCCTTCTCTGTTCAGCCACACAAACAGGTCATCAAGTCCTGTTTCACATCTTCCACATGATTCAGATAACACTGGAATAATGGAGATTATTTTTGTCCATGTGGCTATGCCTACATTAGAGAGTAAATCAACACAGTGGTTTTACAGAGTTAATGCTGGTGGTGCAGTGTCCACGCCACTCGCATTTCAAGGGTTATATTCCAGCATCCTGCTTGTCAGGTCTCATGCCCTCAATGCGCTGATTGGAGCGCATTATCATCTTTAAGGAATTTCTCTTCTGGATTCATTTGCTCTGTAAAGAATCCAGTTTTCATGCTTTGGGGCCATTCTCTGTGCCAACTACAGCACTATAATTGAGGCAGCCAGGATATTTCCTTCAAAAGATTGTTACTGATACTGATTAGACTGAGAATACTAGATACACCCTTCATTTCCCTGTTCTACACTAAACTATTGGAGTCTTGGTAGCATCAGAATTGGCATGATGTTGTACAGTATGTAATAAACCATACGGGACAATTCTGGAACATAAAAGTCATGATGCTGAACCATTAAGGTATTGCTATTGGTTTGAATTAAAATGAATAATGACTACACTTTGGAGGAGAAGTATGTGAGCAGCAATTTTTTTCTTTGTTACTTACTGACATGTGATGACTTTCCTGATTTGCTTGTAAAAATAGAGAGTTCAACTTTGAATTAGCTCTTTATTTCTCTCTTCATACCATCAACATCTATTGGTCAGCACAGGAGGAACAGAAGAATAGGTGATGGAATGTTCTGTTTTAAAGGACATATGCAAGTCCTTAAGAAGTCTATTTAGGCCTACACTGTAGTATTTAGACACAACCCATATGTAGGGTGTGGTACGGATCTGGACAAGACTGCAGTTTCTTGGCACCTAAAGTACTAGGTTTACATTGGCC
This sequence comes from Pardalotus punctatus, assembly GCA_013400915.1. Lineage (NCBI taxonomy): Eukaryota > Metazoa > Chordata > Aves > Passeriformes > Pardalotidae > Pardalotus > Pardalotus punctatus. The sequence continues at coordinate 2,107,167 of VZTX01013253.1, forward strand.
CTATACAGTTTCCAGATTCCTTGGAAATTCTCCTGCAGTTCATACTGATCTGGATGAGGAAGAACATATGGAGATATTAATCCATGCACTCATGCGAGCTTCATGACTGAAAACATAGCTACATGCCTACTTCCTCAGGGAAGAGCTGCTATATTTTAATGATTACTGCAAAACCAGTTCTTGTTCCTTCATCATAAATCATGTTGCTGGTCCTTTGAAAACCTACTGTGCAAGTGCTGCTCTTCAATGGTCCTTCTCTCAGGGGACCAGCGGGGTGTACCTGTGCCCATTCAGCAGCACAGCAAGGTCATCCTCACTCAGGAGATGCCTCCAATGAAAAACAGTGAAGCAGTAACACTGTAGGGCCTTAAAACATTTTGGGTATTGATTTTCAGAGAATTTTATTGCCCTTTTGTCTTCTATTGAGGTAGTTATTAAAGTGCAGTAAGTACATTGAGCAAAATGTCTTTATGTGATCTGTATGTGCTCTGTGTCTCACATTGTTTAAGCTTTTCAGCCTCTACTTTCAGCACAGTAGTGGAAATATTCATAAAACTTAGGCCATAACATGTGCCAGTCTTTTACACATTCTGCACCAGCCTGCATCTGGGGAAGAGGTAGGAAGGCCACAGAGAGCTCCTGCCTAATCATTTAGGAATTCCCAAATTTAACTTCAACATTTTCTGTCACCAAAGAGGCCCTAAAACCAGGAATCAATAAACCAGATTCTTCTCTCGGTTACACTTATTAGGAGGAACTTCTTCAAGATTGAAACTGATTACTTGAGTTGAGCTCTGTGGTCAACAGTCAGCATACCCTGCATAAATCCAGCATGTTTCTATCTGAATTTTTGGTCTATATTTGTACACACGCCTACTTGTCATAAATTGTAATTGAATATTATCCTTCTGTAATCTATGACAAAAACGACTGTAAATCCTACTGTTATTCAGTAAATAATTTTTTTTTCATTTTTAAATGCTGCTGATTTAGATGCTCTCTCATTTTGGTCTTGTGAAAGCCACACAAAAGTGTGAAACTGACATTGCCTTGGAAATAAAATGGAAAATCCATCCCATTTCACTTGAGGGGAGACTGATCTGTATCAACCTTCAAAAGATAAACACTGAAAATTGCAGCATCCTCATTGATGAAGGATCATTGTTAACCATTTGAGCAATGATTGTTGCTAAATAAATTAAATATAGAACTCAGTGAAACAAAATTATACATCAAGTACTTACAGCAGGTTTACTTGTACTCAGAGTTTTCCAGAACAAACAATGAAGTTTGTAATTACAAGACTATAAATGACCCAAGTCATCTTTCCTTACAAGAAATGGGAGCTAGCTGTCACACCTAAGACACATTTTTCAGCCAACAATGATTTTTTTTGCCAGGAATTAGGTATTGACTAACGTGCTAAATTGCTGAAACTTTAATTGAGTCCTTTTTTTTTTGTAATTACACAACCTTCCAGTCAGCTATGACTCCACATCAACAAAATCAGCCCTTGTCATTTACTTATCCCTGCTGAATAAAAAGAAAACCTATATCATACATCAACCAGCTACCATTTTTTAATGCATCACCCTTACTGCATGAGTTTGTTCAATTCATTTTTAGGTAAATCTATATATCAATATTAATACAGCTCTGTTTAAAAGATTCATGGAGTTTGAAGGGGTTACCAGATCAAGACTGAAAAATCTCAGCTAATAATTTTGTATATGATCTATTACTGCAGTCTGAGCTATCTCTTAGAAAGATCCAGTTTCTTTCCCAGAAAGTATCACGCTTCAATTCAACATGTGAAAATGACAGAGAATCTTCAAAGTCACAGAATACATACTGTCAATGGGAAATTGCCTTTCTTGTTCAAAAATATTATTCTTAATTTTAGTTCAGAATAGATTTTTTTAATAAAAAGGAAAGAAAAACATAATTTTCTGGATTAAAAACAACAAGCAAAAAATTCAACCAATACAAAACCTTCTATTTAATTGCATAATAGAGATTTACATGCTTAATTTCTTTCTTCTGTGGCAAAGAAAAATATATGATACTGTGACATCTCAGAACAGAATTAAACACAAAAGGCTCACATTTTCACCTCTGCTCAATGCTTAAGTTCACAGTTACTGTATAAATTGGACTTATGACCTTTCCGTACTTCCTTGAGCTCACCTCTCTTGGGTTTCTGGCTGTTAGGTATTGCTTAGCTTAATACAGACTCACACAATTCTTTGCTAAATCTGGGTCATGGTAGCAAGGATCATTTTCTGAACAGATCTATCTTAACTTCAAACCCTTCCCCATCTGCTCCCTTTGGCAGATAGCTTCCTTCAAGTTAAAAATCATGTATTTAGAAGAAAACCCTAACTTAAAATTCATTAAGCAGACTGTGAGCATTTTCAGACTGTTAGTTATTTACCCATTTTCCAATGTGTTACCCAGAAAATGAGTTGCCTACAGGCTCTTCGAGTTTGTGCAGCCCTTTGACCTCATATGCCAGCCTTCGTAAAAACATTGTTCTCAGCTACATAGAAAAAGAGGCAAAGTCTAATTTGGTGCTTTGTCTTCTAGGCATGTTTTTGACAAGCCTTGGCAGTCAGCATTATATGTTTCGTCCCAATGCTTTTGTGCACCACATCTGTAAAATGCATATTTCTAAAAAATCATTATAAATGAATCTGAAATCATACTGGAAAAAAAACCAACAAGGCCTCATAACACCACATTGCTGCCCTGGCACACCTCATGTGCTGTGTCCATAAAGCTCTGCTTATCGATACTTGGAATATTCCTCTGCAAGAGCTCTCATCTCTTTGATACCAAGATGCCTGTTGTTACCTTCACAGAAAGCTATCTATGTGATCACATTTTATGAAAAAGTTACCTTCCTAGAACTCCTAGACTGTTATAACAATCTATTGATGCCTCAGCTGTCTACAGCAGAGATCTTTAGAAATTATAGTCTTAAGACCACTTCCAACATGCAAAGCTTTTTGTTTCCTAAGGGAAATTTAAGATCTTTCTCTTCAACATAAAAGTGTTCCATTACACCTCAGTTTTGTGCAGTTGCCATGGCCTGAAGTTCTGATCTTATTTAGTAGCTCACAAAAGCAACTGATTTTGGAAAATGTGAAGAAAATAATTCCCATTTTAAAAGAAAAGAAATCCCACCAAAACTGTTTTAACCATGTAAAGAACTAAAAAACAGGATGTGCATACAGGTTATACTGTAACAGTCATAGAACCGTAAATGGATAGAGGACCTCATTTTCAAAATATACTTATAGACTTAGGCTATTCGTGTTGTGATAAAAGGTAACTGTGTGGGCTAGAAGGAGGTCAGAATGTTTTCTGACAGATTGATCTATCCAGAAATAATCAGGTTTTAAACCAGGGACCAGTCTAGGAATACTTTCAGGAACAACATTAGATAATTTTTGGAGGCTGAATGCAATGGACATGGCTATCTTCAAGACCCGAAGTTTCTTCTTAACTCTTGGAGGCTGAGAAAGGAATACTCATAAAAGATGCACTAAGTTTCTCAGGCATAAGAAAATGAGTGTAATGTTCCATTTTTACCTGATATTGACATAAATATATGTACAATGAATCATAATGGAGGCAATGGACTATTGTATTTAAAAATGGACTGTGTAACTTGCCATAAATATTCTTTAGCCAGTTTGAAGATTATAAGTTGGGATTTGGCTAGTTTGTGAGCACTTCATATTTAGACTGTCCTATTCAGACTTGCCAAAATGCATGTTTACTTGCTGGCAATGTGTTTTACTTTCTGTCAAAATACGAGCTCTTGTAGAGGTAGGAAAGCACTTTCCTATGTGTCAGAAGTCTCTTGAAGTTTTTTAGAACTTCTGGGCCTTATTTCCCTTTTGCAAACAATGGAGTAAAACAGGCAGATCTCCATGGCAACGGGTAGAGGAGAGGCAGCTCCATCTGGAGATGTGGAAATGGATGTGATTGCAATAGCAACACAAAACTGCTGGACTTAACTAATGTCTAAAAGGAAATGCTGCCAATAACTTCTCAAAATTGATGACTCTCCATTACCATTTCTCCTCTATCTATTTATTTACTGCTATCCCTCTCCCTGAAAGGCTTGAGACAGCACAAAATGGTCAGATAATTCAAAGGCCAACAGTTCTTGTTTTATGTACTCATAGAATAAAATACAGACAGACAGCAAAATCCATCTCTGTAATCATCTGAGACCTACTCCATTATGGTTTTATTGTATCTAATGATTTGCTAATGATATATCTGACATGATAAAAACACCTATCTATAATTTGGGACTCACTGCATGAGGTTACAGAACGGCCTAAGGGACAATGTCAGATAGGACGGAGTGTCTTCAAGATCCACATCTGAAAACCATCAAAACTTCTGAGCTTCTAGCCAAATGCAGATTATAGAAGTCAAGCTTAATATTTGGAAATCCACCTGCTGCCAGAGATCTGAAGAGGTATCAAAACTGCAAAGACACCTTTATGAGACTTTGGTATTTTCACAGAGGCTCTGTTAACACACAAACACACAATGGCACACACAGCATTTTTTGTCTAAATGCAATTATTGCATTGCTACACATTTTTCACTGATATTAACGGTACCTTATACTGCTTCCACAAAGTTTCTTGTAGGTGGTTCCTATATGAGTGTTTTAGGAATTGTGAAACTATAGCTTATGGTCTTTTTTGCTGATTGTGTATCTTCAACTAATTATAAAAAAGTTGGCTTATGCTTGAGAATAAAAAGACAACTAGAAAAGTAACAACTCACTTCACACTTTGGATTGTGACAGATATTCAAATTCATCAAGCTGAAAATACCTCAGATTTCACTAGGTGTTTCCTTCTCTAAAAGCATTTGCATCCATGAATTATGGTCTTGGATTAATAAAATAAATAAATTAAAACAGTGATCTAGTGCTCCTTGTTCTCTCTTGTTCCCATCTTTTTCTTACTCTTTAAAGCCATGTATTGTTTCTTGTTTAATCATTTTAGACTTCAAAATGGAACTGCTCTTATTCTGTGCTTAAAATATTCAAATAAGAAAGTTTTGTCCATAAGGAGCAGTGTGCCCAAAGAAATGATTGGTGATTTACCTCTTTTTGTAATGAACAATTTGTGAGGAGTAAGAGGCTTTTCAATGGAAAGCAGACAATATCTCTGAAGTGGCTGTTCATCAGCTGATTGTTAAGGTAACTTTTCAGATTTTTATAAGGTAAACCATTTGGCGATGCATTAGGTTCAACAGGTTTCTTAAATCAGTGGGAGAAGTCCAGTGTATAAGAAGTGAAAAAACATGTTTTAAAACCCTGTCTTGAAAAATGCATCACCATTCAGAAAGATGGGCATGTGGAAAGATGTCACCACAAAAATTAGGTGGAAATTGCTTTTATGTAGTGATTTCTTCACGTAGTCATTTTAATGCTGTTAACATTGAGAGATAGAGAAAACCAGTATCCAGCAGCATATTCTCATGTAATATCATTGTTGCATTTTGTCTCTAAATTAATGCTCTTGAGCATTCTCCACTTCCTGACTAGCACATTAAAGGAGCTAGAAATATCATTTAATTCAGGTACAAATTAAAGGTGTTAATCCAGTTATTAGGTGACAATTTGGGGTCAATTGCAATGTAAAGATAATTTCAATATATTTATCTGATAATTAATCAGCTAAATTAGAGCATATTATTTTCAAGAAATGCATAAAATACTTCAGAAACTGAATTTCAGGTAGTGCCATGTTTCACTTATGTTTGCTATATCTGAGATCACAATAGGGCAAATCAACATAAGCATTAATATGCCTATAAAAAATATTCCACCCATTCTTGACAAATATTTCAATGACATATGACAACATGTTAATTTTTAGGTGGCAGGGATTTCATTAGTATGACCTCCACACATTGGTCAAAAGAACAAAAAACTCTACAAGAGCAAGCAATGAATGATTGCAGCCCAGATAAACAAAAATTCCTGGACTGCATCCAAAGCATTTTACATCATCTTTTAGGTGCCTTCCAACCTAAACCATTCCAGGATTCTATGACAAGACTGAAAGCACTACTACATGCATATACATATAAAATCAATGTGCTGCACTGCTTGCTCTGCATGTTTGGATACTGCAATCCCTATTTACAATGCTTATTTCAAACTGCAGTGGCTCGGTGTCCATCTGTGAAGGACCATGACTCAATACCAGGTGTCGCCTCAGGGGGTGTTTATGCTTGCATGCTGTTCATCTTTAGAAGTTATTTTTCATTCACAGCACCTGCATCCACAGATGTCTAGCCAGTAAATAATTTTTGTTCATCCTGCATTGGGCAACTTGAAAAATGTGTTATTGCAAGCAAGTTCCAGAATAAGCATAATACTTCTCTGAAAGTTGATTTTGCAGTCATCCCAGGGAACTGAGGTACAAAAAATCTCCTAGTCTGGATTTCATGAGAGGACAAAGAATGTTTCTGAGGCACAGACTATAATTCTGCTTTCTGTTTCCCTGCAGATACCTTTACAGATAAATAAAAACACATGCTACAGCTACATGATACACTCTTGGTTCACTAAATAAATTTAGTTTGGGTTTACTTAACTTATAAAATATAGGTTTAGTATAGGAAATACAGGGTTTTCCACATAGTGTATGGACACCTAAATCACAAAGAATGTTTTACACTGGATACATTTCTAAATTAACTTCTGGGGACAGAAGATTGGTCTAGACACCAATGGCATTCTGATGATTTTAATTCACCTTCTCTTGTTAATTCCTTGTCCTCTTTAAAACAGATTCGTACCACTGAGCTAAAAAATCTATCAAAAGAAATCAGGATACTAAAACCAAAACCTAAATATTTATCTGGTTTTGACTGTAGTAAACGCTTCTTTCCTGCAGGAGAAAAAAAAGGGGTGGGGGGAGAGATAAAAAATAGCAAGTTTCAAAGAAAAACAGTAAAAATGAAAGTAAAGAGTTTGCTTTTATTCACAAAATTAGTGGGACTGTGGTTGCCTTTTTTTCTGTTCCCCGAATAGCCTACTTGCAGACAATATGGAAAACTAGAATTGAAAGACATTTCACAGACATTTTGCAGACACTATGAAGATGTAATGAATCCTTCTTGACAATGTTGCATCTCATACTTGAACAACCATTGAAAGTTTGATTCAGACACTTGTTCTGAATCCAACAGAGTACATTCCATTTGCATGCCAAAAATATATTGGGTGTCAATAGCAATAAGGTATAGCATGTCCTTCTTTGTTGTGTACATGTGAAATAACTGCTTTTGATATTTTAAGCCAGGATCAGAAAATAGGGCTGATTTCTTTGCTCAGTGTTTAAGATATTCATGCGCAAAGTAGCATAGTTTCTTTTTTTTGGGATAGCTTATCATGTAGAGGCTGAAGGTTTTTTTCCTGCACAGTGGAAGATAAATGGATAAAATTTCCTTTAAACTAAGGAAAGATTATTCATCTCCAATATTATTGCTAAGTGACATACTGCTTTAATACAACAGTACTAGAACTCTTATTGAGGAATAGGTGATGACTTACCCTTTGCTCCTCTTGAACAAGAAAAAAGAAAAAAATAGTCCAAATGCGGATTTTTAATTTTTTTATTTTATTTTTATAAATGTATGGTTTAACCATATGGCTGGCAAGTAAACTACTGACAAATAAAATGATCCCTGCCCTGCTATAAACGCAAAACCCCAGCATGCTTCTACTCAGAAAACTGCTCTGTAAAATCTGTGTTATGAGGCTCTGTATTTATTGCCCCAGGAACTGCATAGAAAGTTTTCTTAGGTATTTCCTAAGTGTCAGTCCTGGAAGCCATGAGAGCAGCTTTGATTTCTTTCTGATTTATACAATAACAAAAGTATTAAAGACCCTGTCAAGCCAGGTCTACTGGGAGCACCTTCCTGTCTTCGATTTCTGCCTCTACTTTAAAGCAGGAAAGCATAAAAATGAGGGCAGAATATGGTGCTGCAGCTGAAAATTTGTTCAGATCCTCAGACTGTAAAACAGAACATGACTCATTTTTCCATAGACATTCACCCTTCAATGTTTCACTGAAGACCAAAAGCTCATTTTTGGTAGTAATATGTTCATCTCTAAATTACTAGGAACAGGTATATTAGGTTTTAAAAGAAACATTTTGTGATATTTTAGCATGAGGATTCATACATCAAATACTACCTGAAAAAAATCTATCTGTAAGCCTAGTGACTACAAGTAGAATATAATCACAAATATTTTTATTAATGTTTCATAGGTCATAAATACATCACATATTTTTGTCATTTGTGTATACTATGATTTCAAGGGTCCTTTAAGGATCATTAGATGGTCAAAAGTATAATCTTAATCACCAGCGGAGCTAAACAGAACTTAGAGGTTGCACAAAAGCCAGACACAACCCATGATGAACATCTCATGCAGAGAATGATGTGAAGGCACCAAGGTGCCTGACATGGTCTGGAACAACGAACCAGATCTGAGGAATGTGATGTCCTTCCTTTCACGTCACACAACAGAAAGAACTCAAGCCCAGAACAAAACATGAGAAGAGACAAAGAAAACCAGAGAGGACAAGTGTGCAAGGGAAATACTGAAGTGACTCAAGGGATGGGATGGGAATGAAAATTACCAATAAGGGAGAGATATTATACCCATCTAGATCCAGAAGGATTAGGATATTGAACAAGATAGCTGGACTGGAGAGGAAGAGCAAGATATTGAAAGTGATGTGGAAAAAAACTCCCAACAGGTGTATTTGGGTAAAATTTGCTTTTACACCTGTATCTTACGTATACGGCAATGAGTATTCAGAAACAGTCAGGCCTGAGGTTTAGTCTGATTGAAAAGTTCTGGCATAAGTGTCTAATATGAAATTAATTATCTCCATTTCTCCTTAAAGGTGATGCTTTGATACTTTCAGGTTATCTGAACAGTGATTTCCTTCTGACAGTAGACCTTGCTGTAGGAAGAATGTTGATTCAGAAAAATGCTGCAGCCTAAGAAGTCTCATGTCATCCTACTTCTTTTTTTATATATTTTAGGTCAATTGAATAGAATTCAATTAACCCGCAGTACAGCAAAACATGCACTGAAGTTGGAAAGCAGACTGAGTTTTTTGAAGGGAGTGCAAATGCACTCACGTTTGAATAAAAGCACCTGCTAAAGCGCTCTAAGAATAATGTGTTTTGCTTTTCATTCCTGCTCCTCTGCATTGTCCAGTTTCCCAAAGTTATTACATTTGTTATCTGCATTATCAACAGATGTTAAAATAGACACATAGGAATGGAATTTATCATGTTCTCAATTCCCTGCAAGAATTAAACAATGCATAATACTTTGCTTTCTTTCCCTGGACTTTGTCATTCTGATATCAACATTAAACCATCTGAATTAATAGATGCGCAAGCTGAAATGAATTTGTATGATAAACACACCATCTATCAAAGTTTAAAATTTGTATTAGGAACCCTTACATGTACATGGCAAACAATTCTTTTGTGTGTTGAAAGTCAAAAGTGTAAACTTCATCCATTTTTTTAAGAGCTCTGGTGTTTTGTCAAGGTCAAGAGTGGAGAATACTAGACACAGAAGATATTTGTATTTATGATCTCTTCCATTTATTTTTATACAAATATGAACTCAGTAATCATAAACAATCTTATAATTCTTTGCTCATTTATTCCAGCTTTATGAAAATCTGCTTCCATGGAATTTAGTAAAACAAATTAATTATATTGGCATTAAGTCCCAGAAACATGGCAAATAGTCTCACTCTTTCTTGAGATCTGATACACTTAGACATCCCCACTGGTCTAATTTATTAGTAACAAAAAAAATAGCTAATTTCTTTGGCATTTTTTATCATCCTTGGCATAGTTTCTTCCTAAGAGAAAGAAACATACCATGTATGACCATTTAAAGTAGAAAAGTACACTGGAATTGCACAAAATCTTGAAAGTTAAGATTCTCAGCCACTGTATTACTAATTTTTACTACTAAAGTATAGTTTCCCCTTGTCATATTTTCTATTCACTTTTTCCATGTTACCAGGATCAAGTCAACCTTCAGCTGTACAGAAATTTTAATTAGTTAAAGTGGTTTACTTTAGCATATGCCTCTTTCAATGTTTAACTATTTCAAAGCAAAGGTATTAACTTGAATCTTAATGAACAATATGTCCTATTATTTTTCTTCTCCAGAAAGTAGTCACTTAGAACTGCAGTATGCAATTTTACTGAAACTTGGATAAATTAACCATGGTTGCATTTTGCATTATTATCCATTATGGAAAAGTTTATTATGACCTTTATAAAGAAAACTTTTCTTGTCTTTTTGTGCAGTTCTTGATTTTATATAAAACCTTTAATTGCTGGACTTAATGAACGTTTGTAGTATAATCTTAAGCATTGATTGTTTATCCTTATAAGCTTTCCAAATTGTAAAGTAAAACACATTAACTTGAGCTCGAGCTAGTAATGAGCATAATTTAGATTAAATGCACCTTATTTCAAACCTCAGGTGAGGGAAGAATATGCACAGTCAGCTCCTATTGCACAGCCAGTGAGTGGTAACTCATTAAGATGCAATTAGTTTTGATCTTTGATCCTACCACTTTGTGTGGCAAGACCTGAGGGAATTCTTTCAAGCAGTACCTGGCATTTACCCTCTGCATACCTCTTTAATTTCATAATTAGTTTGAAAGAGACTTAAAAGGTATAGTCAACAATGTTGAGCATAAGAAAAATTGTAGAAACAATTCAGGAGTGGAAATGGAATAGGACTATTTTTTTCAAAAGAGAATATACTTAGAGATTCATAGAGTAGAGCTGATCTTTTCCCCTTTCCAGACAGCTCTCTATGAAAACATGCACTTGTTACAAGATGTGGCATCATGCCACAGAACTCAATGATCTACTACCTATTTAGAAAAAACAGAATATATATTTAATATTTTATGTAGTAATCTTTGAATAAATTGCCTTATAAAGCCAAACCTTGTAACTTCAATATAAAGTCTCTTATAATCCACTTTAAATATTCTGTGGAATCTGTAGCATGGCTAGTTCATTTAGCTGTCCTCGATCCAGAACTCAGATTGACGTTTGTCAAATTGATAGATTTTTCCAGTGACTTTAAAGGTTCTCATTTGGGGTAAAATGTGAGGGGTTTAGGGGGGTTGATTGTTTAAGAACTCTGTGTTGTATCCTTACAGACTTACTTGATCTAATACACTTCTTCTTAGCAGGAAAAATCCCAATTGTTAAAAGGGCAAAAGAATATCATATGAAGTTGTTTCTCTATGGGTTTATTTCCATAAGAGTATGCAGTCGTGCAATGACAAAAGGGGAAAAATTGAGGAGAACTGCCTTCAGATTTGGTGTGGGTAAACAATCAGAACCCTTTCTTCTTAAACAAGGGATTTATTTGTCCTTTTCGGCTTTTTTTTTTTGACCCTTGACCTCATTCCTCTCTTGGTCCTGTGTGGCGGTGGATCATATGCAGGACCTCACTGGTGGAAACCTCCTAAACTAAGCACCCCCTGGAAAACACAATGGTCTTTCCCCAGAACTGTGTAATCCCCTATCTTTGTAACCTAACCCTAAATCCTACCCTTCCCTGCTCCCCGTTGGTTAAGGGGACTTTTCCCCGCCTCCTGTTATCTGGCCCCAGATCGTCCCTATAACTGAGGGCTCTCGGGGCCATCTTGCTCTCTTTCTACCTTGGACCCCTTCAGAAATAAACGTCTGGAACTTCNTGAATCTTGGTCCTCCTGTCACATTCCCCCAAGTTCTAAGGCTTAATTTATCTTCCATTTAGACCCTTCTGTACAGCATATTTCAGTCATTCATGTTGGGGTTTTTTTCTTTCCTTTTTTAAAGAAGTGTACTGGCAATAAGTGGTTTCTAAGCTTCATTCAGCCAGATCCCATTCAGGTCTTATGTTCTTTCTGCCTTTCCTGGCACACTTCATGCCAGACAGAAACTGTAGAACCAGATAAACTCAGCAGGTCCTGCTGGGAATTTGAGACGAGTAAGAAGATACTGGTATGTCTGCCAGATTTATGGCTGGGGTTCACTTCAGGGAAATTATTATATCTCAGCCAGAGTAGTCCATCAAGACTTCTAACACACTGTGGCTGCATAAATATCCCACACAAAACCAACCCCAGTGTTTTCCAGTGGACAAATCCTGTCACCTCATTGCAGGGAATGTCAGGAGCAGTGATTGTTACAACAAAGTTTCATCTCAAGACTGAAACACATCAGTGTGCAGCATACAATATGTAGAGCAAAAATTTAATAGAATCAAAGTTGCATTATTGGATTGAGAAACTTTTGACATATCATAAATACATTCCTTGTAATCAAAAAGAAGATCTAACCTATATTTCCTTAATAATGAGTGTTTTACTCAGGAAAAAGCACTGGCTGAAATTTTTCCAGGACGTTTTTCTTGAGTAAATGTCAATTTAATAAAGTCCTCTCTCACCAAGTCATATTCATACGATAAAAATACTTTTGACAAAAAAAAAAATAAGATTAATAATGATGTGGTTTATATTGATTTTCCCAATTATTTCAAAATTAGTGATGCTTATTTTTCACATTAGTGCATGATTATTTGGTGTAAATTTTCAATAAGAACAAAATCTTATTGATTATAAAAACCATTCTAACTGAAGGTAAAATACACTGGTTTTAAGTGTAAGTGTTTCAGAGATAGACTGATACATATTTGGGTGTAGAGATTATTTTGTCTACAGACCTCAAAAACTTTTTTTTTTTTAACTGTAAAATTAGATTAGCAATGCAGACAGAGGCACGTCCTATATATTATTTCCTGACTGTAGGACTTTAGAATCTAAGTTATGGGCTTGTAATGCACCCATTTACTTCCGAACTTATTACAATAGGCTACTTTTCTAGTGAGTGAAGCACAGTGGGCAGTTTGTGGAAATAATCTGCTGAATATTAAGATGGCTTGACTGAAACACCCTCCAATTATTTATTTTTGAGAGAGACTGTAGGGAAACTATGGTCAAAAAAAGACATTTACATTCATTTAAGTACAAATGTCAGTACTTTCTACATAAACTTCGGTAGTCTATAGGGAAATGATTGTACACTGTGTTTCTAATGTATCAGTCTTGGTGTGAAATCTGTTAGAGATGTTATGTCTTAAAAGTGAATTAAATTTGAATCTGAAAGGCAAATGAATCTAGCAATTTTATTTTACATGCATTTATTTTTGAAAATTTGACTGAAACACTGCATGCTCTAAATGTATGCATGTATGAGAAAAGAAATATATATATATAAAGATGAAAATGTGAAAGCATGAAGGAAATATTCAGCCTATATATATGCATGCATGAAGGAATTATAACTATATAAATATGTAATAATCTATATATACAGTGTACATATCTCCTTCATAACCATTGACCTTTGACAAGTCTGTTTGTATTGGCCATTTGGTCTAGTCTGTATGAACTGTGCAGCAACTGTTTTTAAATGTAACTAAACTTAATAGGATACTTATTGTGGAATAATTACATTCCAAATGTTTATTGAAAACATGTATGATTTACAGAGCTCTGATGATTCTTTTGGAAAAATGTATCTGTTAAGTTTCAATGAATACTGGTTTAAAATCAGACACTGGATTTTCATATACATTACGGCCAATCTCCATATTAAACATATTCAGTCTGTGACTGATTCATATATTTTATTTTTTACACATGTATGGTACTGCTTATTGTCATGTGACCAAGATGTGTTAAAATGAAATATACAATTCAAGCAAGGCAGTAATTTCTACATTAAATTTTGATAATTTGCAGTAATTAAATGATATTTTTTCACAAATACAATAGAAATTCTATTTAATACATTTAGTATGTCTCATCAGTTCTATCACAGGTTGTATAAACACACTGAAAATAGACTATGACACAACTGTCCTGCTTGCTGTTCAATGCTGCACTGCACTAAGCTACACTCTAGGCAGATACGAAAAATCAGACAGTTGAAATCTACAAACATCCAAAACTGGACAGAAAGGTACATCTGATGTTTATAAGAATTGAAATTCAACTGATTACATAAAGACATAAAATGCAGGTTTGCACTCTAATAATTTCTTGGATAAAACAGCCAATTTCTTGCCATGAATCTTCTCTTGTCATTTTATCAGAAGAAAATACCTGATCAATTCCATTTTCTTTGACATACTGTAAAATTTCTTACAACTGCTGTTCTCACATAATGGAAAACACTTTCCTAACCATGACAGCCTTTTCCAGTCTTCCTACACATTTTATTTTTCTGTGTATGAAGAGTTAGAAAAACAATATAGGAAAAAACCCAACAGCACAGGGAAAATTCCACATTGTTGAGTAGGATATCTGGTTTATTGCATTTGAAGCACTATATTAAGTAGATTGTTTAAAGAGAGAGAGAGAGAGAATGTTCTGACTGCTTGTATGACTGAAGTAGTGAAACACTCTTCAAGGTAATTTGTAAATAATAATAGATGGAATTGACTTTAATTCAATAATTGGGTTGGCAAAGAATAGATACAATATTCCTTGGTACTTTTTAATTTTGTCATTGAAATTTCTTCATCAAATAATTCTTCGTATTTTTTCTCCATAAAGCCTGATATTCTTTCAAAATAAAGACAAGCATAATGTACAAATAAACTGATTTCACCTTATAATTGCTTATAATCAATCATTTTTAATAAGGTATTTCAGATGTAATTCAAAACAAAGTGTATGGGAGAGAAATAATAAAAAATTCTGGTAAGATTATCAAGTAAGGTTTAAAGATCTAATAAACTAGGAAGTCAGTAAGGTAAGTAAACTGGGCAAAGTCACTCAAACATTTAGGTGTGGGAAAAGTTTGCAATTTCTCAAAAGCAAACATGCACAAAACATCTGGAATTATCACCATAAGGAGGGTGGACAGAGTGGAGAGGAGGGCTCCAGGCGTAACTCCATGAATCATCTCAGGGAGGATATTAGGAGTGAGGCAGGAATGCTACACATGAGAGATCAGGAAGTGCAGTGAAACAATTCATTACAGAGGAATAAAAACCAATGACAAGTGTTTCTTTAATGGTAAATGAGAGCCAGAAAACAAACAGAATAGTTCCAAGTCAGGATTGGTAAATTTTTTAATAGTTTTGATAAGATCTAGTCATAACCTTTTGGTCTGTGTGTCCAATAAGACTGTTATTGTACGATATGGGAGTTAAAGCAAGCTGGCTGATAAAAATGAACATGGAAAAGTGAAATTAGATTATTAAAAAACAAATAACTTAAAAGACTGTGATGAGTGGCCCCAACGAAGAAGGTGAGAAACCCACAGCCACTTAATCTCTTCACCTCCTGTAGCAGATTGACCCTGGCTGGATGCCACGCACCCACCAAAGCCTCTCTGACACTCCCCTCCACAAGTGGACAAGGGAGAGAAAATATAAAGAAAGGTTCACGGGTTGAGATAAGGACAGAGAGAGATCACTCATCAAACACCATCACAGGCAAAACAGACTTGAGATGAGGATATTAATTGAACTTATTACTAACAAGATCAGAGCAGGATAATGAGAAGTAAAATTAATCTTAAAAACACCTTCCCCCCACCCCTCCCTCCTTTCCAAGCTCTATCTCTCCCCACCAACAGCACAGGGAGACAGGGAATGGGGGTACAGTCAGTTCATCACAAGCTGTTTCTGCTGCTGCTCAGGGGCAGGAGTCTTTCCCCTGGTCCAGCATGGGCAATATGTCCCAATACTAACATTTTGCCTTTTATACATTGTATAAACATATGTGGGGGATGTATATGCTTACACACAAATGAGAAAAAAAACCCCACCCTCTATTGTTTTCTATTGGTTTCATTTTTTGTTTCCAATAAACTGAATTTGACACACACTGGAAAGAAAAATTCCAACAGCTCTTGCCCAATATCGTCAGCAAAGCCTTGTTTGCAAAAGAAATTTAACTGTTACTTTGCTTCAGATCCTTTTATAGTTTTGGCCTACAGAAGTTTTCTTACACCTAAAATAGCCAGGGGTGAATAGGTCAATCCTTCAAACTCAATGGACACATTCAACATCTAAAGAGAAGAAGTGTATTAAAAATTCTTGAAGAAATTGGAGTATTTGTGGAGGTGAGTTGTTAAACAAGAGGGAATTCTATTACATGTTCTCAAGTTCTGCAAACATTAGAGGACAATCTAATGCCTCCTCTTTTACAAGGAGGTTGCTGAGGTAACCTGCTCAAGACAGATTTGATGTTTACTTTTGGTAGATGTCGAGCCATGAGGCCTGTAAAAAGAATTATGATGTTTCAGCCATTTTAGTATCAACATAGTTAGTGTATCTATTACCTTGACTTCTTTGATGGAAGCTTGAGTGCTTCTGTTATGAACTTCCTCATATTTCAAACACAGGGTGAGCACACATCAACTGTGGATTTTCCCCATCTGAGTATTTTCATTTGCTAGAGAAGGAGAACTCTGTTTTCTGGTTCACTTACTGAAGAAACAAGATTTAACTAATGGAAAAAATGCTGTTACATGGAAACATGGAAAAACTAGGGTTTTTTGGGAAATGCGTAGATTTGATTATAATCTCTTTCAGACACTCTGATTAGAACTACCAAATTATCAAGTCTCCCTTTTTTGTGTCATATCATAACATTTCTAACATGCTCTGATGAATGCTTTGAAATGTGTAGGTCTCTGCAGAGCACTTGGTTTCAAGAAAGGGGTTTGTTAAAGGATTCAAAACTAGTCAAATAAAATTATAACAGTTTTACTTCGAGATAACTTATTCTAGAAGAAATACTTGTCTCCAAATACGAACTTAGAAAGAAAGTTGTACAACTCCATTATTATATTTAACTATTTATTTCATGAGGGTTGATTCAAGAAGTACTTGCTTAAGAGAAAATCCCTTGAGTCATTCAGATGCCTCCTGCTGAAATTCATTCACCTACATATAAAGAGACAATCTGTCATGATAACATGGAAAGTGTGAACTGTATGGAAAATTACAATCTTTTAAAAAGCCAATGCCCCTGATGTAACCAGATATCAAGTCAAATAAGCAGGGAGAATCCAAGGTCCTCAATAGGGCCTATCAATAGGACTGGCATACAAAGTAACTGTAAAGCATGAGTGCAGTTTGGAAGCTCACATAATAATCTATGCTTAAAAAAAAGTTGATTTTTTTTCTGTTAAAATACATTATTTTTCTCCATTGCTAATAAGAACAAAATGAGTTTAAAATTTATAGTTATCTAAATCCTCGAGTTTATTAAAAACATGCTTAAAATTCTCCTTGTAAATCAAACCTCCTTTTTCATGGTATTATAGGAAGCTTATTAAATGAAAGAGATATTTAATTCATTTTTTTTACATTTTGTTTGAATTTCAATGCACAAAATTAATTTACTCAATAGAAACAAAACTGTAAACTCACAGGATGCAATGTAGGAGGTCAATAATTCAGGGAAGTTGTTTTGTTCTTGCCATAAATCATCTGGCCAACCTCCATATGACCAAAACACAAAATTTATTTACCTGCTTTCTCATTTCCTACTATATAATGTCTGTAATTACAGCTTTCCAGTTCAGTGTACAAAAACATTTACAGATTGGGTATATGATATTGTAATGTCCTGTTCAGTGTGGCAGGGCATGAGATGAAGTGCACAGAAATGGACCAAAGTTTGCCAAATTGATCCTCATGAAATCACAAGATTTCATTCCCATTCGTGAAAGGAAATGAAATCCTGAATTCAGGGAAGAAGTGTTACAATCACTGGGGATGGAGATATGATCAAATAAAAGGCAAGTGTAACAAAACCGGAAAATTTGGAAATGGAGCTAATACAAGGCAATGGATTGGGATGAAATGAGGGGCAGTGAAAAAGAGACACAGTTCTCTCTTCTGCCATTTTTCTTTGGCATAAAGCAGTACTTTTAGTGTACAACAAAATACACTCTCAATTTCATTTTTGGGTTCTGTTGGTTTGAATAGAACCTCACAGCTCTAGCAGAGAAATGTACCTTCTTTTCTGGGCACTGCCAGATGCATCTGTGAGCACCAGGCTAGTGAATTGCAACTGGAGAAAGTCAGGAAAGAAGTCAGAAACCAGTCTGATACTATGGCAGTAGTAGGAATATGTTAATGAAAATAAAACTTATTGATCCTAATTTAGTCAGCACAGTCACATGCAAAATGTACATTTTTTTCTCATTTAAATCTTCAAAGTAAAGCTTAAATAAGATTTGAATAATCCTTCTTCCTGGTAGGGGTTCTCTGAAGAGAAAAAAAGTTTCTGCTGCATGAGACAAAGTATTGTAAACTGAATAACGCCTCTCAATAACCTGCATCCAAGCCTAACTAAACAAACTACATTCCTGTTTTGTATGTTATTGATGGAAAATAAAGGTTGCTTTTCTCTCAGTCTCTTGCAACAGATGCAGCTGTTTAAAGTGCAGCTTGTTAAAGGAAATATTCCCTGGCTGTTTTATTTATGGAAGTTTCTCAGCCATTACAAATAATAAATAAAAAAGGAAAATAGACTGAACATTGATCTACACTTACAGGTTGTGAGTGCTGTTTTTATGTCTTTTTTTTTTTTTTACACACTTTGAAGACTGCCATCAGGGCAAACACAGCTGTCAGAGCTGAAAATGCTACATTTTGCAATTTTATTTCCATATATGCAGATAATAAAGCTGTTTTTTCAAGAATTGATAAAAAAAAATCAGTCTTGTAATTGTTCAAAGAAAATCTTTTCAAACAAAAACTGCTGAAACAAAATTTGATGTTGCAGTTCAGTCTCTATGTCTTGTCTTGAATTCATGAGAAGTAGGTTGAGTTATAACAGGTATGGAAAAGTAAACTGAGTCCCAAATGACAAGCCTGGTTTACAGTGATAAACAGATTTTGTGGATTTAGAAAATATTTTCCAGACCTAGTGATGGAGTTTTTTTTTTATAAAAAAATTTATATTTTTTCCTTAACAGGTCAGATTTGGAGTGTCAATCTTAAGGTCAGTGCTTTTGTGTCATGGGTAATAATTCAAACGTAATTAAAGTGTTTGATTCCAAGTGTTTCATTCCACGTAAATTCTTATGATATTTAGATTGGTTCAGATTATTTCTTCACCTAACCCACTCATTTGTTTTCAGAAACATTCAGGATAGTTAGGAGGAAAACAGACCTATAGGGAATTGGTTGAACAATCTGTGCAATGCCATTAAAACAGATAGTAATATGTCCTTCATCTTCATAATTTGTTTGCATTTAAAGGGAAAAGGTTAAATATTTTTCCCCTATGAATAGATAAGTAGTCTGCAAGCACTTAATAACCCTTCTGGCTAACTGGCTCAGAGAATTAAAGCCCATTAAATCTGTTGCCAACAGTTCCAAGCAGTCAAGTTTTGTTGATCGGAGCACATGAATCATTAATAAACTAAGGAATCCAGCAAAAAAACCGAAAGTGCATCCAGCTAGTAACTGATTCCTGGCTGATCTACAATGTCTACTGAGTCTGTGGGCTTGTTTTGCAGGTATAATTTACTCACAGTGTAAGACATTGCAAGAATGAGGATTATCACCGTTGCCTCGGTATTTCTGACCCACACAGTGTGATTAAGGTCTGCATTATGTACAGCAAGTTATGCTGGATAATCACCCTCCTTTATATGAATCAAAAAGTGTGGTTAACCTTTCAAAAGTCCAGCTTTATACAACAACACAGGTAATATATGCTGCTTACTACCTTAATATATTATGGTACCATGTCTGCAATCTGTAACATATGTCCTCAAAGATCTGAAGTTTCCTGACTTTTAGGGTGTATCACATTATATTTCCTACATGCAAAGTCCAGCTGCTGCTAAAGCAACCCTTTATAGCATGTCATGGAGAATTGGCCAGAGAGTCTGTTTCTGCTTGGAGATGAAATAAACAGGGTTTCCTTTCTCTGAACAGAATGAATTTTTCTAAGTGTTTTCCTGCCAGGTTCTGAGTCTTGGTCCCAGTCCAGTGTGATGGAGATCAAGGGAGGAAGCTTTCCTCTCAGTCAATAGTGGTTCCTGCTGTTTTGTCAACTCACCAAAGAAAGGTAGAGTTGGTAAAAGAGCTCACTGTGTAACAATCATGTCTATGACAAATACTGAATTTCCTGCTACTTGCTGTGTATTTTTGTCCGTGGCAGCAGGATGGAGGTTTGTCCTGAAGAGATGCCACTGAACTACTATAAAAAATACTTGTCCCTTCTATTTTGAATTTTCTGGTTAGATTCTTATCTTTGTTAAAGGCTTTTCAGGATGAGTATATTACATATCATTTTCTCAAAAAGTGCCAAAATATTAATGCTGTATTCACTTTTGATCATCAATATTGCATAAATGTAACCTATTTTTTTAGAGCAAACTTGGCATTGCCCTTCTCTCTCTTATATTGTAAATATGCCTGATAGAAATCCATCAAGAAATGAGTAAACAACAGTCTTTAGTTAAGGTCCCTGCATGAGTTATGGAAGGAACTGAAGAATTAAAGGGATGTCTAGCCTATTTCCAGTGTGATTTAGTCACACACTGGCCCAAGTTCCATTATCGTTACTAAAAATTTATTATATGATAAAAGAGAGTGGAAAGTGAAAAATGTCCTGGCTTTACCGTGATAGAACTGTATTCCCTGGATGAAACCATTTCATCTTCATGCTCATTATCGCCTGAGTTATTCCATTCTCTTCCAGTTTCTGGAACTAGATTTTATTTCCATTCAAGGTGAAGTCTTAAAAGAAAGTAAGATAATGTCCACAGCAATGATCCAAGAACAATAGCCACTGTTCAAAAATAATTTTAGGCTCAGTAAAAGGCATTTGTTTGAATCTGAACAGTTTTTAGTTTGAAAAATAATCCTGAATCTGAAATTAATAAGAATCTTGGAAAATAAACAAGGTTATGGCTATTTAAGGAATATATTTTTCACATTTACCTGACTCTTGAGTCCAAATAATGTCAGTGACATTAAAACCACTAATAATCTGCATTTTATGATTCCAGTCTGCCCCATTTTCCTTTCATAGTATGGTACATGTTCTGATAGTTTGAAGTCAAAATAAACTCTTGCTACTTATGAAAATGAGCGAAGGAAAACCTAGGTTAAACATCAAGAGGCATTTTAGCTGTTAGGAGACCATGCTCTTGCCTGCCTTATGTGGTGCATTATATAGGTGCAGGCCTATAAAGAATCCAATATGTAAAGGAAAAGAGAATAATAATTTCTGGGGATATTCCTTGTGTTAGGGATATGTAATTGGGAAAATTGTTGCCCACTCAACATACAACCATTTACAGCTGAAAGATATCAGGCATTTGGATGAGCTTTGGAGATTATTGTTTCTATTCCCTGTTCCATATGCATATTTCTGCCTCAGTGCCACACAGCAGATCCTGCTGGAAGGTATCGTCTGAAATGTAGTCCATCCTTCTTGAAAGGTTAAGGAAAATATGTGTGTTAGACATTGCATTTAATAAAAAACCCAGCTCTCAGAACTTGGTAGGGTAATGTTCAGCTTCCCCTTCAGAGCTCTTGGTGAAGACGGTAGGACCCTAAGGCGGAAAACCAAGTGGCATAAAAAGAGACCTGAAATAGTTTCATTTCTGAGCTGGGAATGCCCAAGGGCAAGGGGCTGGAAAATCCGCATTGTTTGAGCTTGACATGCTTGATTGAGAGTTTCAGGACTCTCATTATCAATTCAGGATTATCATCTGGCAGTCCTCTCCTAATAGAGCAAGACTCTCCCTTTAAAAGTTTTACAAGAAATGTGTCATTTTCCAAATGCTGTGTGCTACTTGTGTCACTGATACCAGCTAGAAATGAGTCTCTCATGCCATCAACAAGCAAAAGGAGTTCAGACACAAAGCACTGGCTCACCTTCAGATAAAACCACACTGACCTGAACACCTACAATAACTCAGTTCCGCAACAGAAAAAAAAGTGTGTTGAATGACAAAAAAATAATCTGTCATTTTATGCTCTGCTGGAATCATCAACACAGGATTTTTTTCTAAAAGAAATTGTGTAGTTTATAAAAAAAATCCACCGTCTAGCTTTATTTTAAGGATTTTGTTCAACCAGCGCATGTGCAGAGTCAGACGCATATTTCTATATGAGATCTTTTCAGTAACATTTTATCCTTTCTCCTTGGAAAGACCCAAACTGCCAATAATGTATTGATTCAATCAGAACAATTTTATACTGTGTATAATTTACACTGTATTTTAGCAAATTTTTGTATTTTGTGGTGGTTCTTTTTTCGAAAGGAACTTCATTACAAAAGAAGATCCTTGTTGGGGGATGGATGAGAACTTGTTTTGTAAGAGTTTCCATTAATTGCTTTTATTTTGGCAATCAGTGCATTTCAAAGTGTATCTCAACAGCCAAAAACTACAGCTGAGTATTTATTAGAACAAATTCTTCTCATGCAAGAGGACAACAAGCCCATATGATATCAATCAAATTCCTGTTTCTCTCAAAGCCCAGATAAACAAACAAACAACCAGAACAGTCTTTGATTGTTCACATAGTTATGAAATAGACTGTAATAGAATATTTAAAAATTACCTACATTCAAAATCAATGGCTTTAATGGACTGATAATGAGTCTAGAATTTGTAAATAATGACTGACAATATATGCCAGGTATAAGAAATGGATGGTAACGGAGAAACAATTAACATCTGCACAAGCAAGGAATGCAGTCGTTGAGAGAAACCCTTCCACAGGTCAATATTATGTTCTTCATATACCTGGCCTCAGACAGTGATTAAAAACACAAGTACTGTGCATGATCAGCCCCATCAGGAAAAAAACTCCTGTTGAAAGAAATGTTTCTGTCCCCATCCCCAGGCCATCAGACCACATCAGAGCATTGAGTTGTGTTGAATCATTTTGATACAACACCACCACATAACTGTAGAAGGCTCTAACAACTTCTAAGAACTCCAATGTTCTGTTAAGATTATTAGAGTGGTATGCCACTAAATTTGTCATACCAATATAGGCTTGGAACAGATTTCACTGTTTAGAGAGCCTGACACATAACAAGAGAAAGTGAGAAAGAAATGTCATGTTGCCAAGGATGCCAAGAGAACAAAGAATATAAAGTGAGAGCAGAAAGCAAGGTACAAAGTTAAGTTTATAGTGTGGCTGGCTGCCTACTGCATGCTGTTATTTTTATTCTTAAGTACTTTGACAGTACATAAACATTTATATGTACTTTGACTTACTTCAGCAAGGAAAACTGTGAACTAAATTGTCACAACTGCAGGCCTGGCATTGTGCTTCCTGCCATGACACACAAAACTGTGGGGAGAGAATTTGTAAGGTCGTTGAAACACCAGAAGCAACCCTAGGCCATAAGAAAGGGGAACCTCATGTTCTTGCACTGATAATAACAATCCAAAATATTTGGTTAACTTCCTTCTCTTATTTATAAGGAACACCTGTGATTTACCAGTGCAATAATAGGTCCTAAAGAAGCCAAATGTCTTATATAACTATTCTGGTGTCACTTCTTGGATGAGACTGTGAGAAAGGGTTAACTGATTGAGAAGAAATAAAAAAATAATTCTCATAAATTTTCCCTCAGAGCCAATATAGATTCAAATGCAAATTATCCTGACCACAGACAGTTCTCATTTACCAGTGTAATCACAGTGCTTATTTTTTTAACCTATCCTAGAGATGGAAAGAGTTATTTCTTTCCAAGGGAGCTCAGTGGAATTTAACTTCAGATCAGGAAATCAGCTGAAAGAGCTAAGATGCAATAGAGCTATCTGTACCTATTTTAAACATTCCCTTTATTCTTACAAAGTACTAAATGCATGGAAATGGCTAATTTGGAGGCCCAAGCATGACTATTCTTTTTGTCTTTTTTCTAGGATTCCTCTATGTCACTGGTTTTATACACTCACCAATAGTCTACTGCAGCTTTACACAGGAGTCAAAAGGAGTAGAAGAGAAAATTCTGAGACTCAAACAATTGTCTCAAAGTTTGAATATTGGAAAGATGCCATATTGAGATATTATTTTTCAATTTTATAGAGATTCAAGGAAAAAAAAAAAAAGAGGGGTTTGGACTGTACATTTAAGGAACAAAAATAGACACAGTAATTTATTTCCCTAGTAGGATGTGATTTCAGGTAGGGTGGTTATCTTTCCAAATTTTCATTTATTTTGGGCTTAATGTCTCTTTTCTCCATCAATGGTTCTTCACTTACCCCTTTTCCTTTCCCACTGATCTGTCCATCACAGTTTGTCCAATCAAGTTCTAATCCAAATGCACATCTTGGTGATATTCTGACAATAAATGGCTCTGGATTTGGTTTCTAAAAAATCCCATTTTTAAACTTGATTTTTCAGGGAGATTGGGTTAGCAAAATACCAATTAAAATTAAGGGTATTTATATTCCCTGAATTGGAATGAATGCAGCTCAGACTTGTCCTGATAGCTAAAATCAGAATGTAGTCCAAATTCCATTGCTATCTCTAGCACTTTTGCCAGACCAAAGACTGAATCAGAGACAAAAACCAGGATGCCATCAAATACATAAATGTTTTTCTTTTTCTGAATGTGTTCATTTAGCCACAGATACATAATCAGAGCAGCATAACTGGCTAAATGCAATATTTACATAACGGGAATGACACGAGTCACATTTTTTGTGGTGTATTTATGCAAGAGAATGGATGGCCCTGGTATGAGAAATTCCAACTTGTTATTCCTGAAAGTACCATCCATTTAATATATTTTCTTTGGGCAAACCTCCTTTTTTTTCTAATACCTCAAGAAAAATATATTGCATAAAATTAGTCTGAATAGAAAATTCTAGATGTTACAAATTTTCAGTTGTATAATATGTATTGAGATGAGTGTGATAGACCTAATAATTTGTTAAGGTACTTTTTGTCTCACACTTACCTGCAGGAGACATCCATAGCTTTCTTTTAAGAAGCCTTTCACAATTGAATGATAAGTCCTTATCATACTGCTTGTTTCTTCCACACATGAATAAAAACTCCATAAATTTGCATGCTCTTTAAAGCCAAAATTTCCTTGAAAGACTTTTCAACACTAACAGAAAAACTGTAAATTGTAGTTCAATATCTTCTCCTTTCTCCTTTCTTGACCTTTTCAGTGGCTCACAAAGCCTTGGTGGCAACTGCCTGGATCTTGATGGCAGCTTTGCAAAGGGCAAGGGAAAGTTTTGTGCTACAATGGGGACTGAAGTAGTGCACTGGTTTCCAGTCATCTCCTAAACAGCAAAAGAGATTAGTAATACTTTGTCACTATTACTAACTTGGAACTAACACATAACCCATATTCAGTTAATAAATATCTGAAACATCCAGTCCTCAGTTTCAATAACTTTTCCATATATAATCTAAAATATTGAGGACATATTTATAACTTAATACAGTTATTGTGATTCTGTGCCAAATGTTATCTCATGCATATAATTTGAATGTAAAATTATAGAATAACCCAAGCCAAGAGAAAGGTAGATTTCTTTACCCACAAAGTCTCTATAAATTGTAATTTTGTGTCATGTTGTATTTAGACTTATTTTTTGTTTTAACCTTAATATAAGAGTAATAATATTTATGTTAAAGCAGGAATGCAGGAAAATGCAGGAAACACTGCTTCAATGTGAGTACACACATACAAACAAAACCTTCAGCATAACACTAATCAATAAGCTTTTTCTGCCTCCAACTTTAAAAAAATCTATAATGCATCTCAGGGTGCTTCGATAAAATGCAGGGTGCACTTGAATTTGGGGAGATAACTAAGAAAAACACAGACTCAAATGTGGGTGTTCAAGTAAAATGGGATTTGTTTTTTGCTCATGAGAAAAGCCTGGGCCCTTTTCAGGTCCATTGTAATTTTTATTTTGACTTGACTTACTGGCGCCAAGATTTTATCCAATGTATTTAAAAGGAAACAAGAATGTAGTCTGGCTTTCAGCACTACAGATTCTCATACAAGGATGACAGCAGCAGCAGCAGTACCATTTTGAGGACTATTCTAAAGATTCCCAATAATCTAGACATGCACAAAATCTCACAGCTGTTGCATCTGTCTTCACCCAAATATTTTTTTACAATGTAGAATGCACACACCATTGTGGAAATTGTCTTCAAATTAGCAGTTGGAAAAGGCACTGCAAGTCATTTATAATACATTTTTCATTAAGTACAGACCTCACTAACATTTCTTTTAGTTTCTGTATCAAAATAGGACTTGTTCTAGCTTCAGCAAAACTGGAGATTAGAAAGGCGGAGAAAAGAGCATTCACTTGCTGGAATGTTTTCTTTGTACTGCAAAAATAGTAGAGTGTAAAAAGCAAATTGATTTCCTTCAGCACTTAATGCATTTAATTATTCCAAACTTTTTTGTGCTTGCTTTTAATTTTAAATAAGGTCCTACAATGCAGAAATCAACAGCTCCTCTGAAAACACATCTTTACAGGTTAGAACAGAAGAGTCAAAAGCCATACTCATGTTTCAGAAGACAGTTTAACCTTGAATTGACAAGTTTTTTCCCTAATTATACAGCCAGTGACTGAAATGATGCTTTTACTGTGTATGGTGATTTTTCATTTGTCAGCTGGAAGTCACTTTCATGTTCCATAAAATTTTATCACTGGTCCCAAATTTACAGATTGTCCAAGTTTTGCTTCTGAAATTTCTTTCCTTATTTGAATATGAATAGCAGCTATGCAGTATTTTCAGTTATGTAGTATACTAATTTAATGCAGAGCTTTTTCTTCACCTCTTACAAAGTCACTTTTCATGACATTTACAATTCAACACAGGAGGTTGGGTGGCCTGATAAAAGGGATTTGTTGCCATTGAATACTGGAGAAAGAATAATAGCCAGTATTACAGAAAATTGGAATGTGTGATTTAATTCATTCTCTTTTTATTTTTCCATTTTATTCACGGATTATTGTCATGATAAACCTCCTGATTATTGTGTTTTCTTATGAAAAATAAGTGACAGCAGACATCTCAAACCTTCCTGTCAGAGTTTGAATTTTGAGATCCTGTTTCTATTCCTAGAGTATGCATTTGCCAAGGATAATCTCTCCTAGTCCAAACCTGCTTTGGTACAAGAAGGTTTTCTTTTCTCTTATATACATCTTGTCTATAACATCTTATTTATTTTCTTTCAGTGTTGAGGTTACAAAAAACAACTGAATTTATTGAATTTCTGGGGAAAAAACCTATACCATTGTATTCTAGGAGAGCATGTGATTCATCTCAAATTCATTCTGAAGGCTATAATCATTCTAGAATTTTATTTCTCTTTATTTTCTTTAAAGAAAGTAGCTTAATTTTCAGTGAAAAATGTCATTTGAAGATCTCAGCATGCTCTGGAAGCATATCATCTCATTAAACTTTACAGCAGAAACTGCCATTTCAAATATTTCTTTAGGACGGAAGTTGAAGAGAAGGACAATATGTCCCTGGGTGCCTGTGATGTGAAGAAGGCTTGAAACGCATCATTACAGTAGTGCAGGCCATCAGTGCACAAAGTGTACCACATCCACTAAGAAAAATCTTCTGAAACTTATTTTGAAGGAGCTCAATTAAGGCTCTGAGAGAGACTGACACAAAAGAGGCTGAGACTCGGTCTGGGACTTGAGGACTTCTATAGATTGTGCAAAGAGAAGTGAGAAGAAATAGAGATTAGGAACAAAACATGGGGGCCACGGAGAAAAATATATTGCCAAGGGGAGAACACAGTTACAGCATGACCTGCCAAAGATTTAATGCAACACACAGTTTCTCGGAAACCTTACTTAACTTACAGAATGTTGAGGTTCAGCTCATTGATCACAATGTCCTGTAGCTTCTGGTTTGAACCGTGACGGTTGCACCTGGTAGTCAGAGGTTTCCCAGGCACAACAAGCCAGGCTCGGAGAATCTCTGCTGGCAGTCTGCGGGCAGTAACCATCTGTGTGCTGGCAACCGAGTCATTCCCATGGATATCCCCACTATCTCTAATAGGGGCAGAGATGTCTAATTTGCATGCAAATATCTATACATTTAAACTTAGTCATTTTTCTTTGCATGGTGAATCCTGACCCTGATATTTCCTCTTCATTATTTGTTTGCACTGCAATAAAAGCCCCTGTGAAGCCTGTTGTTAGTCAAAGTGCAGCCTCCCACCTCTTTTTATTCTCCTGAACAACTATCTCCTCCTTGCATTGAGCTACCCTGGACCTGCAGTAGCAGCATCATTTCAGTTCCTCTTTAGAGGTAAACATAAAGAGTTCTCCTCTTGCTGAAGTCTGGATTTGACAATTGCCTCTGGCCCTGTATCCCTTGGTGCCTGTTGGATGTTGGAAGATAATGCATCACAGCAGAGTGGTCATAACTTCACAACAGGAAAAGTTCAGTGCTGTTCATGTCTAGTTGTTCTTTTGAATTGAGTACAGTGCTACACTCCTTTGAAAGCAATCAATACTTTCGTATGAGCATCAGTGGGCAGAACAGAACACACAGAAATTCTGAGCAGCTCTACCTCCCATTTGATTTGTACCACTCTGAACTTCTTAAAGTTAGATTTGGATATGCAAACTACAAAACAATCTTCAAAAATCCTCAGATCTTCAGAACTTCACACTGTCATTGCTGTTTGTTCTTTTATATAATATTCATGTACATTTTTTGTAAAGACCTTTTTCTACCTTTAGAAATAAGGGAAACTGACTTGTGGTTTTTTATAATGGAGTCATAATATTTGTGTGAAGAGGTAAATTGCTATGCAGAACTTACACCGATCATTTTTATTTGAATAGACCAGGTTAAAAGATTTTTAAATGTTTCTGTTTCAGTGAGGGGAGAATTCAGGAGGTCACTGACTCTTTTTTTACTTTTTTTTTTTCTTCTTTTTCCCCCACTAGCTATCTCTTCTATTCATTACTCTTTGTTCAAAAAAGCCCGTCAAGGAGAATAAGCAATACCATGTGGCTTGGCTTGTCCTTTGCTGATGTCAAGCCAAACACTGAACCGTAGCAGCCTAAATAAATAGTTAGAAAACAACAATTCAGCTCTGAAGAACAAAACTCTTTGATATATCATTCATTATTTGAGGGTTGCATTTACACTAATAAAGTAAACTTGCAGTTAAAAAAAACCTCAAACACTGGAACACTGGTTCAAACACTGGAACAGGGCACTGCATTCTGGTGAACATTCCCTGTGGCAGTTTTGGCTTCTACTAACCATAATCCTCCCGGACAGCACTGAGAACAGAACTTCTACCAAAAGACAGCACATATGAGAGTGCTCTGTCTAGCAGAGGGAAAGAGTGTACCAGCATGGACATACCCTATATAAATTTGGTGCCTGAGGGCCAGATGAACCCTAAACTATTTAATTTTCAAATACTGATGAAGTTTAAAGGCAAATCAAGGAGGATAGCACAGGCTGCAAGTAATAAAGCTTTTGCAAATAAACCTTCACATAATCAGTATTCGGGTCTTCATGTAAACTGCAAGTTTAAAATAATTGAGGGAAACTCATGCTCAGAATAAAAACTGCATTTATCAGAAAAAGCTTTCTTGTTTGTAATTTAGCCAATATTGAGTGTGGTTCTTAACTTCATTAGGAATTAGGCTTGTTTATCTGGAGACAGAGAGTTGCAAATGCTCCAAAGAACTTACTGAGGGAGAATTATACTGCAGAAATGTTAAACATTATATACTTACATCATTATGACAAAAGAATGTTGTATACAGTGGTAAATTTTACATTCAAAAAGTGATTGTAGGGCTTAAAATTTATTTTCCCTATAAAATGTAATATAAATTCATAAATTTTAATTAAATCAAGTTCTACGTAATTTGAGCATGATTTATTGTGCCATCTTCATATATGTGAAATGCCTCAAGCACTAAAGGAAATAAGAAATGTGTTTAAAGCCCGAAAATCTTCAGTGTATTTAAAATATTCATGGGTGGCAGATGCACTTTGGGCTGTAATGACCCTAACAGCTGGTTACAACATCTTCTTCCAAAATAGAGACATTTTTTGTTCAGTCAGATGAGTTTTCTTTCTCTTTCAGCTAAAGACAAAGTTCTTCCAGATCACTGCATAAACTTTAGGTGAGTTGAATACATGTCAATGGAATTCAAATACAAACAAAAAAGGCATTCATTTTATTCATGTCTGCTTGGTGACTGTTTATCATGATAGCTGTGGTTAATCTTAATTGAAAGACAACCATTTTTGACAGAAAAATCAATGTCATGCATTTTTTGAGTAATCACATATTGAACCAGGACAATTTATGCCCTTTACCTAAAAACATGGCAGAAAGTGATGAGTAAAATTATTAGATGCCATAGTATCCCTTTGAAAAGGCACTCTTAACAGGATAAGTAAATAAATCAAGGAAGTAAGTGCCTTGGGATATCATGAAGCTCGAAAGTATAGAAATTCCAAGAGGTATTGGACAGACTCACAGAGGAGCAAGGGCTCTGGGGACTATAAAACATGGAGCAAATTTCCTACAAGGAAGTGACCAAACCAACAGCTGTCAGAGGCTCTGCGGCTACAGGAATTGTCAGCCCGTGCTTTCACTGTTCTTTTATGCTTTCCATGAACACTGATAGTGGAATAGTTAAAAATAAGATACTGGAAGAGGTGCACCTTTCCTTGAACAGAATAAAGTTGATTTATACCACTGAAGGTGCTCATCATTTTCTCTTTGCCTGCCATCTGTTATCGGTTAAAATGCATGTACATATTTGTTTTGAGCAGTGGAAAAATACATGCAAAATATGGTACAGTAGACTCATAAGCCCTTTCATATTCAATATGTCCTCTGATTTTATACATATAATAACTTTATAAATGAAAATTTAAAATTAAATATTAAATTTAGGTTAAAAAAAAGAACACTTTTAGGAAAAAATAGCTAATCAGAAAAAACCCCAAGTAAATAGGTCAACTATTTGTCTGAGACAGGGATAATGTTGAAA
This sequence comes from Pardalotus punctatus, assembly GCA_013400915.1. NCBI lineage: Eukaryota > Metazoa > Chordata > Aves > Passeriformes > Pardalotidae > Pardalotus > Pardalotus punctatus. The sequence goes on from VZTX01013253.1 coordinate 2,138,337, forward strand.
TTTACATCTACCTGACCACCAGGGGATACTCCATAAAACAAGACAAACAAGAGATTGACAGAAAAATTAAAAAAATTGTAAAATATTCTTTCTTTTTTTTTTTTTTAATTTATCAAAATGAGGAAGCCAGTAATAAATTCTATGTGGCCAATCACATAAGGATAGAAACTGGGGGTCACAGTGGACAGAATTATTTAAACCAGAAACTTTCATTGTGGGAGATTACCCATAGCATCTGCCTAAAATTTATCTGACCACAGAGTATGGGGTATATAAACAAAATCAAGAAGAAAATTCCAGAAACAGAGCTTAGCAATTATCCAAGATTTCTATGGACACTCTAAAACATGAGAAAGTTGAAATGCTAATAGCAATGTGCAATCCCTTGTAAAAATGGCTGTGATACATGAGGACAGGAAGTGGCAAAAACTTCCAGAAAGGCTCCAGGTAATTCCAAAGGATACAATCCTCCAGGTCTGGTACTTGGTCTTAGCAAATTACTAGACACAATAATAAAGAAAATAATATGTGCATACCTTTATATATAGTCTTTTTAGAAAGTGTCAGTAGGGCTCTTACAAAAGGATTTAAAGTCATTAAAACCTAATACCTTAAAATGGCCAACAAAAGTATGGGAACAAAGGTATGTTGCCCATACAGTTTTGCTTGGATTTCTAAAGGCTCTTGGCAAAGTCTCTCAGCATTTGCATCTAAGGAAACAAGGAGCAAAGCATAAAAAGAATGTCCCTTTATGTCCAAATAAATAATTTGCTAAGAAGATGGTAAACATAAGGCTGAAATATATGGGCAGACCTTACAACAGAAGGACGCTGGTGCAGTTCGGCTGTACTGAGATCTGCAGGTTTATTGTAAAAATAACTGAACCAGGGGGGATCTGTAAGGTAGAAAAGTTTGCAAAGTTGTTAAATAAATCACATAAATAGAGGTGAGTGGTTGGCTGCAAAGCCTTGCAAAAGGACTTTATGAGACTGAGCAGTAAAGTAATAAAATGGGAGAGGGAAGTCAAAATGGATAAACACAAAACAATGAACTCAAGGAAAAAGAAGTCCAACATCACATAAAAGAGGATGGGCTTCAAGCTGATCATTGCAGCACTGGTTGTGAGAAGCTGGGGTTATGACAGAATCATAAAAACTGAAGTTCAAAGCTCAGTCAAAAAAAGGAGTTAAAAGAATGAGCAATTAATAATTACTGAGAACGAAATAGAGAACAAAACAGAAAACACTGTATGCATTTATCTTAAAAACTGGATATCTAACCTCCATATCTCCAAAATTATATTAATAAAACAAGAAAAGGTGCAGAGAAGAGCAACAAGTGTGTTCAGTAGAGTGGAATGGTTTCTGCAAGTATTCTAAGACCCTTTTTGTCTCAAAACTGGTGGCTTGAAAGGTATAGCAGAAGTCTACACAATCATGAGCGTCAGTCAAAAGGAAATTAATGACAGATGATTCATTTTCTTCCAAGATAAAAACCAGGTAGTACAGGTGAAGAAAGGAGAGATCAAGAGTAAAACAAAAAAGAAGGTGATACTTCATGCAGAGGAGAGTGAATGTGTAGAACTCCTCTAGAAAAGACGGTGTGCATGCCAAAATTTTACAGAATGACTTGGAAAGTTCATGGGGAAAAAAAAATCACATAGAATAACTAAATTTCATGAATCTTAGAAAATTCACTGAGATGAAAATAGCTACGAGCTAGGAGAGTATATGGAGAAGTTTCCATGTAGTGTTTCCTTGTTACTCTTATCTTGCTTGGTTTCAATTTATGTCCTTTGCTGGAGGCCAAATACTGATTTAGGTGAATAATTCTTCCAGGCTGATACCATTATTCTCATGTTTCCTAGTTCACATATATTTACCAAAGGGTATAACATGGACGTAATTCACAAAAACAATGAGTTACTCTCATCAGAAATGTGTGAAAATAGTTCTTTTGGTAGGAGCTCCAGTCCCTTATCTCCCACAGAATGGTCTGCAGGTGAATCAACAGAAATTTGTGACTTCTGCAATTTCCTGACATATCTCTTTTAATCATATCTTCTTAGAAGGAAATTCCCCAACTGTTGCTGTTGGTATGACAAATTTCACAATAAGTCTCTTTGAAATGTGTTTTGCCTGCACTAATCAATTTAAAATAAAAGATATTTTTCTCATTGCTTGTATATAGACTTCATATGCTTGTTGGTTTAATTGTATTCTAATCCCATTAGCCAACATTATCATTTTTGCTCTCTCATAAACAAAAAAATTGGTAACAGAGAACATAAAAAGACAATTAATTGGCTCAAACTGCATAATGTTTTAATGTCTTTGCTGGTTTTCTTAATTATCATTTTTCTTTCATTCTAGGCAGTGCAGGCACTTAAAAGACAGGACAGCAAACAATGGATCAGACACCAAAACACAGCTAGTGCTACGAGAAGTTCAGAAAAAGGAGGCATATAAAGCCGTGAAAACTCTCCACAATTTAATATTGTAATTAAAATGTCTTTTGTTTCCATCATTCTATTTTACAGGGTAATTTGGTTTTTGTCCCTAATAGTGGGCAGAGGTAGTAAAAAAAAAAAAAATAAGAGATTCAGAGAAATACATTTCTTATTTTTCCCATTATATAAACCACAGACATTAATTCTATTCCAGACACTGTTACTCACTCATTCAAAATGCTACCATAATTGCTTTTGAAAATGAGATGTTTATGTGCATGTATACATACAGGTGTCTTTAAAAACTATATGCGGGGCCACTTTCACGAATTTTAATACTTTTGCAGAAGTACATGGAAAATGTAAGAAAAGGCAGAATTTCTTTTTCAACTTTGCATCACTTTTCCAGATGCAGAGAACTACAAGAGACAGACTTACCAACACCTTTTTAGTGGCAATAAAATGTGGTTTTCTTGGCTATTTTGAAGTAAACGTGCTAGCAACATAAAGCCATACCTAGAAACAAAGTTAACTCTAAATCTGAATTACCTATTTGTTTATTTTTAACTGTGGCAATTGTACCTCTTCTATAAAAATCCGTGTCTGTTTGACTCTTTTTGGGAACACTAGGTGCCTCACCGACCTAATGTTAAATGTCAGAAAACAGCTCTGAAAACTGTGTCCATAGATCTGTGCCTCTGCAGTGTGAACCATTATGTCACATGAATGAGGAGAGAAATGTCAGTGATTTAGACAGCTGCCGTGTAACTCCCCTTGCCTCATCATGAGTTACAATCCAGATTGTGGTATCAGCTCAGTGAACAGCATTTTTAAACTGCACTGTGTAACTTATCCTACTTCTGTGTGTGCAGCAAAAAAGTCTGGAGTCATGTTTCTTTTCTTAATTCCATGATCCTTACGGGTCTCTTCCAACTTGGGATATTCTATGATTCTATGACTCTATGGCAATATTTTTCATTTGAAAGAATAATTTGAGACTGGATAGGTTTCAAAAATATATTGAAAACACATATGAGTTTGACATAGAACTTACAGGGAAAGATTCTGGAGTCTGAATCATGCAAGAGATGATATTCCAACTGTAAAAAAGGCACAAATCAAGCAGTCTCGCTCTCCTGACATTGCTGCAATCACCTTTAAACTCTAAGCTGCAGCTGAAATGTAGCAGGAGTTGAGAATACTTCTTTTATGATGGCAACATATAATTATCTAATTTATGCAGCATTAGGTCATCTCATCAGGACTGCCTTTAAAAAAATCAGAATTAGATTTGGTAGGTGCCAGCAAGGTAGTCAAATGAGATAGCAACATGCACACTTGTAAAGATCTACATGAATGTAATTTGCAACAGTGTCCAAGTTAAATATAAGTTCTACACATGGAAAACCTTTTCTCCATACTGTATTTATGCTTATCTGAATGCAACAGGTTTAGGAAAATCGTTATTAAACTCCATTATAAATTTCTTTATAAAATATAGGGCATTTTTTTACTAATTTATTCTTCTCTAGCAAATGAGTAGGGAGACAGCCCAGCTAATTGAGAGAGAACAGAGAGAAAACACACACACAGAGCACATGCAGGCCAGAAAGCAAACCACTCTCTCTAAAGCAGAGCAAATTGCTTTCTGGACACTTAGCTTCTGACTGAAGGAGGTGTACTTTGAAAATATTCTGCTTTTTTCTTTTTAAATGTCTCACTGCTGCATTTTCCTTATTTTAATAATAACGCTGCACACAAATTGCAGCAATTAGTATCCATTAATATCCACCTCTGCTGTCAGTAGTATCTGCCTCATGCATAGCCTGTGTCAGTTCTCTGATTGTTGATTGGCACACATCACCCTGAAAGACCTCCCAAGCAGCTGAAATTAGAGTCTGAATTTCCTTCCCTGATTTTGAATCCTTTTACTAGCCACAGAGTATATGGCCACTTGTCCAACTTGCAACTATGTAAAGCTCCAGCATACAGCTGCAATTTCTTTTGAAATTGTGTTCTCTGTCAAACAAATTCAGCAAACAGAGATCTGTGAGTCTATAGTGTTGCCTGTTTCTGAACCAAACTACGTATGCCTTGTGATTTTTTTGTGGTTGGAGCATGTTTCTCACTTTTCTTCAGCATGGTATTTTTTTCCCTTCTTCAGCTCCCTTTCCCTGAACCTACTCCTTCCCATTCACTTTTCAACAGAGACTCTTTTTCCTGAGCCAATTATCTTAATTCTTTATACATAGTATGTGTTGTACAGAAACATCAGTAATTGCATCTTTACAAGGTCTTTGTAACTGCACCTCTCCTTCTTTTGTAGCAATTTTCTGTTTATATCTTGAAACATCTAAATGATTGTGTGAAGAGTTTTTGGTGTTTTTTTCTTTTTTTGGTGTGGATTGATTATATTTGCATTTTATTTACACTTGTGATCAATATAGGATATGAAATAAAGGAATAAAGGATGCATGTAATAATTATTTTTAAGCCCTCAGAGAGCTTCACTTTCTCTATTCTCCAGTGCCTTTACCAATCCCAGCTTTATTTCAAGCAGGCTTCCCTGAAGGACCATAAAGAGAGTGGCTTTTTGGGGCTGGACAGATAAAACACATAAATCATGAATGCTTCTGAGACTTCCCTGCAGACATTCACCCATGGAGCACACTGTTTTGCCTGGGGAAGTAATTTGAATGGAGAGCTGGCCAGGTCAAGTTGAGAGATCCTTTCCGAGGCTCTGATGATATCATCATATTAATATAGGGGACCTCGGAGAGATCCTGGCCTGAGTTTAAAGTCTGGGGGTCTTGTAAGGTTTTGGGGGAGAAGACAATGATGAAGTCATCAGACAAGCTCTCATTTCAAAATTTCAGCTGGAAATCTGTTTTTAAGAATCCAGCTTATTTCTCAAGGTTGAATCCTACTGTGCATGATGTTAGACCTTTTAAAACACAACAGCAATAACAAAATTAATGAGAGAAATTATCCAGCTTTAGGGGCATGACAGGACGTACCTATAGTTTCAGCTTTGACCAAATCAGTTGGTTACCCAAGATATGAGAAAAATAGGAAAGGACCCTTCATCTGGCAAGGCAGTTCTGATCTGGCAACAGCACATTTATGTCATGCAACATCCTGACAGAGGAGACTGATCCCAGCCTAGGGAGAAGTGTAGGGTATAGAAACACACTTATATTTCCATATGTCCACTGACAGCAAGACTTTTGTTTCATTCTTGTGTGAAATCATCTCGTTCATAAGCATGAAAATGAAATGCCAATATGTTTATAATTTTTAACTCTCTTCATGGTATTAGGCAATGTCTAGACACACAAAAAACCCCCAATGTAAACCCCCTCTTTTACAGTTCTGAAAGTTCAGTAATAGCTTTAGCAAAACATAGGATCTAACAGTTTTTTTTGAGGGCAGCGCTATTAAACTTCCACTAGCTGACGGCAAGTAAAGTTGTGGTATTGCATTTTCTAAAGGCATTAATTTCTGAATCAATTTTAATGATTTTCACTCAGCAAGATTAAAATTAGACACATAAATATATTTTTACAAATGTCTTGTATTTAGATCTGTAGAAGAGTTAAAAAAGCAGAGCAGCTGAGTGAAGCAATTACAAAGGATCTTCTAAATTGAGAGAGGGTGAAGAGATGGGATGATAAAAAGGCATTTGAAATTTAATATTAGAGGGAAAATATATCTAAATCTATCTCTCTATATATGTATATGGGTATATATGTATAGATATAGATATCTCAGATATTTATAATGCACGCATACCAGTGTTGGAAAAACAAAGCCTGAACTGAAAATAAGTCTCTGATAAAAAAACCTATTCTCTATTGGTGTAATGAGCTTGAGAAATTTGGGATTCAAAGATGACGCTGAATGAGGAAGAAAATCCAGCATATACTCAACACATATTGGCTCATATGTTGCTAATGTTTAACTAGTGATGAACCCAGTGAAAAAGAACTCAATTTCCTGGTAACCCTCTGAGGAAAGGGAGTCTTTAACAGAGCAAGAGCATTACTGAAATTAGTCAGGCTCATTTTAATACAAGGGTGCTTCCGTCTGCAACTGCAACATTTGTATCCATGCTACAGTGATTCATGGTTTTACATTAAACTCAGAGTAATGTAACAGGATTATTAAAAAAAAATGCAAAAAGAAGAGGTATTTTTGGCTTTTTCTTGTGCAAAATTCAGTATCTGATGAAGCATCTGATGTATGTTCATGAGTGAATGGTATGTCAGAGAATGAACAAATTCTTCATCCAAAATTTAAAATGTTTGCTTTTTTTCCCCTAAGCATCTAGATTTTTGAAAGAGTTTGGGATCAGTCAGGAGCTCCTTAAGGCTATCTGCTTTCCTGTAGCAGAGGTCAGAGGCTGCTTTAGCCCTACCCAGCCCTGTTCTCTGAGGAACTGTGCATCAGCTGGGAGATGACAAACAGGCCCATGGACACTCTCATCCGCCCCAGCATCAAGAATGAGGAATTGGCTGGCTGCCAATAGAATATCCAATAGAATATCTTCAGAGAGAAAAGAAGATGGAGAATTTTTGCTTGTAGATCTGATCATGGTAAAAAAATACTCTGAAAGAAGACAAGAGTACATGACACCCTGTGACACTGAGGTTTAGACAAGAGACGATCCACAGAGTTCTTTAGAGTATCATGAAACAGCCATAATTATTTACTTTCAAAAACACATTAAATAATACATAACGAACTAATTAATAAATAATAGAATAATGAAGTATGAATAGCCTACACCTTATTCAATACCACTTTTGCTTTGCATTTGCTGATATTTGCAAAGATTTAAGATAAAACTGGTGAAAAGTAAAATCATCTACAAGTGGTTTTGAAAGTGCATTTGATTCAGATACCATTGACCACTGGAACGTTTCACTGAGAAAGAAAACCTTATAGACTAGGGATGGCATTGGTTGTCATCATTTCTTCAAATTAAAGATGATTTTGAAACATTTACTTGTGTTCATTACTTTTCTCCTCAGGAATGGTCCCTTTGAGCAAATATATTACTTTAGCCTTTCCCGAGGACAGTATTATATGCAGCCATGTATAATGTAGTACTGTTTGCCTAACCTCTCCCTGTCTGCCTCTGTTGCATTTTTATTGGAAAGCTTCCAAAAATCTTTGTTAAAAACTGTGCACAATGAGATCAAGAGAACACTTGAGCTTTGTTGGACTACTGGTTGGGAAGCATGCATGAATTGCATTCCCTGTATAAAAACATGTTAAATACGAAACTCAGTAAAACAGAATTTATGATGATAGAACACAGTCACTCAGCTGAAATCTCAAAGGCTGCAAAATCACAAGACCAGTGAAGCTGCCGATGCCCCAAGTACAAAAGAAAGCACAGAGTGGTGTCAACGAGTAATTCTTGGTTCATATTTTTCTGAAGAACATTAAGACAATAGATAGAAATTGTGCATGGACAAACATATCAAAGAAATAAAAGTCACTGTTATAACAAAAAAATGAAAACGTAAAATTGAATACTTAAATGTGTGTTATGGATCCTGATGGATCATTCAATCAAATGCTAGAGAACAAGTTATTAAAACAAAGGCTGGGCTAGAATTATTGAATGTTGTAATAAATTTCATCAAGCTCAAAATGTTATTAAAAATAATAGGTAATGTGATATTAACCCCTTAATGATGAGTTCTCCTTTCTAAAAATATCCAAATTTATCATTCCATGAACAGTCATCACAGTTCTTAGGCATCCTTGACAAATTGCAAAGTATCCATCAGAAAATGAGAGAAAGGATTCTGATCTAATTCAGCTATCTGAAAGTTAGGCATCTATTCTGGTCTTGTTTAGGGTCAGAGATCCCTCAGTACACTGAAACAGGCTTCCTGAAAAGGCTGACAGGCACCTAAGATAATCCATACAAATTATTATCTGGGGCTACTTGTGGAGATGATATGGTTAATTTATCTGGGATAGTTAACTTAAATATGCCCAGAATAAAGTAATGAATGAAACCCAGCTGAATATTTGACCTCTCTCTCTCTACTGAGTCACTGAATGCAGGGTGTCCTCATCTTTCATCAGAGTGCAATAAATAGGGTAATAAATAGGGTACGGCAGAGGTCAGCGCTGCAAATTTGCCGTTATCTATTGTAATCTACAAGCTCACAGAATCACTTCCGGCTTTCTCATATAATCACAATTCACATATAAATACAGGATTGGTTCCTCACCAGGGGTATAGTTTCCTTATACAATGAGGCAAGAAAACAAGACCGCCATCTTCTTGAGAGCTTAGAAAATGAAGAAATAAGCTATGGAGTTTTGTACATTTCACTTTGAAACAACAATGGAAAAAAGTTGGAAATCTGTCCAAAAGACCAATATAGTAGTCTAGACAGGAAATATTTAGGGCATGAACCAGTACTTTGGCCCTTGATAAAGTAAAAAATCTGAATTGTTGCTTTACTAAGCTTGTTTAATGTGAATGATTTGGCAACTGTACCAGTAAGAGTAGCAACATTTAGACTAGTGTGAAATCGCAGATTCTTAAAGATGAAACATGAATTAGGTGTGAAGAAATGAGTTTGAGAAACTGTCTTTGACATTGCTGGAGCCAGGATTTCCCCCGTGAGTGGAAGCAATACCACATTCTAACAGAAGCATTATACATCTGCTTACACTCATTTTACGCAGGTGTGAACTGATTAGAGTTGGATTCATAAGCATTTTCTAGGAAAAAATGTACACTCAGCATTGCAGAATTGCTTTGTAAATTTGGATTCATCTTGTTAAGAAATAAATTGTTGTTTCAATACTCTAAAATAAATCCCTTTGAAACAGTTTTCTAGCTGAGTTTCTAAGAAGTTTGAGATGCTTTTAAGAGCTGGAACTTGAAACAAAACATTTGCTCTTCACAAAACAGAATGTCTTAACATATTTTAAATTAATCTTTTATTCTTTTGCTTTGTTAGAAATCTCAAACACCCTGGGTTTTTTCCAGAAAAAAAAAAGTTTATACAGTTTTAAATTGACTATGTGCCTTCTAAACAGTTTTATCTTTCTTTTTCCAAGAGTTGTACCAGATATAAAATATCAGAAATATCTGGCTTTTAATATAGATCTGAAATTTCCTTTTTTTTTTTTTTTAATGAACTAAATGAAATTACAGCTAGAAATATATAGATGTTTTTCTTTCTCTATATGGAACTGGAACAGAATGTACAGAAAATACCAAAAGAAACTTCTGAAAGTATTTTGACAATATCATGCACACTATTATGCATTACTTATTTAGCATTTAATGTACCCTACTTACATAGGACTAAAATACATTTTCTGAGGAAACGTCACAATGAAAGCAGTTTCTAAGTAGAGTTGTTGTAGTTAAAGATTAATTAGATATTAGCCAGAAAGTTCTAAGAAAACACACCCGTGTGTGTGTGTGCATACATCTGTGCAAATAGCAGCCTTGAAAGAGCTACTGAAAGACCTTGCTTGACTGAGGGCCCAGAGAGTGGGTCTGGTTTTCAAGGTGGCAGATGTGTGACTGTGGCACAGCTGAGCTGTCCCTCAGCCTGTCCCTCCCCAGCACAGGATGTCCCTCAGTGGCTGCTGTCAACCCCAATTACATCAGACAGGACAGCAGGGCTCTCAACGTCTCCCACCCTTAAGCCCAATACTTGCTACTAATAGTGGAGTATTTCTCCTAAAACCGTGGCAAATAATAGCAGTTCCATATTCATTGATACTTGATCTCTGCACTAAAAGCAGCAGCAACTCGATCTCGGCGTGGTGTGGGTGTGTGATCGAGTTTCAGCTGTGGCATGTGAGCTGTGCCAGAGCCACCATATGGTGCTGGGGCTGCTTTTGTGTAGCTGCAGGAGAACAGATGATACTTGATCTCATCCTGAGTCTGCCAGGACAAAATTACCCTATCAAAATATTTTGAACAAATTTGAAGCAGCGGTATGAACTTGCACTAGTGCTGCACTTGGTGGTATGTGGCTTCATCTCTTTCAGTTGGGTACTGGAATCTGCAAAACTGTCTTAATATTGAGGGAATATTTAATCCTTTGGAAAACCAGAATATCTGATGCTGAGTTTTTTGTGTAAAAACTCAGAACAGTACAATGTTTTCATTATAGAACTAGAAAAGGACAGAATACTCAATCTAGCTAAGATACATTTTCATACACGGAAAAAATCAAATTAGGACTTCCCACTAGATATACATCCAAAGTGAGAAATTGAGATTTGAAACCTAGACCTCATTTCTTAAATGACAAAGCTTTCAGAACTGTATCAGATCTCCCAGAGATTAGGGAGAAATTTAGGTTTGTTCTTGGGTCTATCTCCTTCTTGTAGAGCATTTAGGGGGAAAAAAACAAACCCAAATTAGCATTTTCTTCTTTGCCTTCTGTTTCTTCTGTTTGCTATTATGCTTCAGTAGGGACTACAGAATGAGAATGTGGAAGCATGGAACTACACCTGCAGCCCATGGATATAGTCTCCTCACCTGGGATTTCCAGAGCAAAGAGAAATCCCAATTTCTTTGATCTGACACCTCAAACCCACCAAACTTTTGTTTAATTTCAAAACATTTTGATTGAAATGTGCTCAGTGGAGAATAGGGAATCATGTTGGATTTCAGATCTGGCATTCCTGAGAAACTCAGGGACAGATCACACCCAGGTAGATCAGGAAATTAAGGTAGGTGAAATCTCTTCAGAACACATCTGTTTTAACAACAGCCTAAGTCATTAAAGAGGTTTTTTTTTATTATTATTTTCTAAACATGCCTACTAATTTCCTTCACTCCATTCTTTTGGTGTTTGACTGTTATATAACTGTCTCTTTTTAAGAGATGGAAACGTCCGTATAAACAGTTTCTGAAGGGGACATAGCTGCCAAAGCCAGCTTCTGTTAGCTGTTGGTCATTCATTTCCACGTTTTCCTCTTCTCCATCTTGTTTATTTAAATGCTTTAATGATCTTGATTTGAAGATCTACATATTGCCATGTGTGGCAGCAAGACAGAATTACTTCTCAGGTCATGCACTAAAGAGTCCGGACCACTGAGTACGGTGGTTAATATCTCTGAAATCTAATCCCACTTTTGTTCTGTCAAGTCTTGCATGGCTGACAGCAACTCAGCAGTGACGAAAGGTCAACGTGGAAGTCAAAGACTTAAAAATTCTAAGTCTCATTTGTCTGTAGACCATGGAAGTTTTATTTCTTTTCCAATATTTAAAAATGAGAAGGCCTGTTTGAGAGACCTGCTTTACAAAAGGTCCATATTCATTCCCCTGTTAAAATACAATTCTAGATTAAAACTGAAATAAATTAAATGGGCTCAAGAGATAAGTTAAAACTGACAGCCAAAATTTTTGCCACTATGGGCAGGCACACTGCCTTCTAGGATAATGCTCAATGGAATTAAGTCAGTGCTCAGCTGTCTACCCACGGTTTGAGGGAAAGTCCTTGGCTCTGGGTAATGCACACCTTGCACTGCACTAGTGGTGGCCTCTGTGTTTATTTTGCCCTAGAGAAATAAACTTGCTGTATCTTGTCTGCTCTGAACTGCATTGACAGGAAATCACAGCACTCTCAGTTGTTGGATTCATTTTGCCAGTGAGTGTCTTTTGAGGTGGAGTGGAGGCTTCTCTCATTCCCATCTTTTTTGCCCATTTGCCTCAGGAAAAACTGTAAGGTCAGAAAAATCTGAAAAAGCATATCCTGAGACAGCTACATGCAAGAAACAGATGTAAGAGACCCATAAATTTGTACATTACTCACCTCACTATAAAACTTGGGGTAATATTAGCTGTTTCAGGAGCAAACCTGAAACTAGACAAAGTCCTAATTTTCACCAGCAGGTATTCAGGGAATTTTGGTAGGTGTGGACTTCATTCTTTAATCCTGATGATTTGTATAAGCTCTACGGAGATCCACAGAGCTGAGGAGACCCAAAAAGGGATGCACATGTTGCTTCTGCTGATTACCCTGGAAGCTGTGTACACACCCGACAACAGACACTGCACAGTGGTTGTTCCTGTAAGGTCTGTCATAACAGGTTTATTTTCTCTGCAGTATATGGAAGTTGGCTTTAATTCCCAAGATCTCTTACAAAAGGCTTTGTATGTGCTCTTAGGCTTTTGGCAGAACAATATACTTCTAACTAACTGGAAATAAACACATAGATAAAATAAATGACCTAGTATTTTCCTGTTAGTCACAGAATAATTATTACATAGAATACTCAGACAAAATATATCCCTTCCAATTTTCTTTTCATTTCTATTTCTTTTACACTATATTTTGAACTGTGATGAAAACAAAGAATAGAATTTTGCAAAGTGAAACAGCTACACTAGAATCAGGATAACGCTGCAGTGCATTTCAGTCATTTGTTCAGAAAAAAAATAGTAATGTTTTTTCTCTGCTCTTGTGGATGTTTAATTTGGAAATTATTAAATTGAACTATTATAAATGATCCTGTTAAATAAAGAAAATCACCATGGTCCAAACAAACCATGAACAGTATTACAGCTTCTTAATTAGAACAAATCACTGGTCTCAATTAAAAATTAATGTGGGTATCAAGAATCAAAAAAGGGTTTTATTCCTCACTCATCTTTACATTTAGGAACACATCTGGTCTAGTTTAAATACTCTTTCAGTGCTAAAAAGGGTGGAATCCTGTTACTAAGGTCTTCAAGTTCCCAGCCTGTCTTTTGCTGGGACACTCTGAGCAAGCTGTGATCCCATAATGAACTTTGTGGGAGATGGCTCTGACAGAGGTGCTACTGAAGGAATAAGCAAGGGGCAGATTTGCACAGGGCGGGTACCAGGATATCGCTAAAATAGGAACATGCTGTGTCCACTGCACTACTGTGCAATGTGGAGACCCTGCTGCTCTTGCCCACTGTTGAGCTTGACTCTCTTGGTCAAGAGTTGGACTCCATGAATGACCCTGATGGGTTCCTTCCAGCTCAGCATATTCCATGATTCTGTGATTCTGTGATTCTATGATTCTGTCATTGATTCCATGATTCTCTTCCACAGCTTGCTAGATTGGGCCTCACGTGCTACAAGACCACATACAAAGCTGTTTGCTTTCAACAAGTTTAGTGCAGAGGAGCCATATGGATTGCCAGGAGCACATCTGAAGAAGATAGGATTTTAATTTTTTTTTTTTTTTAATAGAGGACTGAGACATAAGACTGGAAGGAAAATTAAAGCCTCAGAAAGACTCTTAACAGCTAAGAGTTTAAGGTGGTGAAGAAATGCAACATAACTGTATTAATAGGGATTTGGAGGTGTCTGACAGGTGTGGACAATGAAGTGTTTTCCTGAAAGAGCAAGACTAATCTGCAGTGAAGAAACTATGTGAAAGCAACATGACACGGTGTGAAATGTGTTTTCTAAGGAGAATAAGATAATTACACTATAATAAAACACATTTATACCTCCTATAAAAATGAAAGAATGTCAAAAACTGAGGCAGAGGTGGTCCACCTGGGAATGAATAGCAATGCACAGTGAGGGTACATTTTCAGGAGGGCGAAAAAGCAGAAACAACAAGAATAAACCAGTCAGGGAGTGGAAGCTGACTAAATGTAAAATAAAGACAAAAGAATTTCAAACCAAACCTGCCACTTTTTTGGATGGGGTAGTATCTGACAAAAGGCTTTAAAGTGTAGGAATAGCAAGGATTGAGAGTTTGAGGAGAGAGAGATAAATACATAAATATGTTCTTACATAGATGAAGAGACAAGTAGACAGATGGAAGGCCTGTGTTCTTTTATTTTCAATCACTAGCAATACTGCTTCAATGAAGAGCTTATGGAGTCACTTTTTTCCATGGGAAACTATATGCATGGGAAATGGAACAGATTAATTTAGATAAAAAGACAAGCAAGATGTTTATTTAACTAAAATAGATGAAATGTGTCATTTTATTCCTTCTGCTAGTACTGAAACATATGGACTTTCCTGAATAAAACTTCACAAAAACCTTCCCTTGGGGTAACCAAGGTCAGCTACAAGTCCTCATATAAATACACAAATGTTTACCACAAATCATTCTCCTCAAATATTTCAAACTAAATGATTCTTCCACTAGAAACACCCATTCATCTATTCCTAGTTTGATCCTAAACTTCAGTGGTGAAGACTTTATGGATGAAAGCAAGACTTGATTAGTTAAATACGAAAGAGGTACTATATCCATATCGTATTCTGAGCAAGTAGAAAAAAAATTCTGTATAATATAAACAACAGGCAGGAAATATGCAGGACCACACACATTAATAAAATTAACAGAATAATCCTTAATACTCTACATGATACACTGTTCTAAGCCACACAACTTGATCATTTGACCTTTATAAGCGGCTCTGATAATCCAAATCAGCCAGGACTGACTACCCAGAGACCTTAGTTCAACCAAGGAGGGAGGGTGAAAACAATGCTACGTAAAGAATGCTGGTCCTGAAATGTTACATTGCTCATCTGGGGCTTGTGTATGCTCTTGCAGCCAAACTTGGACTGAGAGTCAAAGCCATGGGCTCTATCCAACTGAGTGTGAAGTTTGCATTGTGTCTGTCGCTGTTTCCCTACTTTTTACAAACAGGTGAAAATGGGGAAGCCATCGGATACTGAGGAAAAAAAATAAAAATACCCAAATGCAAAAGGAAAACTTAAAAAAATAAGACAGGGTCTTACATTTTCCTCTATATGAAATTCCTGTGGAAAACAGACTTTCAAAACTGTATTGTAACTAGCAAAAGGGCTATGCATCTATAATTGTTATATTGATGATCAATGTTTATGTTTCCGTGACAATAAGAAGGCTTTAGGAAGCTTTGACAAGTATAGGACATTCAGGGGACCTCATTTGCCACAGCAAAGGTTATGCATATATTTATAGCTCTATTTACATTTCATTGCAGAGCTCTACAGTGTCTGTAAATTCCAAATGCTCAGTGACAAAGCACAAAACTATATGCACTACCTTCTTTATCCAGACAATTTTTATCAGTACTTTGTAGGCAATTGAGGATAATATATATCAGATTTTATGGAAAAAATGTTTTTTCTCATAAGCTGACATACACAGGAGGCTATGATTTGATCCAGAATTAAAAAATCATAAATTCTGCTAAGATCTTTAATTAGCTCTTTTCTTACTGGAACACCTGGATCTTATTTTAAATAGTTTCCTTTCTGATATGCTGTAGCAAAAAATTTTAAAAAGAAAAAAAATCTCCTTTCAAAATATAGACTCAGTCTCTACCGTGAATAGGTTCATTTACCTTAAACACTCAGTGGGCTCATGGTTGAGGAAGGAACCAATTACTTTCTGTGCTTTGCTTCTCAGCACAGAGGCTGGGAAGGCCATACTCTGAGCTCTTACTAAACCCTCAGTTAAAAATGAATGAGCCTTTGGCCAGGGCTTTCAGATGCAGGGTCCTTGTACCATGGCAGGAAACTGAGTAGGCAGTTGTATTCAAATGATACAGTGTGTGCAGCCAAGACCCCTCCAGCTCCCCAGTCAGGCTCTGGAAACCTTTCATAGCAGATGATCTTAATCTGAAACACTCCCATATTCAGTGGCATTTTATGGGAATGTAATTGTCAGAGACCCTGAGCCCTACATCTCACCTTTACAGCCTCTGCAAGATGCAGCACAGAGATTACCTGGGAAAACACCTGAAAAACAGGCAGAAACCATAGGATAAACATACCTGAAGGCAGTACATCACACCCACTGGAAAAGTTAGACCAGGCTGCACTAAATAAGGAGAGACAGCAGAAAAGTCCATGCACTGGCCTGGAAACTGCAGGACTTTCATTGCCCTTTGTCCAGCCTCCAGGCTGTATTTTTCCTGGTAGTCCTGCTTTAACAAATACTGCAGTCGATTGCCAAAACACCAAGTAGATCAATAGATTGTAATTCTCTGTATCTTGCACAGATGTGTTCTCAACCGTTTGCAATACATCGCTTGCATTGCATCACAGATAATAATCAGCTGTTAACCATTCATAAACAACATATGAAAATAATATAAAGCATGAGGGGGTTTTAATAATAAACATAATATAAAGCAGAACAAGATTAAAATGCAACTGTAGAGATCTGTTGTTTTTCCCATTCTGGGTAAGGATACAGAGGTATTTCTGAAGCTTTCAGAATGCCAACCACTCTAAAATGAACCACCACCAGCAGCAAACTAAGCACCACTGGTTTAGAGGGTTGCTTTGATCCCATCAGTCTCTGTTATTTTGCTCTCCCAAGATTATCCCTCATCCTGAGCTTTGCTTGAAGTAATTGGTTGAGGCTTATTAATTTCTTGATATAAATACTTTAACTTAGATGCTGCTGATCCCAGCATATCAGTTGTCAGACCCCCTTAGATAAAACTCACACATTGAACTAAACTGTGGTTTGAGTCCAGGCTTTGCTTTGGTTCAGAGTCTGTGTTGCCATGCACATGGTGAACCACAAAGCTGAGCTGTGTTACTCTTACCTTCTTTTGAGGGTGTGATTACACAGTGAAGGACACATTGGGGTGGGTCTGCGGGAGGAAAGCTGACAATGTGGAAAGAATGGACAAACCCATCTTTACCCATGGTTTAGGATGCATTCCGAAACCATTCCTAGGCATAACAGAATCTAATCCAAGGAGATACATCTACTATCAAGTAAAAAAGGAAGAACATTTAAGAAGCAGTTGGAATCCTTAAATCCAGTGCATTCCACTCCCTGTTCACCAGTCATTTAGGTCGAATTATGGGGACTTTTGGCCTTAGGCTGAGGGGTAAGGTTCCCAGAGTAGTGGTTCAGCACAGACTCCTGGCTGTCTCTGCAGCCCTGGAGCTCAGATTTCCTGTGAGGCAGCACTGGAATCCCATCCACTGACAGTTCCAGCCTTTCCTCAGGCTTCCTGGAGGTACAGCACTCCTTCATGGCAAGGTTAATCACTTTTCTGTCACTCATGAACACAAGTGTTAAATTTGTTCTTGGTCTAACAACGCTTTAATAATTTCTGGTTTTTTACTCTTCATGTATCTGTAACTTGGTGTAGTTCTGGGCTTCTTATAAAGTGCTAAAAACCTCTGTTTCCAGCACCTTTAACCAAAACAAGGCTCTCTGAATACAGCTTCAAGGACATATTCATTGTCCTATGGCCCGAAAATATGTAAACGGCTGTCATATGTCCGCTTTTTATAGTCCTAATTTGTCTTGGCCTCTGTTTCAGGTCGCCTGCTTTTAGGCATCACTAACCAGCTCCCAGTCACAGGGATAGAATCACAGTGTCATAGAATCATTAAGGCTGGAAAAGACCTATAAGATCATCAAGTCCCACTGTTAACCCAGCACTGACAAAGCCATCACTAGGTCATGTCTCTAAGCACCATATCTACAGGGCTTTTGAAGACTTCGGGAAGGGTGAATCCAACACTTCCCTGAGCAGACTGTTCCAATGCCTGACCACCCTTTCAGTGAAGAAATTTTTTCTCATACCCAATCTAAACCACCTTGGAGCAACTTGAGGCCTTTTTCTCTTTTCTCGTGATGGGATACGTGAAGTCAGGGTGTAAAATTGGGATGTAGCTTCCTCCAGCAATGGCTGTGCCAAAGTTATGCTCCATATTTAGTTCCTGTGTGTGTATGTCTCCCAGCCATATCCATCAAAAGTAAAATCACAAGCGTGGCCTAATTTATGGCCTTTTGACTGGGAAAGCAGATAACTGTGAAAGACACATGTTGTGCCTGAACTGTTCCCAAAAGTCAGAATTGTCTCTGTCCTCTGGTGTCTGCACAGAATAGGGGGGCCCAGCTCAGGAGTTACACCAGCGTGTCCCAGGACCACAAGCTCCCAAGCATCACTGGCAGCATGTCAGGGGAAGCTATGCAGTTTGAAACAGCAGCACATGCAGGCAATCCCAGAGGGTGACAGCAAGGATTTGGAAGCATATCTCTTAGGGAGAACCCGTAGTTTTGGGGCTGAAGTGTGGAGGGAGAAAAGTTTCCCTGAATTGAGCAAAATGTCCTTCCAGTTTTGGAAAGCTGTGAATTCTCGAGGGGAGTTACAACTGTTTTGAGGAAACAGGCAGGAAAAAAAGTTACAGTGATGATAAAAAGTTATGGAGTAAGAAAAGAACAGATTATCAGTAGTGAAGAAATCCTTACGAAAGGTCATTTATTAGAGAGAGAGGAAAGGACTGAGATCAGAATCATAATCTTAACAAGATCCAGTCCAGGGTGGTACTTCTTAATGGAAAACTTCTGACAGATCACAAGGGGAAACAGCCTGAAAACTCAGCTTTCCGTACGCCCTCATGTGATTTTGATTTGAGAGTATGAAAAGTTCTGAGTCCAAATGGCAGGACATCTGCTCACTAAAGTCTAAGAGAGTGTTTTCAATCTCCAGTAATTTCTCAGTTGCAGTGAATTTCTTCATAGTTTGTAACATTTCTGCTAATTACTTCACCTCTATTCTCATGTATTCATGTAAATGTAAAGTCTTAGAAAAAAGTTTCTTTTACTACTAGTGTTAATTATTTACTAGATAATTGCAGCTTTTCTACCATCTCATATCCATGTTAGCAGTGTTGTGAAGTCTACTGTTAACTTACACATAACACACTTCACATTTCTGTGACAAAATTTGATAGTTCCTTAAGTAACATACAGCATAAAAATATCTGCTGACTGGTGACCAGACAGTTAAATTTTCATTCTTTATTGCAGATCAAAAAGTGGTGAAATGAAGTAGGCTTTCATTTTAATTTCAGCATCCAACTTGTGCCTGAGCCCAGTCATATGCAACTGCATTTGTTATATGCTGGTGTTTTTCTTGCTGTAGATTAAATATGCAGATGCCAAAATTTGTAACAAAATTGCGGAGCATGCTGTCTATATGTCCTAGCAGCATCTGTAAGTTACTAGATACATCGTTCATCAGCAGCTTTCTGATGTGCTCAACAGTTTCTTTTTCATAACACGGCTGTAGTTGTGACTTTCATGAAAGAAACCCAGCATTAATCTTCAGCATCTGCTGATGAGTTTAACGCTGAGCAATTGCAGCAGTCCTGTTTATTACAGATTTGGACAGATCTGAGACTTTGACCAACAGGTGGTTTTGGTCTGCAGACCCCTGGCACTTGTACAGACCCTCTCTTCTGTCCCTGTCCTGTCTCTCCCCGCTGCTACACTCCCTGCTTTTGTTACTTTGGAACCAGATACCTACAGAAATGACAATTAACAAAGGTGTTGTTTAACAAGGAAAGCAACCAGTGTGTGTGTCTGTGAAGCCAACAGATGGATGTCACTTGCATTAGTGCAAATCAGTGATATGCTGCAGGTTGAGTGGAGAAAGTGGGAATATGAGAAGCAGCAGAAGAATCCAACTCAGTGTGTCTGTGGCTGTGTTGTTCAACAGCCAATGACTGCAGACTATAAGGGACCATAAATTTTCAGAGACAATCTAATTAAGGCCAAGCCTGAATAAAATCCATGAAATGACAACAAAACAAAAAAAACCACACACTGCCTCTCAACCCTCCCCCACTTTCCCCAAAGAGGGAGAGGGGAAAGGGAATGAAAAAGGACTGAGTGCTGCAACTGATTCTGAGCAATATCTTTCCAGAAGAGCAAAAGCAGCTTTTACAGCAGGCATTGTGATATCCTAGGAAAAATTGCAAGAGTGTGTCTGCCTTGTAGTCAGATACACATAACACCTTGACAGGAAAGAATACACCCAGGACTTGCTTCGTGCTTCAGGAAATTACTGTAAAATAAATGAAAAATGGCACTTTTGACACAGGGTGCTTGCAAACACCCATCAGAAATTACACAGTAGCAATGATGGGATGGTGTAGCTCGACAAATTTTCTGTGAAGTTTTAGTTCATGGTTTTTATATGTTGTCAACTTGCTTAAGTATAATATTAGATTTTTCTGCCTAAAAATTTCAAACAAAACATTAAAGAAAACATAAGGCTGTATTTATCAGATTTCTTGCATCAACCACAATCAAAGTGTTTGGCCTAATTTATTCTAAGCCATCAATTTATAAGAAAGCATCTGTTTGCCAGCTGGCTTGGTAGCTGCCCAAACTAATCAGAATGACCTCAGCTGGAACAGGCTGACCTCCATCAAGTTGAAGAATCGATTTCTCCCATGCAAACATATTCTGCAGTGGTTTTGAACTACAGCCTAGAAACCTATCTTCTGCCTTGTGCACCATATTAATTCCATACATTATTTAGGAATGTTGCTACTTTTCTTACTTTCTAAACCTAAATTTTTAGGTATGAAAGAAATGGTCAATTTTCTTATTGGGAAAGCCATGTTCCTATAATATGTTCTTCTGTGTAGGGGAAAAAATAGCATCTAACTTTATCCTTTAGTTACTATTGCCACAGTACAGAGATCTTTCAATTATAGTAACAAACATGATACTAGTGGCAAGGTAGAGAGAAGCTTTCACAGCATCTGCCTTGGGATTTATAACAGTTGTGTTTTATTCTGTCAAACTGTTCTTTGAGTAGGAGGAGAGGTTCACATTCCAGGTGTGTGTTATTTCCTCCTTGACACAGAAAAGAATGGAAATTAAAACAGGATAATGTTCACCTTTGTGCTAACCTATAAATCCTTACTTATGCAGTGATAATAAATGGGAAGGCAGTGACTAGTAAATTTAGAGTTTTAAATACGTCTAAAATTCTAACATCAGCGCCTATTCAGGCACCTTCTGCATGGTGGCTGCTTCTAGACCCTGATCCAATTACTCACAGTTGTGAAAACTCTTAGTCTTAAATGCAGTCTTAAAGGGTCCTTTTTCCTGAAAACACTGTCCAAATATATTATTAGGTTCTGGGGGCTGATCCAGTTATGACTAACCTCATAACTCCCCTCTCTCCCACCACTGCACATGTGATTGAATGTTTTGCAATGGTAAATGACCTCAAAAGTTACAGAGTCACAATTTCCATCCATACATGTGAAGCATACATGAAGTTAGAAAATTTCAGATTTGCCTTCCAGTTCCTTTAAACACTTGTCTCAGTGGAAAAAAATAGCAAGATTGATTGTAAAAAAAAAATAAAATAAAGAAAAATCTGCAATAGAATGTTTTCAACACAGAGTGTAAAAGAGAGAAGCGGTCCAGAGCATGCTCATTTCAGTAACCACCACAATGTGCTTATATTGCTGCAATAAGTGAGACTGTCATATGCAAACCACTTGGGTTTGGTTTGAGGTGTTGTTTTTGGTTTGCTTTGTTTTTTATTTTATTTTTGTTTTGAGTTTTGATATTTTGGTGGTTTTTTTTCATGGAAGAGTTAAAAGAAAGAGGGGAAGGAAGGTACAAAGGAAGGAAGACGAGGAGATGAAGAGAAAAGAAAGGAGAGGGAGGGGAGGAGAGAGAAAAATAAGGAGAGAAAGAAAGGGAAGGCAAAACATCTTTCTAGGAATATGTCTTGTTTCAAGCAATGCCTACTTTTATTAACTGGAAACACACTACAATAGTTAAAAGGATCCTGCAGCAATGGAGATTCAGAAAAGATAAGTAACTCAAAATGCTGAAAATGAAAACCAGAAGAAAGTTCACTAATAAAACCTTTGCTGGCTTTAGCTGGACATGAAGTGATCTCTTACATTTGCTCTTTCAGCTAATCCTGACTCCCCAAAGATTAGGAGGCTTTGCTGGATAGAGGTTCAGCCACTCGCTGACTTAATGCTGAATCCTGCTGTATGTTGTCATGGTTAGAAAATCTCCACTGGTGGAAATTGCTTCTAAACAAGGGCAACTCCTTTTTTATTTATTGTTTGAATCTAATAATATGGTTTCCTGCCTTGCACATCTGGTCTTAGATAGATCTGGAAATGTTAGCTTTTTATATTGTTAACCCCACCCTGCAGTGTTGTAAGGACTTGATCCAAATCCCAGTCAGCGTCTTTTTTACTGACTAAAGTGGAACTGGATCTGTCCCCCACTGAATTGCTGCCTCCAGTGAATTGGAGGTTAAGAAGAAAAGATTTGAGGAAAAGGTCTGTGCTTTCTTGTGCTGGTAAGAAATCAGGCATTCTTAACTGAAGAACTAGCATTACTTTTGTGTCACAGAAATCTTCATTTGTCCCTTGGTGTTCATTAACATATCTCTGTCTACTGAGGATCTCTGTTGCTGCTAAAACATGATTAACTTAGGATATAAACAACAGAAGATGTTTTTATTATGTGTCATTCTATGTTTGATGTGTTTGTCTCATGCACAGATTTATCTTATCAATGTATTCCCCTTTAAAAGACTCCCAAACTCCATCATAGTTGAGTAAAGTGACTTTATGGAAGGCAAAAAAATAAGAATCGTGTTTTATGATGCTCCCAGATTTATAGCATGACCATAACAACACAGTATTAATTCAGGATACATTTAAATTGAAAACCAAAGTCAGTTATGTTCTTGCAGAAGAAGAGTGAGAGCTGACGGGAGTGCCACAGTTCCTGTTTGTTCCCCAATCATGACACCACTTTTCACACGTAAGGAATAATCTGCCTTCAGGAGCAAGCAGATCAGTATGAGCAGTGTCCCACAGGATAAGGACTAAGGTTTGCTTTGCTTCTGGGTAGTTTCTTTTCCTAGGACCAGTATTCAAGGTTGAGGAAAGGAACAGGGAGAGAAAGTGCTACATCATTCTGGAATTCTTCCCATGGAAGAAGAGATACATGCAATGTGTCTGAATGAATAAATAGATATCAGCAAAGAGTGCGAGCCAACAAGCACGAGGTTAGCACTGTTCCCAAGTCACCTGAATAGAAAGGAAAAAAAGAAAAAATAAAAGAAGATAACAAAGTCTAATTTTCTTGTGCAATACTTTGATCCTGTTTTAAAATAAAATTCTATGTTTATATTGCAGAGGCCACATATGTCCCGTTTGTAAACCATTCAGGATGGTAATATCTGGTACTATGGAACAAAAATTATTTTCATGTTTACCTGGGCTAGGGTTCAAAAAGACACAAACTTTGGCTTTGAAGCTCTTTCTATCAGATACAAAACTCTGTGGCCACATGCCACAAAGAACTGATCCAGTATAAGCCCATTCTGCTGCTTCAGATTTGTTCAAAACATTTTGAGGGATTAACCAGGGAGCTGTGTGCTGGTCCAGAGAGCATCTGTTCTTGTACAGCCAGCAAAAATCTGCCATAAAAGTACAAAATGCCAGCTAACGCAGTTCTAGCTGGTTTGGTTTGCACATGTTCTGAGTTACATTTGCGTGTGGAGTGTGCTGGAATAGCCCCACAGTGCAATCAGGGATTGTGGGATTGCAATAGTGAACAGGCTGTTCACTATCTTGACACAGCTATCTTTGAACAGCTTTGCTTCTCCACCACCACCAGCAGCAAATATTTCCTTTTTTTGCTTGCCCAGTAAACATTCCATGCTGACAAAGTGTATCAGAAGTGGGACAGGCTATTCACACATGCCTTTGATCAAAGATATACAGTGAGGCAAATGACAGTGACCTGAGTTATGTGACTTCATAAATTTGCTTGTTTTAAATTTTAAGACTGTCTATGACTTGACCTTGATAACTGAACTGGAAACATTTTAAATAATTCGTATATATTTTTATCCCAGTCCATATTATAAAAAAAAATTTAGTTCATGTCATTTATCACATATTCATTCACCCTCCTGTTATGCCTAGCTGGAATGAAGAGTTACAATTTTCTTCTACATAAAGAAGATCAGAAATATGAGGTACTTTCCAAAGCTCACTTAAATCAATGAACATCTTCCTATTGATGTTAGTGAGCCTATAGACTTTGGAAACTACTGAACAGAGCAGAGGACCCAACACCTTCCACACACAGACGTCAAACAGAAGGACCATGAGCAAACGTGAGCTCAGAGAGCTGTGTCTCTAAGGGTTAAATGAGCTTAGCTGCATGAGATTTTTTTTTATTTTTTTTTTAAATTCAGCTTGAAACTCCTTCTTGGGTGCCAAGAAAGAACACTCAGCTGTTTTTATAACAGTACTCAAGACTTCACAGAAACTACTGACTCACATTTATACCAGTAAAATGTTTTTAAATATTGCACCAGGGGATAAGTAGGAAAAATGTGTTGTGGTTCTGGTGATTCAACCAAGGATTTCATAGCTACACATCATTAACACTATAAAATGATCTGTTTCATTTATTTTTTCATTTATATTTCTCTCATATGTCCCTTGTCAGATCTCCAGAGATTTTTCTTTCTATTCCCTGTACTATTAAAGCTGGAAAAGAATAATTTTGCAATTATTACTTATTCACCTGAATGCAAGCTTTAGCTCTTAGAAAAGTGAAAATGTTTAAGTGAGTTTTTTTTTTTTTTTGCTCATGCTCATCTCAGTCTATTCTCTGGCAAATTTTTCAAAGGTGTTTCAAAAGCAAAGAATAAAAATTCCAGTATTGAAAAGATGACTGCTATGAAGGAAAATTAAGCAATTTTGAAGCAACACAGTAACATTTTAAGAAATGTTTTAAACACGTTGAAAGTTATGTGGTTTGCTTAGGATGCTAAAACTTTCAGTTCCCAGGTCTTGATACTTTAATGGATTTCCTTTATTCTTACTATTCATACATATATTTATATCATGATGTGGTAGTGTGTTATAGGGAAAGAAATTCAGAAATTATTATGGCAGCTCTCAAACAAAGAGTGATATACACAAGACACTGTTTCTAAAATAACAAGTGTCATCCTTTATTCATTCAGGATGCTACTATTTTGGGACAAGCTGATACTGTCCTGGGATGCACCGTGTAGCGGTCTGTGGCTCCTGCGCTACTGACTTGATTTGCTTGGGCGTCCATGGAACACTCTACATGTGTCCACAGCAGAAATTACCTAAGTTATATTTGCAGGTAAACTGAGGTTCCTCAATGTGTTTTATCCAGAAAAAAACCTAAAAAAAACCACTTGTGGTACACAGAGTCCCCATTTAAATAACTGTCCTTATTCCCTATCAAGATAATTAGTTTTCCTCTTTATTTTTCATGTTTAGGACACATAGATTCCTATTTCCTTGACTATTTTCATATTCTGTTGCAGTTTTCCCTCTACCATTTCCTTTGTATTATTCTACAAGGAAATTCATGCAAACTGAATGATTCCAAGTGATTTCTGTAGGTTCACAGCTCTGCTGGTGATGTCAAAGCCTGTACTCTGTGTTGAATGTCTGAAGAACAAAGACAATTTGTATAACACCACTGCTTTTGCAAAGCAGATTTTTTACTATTGTAATGTTAGCTACTGTTGTCTCCTCTCTCAATATTTGTTGATTTAAGCAATGATCTTTAGGCAATAATCCCCTCTGTGTAGAAGTTGCACCAAATGAGAGTTTCAGGACAGTCCTATAATGAAATTGTCCAATATGGACAAATCCGATCAATAGTAATTTCAAAAGCCTGAGGTGCAACTGCTTTACAATTTCAGAACTGGGCACTTTCTTCTAAGAGACTATTGGAGCTCTTGCTTGCCTGGTTGGAACTTGGCCGTCTCCCTTGCTCATTTCAGGTGAATATAAATCCACTTAATTAGCCCTGTTTATTATTTAATTGGAGGCTGAATCAATGCAAGCCCTCTTCCTTCCCAACTCAAGAAGTTTTTTCCAATTTTCATATCACAGCCTTCCAGTTGATCCAACCAATGCAACTGTTTGTATGGCTGTGCTGCAAATTGGATTACCTGAATGATCCAGTTTAAAAATAACTTCATCCTGAATTGTTTTAAACTTTTTTTTTGTTGCTGAAGCCAGACTATTTTGAACATAGGTCCTTTGTGAGCAATAGCTTGACCTTTGTGCTTTTCATGTGAAGTCCAGCATGGTTAAAGAAATACGTTAACAACTCACATTTTTAATACCCTGGACTTTAATTTCCTCAGATTCCTGGAAAGAAAAACAAAAACTTTGTGGAAGAATAATTTGGTCACATTTCTTTAGGTGACCACATCAGAACTGGTAGAATCATAATAAATAAACATCTATCCATAGCCCTTCTTGAAAGAGCTGTTCATTGTCTGCAAGCCCTCCATAAATAACAACCAGAAAAAGGTCCATTAGTGAATAGATTGCAAAACAAATATGCAGGGTAGGATGCCTTTCAATATATGCCAGAGTGAACTTGCCCTTTAGGGGACAAATCGTGCTGAAGCTCCAATCCTTGCACATGGTGCAGTGGGGTTGGTAAGGAGCATCTTGGTTAGCATGGCTGAGACTGCACAGGCCAGGAAGGGAGAGCACAGGCCTGTTCCCAGCACCTAGGACATCAGAAGCATCACAGTAACAGAGATATTATGCTGTTGAAAAGATTAAGGATGAAAACTCAGTGCTAGAATTATTCATGCCCTTCTATGCTGGCTGACAAACGGAGAGCAACGGGTCCTGATCACTGTGTTCCCCGAGCCTGCAATCTGCTGCCTGGATTCTGCCATATGACTGATTTTGTGCATGTTACAAGCAGCACCTGCTGCTCTGTGGAGTACTTTGGGGAAAGCCAGCAAAACTGAATACACATTTTTTCCTCATGACTTCACATTAACTAAAAGCCTGTGACATACAAAACTTGCTGCTGTTACAAGCTCTGCTTCTGAGTAATAACCTCTCCCTCTCTCAAGGGGGCATAAAAGTTTGAGCTAAAAACCAGGGCTTCAACTACCTCCTAATCTGATTTTTTGTCACTGACCCATGCAAAAAATTATGCTTGTTTGCAATAGATCAGAATTGTCACATTAATGTATGGGCATTTTTTTCATAACAGCAACTATAAGTTGCTCAACACTTAAGTTAGGATCTAGGAATAGTGGCTGGAAATACTCCTCAGAAGAGCAAACATTTTGACAATTCCTAAGTGTCTTGCAGATAATAATTATGTTTAATTTTTGTTTTGTTTATACTTAAAAACCTGATAGTAACAGGAAATAGATAGTGCAATAAATCATGCCTTTGTTATATGGACAAGAAAGAATATTATAGTTTTATTAACTGGCTTTTCAAAGACAAGACTAATACTGTTTGTAATCAGAAACATGTGTCTCATCAGCATCTTTGCAGTCAGATTAGAAAAGCTGTGATGCCTAAACTGTAAGGCCACAAATCAGCCTGGATAAGCATTCTAGTGCAAAAACCAGCTACAGTAGTAAAGCCTAAGGGAAAAAAAAAACATACTCTTGGATTCACAAAGCATGTGTGGACTTTTATTTGTCCTCCTTTTTCTTATACATACATAAAAACTAGTTTTCATTAACAGTGGTTAAAACCAGCTATCATGAGGCTAAGACATTAGGATCTCATGGATAAAGAGACAAAATACTTTATTCTACTTCTGTCACTTGCTGACCGAAGTGTATGGCTGATCCTGCTGATCTCTGCATGTCCTATGTTGGGTTTTATATACATGCTCCCAGGTCTTGGAGTTATGGAATTCCAAATAGGTTTAAGAGTGTGATGGGGGACAAAGATAGATTTAATCATCAAGTCTCTACAAGTTCAAGGTGAGAATTGGATGTAAGACCATGCAATAAATCCACTAAGTATTTGTATTTTTGACAAAGAGGAAGATGGACTAATTTATAGATGTGAGAAATTATGAAAGTCCTGTTGTCTTTAAACAAGACTCAACCCAGTAAACAACTTTCTGAAACAAATTCTTAATACCAAGAAGATAGGTTGGATAATCCAGCTAGTTTTTCTAAAAACTTGTATGACTGTGGAAGAGCCATTGTATAATATGGGGCCAAAGGTTCATTTAATATACAGTGGACACTTATAAAGGTGTAAGGAGGGCATTCATGTAACAGTGCTCCATTACATCATCACAGACTGTATCTTCATGTTTAGTTAACAAGAATATCACAGATTGACAGAATGACAGAATGACAGAATCAGAGAATCACAGAATAAGCTGAGTTGGAAGGGACCCACAGGATCATCAAGTCCTACTCCAGGCCCTACACAGCACCATCCCCAAGAATCCCACAATGCCTGAGAGCATTGTCCAAAGGCATCTGGAACTCTGTCAGGCTGGTGCTGTGACCACTTCCCTGGGGAGCTGTTCCAGTGCTGAGCCACCCTCTGGGTGAAGAACCTGGTCCTAATATCCAACCTAAACCTTGCCTGCTAATGTTAAAATATGGAATAAACAGAAAAGTAGCTCTTATGGATTTAACCTCCATTAGCTTTCATAAATTAAGCCACTGACCCAGTTCTGGGTTGAGTCCATCTATTCCATGAGAAGTTTTTCCGTCAGTGAGGCCAGAGCATAGCTGGTGCAGGGGCATGATGGGGACTCCAGCAAACAGTCCATCCTCACTCCTCCTCTGGGGCTAGGAACTGGAATTTTTTCCACTGCCAGAGTCCCAGTAA
The DNA here is from genome assembly GCA_013400915.1 of Pardalotus punctatus. Classification (NCBI taxonomy): domain Eukaryota; kingdom Metazoa; phylum Chordata; class Aves; order Passeriformes; family Pardalotidae; genus Pardalotus; species Pardalotus punctatus. Next base: position 2,167,236 of record VZTX01013253.1, read on the forward strand.
AGCTGTAGCTGTTGGGTATTTGCAGACAGGTCACTGCTTGTGCACCAGGTAACCTGAACTCAGCATCACCAAAAAGAGCTGTACCCCTTGGGTCTGCACTGGTAACTCTGGCTCCTCTAGAAGCAGAATTAGAAACAAGTCTTGAGTTGAAATTAACAGCACGGTCCACTACATAAATTTCAATACTTGACACCAAGATATTAGAACCAAATGCCTAGAAAGATTGCAAAAGAGGGTAAAACAAATGTTCAGGCATCACTGTGTAGTTCCTCAGATCAACAAACTCGGTGGCCAGGATGTTCTGCCTATCAGCTTCTCCCTCTCCTTCAATTCTGTGCAGCATTCCTAATTGTGCTCCAGTACACCTCTGTGTGCACCACAATCATCACTAAAAAGTCAGCGTTTCTCAGTAATGCCACCCAAGAGTATTTGATACATCATCTTCCTGTCTCTGAGAAGGACATAATTGCTGAATTGCTGCACTAAAGTGTTTTATGGCAGCTACTATAATTTCAGCTCTACCCTTGATGTGGTTTAAAAGGCCTAGCAAAGACAGATATTTTAGGTGTTTAGCATATTTCTAATTAACCAAGCTAATACTAAATTTAATTTATATGAGAGATAAATGAATTATTGCATCCAAAAGACTAATACAATCTCTTCATTTGTTTTCTCAATTACAGCATTTGCTCCAAAATAAGTTTTAATGGAAACAGATGACACTAGATAAAAACGTGTTTCTGTGCATGCAGATACCCAGCACCTTCCTTTGGAGTGCTGCTCCTCACTGAACTGGCCATGATGCAGATTCTCTGCACCTTCCACAAAAATGCTTGTCTCTTACAGGATTCAGTGCACAGTTTTATGCCCAGGCAGTTTCACTTTTGAAAAGACAGTTTTTCTAAAACAGAGTTAATTATTTGGAGTGAATTATCACATCCAAAATTAAAGATTATATCTTCTGAAAGACAGTGTCATCTGTTTCCATTGAAAATGTTTTTGGAGCAAATGCTGGTAGGAAATTCAACTGCAAGCAGAGTTTTCAAAAGACTCTGTATTCAAATGATAAATTTGGACTTCAAAATATTTTGGGAAGCAAAGTCTGATTGGAAAACGTTTTCTTTCTAGACCCTCCTGTCCTCATCTGGTTATACAACTCACAGAATCAATAACCAACCTTTTTTCAAAAAGTTTTTAATATATAGGTTGTGGGTTTGGTTTGTGAGAATCAGTAACTTTAAAGATACAGAAGCTGAAATCTGCAAGACATCCTTTGTCCACCTCTGTGTAATAAGCAAGACCTAGCCCTTAATGTGGTGCAAACACCAGGAGAAGGAAAAAAAACCCATGAAAGTTCTATTAAATCTACCTAGAAAGCCTGACATGTGCATGGAAAAGGCCTCACAAATTGATGCAGATGCCTCAGGATTAAATGATTAACTGCAATTCACACTCAAAAACAAATTACAGGCAGTAGATACAGGCCCCAAAAGGCCTGCTCCACAGGGAAAAAATTTTCTCTGCTCATTGTCACTTTATATTACCATCCATCATTTGGTCACCAGTTTCAGCTATTCACTTGCTGCCAAGTCTATTTTCAAGTTTCCACATTCCTTCTGTGTCATTGCATCTTCCCTTTCTCCTGGAACGCTCTGGCGCTGTGTCTGGTGGCTCTTCAGGCTCCAGGGTCAAATGTAAAGTCTGTTTGGGGTCTTGAGGGAGCGTGCTGGTTTCTTGGGGCTTTTTCAAGCCATATTTTTTGTCTTTTGTGCTTGCACAGCTGCTCCATTATTTCACCCCAGAAAAGCTGATGTATTAAACAAGAGTGTGAAGTATCTGTGCATCCCCTATGGCCTTTGGGTGGGATGACACTAACTATTGTCACCTTCTTGGGGTGCTAATTAATCCCTGTATATTGGCTTACAGTAAGATACAAATGTTGTTTCTTTTATTTTTTTAGGTTTTTTTTTTTTTTTCCATGAAAAGGGAATATTTTCTGTCTTACAGTTTCTGAGAATTTCTGGCCAAAATCCTGTTCCAGCTTACTGTCATGTATCTGGAATTTTTCCACCATGTTAAAACAAAATGTAGCCTTCTGCTCTGCTCTCTTCAGGAAGCTCCTTTGAAAAACCCTGTACAACATTATGGTATGGTTGGGGCACCATTAGATGGTTGGGACACCATTTTCTAGGAGAGTAATTTCTGTTGTGTTGCCTGCAGTAGAAGCACAATGTAAAATTACTTTTTAAAGGAAACATCAAGAACTGAACTTACATCTACTGCCCTGACCATACCCTTTCCACAGAGTTTTTCAAGGTTTTTTCTTGTGAAACTGGAGAATAAACAGCACCCTTTCTTTTTACTGAGTGCTTCCTTGACTGTTTCTGTGCTCTTCATTCTGCTTTCTCACGTATCCCAAGAAAACAGGTATAGCCATACGCAAAAATGCTCCATCTTTTTTACATTCAGGAAAAAATGCAAAAAACTTCTCTTTATTTGCCAAGATATTCTTGCACAGGTCTTGAAACACATTTCTTTCTCTCTTCTGCAGCAGTTGAGTGGATGGTTTTTCTAATTTTTTTTAATCACATTGCAATTTATTTCTGAGCCCACTTCCTGCTTCCTTTTTAAAAGATATACATTTGGCAATTGTGTTGTGACATTTTGTTATTATTAGCATTTGGGGGAATAGAAACAAGATTCAAGTACATCCCTCAATGAAACTTCAGCAATGATGACATTTTCATTTGTGTGCTCACTGACAGCAGCCACATAAAATTTTAACCGTAAGATACACTCGTGGCTCAGTGTTTCTCAGCAGCATCAGTAAAAATCTACCACTGTCCTGCAGGATTTTGTTTTAATCCCTTTGATACTGACATTGTGGCTTGCTGCAATGACCAAGAGAAGGTGTTGGCTGCAGCCATGTCCAGGTGGGATGGGGCTGCCTGAGTGCCTGGCCAAGCTCAGGGCTCGCCTTTGCCTCTTCCCTTCTCGCCGGAGCTGAAGGGCCACAAGCAAACCTCCTATGGTCACACAGCCATGGCCACCACCCCGGCTCAGCTCAGCTGCAGCGCTCAGGAGAAAGGTGCTGAAAGGAAAACACCTTGCTCTGACTTTTCACAACTTATCCTTTTCACTGGAATATTCCCAAACAGGCTGCCCAAGAAATACGTAACTATTAGAACATGGGTCCATAAAAACCAGCAAACGTAGCTGGATCTGATTTTGTGATTTGTTTTTTGGTTGGTTGTTGGTTTTTTTGTTTGTTTGTTTTTTGTTTGTTTTGTTTTGGGTTTTTGTTTGTTTTTTAATTTCCTTAAAATAAAGAAAAGGGATATTGCTTCCTGTTAACTGTGTTGTTGTTTTTTTTTGGTTTTTTTTTTGCTGTGCCTATAAACAATTTGCCTTAATTTCCCTGTTACCAGCCCTCACACTTACCCTTTTGCTCTACAACTTGTCTTAATTTATGCCACAGCTGTCTCTAGTCCCTGGGCTAAATACTAAATGAACTGATTTTAGTAAAATAACTCACTCTGTTTTCACCAGTAAATAATCAAAGGTAACCCAACAACAAATCTTATGGCTTGGGCTCATTCTCCCAGTTGTCCTTGTTACCATTGTGTGGTTCTTAGCTTCATTTTTCTCTTTTGTTTTTCTTTCTTGATGGGCCACTTGTTTCCAGAATTTTTTTTTTTTTGTCATTTTCACTCATCATCTTTTCTCTACTACCTGTCGCTACTTCTATGTTCAGAGCATTGCAGCCATTTATTTCAATTTCTAACCATAATAAAACCTGTCAATTCAAATCAATCTGGATGCTTTTAAACAAATGCACCCCACAATGACAGATAATATTAATTAAGTCATTAAGCTATGCTAGAAATACTATCCAAGGAAATGAAGCTGTCATGGCATTTATCTCCCTAAATATCAAAGCTACACTTCTCTTTTTTTTGTTTTGTTTTGTTTTGGGGGGGGGTTTTGGTTTTTTTTAAGGGGGGTTTTTTTAATATAAAAAAATCTTTTTTTTTTTTTTTTTGGGGGGGGGGTTTTGTTTTTTTTTTTTGTTTTGTTTTGTTTTGGGGGGGGGTTTTGGTTTTTTTTAATGGAGAGTTTATTAAATATAAAACACTCATTTATTTGTCATGCTCTACTACTTGAGTCATTGTACAAAGACACTTCAGCTGTTTGATATCTTCCATCCATCATTTGGACAGTGAGAAATAACCCCTCAACCCCTAAAGTGGCTGCTCCACGCAACTGGAATTCACAATGCAGGGAATGTTCATTGTATCAGCTGGCCATGATCTGGTTTACAATATGTCAACACTTTCCGCTGTGTTTATCAAGTGCGTGTCAGAAGCAATTGATGTTCAGCAAAAGGGAAGGGGAATATACAAGGTTCTACAGCTGATTTATTAAATCATACGATCCAGGAAAAAAAAAATTAGAAATCAGTCCAAACAGCTGAGTTTTACTTGAGCTGGCTTGACCTTGACCGACCTTAGAGGACAAAACTTTTTATCTGTATCCTCTTCTCCCTATCTGCACTAAATGCAACCACACTCCTCAACCACACTAATTGAGGAAAATGTGAGGTATAAAGTAGAGCTTTAGTAACCCTCTGTAGCTTGAATAAAAGTAATTTTTGGACTGACAGCCAAATTAAGAAAGTTCTGATTCAAGCAGTGAATTCTCAAGGTCCATTCTTTCAAACGTGAAGATACACAAATGTCAGGATAGGCTGAATTTGAAATTTGTGGCCCAAATTAATTTTGACCTGGCTTACAACACATTTTAATGTCAAAATATAAAGTCAATCATGAGAAAAGACATGATGAGCATAAGCTTGAAAGAAATGGAAGAGTGAATCAAAAATTAATTTCAGAATTTACTCTCTGTCTTTCATCAATGCCAGGTGTTTATTTTCTTTTTTAATTTCTTTCTGTGTATAACCTCGATGCATCTATTGTCCTCTGATCTCTATTTCTCTAAGTTGTGTAGATGAACAAACCACATAAAGTGATTTAAATATGTCCTTTATTTTTGCTGTGCTGGTCCAAAATTCATGTTGCAATCCATAAATTTGTGTTGGCATTTCCCTATCAGTCTTTATTGTTTCTTTTACAAACTGTGAAAACAACTTTTTTCTATATTTCTGGTATAAATCCTGAAAATTATGTATGTAAATATGATCTTTGCAAGACAGTTTCCTTTAGAACTATTTCTGAGGCATCCTGGAGAAGAATAACACGGCAGAGGAGAGAATGTTTTTGAAACACAGAGCACTGAAAAAGCACAGGGAAGGAAGAGTGAGGCAACAGTGAAAGCAGATAGCATTCAGTCCACAGGCCAAAATCATGATTTGTTAACCTATAACTCAGGAAGAAGACAAAGAAAGGAACTATGGTTTATGGCTAGCAGTCAAGAGGTAACGGAGTATGTGCTTATGCAATAAATTCTGTATTAATTCTCTGTAGGTAGAAGACTTTTTTCCTCTTTTATTTTCCCCTCCAGCAGGAAAATTGGATAAGCACAAGCAGATCAATGCTGGTGAGCCCATTACTTCTTCTGTACATACATAAAGCTCCTATTCTGATCTTCACAGTTGTATTTATTGTTCCGTAGAACCTGTTCCACATGCAGAAAAATAGCACTTTCTCATATGTACATCACTGGCAAACCTCACCCACCTAAAGCTGTTTCCAATGTAAATAAGTAAAATATTATATTAGAGATGCATTTGGTTTTAGTTTCTTTTAAAAGCACCTGAAGATTAAACTTCAAATCACGCTGTTTGTGTTCTATGTGTTAGTTTATTACAAACAATATTTTCAAATACATTTGCTACGAAAAAACACCCTGGAGATGAGAGGTTCTATCGAATCTACCACAGCAGAAAAGATAATGAAATTAATCTCACCTGCAGGCTAAGGAGTGGAAAGTTAAAACACAACATTTTTTGAAGAGTAGGTTAAGATATCAAAATTTGATTGTAACAATACACAAATGTATCATATGAACTAGTTTCACTACCTGGGATAATGTCCAAATCTTCTTATCAGGAAAGCAAATATTTTCCTGAACCAACCCACACTTCAGGGAAAATGTTACACAGAGATTATCTGCCTAAACACAATCTCTAGAGCATCTTGAATCCTCTCTGCAAAAATGTATTTTTCCTGTGGCATTTATCCGTCTCTGAACAATCAATATTGCAACCAGAGTATATATTAAAAAGGGTAAAAATAATGGCTTTTTCCTAATTCTACCCGAGCCAAAACCAGTACAACCTCTATTTTGATTAAATCAGAGCAATTTAGCCAGTTAGAGAGCAAGAACCAATGATCACCTTAACCACACACCCCTCAAATGTGGCATTAAAAAAGCACCAAAAAGGAGCTCCACGAGAAAAAGCTTTTTACCTGCAAAAAGGAATGTATAATAAAATCAGAGTGAAGTAATCAAATTTTCACTGGAGACAGAGCAAAAATGTTAATGCCTGGGATGTTCAAAAAATTCCATTCGTCTTTCTCTGGTTTATAATTTGCTATTTGAACTCTTACATATGATATAGCAATGACAATAACCATTCCATGTTTAAGATCATTCAAGACATTTTTCTTGTGTCTCAACTTTTTGAAACCACCCCTTACATCAGGATGACATCTTCAGTTCCATTTCTTAGAAAAATCTTCCAATTTTTCCTGTGTGAAAAACAGGGAAATATAAAAATAAAATTTAGAACTTATAAACCAATAAAAGCATTTCAGAAGGGTATTTTTGGGTTTTTTCTGTAGTTATTGTTGTTGCTGCTTCTTTTAGCATGCATTTATTGACTAATGAGCCAATCTTATGATTTTAGAAGATGAAGATGTTTTTTCATCAGCATGGAATTGGGTCAGCTTGTCTGACTCTCACTGCAGGATTATGGTCCAGGGTTTGTCTGTGGAGAGAAGGCACAACAGAGAGAGACAGAGTAGGACACCTACTCCTCATTAACCCCCTACTTGGACACTTCCTGAATCTCTGATAAAGCTGTCATTTTTTGGATTAGTTTACTACACTCAGATGACCATTACAAGGAAACCTATAAAGATCTCTTTTCCAGGACTAGGAGATGGAGCTTTCTTGAATGCCTTGCCCTCACTCACAATCCAGTTTTCTGGGCACAATCTAAGATAACAGAATTAATTTAGATTATGATAATTTGTTTGAATAAAAGTGGTTGTTTTATTTTTCTGGCAAGTAAACAGCCAAAAGAATTGACAATCATATTTGTCATTATTTTTACTCTTCACTACAGTCATACTTTATATGAAATCTGTTTCTAATTCATGCTTAAGGATCTGGGAGACATGCTGAATAATGCTAAAGAAAATTATTTTTAAATAAGCATTCTCATTCTCCTGAGCAAATTCAGTGATCATAGAAAAATAAACAAACTAATGCAGCAGGCAATGAAAATAATGCTGCTGAAGCAATTTTGGTGTTTTTTAAAACAAATTTGGGCTTTGTTGCCTTGAGAATTCTTTTTACAATACAACTGACAATATTTTTCAGTAATGTAAAACAATAGTATTAAATATTTGGATTTTAAATGCCTATATTAATATTGTGCAGGTTTTGTCACAGTAGCCAGGAGCATTACAGCAGAATCATAAAAGTGCCACAGAACCAAAACATGTGAGTCATTCCAAATACTCTCCCAACATATTAATGGGTTGTCCCTACATATTAATGGGTCCCTGCTTGAGGAGTCAGGGGCAGCCAGACATGATGCTCTCCCTGTCTTAGGAAATCTCCCACTGCTGGTGTTTGGCTGGAGCAGCTCCTGGCCCCTGAATCAGAACAAAGATCAAACTGCTGCCATCACACAGCTGCCTCATGTCCTTCCACTGACACAGAAAATTTAATCAGGTCACAAGCAGAAATGCAGACTTTTTCTTGAAGACAGTGATAACCTGTTGCAAAATCAGGGAAGAGGGGGTCCAACCTTACTTCATTTAGGTGATCCCTGCTGAACTGTGTCAGGCTGTGCTTGCTGTCCAGTGCTCATTTCAAAAATATATTTTGCTTTCTACAGGGTGTATGACATTATAGCTATTACAGCTGTTCAGTATTTTCTTACTAGTTACTATAATGGAAGAAAATATTTTCACTGAAAATACCTCTTTGCCTTTTAAAAATGTTTTAAGCAAGGAAACAATGTGGCAGTTTAAGGATAAAAATCCTTGCCATTCATTTAATATTTAATTTTTTTTCCCTTCCTTCCTTCCTTCCTTCCTTCCTTCCTTCCTTCCTTCCTTCCTTCCTTCCTTCCTGTACTTTAATAAGCATTTCTTTTTATTTTGATGTCAAATCCAAACTATGATTACAGAATGTTTAATTTTTCCTTTCTCTGATCAATTAACCTTTGAAGTCCCTACGGAAATACTATTACAGGTCCTTTCCCTGAACTGCCTACTTGCCTCTGCCTCCCGTGCACCTGTGATGCCATAAATTAGTCACAGATGGCCTGCTAGGATACAATCACTGCCATTTGTCATGAAGTTGATAGCTGTATCACTTTCTCTTGCTCTGCAGAATCTACTTCTTGACAGGTCAAAATTTCTACCTCTATGAGTTCTATTAGCAAAAAAAAAAAAAAGGAAAGAGAAAGGTTCAAAGGTCAAGCCCCGACAGGACTCCAGCCCCTTGAAAAGGAGTAACAAATCTCGTATTAGATGGCCAGAATCCCTCTGTGCTGGGTGTGGAGACTTTGATGCCAAAACAGTAAGCCCTGTGAGATTTCCAACCTAACTCTGCTCTCTAGTTACCCAGACCACAGTAAAACACAAAAGATGAGTATTTTTTAAATCCCAGAGCCATAATGGGGTCTCTGTTCCTGCACTCTTCCTTCTGCCAGGTTTGATTTTTCTTTCTTCTCCCTGAAATACTGGCCTGGGACCATGTCAAGAGAAAAGGATTTCCTCGCCTTCATAATAATCTATTAATTGTGGTGTTTTCGTGAGAACTGAGTAAGATAGATGTTATGCTCTCATTTTCCTTCTCTTACTAACACACAGGAACATCTCTTAGCTCCTCCAGGAGGACTTATTTAATTTTCCAGGGAAGGGCCACAAACAGCCACCCACCCTCTACGGTGCTGATGGGTGCTGCCATATGAGAAACAGCTCAAGACAAAGTGGTGAAAAGGCAGCCTGAGCGCACAGCTGGTGATGGGGATGTGACCTTGGGAAATCCAGCCCTGGGCACTCTTTTCTCTCACTGGGATCCCTCTGCCATTCAGATCAGGACTGTGGAGAAGGAAAGGAAGGGACTGGAACCTGAGAGTAGATCGTAAAAAGCCCTAGTGTGAAAAAAGCTTTGTCTGTCTATCCTGAGACACTTCAATTCCTGTACAGACCTTCAAATAGGCTTCCTGCCTACAGCAGTTCTTTGTTCTTGGACCTACTTGCAGGTGTTTCTTTTCCACAGTAAATCTATTTTTTATATCAGCCTAATTGTAATATCAATTTTATACCAGATACTAGATTCTTTAGTCTGGTAGTTTGCTTTTACATAAACTTCCTTAGTAAAAGAAACATTCTGTAAATAGCAATTTTTAAGGGTGTTTTTCCCACTTCAATAATTTTCATTGGAGAAGTAGCAAATGATCAGGTTTTCAAATTAAGCTTTAACAGCCGTAAGATGAAGCTTGGAACCCAAAACCAGAGACAAGTCTCCCAGGAGTGTGACAGTTAACTTTTGGATGCTCACCTTGGAATATTTCCCAGGGAGTAATGTCTGAAAATCATAAGCCTTTAATATCTGAGCCTGTTTGCCCTGCTGTTCAGACTTTAACTGCTAGATCGTACTTCTGCTATCACCTTTGCCTCTCAGTCTTGAATCCCAAACAAGAGAGACTTTTTTTTCTAATTTTTAAGAAGAAAAGTAAAATTTTCATTCTGAGTCTAGTCAGATTAACAGTATCCAAACAAACCAGTACTTGACCTAAAACCAGCACAAAACTGACATAAAAAGATTTTGGGGCTTGATGATATCACGTTTTGTCCTTACAAAGTTTATAATTAATGTAAAACAATAGATAGCAGCTGGGCTTGTTTATAGGGCAGCCTGTTCCATGGGTGGTGCTGTGTGTTGTGTAGCCGAAGAACAGTCACTTCATTATTCTCCTAGACTAACCTCTACTGAAATATTTTTGTGTTTCTTCAGATAAATTTCCATTGATTGTAAATGTTTTACTTTGCTACAGTTATACTTTGTACAAACAAACCATTTCTCTAAACTAAAGGATGGAAGCCAGATTCCTACACACTGTATCAGTGTCCAAACCATAGTCAAGAAAGAAAATCATTATGTTACACATTTCCATGTTCTACTGAGTATCTAAATGCTCAATAAAAAAAAAAAAAAAAAAAAAAAGAAAAAAAAGAAAAAAAAAAGTAAAACTGTCATCTCCACTGCTATATACACTGTAACATGTAAATAAAGACCTTCCTGAGAAAACAGAAGCTATCTATCCATGGAAATATTTTCAGACAAATTTAGGAACAATGCAACTATTTTGTTGTCTGACTTACAGGAAAAAGAGGATTTTCTTCTTTTCTTAGCCCTTTCCCTTTCCTTCTTCTCTCCATCTTTTACTATAGAAAACTATGTGAAAGTGTTGAAAATGTTAGTTTATGAATAGAACTGAAATTATTTAAATAATATTTTACAGCAATTAAATTCAGGGTAACCAAATTAATAGAACTGAAGAATAATCCTATTTAAATTGAAATGGAAGTATTAAGGTTAGAAAAGACCTTTAAGATCATCAAGTGCAACAGTTAATCCAGCAGTACCAAGTCACCACTAATCATGTCCCTGAGTGCCCTGTCTTCACATCTTTTAAATATCTCTAGGGTAGGGGACTCAGCCACTTTCTTGGGCAGCCTGTTCAGGGCTTGACAACCCTTTTTGTGAAGAATTTTTTCCTAATATCCAATCTAAACCTCCCCTGGTGCAACTTGAGGCCATTGCATCTTTTTGCCTATGCTTCTTACTTGGAAGAAGAGACAGAGCCCCACCTCACTATAACTTCCTTTCAGGTACTTGTAGAGAGCCATACTTTGTTGGTAATAAATGAAAATTCTGTTGCAGCACACGGACACAGTAACATCCCAGTGTTGTAGTCCTCTTTGATTCTACCTTCATTTTGCATGTAGAAAGATTCTTGCCCATTACTTATTGCAGCTTTGTTTTCCTAGGAGTTTGTTGGCTTGTTCTGAGAGCCACGACTTCAAACAAAATAGTGATGATTTATTTTGGTGAGGTTCCAAGTAGGTGAATTTAATTGTCATATTTTTGGTCAGCATAAACTAAAGCAGAACAGAGAGAAATCTGAGCATATTTAATCTCGGAGTGCTGTCGTGCTGCTGAGGAAAGTCATAAACAGTTGACTCCAAGCTGGGAACATTGTGCCAAACATTCGTATCTGGAACAGGACTGTGTGTTCCACCAGAGTGCTGCAACAGGGAGAGTGTTAACACAGGGAGTTCAGTATAAGGATAAAAATTTTTCAAAAATGAAAGAGGTCATGACAGGGGGGTGGAATGGGCCTGGAGGGTGTTGTGCATCCAGAAAAGAAGAAAAGATTATGTTTCCTAATATGCGACAAAATGGAATAAAATTATTTCCTATATAATCTGTTCAGAAAAGAAGCAAGTCAAAGAATTCCTGAGGGACAATTTTTTTTCCCCCGAATCATACTCAAAATAAGTCATTTTGAGTGACAGACAACTGAATTTACTACAATTAGCATATGTCCTCCTTGCTGGCAAGAAGATCAAACTGAGGACTGTGTGAGCACTGTATACCCATCATGTTACTGAAAGTTTTGCTAAGGATAGGAAGGAAATGATACTGCTTTGATGTTACTTCTGGCTTCCAGTCGCAGGATTTGGATGAAAAAAGACTGCAATAATATTTTAACCTGTTTACAGGGATTCAAACCCATTACTCTCAGCAGAGTGCCCTAATCAGTGTGGTTTAGGGAAGGAAGCACACTCCACATGCCTACTGCTCAAATTGCTCCAGGATTCACTGGTGGGGAGAGAAGAGTTAGGAGAGGCAGATGGAAAACAGATTGTATTCCTGTGGTAAGACATTAACCTTGGAGAAACACAGTCCCTCTGCTAATGTTTGTGCTATCAGGGTGTGGATGGAATGCATGTCTCCTTCCAGGCTGCAGTCCCAACATCTGGGATCCCAGCCCAGGTCAGCTCAGTACCAGAGCTAGGAGAGTTTTGTACTGACTTGAGCTACCAAGTTCCGCACCTTAAACACTGAGTGCGCTCACACTTCCTCCCAAGCTGTCTGGCTTTGTCTACGTTTTGGTCTTTCAGCAGGTAAAATGAAGCCTGTGCCAAACATTGCCTTTCCCATATGAACTGTCAGAGGTTTGGGCCCGTGTGCTGAGCAGACAGACAAGCCCGAGTCTGCATCTTCCAGGGACGATGTGGGAGTGCAGCTGCAGCTCTGCACTAGATACATTTCTGCTTAAGAACAAGTTCTGGGTCATCATCCTGGTATCTCTAACTCTGCCTGTGCTCTGACTGGAGATTTAGTGAGTTTCAGTCAGGATTTTGTCTTGTTTGGGGGCCAGACTGATACTCTTCAGGGCACCATGATGCCTTACTCACACATGCCTGCATGTGCACCCTAAGCCTTATGCTTTAATCCATCACTCATGCAGAATTTATGTATAATTCCTGATTAAGCAGTTCCTGTGCCATGAATTTAAATTTTCTTAGCCTGAAGATCTTCATGAATTCATTTGTATTGCTAAATTTCACCTTATTTCTAGCTCTACAATGTGGCTTTCCCTCTCTTGTGCTGCTTCTGCAGATATTTTGGTCTTTGGCCAGCTCTTAGTCAAATTTGTTCAAATTAATGCAGGTGGCTTAAAATCTATTTAAGCTAGTAAATGAATGAAAAGTAAATCAAAATCAACAGACACTTCCCCTTAGCATGCTGTATGTTTTCTGTTATCAGACTGTTTAAATTATAGAATGTCTGGTCTATGTCTTCTTCTATTTCTTCAGCAGCACTTAGTACAAGTAAACAGGGGCCTTCAACAAAAACTAATCCAAACAGAGCTTTCCTTGATTTACTCCAAAACTACATATTAGAATAAAGACAAGTCTATATTTTCTTAAATCTGTTTTGACTAGTAAGCAATGACTCTATGGGCCAAAGTCCCCTTCCTTCAATTAGAGTTGCATATTGTTTTTTCATTCAAACGACCACACACAAATTGCTCTGGTCCAGTGCCCAGATAGCACACAGATTTCTTGTAGCAATTCTCTTAAGAAAGTTGATTTCTTTATTTTATACCTTGCTTGTTATTTGAGAAATTAGCTGTGTCTTTTTTCTACGTAAAATGCATTTTTCCAAGGGTATATTGTTGTTCCAAACTTCTAAATATATTTTAAAAAAAAATTGCTTTTGCTATAGTTCCCCTTAAGAGCTATTTAATATAATTTTATCTTTTCAACAATTTAGATTAAATTTTTTGGTTGTTTGATTATTTTTCACTAAAACTCTGTCCTCTTATGAAACCAAACCTCTGGATAGATGAAAATCATCATTTATCAATATGAGCAGAATCAAAAAATGTAAAATTAATGTCAAATCAGGTATCTTTTGTGATCATTTTGAATTTGCTCAGTCACAAAACTGCCTGTTAAATACCTGACAGTATATTCAAAATCTCATTTATTTTAACTTCAGCCAATCTGTTTTGTTTGAATTGAAAAGTCAAATAGTTTTGCTTTGGAAAAATGGCACCACTTCATAAGAAATATATGTCAATGTACATTAGTGTAAGACTTGAGTTTCTTTGTTAACATCCGCATATGCTCTAGGACATAACGCTTTTAACCCCCCACACTGGTTCTGGTTTTTTCTTATTTGCCTGTATGAAGTTGAGTGACACCTCATGACTTTTTAGCCATATTGTCTCCATTTCCTCCTTTGCTTGATTACTCCACAACTGGTTCAGCAGCCAACACAGTTAGAATCTCCATTCTACTTTAGTGCAAGTGGTAGTGTAAATGGTAATATAACCATCCAAATAAATGAGAAAAATAAATCCTCACAGGTTAGAAGTATGTGTTAGTGTTACATGTCTTCTTGCTATTATTTGATTTACATCTTGTTAGTTCAGAGAAATCCTGTATGTCTCACATATAACTAAAAATTGGGGATGTTGCCTAGAGTTTTCAGAGTAAACAATTCTTGATCTACACAGTGATATTTCCTGCTGTACACACCCTGTAACTTAACTATATCCCAAACATGCTGCAGTCATTTAAAGAATATGTGTCTCGGCTTTCATTCAACAACTTTTTGAGCTTGAAAACCATACATCTGTAAATCTGATTCAGAACCATTTCAACCTATTTTATTGAGGCCAAAGGGAAGAAAGAAGAGTGACAATTATCTAATGTTACCCCTCCTGACCCCAGCAGAGTCTGTGGGAGCTTTCCCACTGAGTTCATGGAGTTGAAATTTTGACCTGGGTTAGTTCCAACCTTTGAAGAGAAGAGGGTGAACAGCACCTGCAATCTCTTTTATATTATTAGTAGGATGTGGGGAAAACATAGGCATTTTTTTTTCCTTAAAATTAAAGCCCATCTCTGGCATCTTTTTTGAGGCACCCTTATGATTCAGATAGAAAAAGAAACCTGAATTACCCCAAAGACAATGAAAGAAATCAGATTCTGAAATTAGTCTAGTGTGTTTTACTTCATTTCATGTCACGTACAATTCAACCACAGTGAGAAATGGCACACAGCAACCCATGGAATTATGACTGACCAAAACAAAGTGATGAAAGGCACATTTTCTCCAAGATTTTCCCTATCTTCTTCCTGAAAATTTTGCCATGCTGTAGGCAACATAATGATATAATTGTGCCAATAAAACCCACTGAAATTGGTGGCTGTGGTTTCAGCTCATGCCCACAGGGTATGAGCACATAGTGCTATGAGCAAGAGCAAATTTTAGAGGATCAATTGCAAATTAAAATTCCACGGAATTTCTAAAAACACTAACTCCTCCCTTGCCCTTTACCTTCTCTCTTTCTGTACCACAAGACAAATGTAATGGCTTGGTTATCTCTCCCTTCTGCTCCACAGGAGCCAACTGCTTTTATATCCCACTGAATGAAATAGTTAAATAAATCCCAGTGCAGTCATTCCAAATCTTTTTTTCTGCCAGTAATGAAATCTTGTCTCATAAAAAAACCCCAAAACTCTGGCTTCACACCTTGCCATGATTTGCAGCATGGTTTCTATGTATTCAAAGGCAACTTCTTTCACACAAGTATTAGCACTTGACTCTACATTTGTAAATTAAGTAGGTGTTTAAATCTGTAAGTATTACTCCCATTTTAAGTATTTTATTTCTGCTCTCTTTTCCTCTGTCCAACACAACTTGGTTTAATAAAAATTACTTTATAACACTTCTGTATTCCAGCTACTGTGAAAGCAATGATTTGCAAATTATTGAAACATCAAGGTTGCCTTTCAAGTGTTTCACCCTTCTGATTGTGCTGGAATGAGCACATTCAAAGCAAATCTCTGTATGTTCTAATCTATCACTTGATTATATGGCACCATTTTTATTTGTACATGCTGATACAGAAGATTTATTGTATCAGTTTGTGAAATTGTTTTGAAACAATTGAAGGATACTCAAGTAGTCTGATTTTACCAGTAAGAGAAATATTTCATTGCCAGATACAGAGTTAAATTCTATAGTTGACAGAGTTAAACTGCAGTTATTGGCATAACCTCACAGTTTTGTAGGAAAGGACCTAAAGTGCCTAATTCAACACCTGAGACAGTTTCAGGAGAATGTCTGCTCTCAGCTCAGACCCATAACATATTAAATTCATATTGCAGCCCTGTACTCCATGCTCATCAAATACTTTCCAATTAGTCTTCCACATTTCCTCCCTATCCTTGCCAGCACAGGAGCATCCTGGGCTATGGTGTTCTTGCTTAAAATCCAACCGAGCTCTGGGCCAAGGGAAAGAAATATCCAAATTTGCATGTCCATGAGGAAATATAGTTTATTATGAGTGCCTCTAAATACATTTCAGCATCAACCATTGCTTTCACCTTGTTTTACTGTGAGATTGACATTCCCTTGACTATTTGCATTGCAGCAATGTAGTAAGTACATTAATTTTAAGAAGTGAGGAATCTGATTTCAATTCCAGCCTGAGGGAATTAAAAACCATCCTGACATTTTCTGAAAAGTGCTGTGAAGAATATTTGAGTTTAGGTGGTAATAGAAAATGAAGGTATATAGAAATTTTAGGAAGAAAATTCTTCTGATTCGTTGAAGCTGGGACACTCTACAACCAGTGATGCAGAACCTAGGGATCCAGAGGAAAGACAGCATCCTGGCAATTGCCCTGCAGGAAAAGAAATGTGGATAGTTACCTGATCTTCAAACTATTCCTGTTTTTTCCCTATAGCTTTTTAAAGTAAAATACACTTACCATGTAAGACCTGATGTTTGAACTAAAAAGGGAGGGAGAAGTTAAAAAAAATTTCTGTTCTTAATGTGTCATGTTGGGTATCTGAGGATAACGTCTTCAGAGATTCCTTAATCTCAGCCATATTGGTTATTCTTAATTTCCTTGCTGGTTTACAACCTAGGTGCCTAGCTTCAAGAATTGCAGCTATTAGTTGTGTTATTTGGGGAATTACTCTAGACCTTGATCTCAGTGTTTAGCACTGAAATTATTTTAAAAGCAAATCTTTCAACATTGTGTGATAATTTGTAGCTACAGCTCTGGTAAATAGCAAGTGATTTCTAATGCCTGGCATTCCTTTTAAAATAAAACAGCCTTTTCTTCTTGCAGGGGATGAAGACAGATTGCCCTTCTCTAGTTCTTCTTAATCATGCCTATGCTTCATTTTAATAATTTATTTATATCTCAGTGGCTTGTAATAAGTGGTGGCATTAAAACCTTTGTGGACTGAGAGTTTTTTCTGGACAGAGAGGGAAGATGGACAATAAGGATTTGCTGTTTGAAGCTGTTGTATGCGGGACAGTCTCTAGATTTGCCAAGCTGCATATATTGAATAAAAAAGCTACATGTACTAGTTAGCATGATGTATGCCAGGTACCAGAGTTATAAGGCATTAGGTCAGATATAAAGCCTGCAGTGAAACAGTAGAGCATTGTCCAGAAATAAATTGAGCCCTGTGTCCCTCTTTGGGGGAACACATTTCCTTAATAAGATACTCAGTAGATTTTACAATTACTCCATAAGAAAATGAACAGCAAGAGATTGAATCCTTCTGCAAAAAGCTATGTTTCTGATACAAGATGCAGGTTAACAAACAATTGATGCAGGCATAGTACCACACATATTAATCATGAATATAAAAATGGACAGAATTTTTGACAAACCTCTTTGGGAAAAGACATGCTTAAACATATTGCTACTGATGGTTAATTTCAAAGGGATCTGGTAGAACTGATAATGCATGAGGACCAACTTTTGGCAGTAATTATTTGAAAATTTCTACAAATATTCTCCAGTTTAATTACAGCAGGAATAATGTTAATAATAATAATAAAAGCACCAAGAGAACAACAAGAAAAATAACATTAATTATAGTAACAATTATTCATATTCATAATGATGATAATAATAACAGTAACAACTATTGCCTCAAATTCAGAAAACAAATGTCAGCTGCCTAAAATGACAACTTAATTTCTACAAAAGTCTCTGAGCTTTTATGGTTTCTACCTTTGATCTGCATTATTCAGTACTGACATAGGAAGAAAACATATGTTAACAATGAAAAAAGGGTTTTTATTTTTAATAATTTCCAAGCTGGATTGAGGAACAGTCATGGAAATCTTAAGAAAGCCTCTTCTCATTGCAATTCAATTCTTAAATGAAAATTATTTAAATAAACATCAAAACAAGCCACCAAAACCTTTGGTTTTGTGACATCTCAGGTTGAGAATCACAGTGAAATCACTAATGTATTGGCTTTGGAAAGTTATTATCAAAAGCTTACTGGTGCTGGGAAGAAAAGCATTGGGGATAGTCCAAACCAGTATAGTTATAATGCTTGAACTAAAAAAAGTCGTCATGCTGAAGCCAAAATATGACAACCATAACAATGTGTCTTAGTTCTAATGCAGTCTGGCAAATGCTAAACACAGAGGAATCTAGCAACAGCAATTTAGCACTATCCAGTTCAAGCACCAAATATTTCAAATCAGTGGAATATACTATCTGTATATAATTCTGAAGTCCACTATGCTGATGAATTATGACCAATTTTTAATAATGTGGGTGGATCTGTTTAAAAATTAAATAAAGCCAAAAACATGGAAAATTTATATTATATCTCAGCTTTTTTCAAAAAGGCAGTTGGTTCTGATATATACAAGAACAAAACTGAAAAATATGTGCCACAATAAGGATAATTTACTGGATCTTTTTCCATTGATTAATTCTGACTGCTTTATTCGAACTGGAATAATTGTTTAAAACAGCTGTTCTTACTTTCCACCTCAGTCTGAAGGCAGAATTTTAGGAAAATTCAACCAGGCCATTCTTTATGCTGCTCCAAAAGTAGAGCTCACTGAAAATTTTCAAGACTTGCATCTCTCTAAGCTTTACCACATAAACAACAGTTACAGATAAACTATGAGAAGCAGATCAAGAGCACTAAATCCAGTGTACCGTTGCCACTTGGAACCAAATCATATAATCTTTTCAGCAATTTCATCCCTCATGATCCTAAAAACGCTTACGGTCCTAATTTTTCTATGTACTGGATGCACCAAAACATCTTCACAAGGATAGAAACACTTCACTTTTTCAAAATTCATTTACAGTTTACAGACATTTATTTTTGCATCAAGATTATCCTTGTAGTAAAGTGACTTCTATTTACTTATAGTAATCCAGTTATTTTGGATTTATACACATATAAAGTTTATTTGTATAAACACATGTGTGCATGCTCATACGGATATACACATACGTGTCTATGTACACGTCCACATCCATACACACCCACCATTCCCACACACCCATCCCTGGAGGTGCTCCAGGCCAGGCTGGGTGGGGCTCTGAGCCCCCTAGTCAAGGGAATAGTGTCTGTCCATGGCACAGGGCTGGAATGAGATGACCCTTAGGGTGCCTTCCAACCCAAACCATTCTATGATTCCATGGTTCTATGATACACATACACGCATATATACATATACGTCTGTATATTACACAAATATACTTGAAACTATTTTTGCATATATATATATAGTGAATCATTGAATAGCTTAGGTTGGAAAAGACCTCTAAGATCATCCAGTCCAAGATATTGCTTTATACAACAGTACTGGCACTTTGTACTTAAGCATGTGTGTATGTTTATGATTGATCTTGATGATCTTAGAGGTTTTTTCCAACCTAAATGTTTCTGTGATTCTGTAATATATAAATACTCTGTTGTTGATCAGGAAAATGTGTTTTCTGTGAAGGAGAAAATAAAAGACATGGAAAGATTTCCTTTCTTCCATTAGCACACATTATAAACAGGTGAATCTTTTTAAAAATACAAACTTTGGCTTGAACTCAGAATGCCATTGAAGTTTTGACAAAGCAGTCAGTTCCCAGGATGGAGATGGAATATTATTTTCTAAGCACACTTTAAAAAAAGACAAATACTTTCATTTTCCAATGTATTTATCTTCCGCTTTTCAGCATTTATCATTTTTAAGCACCTGAACTCTGACCTAGGAAACTCTGTACCTGTGCAGTTTGAATGAAACATAGAAGCTCCAACAACAAATTCAAATTTGAAATTCAAACACCCCATGGTACAAAAACACTTTCCAAAATATTGAAAATACTTTAGTTCTCCCCCGTGCTGTCAAAGATGTGGCATACATGTCCATGAATTAACACCTTTAAAAGGAGTCTGTAGTCAACTCTGTCTATATTCCAGCCATGTGAACCAAACACCTTTCTACTCCTTGAACATTTACATCTCAACAGTTGCAGAAAGGATTTTGCCTTCCTCTCTTCTCACTTGGAGTGTCCATCTATGTGTTACTTTCCCACGTCTATAGAGGAAAGAATACAGTAAGTTTGGTTTGTATTGGTACTGCAGAGTCTTTTCTCAAGTTGATAATGAAACTCCGCTCAAAAGGTGTTTGTGTGGTTTACAATAATCCACTGTGGATGTGAATGACAGAATTCTGCCATAAAGAATTCTCACGGCAAAACTGCAGTGTCCTTACACAGGGAGGCTGGAAGAGAGCTGCTGTTTCACTAAAGCATCCCCCATAATCCTGAAAACATTGAACCCTTGAAGTCTGCTCCAGTGAGGAGGTTCTCCAGTCTGAGGTCATGATTGAGAGAGTCCCAGATAAATTTTCCATATCATACTGATATGGATGAAAACATTGTTACTCTTCTTGCATTGCAGGAAATATTTATTACTTCACATCCTGGCACTTGGTTATTTGGAGGAATTATTGTTTTTTATGGTGCTATTGTTTCCTCTCCTCTGAGCATAACACGGGACTTGCATTGGGCTCCTCCTTCACTACCAAGTCTAAAGACAGCTTCTGCAATATTGCACAGACCGGTGCACAGAGAATTTGTACTGTGAAATGACCCTTTTCTTCCTGAAACAACTGATTTTTTTTTATTTTTTTTTTTTTCAAACTCCTCTTCACCTTCTTTATCCCTGGTACATAAATACACATTTGAGGTCTGGAAATCCCACATCTGTCTCAAAACCTAATTGCTCAGACAGAATTTGGAAGATTTTTCAACTGGCATTCAGTCTGTAGGTTTCCCAAATACTTTCACATTCAGCTCAGCATGAATACCCTTCTCTTTTAACATATATTCATATGTTTTCCATTAATTTTATTGGAAGACAAAAATCTAAAAATTTGGAATTGAGACTCCATGAAAAAAATAAAGCCTGTATTACATTGGTTTTATATCCAGAATTCTCTCTATTTGAATCTAAACTGAGAATTATGATCTACCACGGCTTTTAGTAATAATAGCAAAATTAGTTTATGCATTCAAACCAATTAATACATTTAAGGGTAAAAAGAAAAATTAGGTTCTGTTTCTTGAACTTTTTGTGTAAATCAGATACTTTTTAATTATACTCATATTAAAGAAACTGAAAAGCTCGAACTCTGACTTCAAGGTTACATTATTTATTCCAGCACTAAAACATTTAACAAAACTCTTGTAGTCCAGGAGATTATGGAGAGTCAGGCCACAAATTATATTTCTAATCTTTAACTGTTTCAGAGATTTAAGAAGCCCTGGGAATCATGTATTTTATATCAGACTCTTCAAGCTGGAGTATGACATATGGCTTTAGCTCAGATTTAATACCGCAGTCCTGGAATACTGCTTATCACATGTCAGGGTTTTCAGGCGACAACCTCATAGCTGTATTCTCCATCTTTTGTACCAAGCAAGAATATTTCAGACTACTGTGTGTAGGATATCCAAGGCATGGATTAAAATTTGGAACTGAACTTGAAATATATGGAAATCATTGATGTAAGGGAGCTCACTTGTTATTATTTTAAAAGTCCTCAAATTGTCACTAGAAATCTGGAAACGGCATAATAAACAGATTAACATAAATTTAGTAATTTTACATTCATCTTATTGCTTTGCCAATCTAAACCAAAACTAAATATTTAAAAAGTCATGTATTTTTTATTTTAATGTATTTTTCATTGCCAGACAAAAATTTCAGTATATTTACCATCTCTAAATCTTGGAAATTAAATGGTACAGTCCTCTCTTGGGAAATTGCTAAGAGGTTTTTGCAGGCACAAAAGGCCCAGAGAGTCCTTAAAGCACTAAAAGCCATCCTAGCTTTGAGATTTTTTTTTCTGAAAAATTAAAAAACATAAAGGTTTTTATTCCTATTAATCATACTGAAGAAAACCTGTACCAACTACAAGGAAACACTATTAATACCTTTTCTTTTAAAGAAGGAATATGCAATCAAAAATTAAATCCTTTCCCTTTTGGTGCTGCACTTCCTTTCTTGCAGTCTCCCTTTTATTAAAATTAATGAAGGCTTGCAGCCTTGTGATTTCAAATAACACTTGCAGAGATGTGTACGTGTCACAGTCCTGAGCTGACTCCCTGTCCACACTCCAGATCCTTCAGAGTGGTGAAGCATCTGGAAAAAACAATTAAGGGTCCATTTACCAACTATTTCCCTTCCTTGCCTGTTTCCAAACCAAGTCCACAAAATTTTATAAGAGCTTGGAATGTTTTTGATTTCATTTAAAACACATATAATTTTCCCATTTTCTCCTCTGAAATATTTGTAAGAAAACAACTGGAAAAGCAGCCTGAAGACAGACATGGTATTTTTTTGGCTCAGCAGTAAGCAACAAAGAGCTAAAACTCTCACAGATGCATTGGAAGACAAGGTCAGGGACAAGGACAGTGATATTCATCTCACATATCTGTGCAGGTATGTAATAGTTTTCTACACTTGATCTGTCACTCTTTCTATACAGTCAACACAAACAAACTCAGGTTGGCTTTCACCTTTACGAAGAGATTAAATGTTCCCTAAATTTCTACTCCTCAAAGATTACAAACAGACTTTAGTTATCCATCTCAGGTGCTGGGTAGCAGGCCACAGCTGTTCAGATAAATCCCATTCAGGCCATCTGTATTGCTTCCAACATATGTGTTCTGTGTCCCTATAGTGAGACTGAACTTAACTTAAATGACAGCTTCAAAATCTCCACATTGCTCTGCAATGCGTAATATGTATAAACAATTTCCAGTAAAGCTGTACAGTTTAAATCAGCTTCAGTTTGGATATTCTGTCTTTAAAGAATGAAATTCTGATTCACAACGATATATTTTCATTGATCTTAGTGAGGTGAGGATGCCACCCACAGCTCTCCTGAGTGATTTTTTAATATATTCCAATTGAACAACAGCTTGCAAGTGTAATTAAGCAAAATTAACAGTAAGTTGCAGCCAACTGTGAGCAAGTAACAAACTCAAACATTCCAGTTTTTAGGTGGGTTAAATCTAAAGAGACCAATGTTTATATTTCCACCCTCTCTCAATGAGGTCTTTTCTTTCAGATGGTTTGTGCAATTGTTGCTTTTTTCTGTCAACTGACAAGTCAATCCTCTCCCTCTTTTCTAATGAAGTCTGAAACAGGATTACTTTTGTTTGTTTAAAGCAGGGTGGGGATAGGGGTAGGAGTGGGGGGTGTGGGCATGGCAGAGTTTGGGCTGAAATAAATATTTCACTTGGATCTCTGTTGCATTTACCAAGGTGTCTCAGACTAATTTTTTCTTTTGAGTGTTGAACTACATTTCCTACCTTCCAGGAAAGTGCCACAACTGCTAGATCATGGGTATTCTGTCACTCAGCATTATGAATGTGTTCTTCTGACACATTTTATCTTGCAAAAATTATGAAATACTTAGAAAGAGAAACCATTCTGAGGGAATACAGTAATGCTTAAGCCAACAAACAATTCTCCTTGGTTTTTTCATTCTGTTCAAAACAAAACAGTTTAAACATGAGAGGCACAGGAAGAATCAGCTCAAGGAAGTGAAAAGCATAAAGGATAAGGGATTATTCTGAAAGGTTGAAAATCCCTGTTCAAATTTCTGTAGGATTGTGGAAATACCTGGGAGTCATGGATGAATGGCTTGTTCAAACTGTAAAAGATAAAGCATGAAGTGCACTGCCTCCAGCACCCCTCTTCCAAAGCTGGTCCTGACTTTATCCAGAAGAAAATACTTTGTAAACTCAGGGTCTCAATAGCTTTGGGAGTAATGGCATTACATTTTTCAAGAAATAAAGTATTTACAGATGTACAGATGTATGTTCACACTCCTACATACTGTTTCCAGCTTTCGTTTGACATTCAGTTGCTGAAATGTGCTACTTAGGCAAATGCTTGACATGCAAAGCTTCCCTTGAGACCTATATTTCACAGTACATCAGATTTTGGCTGGGACAAATGAGACTTCAGAGATCCAGTTCTTCAGAAGTTTAGAGCTCTCTTTCTAATACTGGTAGCCATAATGGAGTAACCTGAATGAAAGGTGTTTTTTACAACCCCATCTTAAATATAATACTGCTGTGCTTAACTGTGCTGGAAGCTTCTGCCAGGCAGTGGTCTCTGGTTCCCCAAGCGAAATGATGCAGCATGGCTTGTGAACAGGCTAAGGCTTTCCCTAAAGCACACTGGTGAAACCTCACAGCACTTGAGGGACACTCATCTTTCTGGCTCCATGTGTTCTGTCTGTTCTCCCAATTCACATTTACTCTCTGCATGGATTTTCCAGTAAAAAGTGTGTGAAACGACATTAGAACAGTGTTGCTGAAAACATGCAACAATGGAGGCTTGCTGGGGTAGTATGAAATGACAATCTGGCATAAAGGGAATGGAATTTGGTGCAGTTTCATCTATGTGGTTTATTGGACAGCCCTGGAGCATGCTCTATTCATAAAAAAGCAGGAAAATTAACTGACAGCCTTATAGGCTTGCCTAATTTTTTTGTTCCAAATCATAAATTTGATGGAATTACTTTGGATTTGTCGGGTACTGTGGATCAAGATAGTTAATTCTTAACTTTATTTAGGATTATAGATAGATGACACACAATCTTGTTGGAGCTTTTCAAAGTGACTACACGACTTCATGTATCTTATACAAATTCACATTCTTCCCTATATTACCCCAATATGTCTTTGAAGAAGATGCCATCTGACTGTCATTTGGCACTCTTGGGTGCTCTTGGTATCATTACAGTACAATTACTTCCCCTTTCTAACAGTATGGTTTTGTCTGACATCTATTGTTTATAGGATTATTAACATGAGAATGAGGTGGGCTTGATTACAGCATCAGGTACTACAGTGTAGGCAAGCACCTAAAGCTCAGCTGTTAACATCTGTACTAAATATTTTAAATGCTGTAATACCCAGGAGATGCATCCTGAATAATCTAAAGGACCTTGAGTAAATTTCTCCATTTCAAGTTATATTCAGTTAAAGACAAAATCAATGTCAAATGAAATCAAACAGACAATTTTCCACTGAGTGGATAAGCACAAATGGTCTTTAACTTCTCTTGTAGCTATTATAGAGCAGCTTAACACACTACTGCTTGAAGTTAAAATAGCAAGGAAATGAAAGTATGCAAAGAGGCTTCCCTTCATTTCCATTTTTTCCTCCCCCCCGGCCCCACCTTGTGCAACAGTGGAATAAAGATGTAGACCCAGATTGGAATTATCTCCATACACACCCTGTGGAGATTTTGATCTGGCCAGACCCATCCCTTTCCCAATCTCTTGAACTACGAAGGTGCAGGAGTATGTCACTGCAGCTCAGCGATAACTGCAGAGCCTGAGCAGAGCTCAGCAGGTTTGGTGCAGAGCTGTGCTAACACAGCTCTCTGACAGCTTGGAGCTGGCTCCCATCCACCTACCCTGGAGTACAGACAAAACAAGTTCACATCTATCTGCACGTGTTCATAAAAGCCAACGCACAGCTGCACAGCCCAAAAGAGGAAGGGAGTGGCTCAGGCTGGAGGCTCACCCTGCTTCCTACACGTTCACTGCCTAAAAAAGGAAAGGCAGCTCAATATTCTGGAGGAAAAAAAAAAAAAAAAAGGCTCTGGCTTAGCTTGTTTGATGGCACAACATACAGACAGTTGTGCAAGAAGTTTGCCTTTCGGAAGGTACGGAGCTGCACTTCCACGTGCAGAGAGCCCGTGCTCAATGGCACAACTAATCCTTCAGGGTTTGATTCCTACATTAGCCTTTCAGCCTCCATTAGGTCAGCCAGCTGTGAAAAGGAGAAAATGCTTGGTGGAAAGGGGAAAGAAAAGCAAGGCACTGTGCATGTGTATTTCTCTCCCTGTTTCTCCCATATGAACAATGTAGTTTTATTTCTTTCAGGTAGGAAGGAAAATCTGTTAACAATTTAGTTTTGTGTGTCTTGTCTGTGTTGATTTGATTTTATTCCCTATAATGGTAGAATATAAAATAAACAGAATTTTTATATCATTTTAATCTATTTCAGGTCACCTTCTTGGTTTCAGCTTTAAATTTTCCAGCCAATTAAAATTAAATTCAAAGAAAAATAATATTATTGACATTACTAAAAGAAAGACAAACAAAATAGCATCTGTGGAAGAAACATATGCTATTTTTTCTTTCTTGGCTTGTTTAAAAGCTATATGAGCTTTACAAGTGTGAATGGAGCGAAGTTTTTATTAAAATCAACTGCAGAAGGACAGAAAATGACTGGAAGAGCCTAATGGTTATGAGTCTACAATTCTATGAGAGACTGGATCAGTGGACAAGGGAAGAGCAAATTATGTCCTCTTCCTAGAATTTTGTAAGGTCCCACAGCATTCTTCTAAACTGGCAAGATATGGGCTTGCTGAATGGAATATTAGATGGATAAGGGATTAGGTGCAGGGTGAAATTCAAAGAGCTGCAGCCAATGGCTCTATATCCAAAGGAGATCAGTAATCAGTGGTGTTCCTTAGGGGTTAACACTGGGTCCAAAATTATTTAATATGTTCATCAATGATCTACAGAGTGGGATCAAGTGCACCCCAGCAAGCTTGGAGGTGACACAAAGCTGAGTGATGCAGTTTGTCATCTGGAGCCTCCACAGGCTGAAGAAGTGGGCCCATGCAAACCTCATGACGTTCAGCAAGGTCAGGTAAAAGGTGCTGCACCTGCTTCAGGGCAATCCCCAGGGACAATACAGCTAGGAGATGGACTTGAGGGTATTGATGGGTGAAAAAATTGGACATGAGTCAGCAATATGCACTTGCAGCCCAGAAAGCCAAACACATCCTGGTCTGCGTTTAAAAAAAAAACCAAAACAAAACAAAACAAAAAAGAAAAAAAAAACAAAACAACAAAAAACCTCCAAAAACCAAAAAACAAACAAAGAAAAAAAAACCAACAACAACAACAAAAAACAACAGGTCAAGGGAGGTGATTCCACCCCTCTGTTCTGTTCTTGTGAGACCCTCCTTGAAATACTGTGTTCAGTTCAGTACAAGAAACACATGAACCTGTTAGAGCAGGTCCAGGGGAGAGCCACAAAAATATCAGAGGTCTGAAGCACGTCTGCTTTGAAGACAGGTTGAGAGAGTTGGGGTCGTTCAGACTGGAGAACAGAAGTCTCTGGGGAGACCACAGAGCAGCCTTTAAAATATGAGGGGTTACAAGAAAGATGGAGAAAGACTTTTTACCAGGGTCTCGAGCAGCAGAACAAGGCAAAACAGTTTTAAACCCAAAGAGGGTAGATTTAGACTGAGCATAAGAAAGTAATTCTTTACTGTAAAGATGTTGAGAAAAAGGAATATGTTGCCCAGAGAAGCTGTTAATGCCTCATCCCTGGAAGGGTTTAAGGACGGGCTGCCAGGGGCTTTGAGCAGCCTGACCTAGGGAAAGGTGTTCCTACCCACGGCAGGGAAGCTGGAACTGGATTTTGCATAAGGTCTCTTCCAACCCAAGCCAGTCTATGATTCTGTATAAACGCAGCTCACTGGGGCCTAACTCAATAAGGCAGCTATTGCTTGTCAGTGAAGATTTTCATTTCAGGAACAGGCAATTAAAGTCAGTGTGATACCTGAGTACAAAAAATTTACTGCAAGAATTGGTCATTTTCCTGTCTATGTCCTTGCATCAATTAAAAAGGTTGTTGTAGGTTCAAAAGTTAGTCACTTGATTTCTTCATAAGATGATGAATTTGTTTAATGTAGTGACTTGATGTCAAATAACAAGGGTTATATATTCTCATCAAGTTGAAGGGGTTTGAAGCTGTAATAATTTATAAATAACCTTTCCAAATTTTCTAGAAATTATATCAAGATTTATCACTTGTAGTTCCAAGCAAAATAGAATTCCTTCCACTGCTGGACATAATTTATTATCCACAGAGATCTGAAAATACAGAGGAAAAATCTTAAAAATAAAGATGTGTTTGTATTTCTTGAGGTTTAAAACCTCAAGAATTACCAGAAGTAGTGTAAAAGCAAAAATAACCAATGGGATTTAAAATGTTTTATCAACTTTCTTTACCCATACTTTCTTATTTCTTTTCTCCCTCAGTTAGTGTGAATGATTATTTTTAATTTCTTTATTTTATTTCTTCTTTAAATAAACCAGATTTTGCACTCTGTTTTATAAGTGTGTTGTCTTACCGATCTCACTGGGTTTGCAAGAATGCATCATTGGAAATATACACACATTACTCATTGTATAAAGGAACACTTATAAAAGAGAAATCAACACTATTTCTCTTTTACCACTCCTGGAAGAAGAAGCTTAAATATCCACCAAAGGCACAGCACATACCTGAAAGACATTTTTGTCAGAACACTGATTGTTTCTAACATCAAACTCTTAAGAAAAAAAAAAAAAATAGCAACTCAACATTGTGTAAAAGGGTAATAACAAACGTAAGAGAAACAAATGCAAAAAGTAATTTTCAAAGACACAGGTTACACAAAGAACTGCCTATTATTTCTTGCTGTGTCTGTGATCATCGAGGCAGTTTTTGCTTCTTGTTTTCAGTTAAGATTGCAATCAGCTATTTTTTTATTGTATATATCATACATCAATTATAATAAGTTCCAGACCTCTGACTTGGCAATAGTTTTCTAAAAAGCACAACACAAACAAAAGACAACACCATTGCAAGACACTCAGTAAGTCTGGAATTTTTTAGATCCAGCTACTCTACTGCTGTCTGAAGAGCAACCACTATGTTTTCTACTCTGAATTTTTCATAACCAGGAAACCCTGCCTGAACACCTCTTTAATAGGTGCTTTTACATTAGCTGTCCTCTGCAACAGGTTCTAATAATGATTCTGCATTATGATGGTCAGAGGCTTTGACTGAAGCTTTTCTTGGAAATTAGACCAACTTATATTTAGTCTTAATGTTATAGAAAATTAGCATATCATTGATAAATCACTTTTAGGTTAACACTGAGAACAGAAGAGTTCTAGAGAGTGTTTACACCAGTGCTAAGAGGTAAAAGACCAGCCAGGAATGAAATGAACCATCCGGTCAAAAAGAAAAGACCTGGACTTTTGTTTTTATATTCAACCATATGAGTTCTTTCTTTCTACCTGTGTGCTTTACAGCTTACAGACATCCCAGTTCTGGTTTTTTTTTACTCTTTTTGTAGTTCTCTCTACTTGAGTGATAACACACAAAGAAAGACAGATTGACTTATGGATTAATCTTATGAGACACTGAGCTTGCTACTGAAGATGTTGGGAGGCAGACATATCCTTTCTAGTGCTTATCAATATGAGTTGAGGGAAGACAGATATTAAATACCCATGAAAAAATTAGGGTTCTGTGCACATCAGTAAAGATATGGAGAATGTTCAGTATTTGACCCCAAAATTTTTTAATGAAAGTTCTTCTCCCAACAAAAAGTCAATTGTAGTAGAGGGCTTGTTTTTCCTTGCCTTTTTTTTTCTTTTCTATAGCACATCAGTGCCACTAAGAAGCTCAAAGCAGCCTAGCAACAGTTAGTACACATTGTCTGTGTTGCAGAAGCAACACATTCCAGTTGTTATGATTTCTGGGATATGGCCATGAGAAATAAAATATGCCCAGATCACTGCTGAGTGAGTATGAAGTGGCTATTCACAGCTGGGTTTGTCAAAAGAGCCAGAATAACCTCTGCTGTCTTGTCAGTTGCTTTATAATAAGGTAAAAAAATCCATATCAGCCCCCTTTCCTTGCCCTTAATCACCCTGCCATTATCTCCTACTAAAGAGGCAGCACAGTAATTCAAGCAAACTTTTAGACTTTAACATATATTTGCATATGATGAAATTGGAATTGTAAAGATTAAGGATTATCTTTGATTGAAGCCATGGTAGCACTTGCCCAGTAAAGCTGCAGATACTGTGAAGCACAGCATTCCTCCATGGGAGAAGAAGCCCTCGGACATGCTTTGGAAGTACAGTGACATCCAGAGTTTTGGAGCACACCCCTAATGAGCAGAACTGTGAGGAGGAGAGGGAAAGAAGTCCCTGCCTCTCAAAGAAGATTCTCTCTTTGTCAACCTGCTCAGAGGCAGACAGCAGTGCGAAGTAGCTGGAGGCGGTACAAGGGCAGGAAAACCCAATCTTTCAGTCACCTACTCTGTAGATGATCCCCCAATGTTGGTGCAAATTCTCAGATGCCTGAGGATTCCTTTATGAGGTCCTCTGAAAAATGCCCCAATGATCCCTTCTGCTTATACCCTGATGAGGTTAAGGTGACTTAAGTTAACTTTTGGTCTTCCTCTACTGGGAAAGGCCAGGGGAATGACTCTTACCACCCCACCTTATCAATTATCCGGAAAAGGTGAGCCAAACGGGCAATTAGAGTCAGAGAGAGAAAGAAGGTACTTTCATTGGATTTGCCCCAGTCTCGTAAGCGGGATTAGTAGTCAATAACAACCCAAGAAAAGCACATGGAGGAATACAGAAATACGAAGAGTAAATCAAAAAATAGTCTCCCAAGAGAGATTTGATTCAAATTCACTTTGCAATAGTGTATAAATACAATGAGATTAAATACTTGCAGTAGTAAGGACCAAAGGCTAAGGTTTATAACACATTTTTCGCAGATGAATGTGAAAACAATCAATGCCTGGTGGCCTACAGTTGCTTAGTAGGATGGTCCTATCTCCAAGTGAAATCAGGATAAGTCAGAAACTTCTGAAAATCCCATTAAGTGCTTTGGTAGCAGCTCTGCATGTCTACATAGCATTTGAAAATCTCTCACCTAAATCATTGGTCAAAAACCACAAGATAGCAGAAAACAAATTATTACAGTTCTCATCACAGTTTCTACTTCATCCAGAAAAAGAAAAAAATCAGAAATATGAAAAATAAAACATTATCATTTTAAGAGTTTGTAATGACACAGACTTCCACATCTGTGTTTTAGAAAAAAAAATAATGCGCTATATCCCCAAAAGCAAATAAAATCCAAAATGGAAATACCAAAACATTGAAGCACTTTCAATATTTTTACAAGACTGTTTAGGGTTCATTAAATTTAGCTAACATGACAATGTTCAACACAGTAACAGAATCTTACTGTGATCCTAGTTATTAGTAGAAAAAGCAGCACGGAATTCTTTTCTGTTACGAGTGGAAAATATCAACATAGATGTCACTGGTCTTTCCTTTCTGTGTCATGGCCAGTTTCCCCACACATTCCCTGGAAACACAGTTTGATGCTGGGCTCAGTCATTTACCCTTCAAAATTCCCAGCCCCAAATAAAAGCACACCTCTTGCATCATAAGATCAGTGACTCATGCCATAAAATCAGGCTTCCTCTTTATTTGGACATTGAACTGGCTTGACCCAGGATGTAACAACTTTTTGCAGAGGGAAAAAAGCAGCGATTTCCCTTAAGTATAACAAGATCTGGTAATAAGAGACGTCAGCTTAGATGGGTCAACAGGGTGACAGGACCATTTACATTTTGTTTGGTGTGTGAGTTTTTGAAGTTCTGTGTAGCTTTTAAACAAATGCAATTATTGTACTAGGAAAGGAGATACAATCCCATCAACATTTATACAAACAATGAGTCTGTTAGCTAAGACAGTTAAAAAAAACTTCACCCATTTTTTTGGAAACTGCGTTCCTGGCTGCAGATAAATTTGCTGTCAAAAGTATAGGGAGCAAGCAATATAGAATATATTGCAGATGTAATGATCAGTACTTATTTTAACCTGAGCAGACATCAATGCTTCAGATATTCAAACTGATTTTTAATTACTATTTTTATTTTGAAATTTAATTTTATTTTTAACTTGTGAAGGTTGGCATTGATGCCAAACCAAATTTCCCAGCTATTTCTCCCACTCCTGTCCCCAGACTTAGGTAATGCCCTGCATGTTTTATCTGTGCTCTTCAGCATATTCATAAATATTCAGCAGACAAATTTCTCTTACTCTATTACCCTTACCTTTTTCCTCTGTTTACACCTGCACAATCCCATTGCTTTCATAGCACACCCTCAGATACACCTGTGAAATGTTACTGAGGATAATGACCATGTCATACCAACTTACGTAAAAAAGCATCTTATTTAAGAAAAGGCAGAAATGTAAATCACACTCCTTTGGAAAACAAAACAAAAGAAAAGAGAGTTGAGGTTGTTCAGCCTGGAGAGGGCTCCAGAGAGGTCTTGGAGCATCTTCCAGTATCTAAAGGGCGCTACAAAAGAGCTGGAGAGGGACTTTTTACAAGGGCATGTGGGGACAGGACTAGGGGGAATGGCTTTGAACTGCAAGACATTCTATGAATCCATGATTCTAGAAATGTCAAGTATTATATAGTTTATTCATATCAACCCAATGCATTTAAACTATGTTCAGAACCATAAAATGCTGCAGAAGAGTAGTATATATAGATAATTTTTTCTTCTCTATCAACAGGAAATAAGCACGGGTTACCTGGGTGGAGTTTCAGTAGAGTTAATAATCTATTTCTGGAATGCAATGGGAATTCAGTGAAAATTAAATCCTTAGCAAAATAAATCACAGGAATTATCAATAACCTTTAAGCCTTAAGTTTTCACTGTGATTTGTCATAGTGATCCAAACACAACCTCCAAGCAGCAATGGGCTTTTAGCAATTGACAGACACCTTGCTGTTAAACATTTCAAAGAATTCACATGGTCAAGCATAGAGGTGTATGATAAAACATCTTGAAATCTTTTGCATCTCTACCAGACAGATAGGAATTGAGTATGTAGAACTATAATTTTTTTCCCCCTAAGAGCTTCCTGGTACAGAGAACTATCTGTGAATAGAAACAATTCCAGCTTGAAAGTTCAAACCTATGTCAGTGCTTGCTGCCAACACACAGAAGTGAGAAATGCGAGAGTTAGACGCAGCAGTGGAGTCAGGGGATATTGTAAAACCACTCCTTTTTGTTCACCCCCAGCATTCCTGGCACAGGAGCCCAGACTGCCATGGAAACCTGTGCTGAGTCAGGCAGGGGAAAGCTGCTGGGCCGCTCTCACAGCCTTGGGACAGATCCCCTTCCCCTGCACCACCAGAAATCCACATTCATCCCTCTCTCTTTGATGCCATGACTAGGCCTGTACCTGGGCTTGCTGAGAAATTTTGGCCTGACAGACCTTAGGTCTTATTTTGGTAATAATAAGATTCCAGAGATGTCTTCTACAAAAGGGTACTTTTTCTCTTTTTAATAACTGCAGCCATTTCCTGACATTTTATTATATCATGGCAGTGTTTTATCCAGAAGAGCTTTTTAAAATAGTCAGATGCTATGTGAAATATGTCTGTGTCCACAGTCCCAACAGGTTTCAAACACAGACTTCATTAGGAGTAAACTGACATCATCCTAGTGAACTTGCTGACTGTGCTGTCTGCAGTCAAGATACTCAGAGCTGCCAATATGGGACTTATAACCCATCATCTGCAAATCTTATACATCCTCTCATAAGCATGTGGAAAAAATCTGCCACTACATGGTGGGGGAAGTGATTTAATTCTTTCTCCCACACAATTATAAGAAAGTTCAATAAATTACCTTTATTTTTCTGTGAGGATTTCTACTTCTTTATAACAGATCTTTGTCCCAACATTCCCTTGCCAAAAGCTCATACAGCTTGTGATCCGTGTATAAAAAAAGTTCTTATTCTTTCATACTCAAAATACACAATGTCTTTTGTCACAGCCTATGATTCTAAGCCGTTCAGTGGAACCTATTTATATGTCTATATATTAGATACATGAGAAAAAAATCACTTTGTGTTTTGAACCCTGATACAAAGTTAGTATATTACACTCAATAGTTATCTAGGAGATCTTATTTCTGTAGTTGTGCTACCATTCTCAGGATTTCTGTTTTGTTGGAATACATCCACATATAGGGCCTGAAACATGAATTTTTCTCTTGGCACATTATTTTTCTGAGAGGAGGTAGAAAAATACTGTATCCATGCAAAACCAGAGGGAAAATGTAGGCACCATTATACACAGAACTTTCAATTAGTTGGAATTTGCCCCGGATCATAGGGCCAACTTCTCTGTTCTTGCTAATCACCAATTTGGGTAAGTGCTAAGCCCTGCAATTTTGCAAGTCCTCAGATGTTGCAGAAGTGTTTTTACTCATCAAGATCAGACCTTAAATAAATTATAGGGTACTTAATAATGGCACATGATCAACTTTATGTCTCATCCAGCTTTGTGGATCATCACTAAACTACCAGAAGAGAGTAAGATCAATTTAATTATGAAGTTTGAAGAAGACTTGCTTAATAATCCTCATTTTCAGAGCTTAAATATGTCTGGATGAGTCAATGTCCCCAGGCATGCCATGCTAGGCTTCTATAACTAAATTGTTCCTCTTAAGAAAACAAAATGAAATGCAAGAAAAGTGATCCCTTTCCATAAGGAAAACTTTCTGGTCACAAGTGTTGAGACATAAGATATTATCCCCACTTTACACCTGTTTTTCTCTTAATTCCAGACAGCTAGGAGATCCATGCTCTTTCATGGCAGCATCAGTGCAGGGATGTATTTCTATGACATACCTTTTGTGATGGTTTAGTTTTCATCACATCAGCCACACTGCTCTGAGAGTCCATCTAGCCCAGAAATTACTCCAGAAATGGCTACCTGTGGAAATATCAGGAAAAACAGGATCAGAACAAGCTGCTATGATATTTCACCCATATTATTCTGTTTGCCTCCGTCTACTTTCAGATTTATTTATAAGTGATCCTTCAATCTATCTGTTAATCTGTGTAAATGTTTTGCAAACAAAGCATTTTTTGGCAAAGAACTACACAGTCAGAAAACCTGTTCCATGAAGAATCACTGCTTTTTGTTTGTTTTTTAATTCTCTACTCTGAGATGGTAATAGATGGGGACCATCTGATGAAGCTTGTACTGGAAAAAACACGAATAGATCCCTATCTGCCTCCTTTATGGCACTAATTATTTTGCTGATCTTTATCATACTCATAAACTTTCTCTTTTGTAGGCTGAGGAGGTCCAACCTGCTCAGCTGTTGCTTTTGTGAAATTTGTTTTACATCTTCGTTCAATCTCATGGCACCTTGTTCCTTTCTTGTGAGATACTGAGGTAAACAGATCATGAAACAAGGAATCATATACTAGCTTAATCACGAGTTTTTAGTTTCTTTATTTCTTTTCCTAAAAATTCTCCATATTTCATTTGCCTTCTTGACCACTGACAGACTCTGAGCTCTTGTTTCCATAGAACTTTTGTATCAGTGAGGTTAAAAGAATTATAGAAGTAGTTCAGTGTATTTTAAATCTGTGAGACTACTAAAAGACACAATATGCTAAGTCCTGATAATAACTATATGACTATATAACAGAGCTTTCATTGTTGAATTTATCTGTCATGTTTCAGAGATGGAAGAGAGACATTCAGCTGACAAAGGAGTTACCACCTACAGCATCTTGGGTACTGGAGTACTCACACCTGGCTGTATTCACGTGTGGCCCTATGAAGATGATAAGGTAGCATTAGTTTTCCCAATAAATAATGTGTAGTGAAGGGTATTTTTCTATGACACATTTGTACAGTTATGTGGCATCCACATTTACAACGGCTCTGGCTGTATTTTCTAAGAAAAGTACAAGAAGCTGATTTCTAACCCTTTGCCTCAAGACATCTGAGGAAAACAACAGCACTCTCAGCAGTTTGAAATTCTGGGAGTTTCACTGTCTGTTGAAACTAAAGTTCAGCCAAAAACTGGGAGAGAGGCTTAGGAATTCAACCTAGAAGGTTTGGTTTTGTTTGAAAAACTGTAGTATAACAGCCACACTGCCACATTAACAAGGCAGGGGGTGTCTTGATGTGACTAATTTTATGGGTGTTGCCGGACTGTGCTGGTAGTCACTGAGTTGTCATGTGCTGCAAATACTGGTTTCTTTCTTAGTTAAAAGCAAAAAAACTTTTTCCAGAAACTCCCTCTACCTGAATTCAGCACTCTGTTGAACCAACCCTAACCACATTGCCAGAATTTCCCATTTTATTCTAACATATCTTTTTTTTAGACAATGAAGACATACATTTATTTCTCAGAGACACTGGTCTTTTCCTTTCTTATATGAATTAGAATTGAGGAGAAAGAGTAGATGCTTGCTCTTGCTGTAAGGGAGAGTGGAGATAATTTTTGTGCTATCTGAATATTTCACTACCCTGCTTCTAGTTCTTATTGATATAATTCCTCCAAAGCTCCAACCAGAACTTTTGGCAGGAATTACTGTTCCCATGCACAGGGTGTGTAATATTATCACTCCTCATATGTTTCTATTGATTCTCTTTGGTTTAAAAGGAACCGAGGATGGACACTGATCACTTAAAGGGAGATCAGTGACTTTCTACTTTTACAGCTAATAGTGTAACTATTATAGTCCATAGTGTAAAGACTTTTATCCAGGGACAGAGCATATAGTCCTGAAAACATGAAATATGAAAAGGTAAAATGGAGACTTTTTTTCCAAAGGAACAAGTTCAGAGCACTGTAAAAATAAAATAGCTGCATAGAGCAATTTACATTGGCTTATTAAAGTCAGCATTTAAATTGAGGGTGAACGCTTTTAAAGTGCTTTAAGAAAGAGCGGGGATGCCAGCTGGATAGCTAATTTTAGCTGGAAAACCAGAATAAGGTATAGTTTGAAGAGAAGATCAAAGAGAGGGACTTATAGAAATTGTATGGCGTACTGGCTACCAGCACAGGAATTTACCATCAAGGTAACCAAAGTCAAAGACACAGTGCAATTATTTAAAAACACAAATGGATACAGCATGTTCCTGCTTGGCATGCAGAGCTGTCTCTAACCCTGGAACTCAGGCTCGAAGTGAACTCCTATTAGCAGGAAAAGTAGAGAGAGAACCCATAATGATCTTTGCAGATCTGAATGTCTTTATCTTCATTAGTGAATCTTGTCAGCCTAGTAAATTTATTCCAGTGCGAAAATGATTGAGCAAATCTTACAGTAAACAAACAATAAGTGGGAAAAGAAGCACATGATATTGCAGGGAAAGCTGTTGACTGCTTAAGAGACATTATTTTTCCCCCTGTCACATAAAATGTCAGTGGAAAGGTCTCTTTCATTGTGAAATAATTATTTTTTCCACAATAACTTTTAGATCAGTATGATCATAAAACAAAAGGCCTGGAGCATTCACCCTGCCAAGCTATTCTAACCTTTCATAGGACACAGGCCTTGGGATCTTTATTTAATCACTATGTGCAGAGCCCTAACACTGGGACTACAATTTTAATGTCACAACATACTGAAACAAAACCAGATTTGGATTCTTCATAAGCTTTGCGATTGAGTTGATTGCATTTACAGATATTACTGATAAATAAACAGCAAACAAACAGCAGAGAATGAGTCATACAATCATCAAGCAATGATACTGTACTGATCAGCATATACATGATAATAAATATACAGGCTGCATCTTTATCTGCTTTTTTTCTGAAGTTTCAATGAGTCTTGGGATCCTGACCCATCAGTCATTCAAGCTGGCACATGCAGCACCAGCAAATCTTGTCTGAGATAGTTTGTACCAAAAGACATTTGCTGGTTAGATTGTTGTCAGCAGTATCGTTCATTTACTGTTTATCCCAGATCTGTTTGCAAACACTGGTGAAAAAATCAGCCAGGTTGAATACATCATATATTCTCGTAATGAAATAAAATATATCATCACAGTAAGTATTTTTTTCATGTCTAATTGACATGCCCTCAAGGGTTTTAAAATCTTGCTAGTGCAGCTAAATAACTAAAGGTTTGGTCCTTACAACTCTTTTTCTGCTCTGGGAAGCACTTAAATTTTGTGAGCCCTCACACTGACTTCAGGAAGATTGCTAGAGTTATTAATCACAAGTCAAAACTTTATTATGGCATCTGTCATTAGATAATGGCAGTATCTGCAGGAAGCTCCACATTTTATGCAATGGGTGTAAATAAATTGAATTCAGACCTGAAGAAAATTCAACTAGCCCTTGGTAAACTGGAACATCCTTAGGATGCCAGTGCTGCAGGTGATGCAATTGCTTGTGTATTTTGGCCAAAGGGACGCATGAAATTTGTGAAGTTCCAGGCACACACTTTACCCTGTCGTTTTTCACTGTTTCAGGTTCCTTATAGCCTCCTTTTCATTTCCTTGTTTTCTCTGCCTTGGAAGAGTTCTTGTACAGTAGGACATGTGAACATTTGTTTTTTTCCAACAGCTCAAGAAATGCCACATTCACTTCCAAACCTATGTCTCCTCTCAGACAGCAGTGCAGTGCAGCGCTGCCAAATGCAAACTTGTGGGCTAGTTGCCTTGTTTAACAAAGGTAACCTGAAACTCTGTAAATTTTGTATAAAGCTAACATCTGCATTTATTCAGCCGAAAATTATATGCGCAAGGCTAGCTCCTAGCTGGTGTAAACAAGGACAGCTTCTCTGAAGTCGATTGCATCCACTTACACAATCTAAACATATGGTATATATTCATCAGTTCATTTCCCTTACACAAAGTTGGCCAGATTTCCAGTGAGGTATTCATTCATGGACTACTCATACATACTCTTGTGCTATGAAGAGCAGCCCTAAATTATAAATTCAAACACATATTTAAAAATGAATCTCAGAAAGTTTAACTCTCCGCTGCAGCTGCGCTTTTGTGCAGACAGGGCAACTGTGTCGGCTCTTTCTCTCCTGCTTCATGCCCACTTAGTCATGGATTTAGAAATCCCCTACTGATGTTTGTATATGGAAGAGAAAATCTTCTTTCTCCCTGCCCCACATGCTGTCCTAAGCTTTGCCTCATGGCCCATGCTCAGAATTGACCAAAATTTGATACCTAAATCCTTGCTTAAAGGCAAGCAAGAGCAAAAAGGACTAGAAAATATGACAGATATAGGGGATCAAACAGCAGGCTTGACTACATAAAAGGGAGTCTCAAAGACAGGGGCAGATTATCCTTCCAGGAGCACAGAGAAAGGACAAGGGGTGATCAAGGATGGACCAAAACGGCAATAAGGACACTTCGTTTCAGACAGGAGGAAAAATTCTTTGCTATAAGGGTTCCTATGGGCACCTCCCCAAGCAGCCTGCTCAGGTCACTGAACATCAGTCCTTGGAGATTTTCAGGAGCTGATGGTACAAGGAGCAATGTGATCTTAACTTTGAGGATGGATTTAACTCCAGAGTTAGTCCCACATTTAAAGGGGATTGAATGAGATTAAATCTTTGCAAACCTAAATCATGCTGCAATTCTGCAGTTTAGTTAAATTCATTTTTCATATGACAAAAGTATCAGCAAGATAATTCTAGCAACTGCAGGTGAGTAGCATTGTGCTAATATGAATATAATTTACAAAGAAACCCATGCACTTCTTTATGAAAGTTAATATTATGTATGATATATTTTAATATGGTGTGATAAGATTATATAATATCTAGTATAATTTTTTAATTTAAGCAACCCCCAACAGATGATAGCCTAATTTTTACATGATGCTCTGATAAAACCTACAACTTAGGCAGACATGCAGGAAAAAAAACCCTTTCAGCTGCTTCCTATAGAGTACAAGTTTACTAATGTAGAGCAACAGTTCTGATAGCTTCAATGATTTTGTTTCCTCAGAGAGAAATTTCTAAAGAAAACACCGACCTTAAAGAAAAGGGGCATGAAAGAGTATTAAAACAATGGAATATTTTAGCGTCTGGGATTCTCTGTATATTTTAAATACCAAAGGATCTGAAACTCTTTTGATTAGAGATTAAAAAATAAAAGCTTTATTGGGCATTTGATCCTGATGTGTTTTTAGATCTGCAAATACTAATAAAACATACTTTAATTCTAATTCTCTGGAGTTTACAATGATATTTAGATGTCATGTTTGTGATTTTTTTTCAGAAAATGAACTTTTACTCTGAATTTA
This sequence comes from Pardalotus punctatus, assembly GCA_013400915.1. NCBI lineage: Eukaryota > Metazoa > Chordata > Aves > Passeriformes > Pardalotidae > Pardalotus > Pardalotus punctatus. Next base: position 2,207,336 of record VZTX01013253.1, read on the forward strand.
CTCTGAAAAATACCCTTTGCTGTTGTTATTTGCAGTTTATTCTTATAACAGCTAAAATTATAAAACCTCCAAAAGGAATCTAAGTGATTAAAAAAACCCAAACCCCAAACTACTACATCCTATATAAAAATTACTTTCGTTTACACTGCATGCCAGGCGAGGGGGCAGCTGCTTACTGAAGCAGATTATCTGTGTATAAATTCTCTGTTTCTGTCCTATAAAAATTACTAACCCCATTTATGGAGATCATATGTTTTCCACTTCTTGCAATTGTGAAAACAGAATGTTAAAAAAAAAAAAAGCTTAAAAGTTAAATCACTCTCTTTTGCTTGTGACTTACATCATCCTGCACCTGTGTAAACCACCAAACAAGGTGTGAAGTAGTCAGCATAGAGTTTCAAAAGTACCTCCTCATTAACAAAGATGCTTTAGAAGATTATTGTTCAAAATTAGTTTCTATGATAGGAAAATAAAATTAGCATCTTTAAATATTTACAAAGTGAAGGTGTATTTTAAAACCAACTAGGAAATCAACATCCTCCCTAAGATGCAAATAGTCTGACAAAAGATTCAGGATGAAAAATATATTCAACAACCTGAGTATCATTTCCTTTTCAAGCACCTTTTGTGAATAGACTTGATTTTTAACAATGCCTTCCTTATTCAAAAATATTTTAACCAGTCATTACCCAAAGATGAAGATAAGCATGAGTGAGTCCTGTGGCTGTTTGAGATGGCTCACAAATATTCATTTGCACTTTAAAAGATTTGGGGAGTTTTGCATATCGGAATTGTTCTTTGAATGCTTGTAGAAAGTTTGAAATATGATAGGAAATACTCTTGATAAATATCCTTCTTTTTTTTTTTCTTGTAGTGACTCCTTCCAAATTTAGCCAGGTTGCTAACTTTATGCCTTCTCTGGATTTGAAAGGATATCTCACACAAATACAGCAAATCTGTGACACTACCTCTGACAAAGTAGATTTGCATGACATCAAAAACACAGGTATGCTCTGGTGTTACTGGATGTTTCTGATGGCTTCTTAAAAGCTTTTCAGTTTTCCTTCAGTCATAATGGATTTGTTTTAAGAATCCACCTAAAGGCAATATAGCTTTAGGCAGAAAACGTATTGAGAGACAGATCCTTTCTGAAAAGTTTCCTATTCAAGTAGAGAAGCTAGAGAAAAAATGCAGTTAGAGAGTCTCCTTTTCTCTTTTTCTGTGGGAGGTAAAGCCAAGGCACGTAGGAAGGGAGGTGAAGGTGTGATACACAGGAATTAACCTGTCAAGGTTAAGAAGATCACAGAAGAAACCTGGTTTTTGCTGGGGTGTGTGTTGGACAAAAGTTTATTTATTTGGTTGCTGCTTGCTTGCTTTTAATCAAGAACACACAGCAGTGAATAGAAGATACTTCTTTACAGTCTCTGTTGTTTTTTTTTTACGAGGTCCAAACTGAATAAAAGTAGTTCCATAAATCCAGGTCGAAATAGGAGAATGGGGCACGTGGGTACACGTCTGAAGGCTGTAGAAGGCTGCAGCTTTCCTTTAGAGCAATCACAGAGAAGAGGCTGAAGGAAAGTGCATGTGCTGGCCTACAGAAGCCAGTGACTCTTCAAGTGATAACAGGTATTTTCTTCTAAGAAAGTAGTTACAGCTCTTTCATACATCACTACCCTGCCTGTTTCCAAAACAATTCTAATAAGCTTCCTAAAATAACATTCTACAAAGCAGTTGTGAGTTTAAAGGTACTGGAACAAAACCTTGAAACCTGTACTGGAAAAATACTGAAAACCCCTGAAACCTGCCCCTAATGTGTGTTCCCAGGATGCATAACATTTCTGATAGAGAACTAAAACAACAGAAGAGGTACACTGCTATTTTATTAAAATTATTACCATTAAAAGATAATGTAAACCTGCTAGCAATATAAAGGAGATTGCCTGGCAGAAGGCTCCCTGCTCCCAAAGAAGTACAAACATTGCTGAACACCCATCTCCAGCCGAGTTCCATCTGCCATCTATTGCTTCTGATCTTCAAGTATGTAGGCAACAATTAGAATTACAGAAGAATCAACAAAGATTAAAATAAATAAAAATACAGGAAGAATTTTGGAGGAACAGTTGCTGGTATGTATGACAAATAAAAATCTTACAATTTTGTTCAGGCATGTATTGTCAATCCATACAAGCAGCTCCGGTAGTCATTCCACAAGTGAAGCAAGGACAGCACTCCCAAAAGCAGCCAGTCACGGAGCCGTCTGATTTCAACCTGCTCCAAATAAAGACACCAGCTTGTATATTGGAATTTATCTGAGTTGTAGTCCTTCATTCCAAGTATTTGTTATCTGATGAATTTTACAAAACTCCTGTCATTTTTCCTAAAACAGGAGGAAGAAAGAAGTTAAAAAATCTGAGGTTGCAGATGCAGAATTTAATTGATACGATTTTCATCTCTAACAGCGGGGATTCCATTATAGATACTGAGGTATTATTGCCTTGGGGAATGTATTGAGTTATTAAAAAGATATGCAGGTGTTAACATAAATTATTTGTCAGTTCATAACTCAGTGAACTTACTGGCTTCACCAGAATAATATTTTTTGTGCCAACTGCAATTCTGGCTTTTCAACCCTTAATGTAATGTCCATGCAGTGATGAAGTGGGTTGAAATTCAAAGCACATAAATCTTTCCCCTACAGGATTCATTGATATTAATTAATAGTTCTTCATAAAACTGCACAGATGGCAAAATGACCAAATTCAGTTCTACATTTCAACTACCAGTTTCTGCAAATAACAGATTACTGCTGGATCTCTGCACATTTCTGGTATACACCAATGGAAAGAAAAAAAAAGAACTGACAAGCTGGAGAATACCCAAAACATATCTGAAAGCAATTTGTATTCTGTGTGTCAAATTGTTTTTCCTTACAGTTGTCAGTGAAAGGGATTTAGAGGTAGTGATCATGTGATAGAGTACATAATTCCAGGAAACATGACAATGAAATACATCTTTAATAGATGCTAAATAATATTAACTCAGAAAATTACATTCTGAGACACTCAGAATTGAAAGAATCCATTGGTTACTGGGGTGGATAAAGATAACACAAGAAAATCCCTGTCTAGAGACATTTTCAATACCTGACAGAAGAGGCACAGGGTGAGATGCTGACAATCCCTGCCCAAGACATCCAGCATGTGCACTCCCGAGTCTGTCTCTGTTCAAGAGCAGAAATGCAGATTGCATGATAAAAGTCTTTCAGGGCTCTGAAAGCCCAACTCAGTGTGCATGTTTTGTTTGTTTCTTATTCCAGAAGGAAGATTTTCTGTCTTTCTAGGAAACAATCCAACATTCACCAACATTAGCAGAAGCCATTACATTATGTTTTGCTATATAACCTTTACTCTGAATATTTGGTGGGGAGTGAAGAAGTGGCAGCTCTTTTCCATCCCAAAGGTTTTTGAGATGCATATTTTGATATGGCCCATCTCTGCATTTCTCCCATTCTTATAACTTACATCTCTTATAAAAAATATTAAAGGCTCTGCATTATTTTTTTTTTTTTCTCACAGCAGGAACTTAAGAATTCATGTCCTTTGTCTTACACATGTTCTAACACTTTAACTTCCATTTGAATGGAGGGCATGAACAAGTTCTTAATGCTAACCCTGCCTTGGCATACTTTCTGAATTGTGTCCATAGGTCAAACCACCAACTTTTGGCTTTGTTGTCTTATGTGGTAATTTCCAAATGCAAAAGCAGTACTTTGCCTCTTCCTTGGTCTTCCTTGTATGTTCAGACTATCTAGGAGGAAAACACATGGCAGTGAACTATCCCTGTCCTTTAAGGTATTCCTAATTACAGAAGTATTAATATATTTTACTCCATTGGTGCATGAAAGTAGATAATTACCATTTCCTATAACGTATGTGTGTACACTGAGATGCATTTTCTAGTCTAAATGCATGAATAATGCCCTCTTATGGCAAAATTTAGAGATTTCCAAAAATTTATTTGGTCTAAGATCATTTACAGGATAAATTAATGTTCAGAAAAAAACCCAACACTCATCCTGGAAAGTAAAAATAATTATAAAGAAAAATATGTTGTGCATGATATTACTGTCATAATGTGTCACACTAACTTTTCCTTCTTTTTACTGCCTCTGCTTCTCTAGTATTTGAGAGGAAAAACCTGTCTTACAAGCATTTTTTTAACAATTATCAAAAGGAACTAATTTTTAGAACATTTTAATGAGTGTTCCTTGGCAATTGCTAAATTAAATTGAATGTACATAAAGCAAAGAGCAAGCATGTATCATACATATACTTATTGATACTGGCAACAAGGGATCTAACTGATTTCTGGAAGTGCTTGTAATATAAGCAAACTGTAAGGAATAAACAGGCAAGACTGCAATGAAATATTACTGAATATGCTTATCTCCAATTTCACAATACTTTGGAAATACTTTAAGATAAATTTGAAGTAGTACAATTAAGTGTTTTAAATGTTAGCAATGGCAAAATGTCAAATAATAAAGTTTTAAATAAATACTTTGTATTAATACAGTGTTTGTCTTTTGACTTTTTTCACTCCTAATTGCCTTTGAATAATGGGCAATAAATAAATTGAAATTAAGTCAAAAAGGTGTAATTTTGGAGAAGATACTGTGTTCTGGCTGCCATCCAGACTATATAATTTTTTTTTTTTTTGTCTTTTTGGCTTAAAACTACTGCTAATAGACTCAAATAAAGATTCAATTAACAGATGTTCTGGAGACATTAATATAAAAAAGATAAATATTTAGGGGAATGCTTATGTTGCTCAAGAAAAAATTAAGCATAGGTTCACTTTAAATTGTAGTTTTTTCAATAAGAAGCCAAGAACCAAGTTAAATCAACACAAGCTTTTCAGTATGATAGCAAATTCTGAGGCTTGGTTCACAATGTGAGATGTGATGCTGTATTTTGGGTGCATCAAGTGCTTCCATGAAGCCTGTGCTAACTGAGTAGGCAACTAATAAAATAATAGCAATAAAGTGTATTTTCAATCCATAATAGCCAATAAATACATAGGTCAGAGCCTATGACTACTTCTAAGTCCTTTTTTTAACTAATAAAACTTGATTTTAAACTGATGACTTAATGTTTTTTTTAAATTAACCCATATCCTGGTTGTCCCGAGGCCCAAAAACCACACAGAGAACACAGCAGACTCTGTTAAACCCCACTGAACATACATTGCCTTCATGGCCAAGAGTTTGCTCAGACTTTTTATCCAACACATTCTAATGGTGTAGATTTCAAATGGGTTGTGATGACTGAAGTGTGACAACTTAATATTCTGCAAAAAGCATTTTTTAGAGCCTTTCAAAACATCTATTGCACTGACAGTGACAAAAGGAAAACGGAGCTCCCGTCCCCATGGAATCATGGGCATTTGGAGGCACCTGTGACAAAGGTTTCTACTCTGACAAAGGCCATACTTCCTGAGAGTTCACACAGTCAAGAGTACAGCACAGAACACAATCAAAAGCACAGCTTCAATTTTATCTTCTTTAAAAGCTGAGAAGAATGCAGTGGTATCTACACAACAGAGCACAAAAATGATCAGTATTACACCCAAAACATCAGTACAACCCCACCTGTACCATGCTGATTCCACAGACAAACCTTGCCTCTAGGCAGACCTCAGACTGTTTGAGAAATGGGGATCAGTTTGCTGGAAGCAAGAATGCATTCCTTAATGGTGTGGTAAAGAATTATGACTTGAATTCTATAGCATCTCAATGTTTTCCACCTTGGGGAAATTACAGAGTACATTGGATTTACTTTAAAATTGCCAATGCTACTTTGGTTTCCTCAAGAAAATGGAAGAATGGTCATACTGGGTTACTTGAGAGATCAGGTTTAAAATCCCAACTCCACTGAGAGCTAGGACACAAGGCAAAGGGATCAGGCTTGATGAGTAGGACAGGAGAGGTCTCTGAAGCCGATTCCATTCCTCAGTATTCTCTGGTCCCATATGCACAGACCCTTGGCATCTCCAGGGGACAGCAGGCATTATTCAGATTGCTTCAGTCAATGCCCTGCTTGGCATGCATGCTTGAAATTACAAACTTTTTCAGTAGTTTTGCTCTTCTTTCATCTGGACAAAAAAGTTCTTTTATTTCTTCTGCATGGCAAAAACTTCCTTAGGGAGAGTGAAAGGGACAGTGGCCAACAGGACATGCTTAGGGAAGGACAAGGCATACACAGAATGCTCCTTCTGTTCCTCTTCTAAAGGAAGAACAGAATCCAAACAATATGCAGTGAACAACTAGCTGGAAAATACCATCAGTAAAGCTTAGTCTGTACTTACAGAGAACAAAACAAATCGAAGACTGTAAGGTATGCAGCCATTATTCGTGATTTCAAGATGAAGGATGGTGGGAAATGGGACTGTGCTGGTATATTATCTGGGACCAGACTGGGGGTGGCTGGTTTTATACAATGAGGCTTATAAGAGTGTGTTTCAGATCTACAATGAGTAGGAAAGAAATCATACCCTTCTCTTAGTTTTTTATTTATTTATTTTTTTTTTAAACCCAGTGGTTCCCACAATGCTCTCTGAACACTGAAGTAGCTGAATCAATGGCAAAAAGATACCTTTCCAAAACTTCCTTCTAACAAAGTGAGAGGACTCCCTTGAGTGCTGGGAGCCCTGCAGACATAGCAATGGATCGAGTGCCAGGCTGGAGAGTGACATGTGCTGGAAATGGCCATGATGCCCAGGGCTGTGTCACTGCCCCCTCTACCCTGCAGTAATCTTCTTGCCTCCCCTCCTATCTCTATTTGTCTGTTTGAATGAAACGCTCCATAACTGCTGCTGCCTTACTTCCCTGTGTTTATAGAACTCCTTGCACCATATGACCTCAATTCCAATTAATTCTGATGCACAGATTACACGTTGTTGCATCCTCTATGCATTTGTGCTTTCTTCTGTTTGTATCTTGCTGGGCCTGAAGCCATCCTTAGTGCATCAACAGCCCTTTCTTTCATTCAAGTCTTCATTATACATATTCTTACTCATCAACTTGCAAAATAATGACTTGCTTCATTTGTTAAAAACTCCGCTTTGTTAAAAACCCAGCTTTGTTAAAAACCCAGCTTTGTGCAAGAACAGTGACTGTGGTTGTATCACTGACCTCATTTAGTCATAGTGGCTAAAAAATGGAAAATCTGACCTTAGCACTGTCATCCTCCTAGAAACAGCAATAATGTGGTTGCCTTACTGAAAAGGGGAAGCATGAAGGCCTGGTAGCATACCAGCAATATGCTTACGTCTTGTGTACAGGCACAGAAGGACTTATTTGATGACGACCTTGCCCAAATCAGTCTCTTCAAGGGCAGAGTTACTATGAAATGCTGGCTCATTGACTTCCAGGGAAGCCACTCAGAGATGGGCCTATTTAATGAGACAACTGGATTTTTATCAAGCTAAGAACATAATGCTTTCCTCTGTTCCCATACAGGTAATAGTACATCATTTACACAGTTACACCAATCCTGATCCTAAGCACCTAATTTTTCTTAAACTCTGAAAAGACAAATTATGTCCTGAAAATGGACTTTTACAGAACCTTAAGCATTAAGAAGCAAACTGATTAATTCCGTTTGACAGCTCATTGTTAGTTACATGCCAGCAGTTTTATAAGGCTGTGACCTTGGTGAAGAAGCTTCACTCCTCATGCCCAGTCCGACACTGACCCACCTGGACAAGGCCATTGACAAGTTAGGGCACACATTACACCATCTTTGATCACGCTGTGGTATCACCAGGAGCTTTATCCCTATTATCTCTTGAATCTTTGAACTACTGGTTGTGAAAAAGAACATAAATTGCTATTCATACTAGCACACCTTCAAAACAAACACCTTATAGCTTTCCCACAATAAAGTGCTGATATATTCCACGCTTTCCCTAGTTCTTGTAACGGCAAAAAAAGAAAATAAACAGTGATGAATTAATTGGATTACCTAATGACCCTGCATTTCTTTAAGGTGATTTGACACTCATAAATGAGGACAGAGAAAATAGACATTCATAGCATTTTCCCTTATCACTTGGAGTCTGGAGATTTACCATATACAGCATTCCTTTGATTTTTAAGGAAGGAATGAATTCCATTTGATGGTCACTTTATTATGTCTTTATTACATTTTCTTTGTAATAGCTGGCACTTGATCTTGTCTTGATCCATGCTTGTGTTCAAAGCAGAATGTGATTATCAAGCCTGTTGATCTTCATAATGGCTAGCTGTTGCCAATCCAGTGAAATTTGTTTCCATTCCACTGTGCTGCCTTTAACCATCCAACTGCCTCTCAGGAGGTTCCTTTCTCCATCTTATCATTCTTAGTTTCCTGCCTTCTTTTAAACCTGTGTTCCTTCTGGTCCTAATGCCTCCTACAATATGTTCACTTCGTCAGGAGCTTAAAATCTGAGAGGGGAAACCAAATCAAATCAAATCAAATCAAATCAAAACAAAACAAAACAGAACAAAAAGGCCAACTCCAAAGCCTGTATATTAAGCAAACATCTAAATCCACTCTCGTCTTTCTTATTCCTGGCTATAGTTGGTGTTTAGGTCTAAAGTTAGGCCTGGGTCCATTCGGATGATGTGTTTGGGTAAGGAGCAAACACCATGCACAGATACAACAAAACGAGCTCTATTTGTTTTGGCCAGGGGAATTTGCTTGCTCAGATCACATTGCAAGAGTCAGAACTGCTCTGACTTCGAAGTTAAGAGGGCCTGACTCTGTCCTCACATATGTGATGTGACCTGGAATAACTGCCCTTGGTTATAAATCTCACATGCAAGAAATCAGAACCAGAAGCATATTGTACAACACAGTATGCTTTGTGTAATAGAGGAATGATTAAAAATCAGCGGCAAAGCAGAGTCCAGCTTACTTGTCCTCATCCCCATGTTAGGCTGTAAAATACACAGCCTGGAAAGCAAGTGTTTTGCATACTTTTCATTTAACTCACAGGGCTGATTCATGCCAGTAAATGCTGAAACCCCACCTCATAATTGGGAGAAGTAATTTCCATTCCATGAGTTTTGCTTGAAGCTAATGCATGCTATTACAAAACACCTAAAGTAAAACTTTAACCATTTCTCTTAGCCCAGCTGTGAAGTTCAAACTGCTTTAAGTTAATTATCATGCTCTGACCTGCATATATGAACACGTTAAATACAAATAAATCAATATGGCAAGCTTGTTCTTGTTTCAATTTGCTTTTTAAAATTAGCATACTCTTGCTTTGCCTATCAGATATGAGTGTGATGGTATCTCACAGATTAAAGTATTTCATTTGTCTCTTTGTAGTTCATTTGCTATTTTATAAGCCCAAAGTCCATGAGGGAGTTTTGGAAAGTCCCATAATTTTCCTCAATGTGCTATTTTCCCTTTTTATCTCCAGTGTAGCTAGCATATGTGAAGAAGAAGTGCAGATAGCCAGATGGCTTTGCAGTGCCCATACACACAAAATCCCTGACAAACAAAACTGACTTTACGAATGCTGATGTTGGTTCATGCTTGAGCATATTCTCTTCATTGTCTTTTTTCCATATTTTAAGGAACATGTGTTTGTGTTCTCACCTAGAAAAGCAGTATCATTAAGGAAAAAAGTAGATTTTTTATTTATTATTAAAGCAAAAATATTTGGGGAAGACAGAATCATCATAAATGCTAGTGCTACTATTTCAGGGTAACATTTTTTTTTCATTTGACTTGGGTATTGCCCAAGTAATGGGTATTGCCGTCCATTACACATCTCCCCAAAATCTCCTAAAAGAGAAGTTTTTCATATTTGTTCTCTAGTTTCCTGTGCATTTTCCTTTGAATCACCCTGCATAGGTCACAGCAAGAGCAAGAACACTGGTTTGGCTGATTCACTTCTGTTGCTTGGTGTGGTGATCTCTAATTGCACTTAGTTGTGGGGATTTTCCAAAGCTGACAAGTGACTTCTCCTTTTGCCAGGGTGCTTCTGTCAGACTGAGGTATTTGGACATCACCACAGTTCAAGGATGAGCAGCATCATGTTCACAGCCACACTGCCTGCCCATGGAGAGAAATGAGAGCTTAGTGTAAACCGCTCTCTAGGATAGTGAATGTTCGCACATTTCTCTGTAATTTATCTGTGATAAGGAGGAGAACTGGAAGACAATCAATATTTTTATGGACTCATGACCTGGAGACTTCAGTTCATCTGAAGGCATCAGCTAATTAACCCTCAAGACATGATCTGAAGTGGATCAAGCTTTTAAAAATTCTGGATCCATTTCTTTTCTGGCATCAGCTACAAATCTGACTTTTCTTTCAGAGGAAGGGCCATCCCATACTTTTGTGTTCTCTGGAATAGTAAGTGCCCTATAATATTGAAATTTCTTGCTTGAAGAAAGCGCTAACTTTGCTAGCCTGGCACTGAAGCCTGGGGAGACACTGTGTTTGAAATATGTGTGACCCTAGCCCACGCAGATGAGCCTTTACACAAAGGAACCGATAGACACAGGCCATTAAGACATCCACATGTATGGACAAAATTTGCTTAGTCAGGGTGCTGGATTCAGGCTACTCCCTGCTCTCTGGCTATAATACCACCACTATTATTGACTGCTTTGGTTCATATGGCCAGAGCGTGTAATAGTTGGAAACAAAACTGTAACTCGAGCGTGTGCACTGATTCATTGTGGGTACTTGTTTACTTGTTAACATATTTCTGGCCGTGGGAGATGGCTCCAAGTGCATCACAAGATGGGCTCCCTCAAAGTGCTGCTGTGACAGTACCCTGCTGAGAGATTCACACAGCCTTCACCAGATTAGAGACCATCTCCCTCTGCAAAAGTGAAAACCTTGACCCAAAAGAAGTTTGCATGCAGCAGGTCTGACCAGCACAGAATATGCTTGCAAGACAGCAAAAAAAAAGAGGACAGCTTAGGAAAACCTAAGTCAGAACCCAAGTGATGTTGCTTGGAAAGTCCTTGTGGCTTTAACAGAGCCAACACCTTGGGTAGAATTTTCAGTGCTGTCCCTCTGCTGTATGAGCACAAATCTCACAAACGGGAAAGGCTGCTCAGTGTATCTTGGGGAAAACTGAGCTTGAGCAAATACAGCTCCCAATCTCTGCAAAAGAGCTTCTAAAAACTGGGATAAAACTCCTGGAGCAATCAGGAGACTGGATCTAACCACTGTTCTAAAGATCCTTACCCTTCCTGGCTTTTAAAGCTTTAAATAGAGGAAATCATTCGAGGGGAGCGGGGGCGAAAAGCCCCCTCCGAGGGGTCTGGCTATCACCCGGCTCCCCTTTCACCGCAGCCCGGTCTCATTCCCTCTTCACAGTGACACCTACCGGCCTCCGCCCGCGCCCCGCATCCCTCCGCCCGCGGCCGCGCCCGGGCCCGGCTCCNNNNCGGGCGGCAGCCGCCGGCGCGCAGGGCGGGGTGTGGCCTCGCCATTATTTATGAGCTACAACCCCTATTTGCTCAGCTAATGATGCACCGGCGGCCGCCGAGCCTCGCCTCGCTGGAGCGGCGGCCAGGGCAGGGCAGCGCCTGTAACTGGAAACCAGCACCGGCACCGCGCGGCCGCTCCATTCACTCCTAGGTGCGGAATTGCGGGCGAGGGAGAAGCGCTCCCTGTGCCTCAGGAGTCCACTGCCAGGATTACTGTACAGAGGCGCCGGGAGTATCTTTGCACCACGAAGAGAGACTTTTTTTTATTCTTTTTTTTTTTTTTTCTTTTTTTTTTTTTTAAATTTATTTTTTCCCTCTGCCATGAGCCAGGTTTGGAATTAAAATGTTCTGGTGGCAGGAGTGGAGTCTATAAACTGATAAATACCAGATACAAATCAGTATTACTGGTGCCTCCAATAGCCGGGTAAGCATAACTTAAAGTTCTCTTTCTTTGCTGTAATAGATGTGAAATGTCTCTGATGGTTTGCTGTTGTTCACAGATAGTTAAAGCAATGTTTTCCAGATTGGCATAGTTAGTCTTTGGCAGGGTTTTGGTTTTTACTCCTTAATTTCTTTTCTTTCTTCTGCTGAATGATTTTCCCTACAGGATTTAAGGGTACGACCCTGCCTGTAGCAGATGACACCTGCACAGCACTTCCTAGCGAAGCGATACTGTACTTTCCAAAAGCCATGCAACATGCTGCCAGCGACCTCCGTGGCAGGGAAACTTCACTACTTTACTTTAGTAGCGGTTTGTCTGTTTGTTTACAGTTAGAATAGAGTGTAAGAACAGAAATGGAATTAGACTCTGCTTTTTGTCTGTCTTGTATGATTCTTTAAAAGTACTTGCAGCGCTTTAGATCTGTGTGTTGTCAGCAGAGATCATGTGCACTGGACATGCTGAATATAGTATCATGACTTACTGAGATAAATTCAGAGCTGGGATATAAGCCCAAAGCAAGAGTCAGCCCTGCAATGAGCTGTCAGTTACCAGCTCTGTAAATCGCTGAAATTAAACCCATTTCCATTAGGTAACTCACATGTCAGACACCCTGAGGTACCTTTTTGGCACTGTATGCATTTATTATTTATGTGTCTAACAGCTGGGTAGGAACCATGCTGCTCAGCGTTTGAATCTTGTATTTGTCTGTCACTTCTGTGTTAACGGTGAAGATCTGCAATTTGAGCAGTGAAATGTAGCAATGTTTCACTCCTCCAACTGATTACTCTAGAATTGGCAGGAGGCACGAGAGTGGGAGGGAAAGCGAGCTGAAAGGGTTTTTTTTCTATTGTTTCCTTCAGTATTATTTAAAGGAAGAAGGAAAGCTGCACACTTGTTCCTCTTTGACTTTTTATCTTTATTGCAAGGAAAGCGTAGCGCTACTACTGTAAAATGCTAATCCCGTTGCATCTGTTAAATCACATGTTCTGTATGATTGGCTATTTGTTTTGGCCTGACAAAGAAATTTTATCAGGATTTAATGCCATTTCTCTCTTAGAAGAGGGGTAAGTTAAAGGATATCCCATGGGCAAGTCAAAGGTTTTAAATTTAAAGCCCACAAAGCAATATTAGTACTAGAGTTCGTGATATATATTTAAAAATTATTCTTGGCAAAAAACTCTACAACTATAATTTTATTAGTTAACAGACCCTTAGAGATAATTTGGAACTGGGCCAGGATGGATATGTTTCTCCTACAGACCCGATCTGTAGCTGGCAAATTTCTGACAAGGTTGTTTTTGTCAATTAGCAAAGTCGTAGAATTACTTGATCTTCGTGCTTTTCTCAGTACTCAGGGAAAATAATGAAGGAGAGTTTAGAGTGTGGGCTGCAGAGCTCTGCACTTTCTTGCGCACTCTCCTTCCCACCCCCAACCTGAAGTCCTCGTGCAGAGAGAAGCCTTTCCAAGCGATTTACAGTGAGTGGATAGGGAATGACAGAGGTGGTAATGAGATCCAGGGCTTTTACCGCTAAGTCAGTGGTGTGGATCCAGCCCAAAGCAGCGCTAACCTAAAGTCATCCCTGCCTGACAGCTCATTCCTGCCGTGCTGGGGTGGCTACAGCCGGTTCTTTAAGGACAGGTGTGAGCCTCAGAGGGACTGCATGAATAAGCCTGTAGAAATATTGGCTTCCACTGGAGGGACTGTAGTGCTGGAGCAGAGCTGAGGTAAAGAACTGTGAGATGACTGCACAGGTAACAAATCTCTTCATCAAATAAATGCATCACCTTTAATGATATCTTCTAGCTGTAGGGGTTGTCTCTTTCAAAGTGCTTCCAGTTACCATAGAACCAAATTTATCACCTGATTGATTAACTAATAAGTGGTGTGTAGTAGAAGAGCTGTTTATATCCAAAATAGAAAAAATACGTGTATATATATATATATATATATCTATATATATATATATATCTATAAGCAGTGAAATAGAATGGGTCTAGAATGCCAGTGTTACTTATGCTCACTTTTGCAACTGAGCTGACAAAGTTGTTACAATAGGTGAAATGAAATTTGCACTTCACAATTTTTGGAGAGATGCTGTTCAGAAGCCGATGTAATACAGATATGCAGTATTCTGCTTCTGGTGTTGACTGGATTTTCTGGATCTGGTCCAAAGCCCATTAGAATTATCAGGAAAGTGCCACTGACTCCGGCTCAAGTCCTTCCTGAGCTAAGAAAAGATAGAGAGTTTTGGAGTGTTTTCTGATTCTCTGAGATGCTCAGGCTTCTTAGCAGCTAACTCCTGTAAAATGAATGTAGGTTCCGCAGATGTGCAGGAGGAGTAGCTGAAGTATCAAGTGTAGTGCACTGTCCAACTCTGGGAGCTTTAGTGCTCTGTCAGTGAGAGCAGGTCAGTATCCTGAAAGGAGCTAGCCCAAAAAGCAAATGTTGACTAACAGTTTCAAGTATGTTGAAATACTTTTGGTTTCATGGTTTTGAAATTAATGACATACATAGCCAGAATTTCTTTAAAGAAGAGCTTGAGGGTCATTAGAGAGCTCAGCTTACTAAAACTTAAAGCTCATTTCCAAGCAACTTTGATTTCAAATGTTGCAAGAAAAGAAAAAAACCCAACCAACTGATAACCCAAACCTCCCCCCCTAAACATGAGGGAAAGATGTCTAAAAATATCAGCCAGCTTTTTATTCATGAAACTTTATCTCCTGTCCTTGCTTTGCTCTGCCTTGACATTCAGTCTAATTATCTTTCCAGCAGGTGGAATTGTCTTCATTTTAAATAAACTGAATCTAATGCTCTAGTCTGCCCTAGCCAAAACTTGGGCTGTGTTGGTTCCTACTAACAGGCAGGGAGTTCCTTTTGTACCAGCACAGAAGGCTGCTGGGGAAAACCACTTCCAGATGCACAGAAGTGCTGTACCTCCTTCACTTCAGTAATTACGGCTTCAGCTGGAAGAGTCTTCTAACACAATCTTTCCATACTGTTGTTTTTGCTCCGCAAGATTGTATAAGAAGAGTGATGTGATATCTCTCTCTTTCAGGTTTCATTTCTTGGATATTAAGTTGCAAATCTGAAGAGATGGCATTTCTTGCAGTGAACGTGTTGATTTGGATATTTATTTACTTTAGCAGTGTAAAAGGATCTTCCCAGCCTCAAGCAAGAGTGTTCTTAACATTCAATGGTAAGAAAGAAGATAAACATTCTTAAACAAATGTTATGATTGAACATTTTCTTCTTCCCCTTAAATTCAATAACTGAGTAGAAACTGGTTTTTTGATCTGTGTCCACAGTTGTTATTTTTGGTTTGTGTGGCTGAGGCACCTGTCAGCCTAAATTTGTTTCTTTTACCAGAATCTACCTATAATTCTAGATGCATAATTAATATATAATTAATAGGACTTTCTCTTTATTTGAGTTATTATGACTACTAACAACTAAAGGGTTTATTTCATATCCTTAATTTTGTGTGGAAAAAATACAACACATGACATGTAGTGGAAAGTATTAATGATTTGAGTTACTTTCATTTGGTGCCCAACTGAGACACCTTATATTCTGGAAATGAGGCTGCCTGAAGGTTTACCAAAATAGTTAGCCAGCCACAGAGTCCTTTGAAAAAAATATCATTCCTTGTGCACTTTGTACTCTGTGTAGGATCTACATAGCATGTAGCAATCACTGATGCCTGCATACTGCAAACAAACAATGAAAATAATCATTTTCAAAATAAAGTCACTTTTAATGGTAAAGTAACTTATTCTTCTAGTCTTAAATGCTGATATTAGCCACCAATTCAGAATTTATAGGGGCACTGACTTTCTTCAGCCCTCTGCCTTTTCTGTGATTGAGGCATGAGGGCTTGCTGTTCCCTGCACTGATACTGTTTGCATTAGGATGGTGTCTGTGGTTTAGTGCAGGGATGCCCTGCCACTGCTTTGGGAATATTCTATGTGCTCTGAACAGTCTTTAATCATAGCTAGCAAGTATCTCAGACTTCTACTTGCCACAGTGATCATAACAATGTAAACATGAGACTGAGAGACATTCAGAAGGAGACATGCTAAGTTAAACTTTCCACAAAGAGTCTGAACAATTACAAGGTGTTGCATATTATAGAATATGGGGCCCTAAATTGATGAATGCAGTACTTAATAGGTGTAAAATAGCGTGGTTCCAGTAAAAGCAAGAGTAGGAATTGGATTCCAAGAGGGAACTTGAATTCAAATGAAGTAGAGATAGGAATTTCTTTTCCTTGCATAAAGTCTGCTCTGACTTCAGTGTGGATGGTACCATTTTGGCACAACACAGCGCAGAAGCAAGTTTGGCTGTGGTTGTGTGTTACACAGCAGGTTTGCCACAGTTATGCAGAACAGGTTGATTTGGATTTCCACATCATCTCCTTGGTGGCCTTGAAAGTAATCTAGGCTTCCCCCAATCTCTGGTATGACCATGAAGTAGGAGGTGTTCAAGTTTTGCGGTATTCAACCTTGTGAATGGGAAAGAATTGTAATGAGAGGCAAATGGTTTTAACAGAAGCTCAGTAGATTTTGTTTCATCACAGGTATCTTGCAAGGCTGAAACAGCGAAGCAGCCATAGGCCAAAAGACCCCAAACCTAGGAATTTTTAAAAAATACTAAATTGAAACCTTAGTTTTTCTGTCCTTTCCTGAAAGGGGGTTGTCCCCCCTTCCTTTAGAAGGGACTGTGACAGCTTTATGCTGCAGCAACCCGTTTGTCTGGTGAAGTTCTTGGGCACCAACAGCTCTGCCCCCTGTACCAGCCCTGGGGCCACACTGGTTCCTGCTGTAACCCTGCTTGGCTGCCTTGGTTAGAGAAACTTGCAATACTATCTGATTTTCTTAAAACTGACTTTTTTACTTTCCCTAATACTTAACAGTCAACCTTTAAAAAAGAAGTTACATTTTTAGGTCCTAAATTTTTATTGGGTCTTTTGAAGCCATAAAAGTAAGAAATTAATTATGTGTTTTGTAATATGAAAAGTATGTCTAAAATAAAAAGCTAAGCTTTTTGTATAATATATAAACAGAAGTTTTATTTTTAAAACTGATTTCCAGATGGTAAGAAACAACTTTCATTATGTTAAGAGTTTGCATTTGTTCTGCATACCAAGGTAATGTCTCCACCTGTAGCATGAACTTATGTTCTGTAAATCTTTGTTTACTTACATGAGTAGAGATATAATAGAAAAAGGTCAAACTTTGTATTGTCCTCTAGCTAAGTGTGATAACACACTCTTACTTCATAAGCTGCTTCATAGCTTATTGTTTTTAAATCATGTAGAAATACCAAGTTATTGGCAGTCTCCTTGTCCTGAGAAGCTGTCAGTTTTTCTGGAGAATTGTCACTCTTAAAGTTCGTCATTTGAAAATAAAACCATAATTAGGACTCCTTATGTTTTAAATGACATTAGACAATAAAGACAAGTCATTCAAGCTTAGGATACTTACATGACATTTTTCAAGTTCTGACTTGGATTTGGCTTAGTGTCCACAATTACATTGCATAAGTTTTGGGGGTAGAATGTATACAGGAGGAGAAAATGAGTAATGCTTTTCAGAACTAACCTGCTCCTTCAGGATCAAGTCAATTGAGCTTATTCACACTGCAGCATTTCTCATGGGAAAATCTAGCAAGTATCTTGACCTGTTCTGTTTTTCATCAGGAAAGATAAAAATGCGAATCGTTTGAATCATGGGCTGCTTTTCTCTTTGCCATCTACTTCATTAAGAATCAAATGTAATTAAAAAGTGCGCCTGGGTAATACCTCAAGAGCCTGATAATAGGGATTTTGCAATTAACTTCAATGGATGAAGGACTGCAACCCTAACTTCTATTTTTGAAATCAAAAGCCTGGCCCCTTGTCTAATTAAAATGTAGTTCATGACTTAGCTGAGATTGTTAGCTGCACGAATGACGTGAGTGTGGAACTTACTGCTGTCTGCACCCTGCGTGTCCTGAAAATTGCAGCGCTGTACAGAACCCCAGGGCCTGATTCCTATTGCTTTGCACCTTGTATAGCCATTTTCTCAGCTGAAAGGAAAGGTCAGGCTGGAACTGAACTGCTGCTTTGCTCAGGTGAATGTGGTTTTACAGGGCACTGGAGAACCAGGCAAAGGGGCTCTCAGTTTGCCTGCAGCGGTTTGGCACAACCTAATTGTCCTGTTCAATGGTGATGGCTCAAACTGCTGATACTTGTACAACATCTGCACTTAAAGAGCCACTGCAGCTGAAGAAAGAAAGAAAGAAAGATGGGATCAGTTTTTTTCTAATTCTGAAATTGCAAAGATATGCAGCCTGTGGTGCAGCAGTGTTGGGAATTATCTGCTGTGTTCCCACTGAGCATGCAGGGGTGAGGGAATATAGGATGGGGGAAGCAAAGGACTCAGCATGTCTCCCTACACTATTAAGATACTATTCCCTCTCCTCTTCTGGCTCCTTGTCCCCAGAATAGAAATTTTTTAATCTACTTAAATCACCTGTCATAATTTAAAGCACTGTAGTTTATTTTCTCTCCAAAGCAAAAGACTTACCTTATCTGTTTATGAACTATCAAGTGTGGTGCCTGTGGTTTCTCAAGCTCCATGCATTCCTCCTTCCTACTGCACGTTCCTGAACAGATAATAGGGAGTTGAATCCTTCAGTCTTTACAGGGAAAAATGCCTTTCTGGAATCAGTTGCAGTATTATGAGAATAAGGAAGGAGGTATTAGACTCTGGGTTAGTGTCAGACTTTGTTTCATTCCACCTCACATTTACTTTTTGGGTTTTATTGCACTCCTAAAATGCTGAGCCATACCATTTTAACATAAAATTCTGAATTGATAAAAACAGATACAGCACTTATTTTTTAAAATACACTCAAACAAACTTTCTTTGGGTTTTAAATTTATATGGAGATACACAACCAAGTGATAATTTTGCAATTTACTGGGAACATTTAATGCATTCCTAACTCAAATGTCTGACCTAGCAGATATTTCCCATGCAGATTCTCCTATTGTCTGAAGTGAAAATTCCATATGAGAAGTGGATCAAGGCTAATTTGCAGACGGTTTTGTTCTTCTCTTTGTTATAAAATTACTAGAACACGTAAAGGACTTTTAAGAAAGTATCAGTCAGATTCATTAATGACAATTAAAGAGCAAAAAATGTCACCAGAGCAACAGCAGCACTTATTCAACTGTCAACATATTTTAAAAGATTTAATGCAACCCCTGTGGTTACCCTCAAGGAAAAATAAAGGAACTGAGAACCATTTTCTTTGAGCTCTTGAGCAACAGCAGTACAACTTGTTTTTAAACAATCCCTCATTGTAATGTTAATGTTACCACAGTTAATAAAAAGTTCGTTTATTATTTGGGGGACTTTGTGCTGATGACAATCTAGTAAGCAAAAGTTTACGCTCAAATAGTTGATTGGATCTTTTTTGGTGCCCATGGAATGAAAGCTACTCACAAAATGAAGAAGTAAAGCTTTAAAAGAAAACAAAAAAGAGAGAGAGGAGATCCATGATTTAATTGTGTTTACATGCGGAACTCATCTTGAATGTTCATATAGTTGCTTAATTTTCAGCAAATTGTGAGTAATATTTTCTCAAAGTTAACTGATTTGTGGCTTTCACAGCTTCATGGATCTTAAGTAATGCTCATTTATAAAGTGTTGAACATCAACGATGTGAAAATTTTTCCAATTTAATTGTCTCTCACTAAAGATCTAAACACTTAACTTTATTCTGAATACTTCCAACTAAAAATAGAATTATTTTTTGTCTTTAGTAGTGAAGAGGGTATTTTTACACTTTGTCACAGAGTCATAGGATGTTTGGGGGTTGGATGTATTTTAAGGATCATCTGGTCCCAACTACCCCTAACATCAGCAAGGACACCTCCCACTAGACCACGTTGCTCAAGGCTTATTCCCCCTTCCTTGAACACTGCCAGAGTTGGGGTATCCACAATCTCCCTTGCAACCTGTTCCAGTGTCAAACCACCCTCACAGTAAAAAAATTCTTCCTAATATCTAACCTAAATTTCCCCCTTTCAATTTGGCACCCATTACTCCTTGCCCATCACTACAGTTCCTGACAAAGAGTCCCTCTCTGGCTTCCCTGTAGCCCCTTCAGATACTGGAAGGTGCTGTGAGGTCTCCACACAATTTTCTCTTCTCCAGGTTGAGCAGCCCCAACTTTCTCAGCCTGTCTTTGTATAGGAGGTGCTCCAGTCCCCTTATCAACTTCGTGGCCTCCTCTGGACTTGCTCCAACAGTTTCAAGTCCTTCTCATGTTGGGGACACCAGAGCTGTGCCCAGTGTTCCAGATGGGGGCCTGAACTGACAGCTTTGGTTGTTCCCAAAGGCAAATGGCTAATTTACAAATTATAGGTTTTGCGGATAATTTTTAGACTTCTGTTTTCTCTGTGTATTTTTTCTTTGCTTTTTTGTTTGCATTTTTTTCTTCTCTGTTAAAATAAACAGAGACTTAATGCAATAAATCTTGTATTGAAATTGAATTGCTTCAATAGGCTATGAGTTAAATGTAAAAAAACCAAACTATATTAAAGGCAGCATTATGTAAAAACCTCCATATTCTTTCTAGAGTTCCATGGGTAAAGGTCCCACATGCCAAATGACATTGACTCTGCTTATTTTCACACTCTCATTCAGTGGTAGTGTCACTGTGTTGGCTTCACTGTCATTATTGTTGACATGAGTGCACAGGAGAGGATAATTTAATGCATTGTTTCTGTATTTAGTTAAATTTTGCCATGTGATTTGTCATCAGTTATGAAAATGGTCATGCAATACAGCTGAAGTCACAGGTGGTGTTTGGTCCAGTTCTGTGTTTGTGCTTTGAAATTACTGTAAGTGGTACCCTCAAGGGAAAGCTCAAATAAGTACATCTTCAAGGTAGTTAATTATTAGGCAACAAATTATTAGCCTACAAATTTGATCCCACTCTTCCATGAAGAACTTATCTGAATTTGACAAAATTTGTGAAGACTTGTTTTTTCTTGCACTATAATAAGTAGATCTGTTATCTAAGAGATGACTTACTTCCTTGAATCTCTTTACGTTCCTGAACTCAGTCAATTTGACCTATATCTGAACCAGCCTGTGGTTTTGTTTATTTTTTCTTTATTTTGGTATGGAAAAATCAAACTTTATCTTAGAACATTTTGACAGATTCCTCACATCTTGGCGCTCTCTACTTGTCATAGAAGAAAGCAGCTTATCTTGGCCAATTCCACTGCTCTGTCATTACAATTCTTCCTTGTGTTGCTGGTCCAAGGCAAATGCTGAAGTCCCTACGTAGGCAGTTATATTGCTATTATTCTGCAACACATCTTCTTTTTATGTTTAAAAAAATGTGATGAGAGGAAAAATGGCGTAGATATTTCTAATACCACATTTTTTTCAGGATTGTTCATGTACCAGTAACAAGAGCTCCTCTGTAAGCCTTTTCCATACTGGATGAGCTCACAGTGCACTTTGATATGTAGTGCTGCACAAGCCTTTTTGTGTATCAGATGTAATTAGTGACGTGACTCACAATAATTACTCATTTTATTGAAGTGCGTTGACTGAGATCCTGCCATGAATAAATACATAGACCAAGAACTTATCCTGTTATTTGAACTGGCTGTTCCCTCAACATGTGTATTTTGTTCTTTCTGGTGCTGACTTTTCAGTGTTCTCAATAACACTCCTTAATAAAAAGACTAGGCACTATTTCTCAGGGGAAGGTCTTTGTCTTAGGGACACAGCAGTTTACTGATTCACAGTGCAGCTCTTCAGCTCATCTCATCTTACACTCAGACAGCAATGGCTCAGCAGACACCAGGTTAAAAGAAGGCTGTATGCTTTTCCCTGATCAATTGATTACAGAGTTGGGGTCTCGGATACAACTAAGGACAGAAATGTACTCCAGTACCTGTGACTGAGGGTGGTGTTGGATCTCTCTTGCTGGGAAGTGTGCAAATCGAGATAAGTGTGTGTTTTCCAGGAATGAAGAGAATGATTGTGATTAACAAAGGGTTTACACCATTCCTCCCTTCCCTTCATATCTCCATCCTTATTCAACGCAAACTTGGTACATTTGCATTTTCATCATTACTTCATCTGCCATTGACATGGCTTCTTCCAGGAAGCAGGAACCCTGGTAAGTGATTTACTGGAGCTAAGACTGGTGTAAAAATGGAGAGAAGATAAGGAGTGATAGCACTGCCTCTCCCATGAAACCACTCTGGAGCTGGGACCATTGTAGCCCTTAGAGAATTTAGCTCTTCATCTTATCTTTGTGAATGTAAGGCTAACTATTCCTCCTTGAGCAGAAGTTTCTTGACTCTTTTGTGGGTAAGGTTGATGGAGTTTTTGTTTCCTGCTCCTTTGTACAGCAGTATTTGGGATATTCCCAGCTACTACTCCAACCCAGCAAATCAGTTGTGCAAAAGTGAGTGCTACAAAGGCTCCTTATTTACCACAGCTAATACCTCAGATTATATGAAGATATTTTTCCAGAAACACAATACACAGGGTTTTAACTTATAATTTTAGAATGCTTATATTCCAAGGCAGCATTTTTAAGATGTCTGGCTGCCATCTTACATCTTATCTACAAGAAACTAACCCATGGTATTTCACTCATTATCAGGAAAGAAAAAGAAAAAAATTTCTGGAACTCTCCATCAAATCACCTTGATAGAAAAAAGTCTCTGGAAAGCATTTCACCAGTACACAGCCCCAGTGAGTTCTGTCAGGGAGTCCCAAGAAATGCAGGATGTGTTGGGAACTCTGTGTGTTGTTAGGGAGGGAAAGTGAATTTCAGATCTGGTGTGTGAATGCCTTCAAATCACCATGAGCTTAAAGATGGGTCCATGAGCACCTGTCAGGGCTGAGCTCTTAATTTTTAATTTGGCCACGATCTCCCAAGTGTTATGTGACATTCTTAATGACATTGATGATACTGAAGAAGTAAGAATGGTTTTGGTTTTATTTGAGGTTTTTTAATTTTTATTTGGGGGCTGTAAGTAAACACTTAATATAAAATACATCCCATTTATATGAGAAGGCTTTATTTCCAGTAAAAATTTCAAATACAAATATGATTTTCTGAAATGCAACTTCTAGTAATAGAATGCAATGAATACCTCAATTTTGACCTGTTCTGCTTAATCTTACTCATTGCTCTGGAATAAATTATTGCCTCACCAAAATTATCTTCTAGAATGTGGATGAGGAGACATCACAATCAGTTGGGGCTGCCAAGTTTTTAATGGGAAAAAAATGCGTATTGGCAGTTACTGCTATTTCTTTAAAGAAAGAACCCAAAATTAAGCTGAATCCAAATTCTTTTAATTACAGGCACTGCTATCAGCCATTAAGAAGGTCAGACTGGCATTCCAAAATCTTTTAAAAAAAAAGTTTTAGAATTACACAGTAAATGTATGATAGATTAAAATTCAGTTTCAACTATCGTCTCAACTGTTGTCTCATTTTAGAATTTCCTTTGCAATTTCACAGTTCTGATATTGCTTTGAAATGCAACTGAAAACCACAAGGTTTAGTAAATCCTCCCCTGAGAGTAATAGGCTTTCTCAGTCACCTGTTCTCCTGATTATTTGTTGTTGTTCCTTAGAATTTTTTTCTGTTGCTTAATAACATTTCTCTTTACCATTCTTAATGAAAAATATATTTATTTTAAAAAAATTGGAGCTATACAGAATAAATCAATTTGTGTCAGCTCAGAATCAATTAAATTGGGCAAACACTTGTCTTCTTTTAACATCTGTGTAAATCAGGCTATATCTCTCAGCCTCCCAGCTTAAAGGAGCTGCAGAGTTAGATTTAGAGGGATAAGAGGAATATTTAAGGGAATTGTATGATCCCTCATTTAGCTCAATTGCCTGGGAATGATGAGGTTCATTTTCTTTCCTTCTCATGATGCAAAGTTTTGAATAGTAGAAGTACATGGTATATATGCACACCACAACTGATAGTGTAACAGGAAACAGAGATGGAAAAATAGTAGGAGAAGATGTGTTCATAATCCTGAAATAATTTATTTCTAATGGAAAAAGGTGTATGTATTTAAAACAGTGTCACAGATACATCAGTAGGAACCCTGCATTTCTGTTTGTCAATCCCAAGCATTTTACTGGGTTTGAACCTAACACGGATACAAAAACTCCTTGAAAGCAGCTGCTGCTCTCAGGAAGCTGGATTTTCCTCATCCTCTGAGATATCCCGAGACATAACCAGCCAGGGAATGAAACACTATTTTCCTTGGGCCCAGCACTGTCCCACACCACTTTGGCCTTTCTGGTGCATTACAACGGCACAGGATACACATCCTAGCGTCGTTTCTATACTCCTTAGAAACTCCTCCTTGTCTGGAATGAGCAGCCTGCATACCTCTCATTGCAGTTTTCTGAGACAGTCTTCTGTGTGTGTTGAGTGCTCTTACAAGGCAAATATCAAATTAGAACACAAAAATGTGAGCACTTGCATTTTCAGAATGGCACTTTCTGTTTTTTTTAATATCAACCAATTAAGATGTTATTTTCAAGGAGAGGCTTGGCATTTTTTCAAAAATTTACTTCTTGAGGCCTGAAAAGGATTTAGTTGGCATGGAGAAGTTATCCCAGGCTTAGATTTTTCGATGGCTTCAATGTGAACACAGCTGGAATTTTTTAAGCTGATTCAACTGAAAACCCACTTCCTGCCACTGTTGAAAATAATGCACTATAATTTCTTTTTTCCTAGAGCAGACAAACCTACAGCAAAGACAAAAGAGTTTAGAGCTCCCGTGAGCTGTTTTATTGTGGTTTGCATTAGGGAACTAAAACAGTGCATACACAGCTATTAAATATGAAAATGAATATGTGTGTAAAGCCATTACCTCTTAGTTAATAGCTTATCATCTTTCTAGCTTGGTAAGTCCCTTTAGAAACAGAATGGTGTCAGTCATCCATTTCTCCAGTAGGGACATTTTTTTACTTACGGATACATGCAAATGTAAGATTTTTTCAAAGAAAATATTTAAAGGTAAAGTAGGTAAAGAATCATTTGTCTGAAGGTGAAGCTAGGAGAAGACTTACAAACTTGGCCAGCATAGTTTGCCCATCAGGCAGGTCCAACAAACCACAGACTTTTTTATCTGGTCCCATTCTTTCCTTTGGGACATGGGAGAATCTCCTTGTGCCAGTGCTTCCTCAGCTGATGAAGTCATCCTCCCTCTCACCCAGAAGGTGAGCAGTGGGTTCATGAAGCACTAGCATGGTGCTTTCTGAAGATAAAGAACATGAGTCTTGCTGCATTTTTGTGTATCTATGCCCCTGGACTAGTTAGAGCAGGCTCTGGGGAAGAGGGGCAAGCACAGTAATTCAGCATCTCCTCAGCAGCTGGGGAGAGCAGAACGACCACCCTGATGCAGGGGCTCTGAGGAGGCTTTTATAGAGGAAGGCTGTGGCAGCTGAATCAATAATGAGGCAGGTTTCATACCTACTGTGGTAATTTACAGAGGTGTGTTGGATGGGGTGGGGGGGGATGTTCTAATAAAACTAATTAAAAAAACCCAACTAGACAGCCTTTCTTGAGTGGATTTTTTTGCAGATACAGGAATCTGCCTCAAATGATGACTTAATTTCCATTTGCTATTAAAAAAATAAAAATATCTATTTTATTCCAGATTCTCAGAGTGTCATTGCCAAAGAACTTTCCTTCATAAAAACATTCCAGTTCCATGCAGCACTGCAGTCCAGTGATGAGATCCCTCTCCATTGCTATTATTATCATTATTCTATTTGTGCTTCTATCCAGTGCATTTTTATGGGTACTGGTATTTTGTTATTGATATTAGTATTGGTCCTGGGGTCAAGCACTGAATGCTGGTTATGAGGCAGCCTGTCCTTCTCCTTGTATGCCCACTTCCTCTCTTGTTTTTAAAGAGGTGAAAGAATTTTACCTGGATTTTTCCAAGAGGCATGCAGCTGAGTTTATTCTTTTCACTCTGTGTGGTGACTATGACAGACCTTTGCTTTAAGGTTATTCTCTTTTGCACAAGAGGACAGTGGCATGGGAAGGGGTTGATTGGCTTGCTTATGGCTGTTGAAACTTCCCTAGCCAGCTGGAGATCCCTTTCACGTCGGGTTGGATGTGAGAGAAAACATGGAACGTCTAAGATCAACTAAACTTGAGATTGTGTGTAACATCAATAAACCACACCACTCTGAATAAGCAAGGTGGCCACTCACTGTTTACTGTTCCCTTTGCTTATTTTTCCAGCATTGTGTCTGTGATAGCCCCAACCTGTTTGCTGAGCAGCTTGAAATGAGTTTTGCCCAAAATAGGTCTAATTCTTAGCTGATAGGTATGAAATGGAAATGTGGAAATGTGTTAGAGAGAACTAGCAGATTGCAGGACAATTTTTCTCTAAAAGGCCCTTTAAAGAAAGCAAGTATTTATCAGTGGAGAGTGAGGGGGTGACGTAGAAGGCACCAGGAGGTGAAAGGGGCTTGTAGAGGTTACTCACAGGCACAAAGTGCTGCACCCCAGCTCATGTAGTATGAGAGCATTCAGCCCTAATGTCTGCTCCAGAGGTAATCTCCAGTTCCTTTGAAGGTGGCATCAAATCTGATATCAGATCTTGTGTTGAAGAAAGTACATGTGTGTTCTCTTTAGGCTCATTTAGGAGGCAAAAATTCTATTCTTTTCACACAGGAATGGAGCACAGTCCTGGCCTGTGGTGTAATTTATGTGTTAAAGTTTTCTGCAGTCATGCCAATTTATTTGTTTTGATTTATGGAGATGAAAGATCAGTGAAAGAGATTCTTCAGTTTTGGACCCTCCCAGTATAAGAAGTTCTGGCAAAATAGCAAAAGCCCAGTGAGGGGCCGCAATGCTGCTGTGGGTGCTGGAGCACATGGTGAGCAGTTTCCTCTGGTGGCTGTTTGACGGAGAGTCAGACTCTACTCAGCAGTACACAGTGCATCTGTTTAGATGGTAGGACTTCTTTGGTTGGTTGATTGGTTGGTTTGGGGTTTTTTTCTGTAAACAGGTTGTACAAGGGGGCAGCAGACTCTCCCCTGCTCCAGCTGTTTGAAGCTCAGCTAGATGAGGTCCTGTGCAAACCTGCCTCACTTCAGTAGGGAGCCCTGTTTTGAGCAGGATTTTGGCTGACACAACCTTCAGGTGTCTTTTCCAGCCTGTATGTTTTGTGGTTCTGTGATTTTATCAGAGATCAGCAGGTGTGAGTCTTAAGACATTGGTATCTATTTTGGCAGTGTTTTCAGCACAGCTTATCTATTAAAGTAGTTCTGAAGAAGAAAGTTGGCTTCTCTGGAAAAGGTCAGAAATTTGACGCAAATGACCTGGCATCCTGTGTGCCTTTCTCCACAATGAAAGCTATAAACACTCAACATCAGGAATTTTTATTTAGATACCTACTGCAAATTATTGTGCCTGAAGTGTGTGTTTCCAAGACCAAAACCTTGCATGTAGTGTAAATTGTTTTCCTACAGTAAGAAATATAATAGATTTCCCTGGTGCAGAAGGGAAAATCATGGGTCTGTCTGTAATTCTTCATCTAAGGAATGGCAAAAATCCTAGATATGCAGCATTATATGGAATTACATGAGAGCAGTGTCAGATGATTCTATGTGTATTTTCTGTACATAATCTCCTTTGAGAAAAAGAAAAAGAAATTGCCTTCTTGTTAAACTGAACTCCTTCATAATATGACTAAATGAGTACATTATAATGGAGCATGCAGTATGTAGCTAAATTTACAGGTTTAAATAAATTTTGTAATAGATTTATTTATTATTTATTCATTTACTTTTGAAATTCTATTGACATTCTTTATTACCAAATCAGAATAAAGGTTAGATTATATAAATAACATTTCTGACTGAATTTCATGGTATATATTTGGTATCAGAACAGATACTAGATCTTGTTCTGGTTCTAGTTTATCCTCAAAGTTTGTATCTGTGTGTGTGTGTAATGTTACATAGAACAGATGAAGCAGACATCTGTGGTACATGCTGTGTTTGGGGAGGTATATGCATCTACTTCTGGGCAAGTTTTGTGTTATCTGATGTATTGCAGGTGTATAGAAAAGAATGTTTTCAAAAATATAGAAAAATGGCTGGTCCAGAGGAAAAAAAAAGCTAAATTACCTGGCCACAATCCTGTTTTGAATGCATAGCATCCTAAACTTGTCCAAGCTGTTGTATTTTCTTTCGAGTTCATTGCACACTCAAGCTCTTCTCTTTAGTGGTGTGGGTGGCACACCAACACAACCAGCATAGAAAAAAATACTGAAGTGATACATACTTCTGAGCCTAATCTTTTTCAGTCATGTGATTTATACTGTAATACTGTGAATATTTGACAAATTCATTAGAATGGTATTGATTGTTAGGCTGTACAGACTTAGGGAAGTTTTCTTTAGCCTGTTTGCAAGGCTGCAGTGGCCTCTGACTGTCATTATTTATCAAAGTCCCTCTGTTGTTCCTGCCCACCACAGAATCACAGAACCATGTGGCTTGGAAGGGACCTCCAGCCAATATCGTGCTCAAAGGAGGTCAGATTAGATCAGGTTGCTTTGAGACAAGTCCACTTAAGTCTTTAATAACTACAGCGGTGGAAATCCCACCTTTTAAAATCTATGTTCCAGTAGTCTCCCAGCAGGTCATTTTACACATAAGTAAGAAGAGTAATTCCCCATCCCTGGAAGTATTCCAGGCCAGGTTGGACGAGACTTTGAGCAACCTGGTTTAGTGGAAGGTATCACTGCCTATGGCAAGGGAGTTGAAATTAGCTGACCTTTAAGGTCCTTTCCAATCCATTTGGTGGTTGATTCTAAGATTTCATTTTTTCATTTGCTTTTTAAAACTGAAGAAACTCAGTTCTCTCATCTCTCCCTGGAAGCCACATGGTCCAGAAACTTTCATCTTTTACACCTTATTTTAAGTCTTGAAAGGTGATTCTTCCATTCTAATTGTGAGTTGCTCACTTCAATATCTGCTCACCATCTCTTTATATCTCTCCAGGTACATCTCTGCATATAATATGAACAGAGTCTGACTTTGTGTCTGTTTCAATAATTCATAGGATCAGAATCAGAACCATGTTTCTCTGTGTGTATACTTACTGACTATTAAGTTGTTTTGGTGTCCATTTGGGGGAGAAAAAGGAGGATTTTGTTGGCCTCAGTGTGGTTAGAGTCAGCTATTGAGGGTTTTTTTCCCAGGGAATGTGAACAAATGTATTTTGAGTGCCCGTGGCAGTTGTTGAGTGTATCTTGAAGCTGCATTTGATCATATTTTGAGGAACTCACCTGCCGGCCATTATTAGAGAAATTTCTCTATAACTTTCTGCAGATACTCTGATTCCTTCCCACAACTCAATTCCTATATGCAGTTTAAAAGAAAAAGCCCGTTTACCAGTTCCTTACTAATTTACATTTTGGGCATTAATTCTTGTCACTGGGGGAATCCAAAGCATTGTGTCATTTGGTAACACCAAAACCTTTTGTATATGAAGAATAAAATACAATAGATCTCAATTCACTTCTTTAGATTCTCTGCAGACAAATTCATTCTCTGTGTGTAAAGGATAGGTGGGTTTTGTCTGTAAAGGGATATTCATTTTTGTTTGATCTGCCTTAATCCTGAGGATATGGGTTCAGATCCCAGAGCTATTGAAAATATTAACTTGATGCTTCCATCAGCCTTCAAAAGGTCTGTGATTGAAGGCTCTCAGCAGCTGTTATCTACTATAATAAATGCCAATGATAAAAAAGACTAGACAAGCTAAGGTTTTTTTGGTTTTTTTTTTGAAGAGCAAATAAAAGTATTTTCTTTCTAAATTAAGTTTGGAGAAAAAAAAATCCTTTGATGGTTTCTTTATTGATAGACAGTGCCAACAAGATTGTTCTTTTCCACAAATACTGCTTAGGATTTGGGGGTCACAGTTCATAGCAAAATATGCTGCTTCTATTTGCCCAGCTGCCACACCTCCTCTGCCTTTTCTCCTTCTCTATGTGAAAAAAGAGGCTGAAAGCAAGGTAAAGGGAATAACAGATTTAGTGCTGCTCTGCTTGTAGGCCATAATCAATGTAAATGGTATTAACAGGATTAAGGCTTTTTGCTTCCATGTGCATATCCCACCCTAGAGGAATGGGACCTAGTAATTAAGCACAGGCATGATAGCACAGTCTCCTGGTATGGTTTTGGCTGTATAGTGATGTGTAATGGTGATCCAAAATACAGGAGTAAGTCTTGCAAGCTTTTTTATTATGGTTTTGTGGGTTGGTTGTTTTTTGGTTTTTTTTTTTTTTTTTTTGGGGGGGGGTGGTGTATCATGTGGCAGTGTTTGGTTTGCTTTGTTTTTTTTTTTACAGTTAAGTCAAGGTTTAAACAATTGGGAACTGCTCCTCCAGCATAGCCTGAGCATTCTAGACAGAATGGGCCCTCAGACAGAAGCAAGACAGAAAGTCAAAACTAAAGGAAACTCGTAGGGAGAAAAAGGATATGGGAAGGATGTTTCTTTAATCTTTCATTCCAACTTCAATTTTATGGATGTTACACACAAATTAAAGTAAGATTGTGTTACAGAACTGTGTGTTACAAAAACCTTATGGCACAAAATTTTAAAAAATAAAAAATCCGTATTCACGTCTGTGTCTCCATATACTTCGAACAGATGTATTTTAATTTCAGAATGGTCCATAAAGGTTTATGCCCAGCATATCCTTTGTACTGCAGCAGTCATTCTCAGTCTTACATGTTTCCATTTGGTTTTGGCAAAACAAAAGGAAACTGTTAAAAGGATGTTTCACTTTGTGGGGAATGAAAAACCCCTTCTGAAGTCCAGTGGTGTTACTGAACTTTGGATCATGATTGTATTTTCCAGTGGTTGAAGTATTTAAATTACAAATCTAGATTTAATCACTTTCCACCCTAAAAGGGGGTGTGCAGTTATGAACACAGTGATACAGTGTTCAATGATTTCTTTCACTATAAGAGAGTATTCAGTTTTCTAATGAATGTTAAAATGAAAACAGAATAGATTAAAATCACTTTCTACGTTTTTACATTTTATTTATATGTCCAAGCTGCAGCATGAAGTGTTTATTCAGTTCAGAGGTTTCAGGGCCATGGATGTGATTTTGCATTACCAAGGTGGCATTTACATGTCTTGGGACAGGCCTCGCTCCTCCTCTCGGCGATGAGGAAAAGGACACACATCTGCTGCTGTCCCTTCTTCACTGCCCAGACCAGTAATTGCCACTTTGTATTATTTATAGAGATTGAGTTGGTTTGCAGTTTCGTTTTTTCCTGCTTTTCTCTTTAGCTGCTATCCAACATGACTGAACCAAGGATTTTTTTGAGGTTTGTCTGGTGGAAGCAGAATTAAAGATTTTTTTGTACTTTACCATCTTATGACAACTGGCAGCAGCTGAAATGAGGCATGTCAAGCAACTACCACAAAAAAAAATCAGTAATTTACAAGTTCAAACAAAGGTTGAAGAAACAAACCTTCTCTGTAGTTGTTCTGTCTTGTACAGTCTGTTAATATTTTCCTATTTGAGAATATTTAATTTTCCTAATTGAGAGAATGTTACGCTACAGTTGAGAAGAAAAGGCAAAATCAAAAGCAGAATACTCTCATTTTCTGCAGAGCAGTGTTAATGCTTGTGTTAGTGAGAAAAACATGGGGGTGGATGAGAAACAATAATTCATTACTGTCTCTCTTGCAGTCAATTAAATATGTCTCAAACATAGCTGATGCTGCTTTTTTCCCCATAATAATAGTAAGATTCATTGGAAACAGACTGAGAGTAAGACCATTTATCCCAGTTTATCAAACCTTTAGAGGAAGGGACAAAGTAAAACCCAAATGCCAGCCTTGCCAATTTAAGTTGGATTATACAGTCAATATCCATAGCTTGTGATAGGTGCAAAGTTATTCTTCCTACTCTGATGACACCTGTTCATAGCTGGACCTGCTGAATCCCAGCCAGTGCACCACATCTGAGAAGTTTGCACACATGACAAAAGCATGGGTCAGAAAGCTGATGATCTGATGTCTGCACACACAACTCTTACCTAGAGTGCATGTGAAATCATAGACTGCCTTGTGTAGCAAAGGACCCACCCTATCCCCAATTTTTCTGCTCTTTAAAATAGTGTAATTATGGAAGGATTTCAGAAAACCAATCTCTGTAATGTCCTTCTCTTTCTATAAAATCTATTGTTATTTATTTCCAAGCCCCTTTAAGAGACTACATAATATTTTGCTAGGCTAAAATATGCATTGCCCTTACAATTTTTCACACTTGCTGTCTCCTCCGATTTGATTCACATTTTCTCCCTTCTGTATCTAGTTCCCTGTCCAAGTTAAAATGTAAAATAAAGTAGAAGAGATGCTTGGGCCCCTGAACACATTGCTGAAAGGTTCTTTTTTTGCACACAAGTGTTCCGAGTATTTCTCACAGAAGAATAGCATAAATTATGGAGATTCCAGTCACAGAACAGTGAATGGTATTGTCAGTTTGCTTAGGAAAAACTAATGAGGTTGTAAAGAAATACTGTCTACTTTATAAGACTAAAATTTGACAGCTGGAAAAACAAGGGCAATAGGCTGGTTTCCATTTTCCATTGATTTTAGCCCCCAACATTCAGAAGACTTCCTTTTCTGCAAAACCACATTCACACTGCCTACACACGAACACACAATGCTCTTTTGCTTCAAGCCAGAGGCAGATTAAACTTCATTAGGAGAGCAAGGCTTGAGGAAAGTTCAAACTGTAACAGATAGTAATTTGACAAATAAAGAATTAGGGTTTGTTTTACTGAGCCAAAAATAAAGGCCAGAGCAAGGTTCCCATGGCTCTTTTGTGCCTTTAACCACTGGGTAGGAATACCATCCTTTTTCATAGTCTGGTTTACATACTGCATAAGCCTAGTAGACACATACCATGGCTTTTTTAATGCATTTAAGCACTCAGTGGAAGCACACAAATCTCTCTTTAAATTAAAAAAAAAAAAAAAAAAAAGCCTATCAAGTATGTTCCTTAGAGCAAGAAATAAGAACAGGAACTTGAATATGTGTTCAAAGTATTTCTTAGATGGATGCACCAGTAGCTCATCTTAAAATCAACAAGAATTAGTGGATTTTATGTCTGAATAAACTTCATTAGCTTTCTGTAGAAACATTAAATTCTCACCCAGGCATGCCCATATTTACACATACCCAGGCTTTGTTCTAGGATAAAGGATGGATCATTGCAGGATGAGTGACAGATACCTGTAGTAACTGATGGGCTATGATTTGAGAATTTAAGTTCTTCTCTCTCAGTAGCAAACTGTATAATGGCTAATGTGCAGCAGCACAATCCCATACGAAGGTCTCTGACATTATTATCTGAAAACTTTTATTAATATTTATTGGATGATCTCCAACAGCCAATCTACTTGCTAAATGCACACTGGAGTGCACAGTGTACTAGACAGTGACTGCATGCAAACAATTTGACAGCGTGAGGGCTAATACAGAATGATGTGTTGAAATATCTGGCAGAAATATTATGTGACTGCCTCCTGGACTGGAATGCAAAGCCACTGTGTCTCTGTGTCTCTGCTTGTTGTTGAGAGTTAGGCACCTCAGACTGGGAGCTGAAGCAACTCTGTCAAATAAACAAATGCTCCAAAAATCATCAAGCTTCTTTAAACATTTCCTGGAAGTATCTAAGAGAGAATCTTTGAGGACAGGAATAGGATACAAATCTTGGTGTTTAATTATCTTATTCAGGTCTGCAGGGAGGTACAACTCTTAGCCTGGAATCTGCAAAAGAGATTTGCCTGAAGGGAAGTGTTTGCATAGTTTATATTCAAAGAACTAAGCAGGCACTAATTTCTTTTCTGCATTGTATATTATAAAGAGAGAGGGAAAAAATATTTTAATTTCCATATTAATTTGGAAGCAAAGAGTTGGAAGTTCCAATTCCAGCCCATGTTTCTTAAGTAATGTTGTAGGTAGGAGACATAAGGTAACTTAATTAAGGTTAACTTTTCACTCCTCTCTTTAGCCTCTGCCACAATACACAAGAAATGATGCAGAATGAGCTGAATTTGACTGAGAAGCTTAAGGGGCTCAGATTAGATCTGAGTCCTAAGTGCAGTATCTTGTTTTCATAATTGCTACTTTATTTTATAGTAACTGGTAGTTCTGTAAAACAAAGAAATTGTCGTTTAGGGACAGCCTTTGGATGGTGGAAGGCTGGAGCTGTGGCCAAGTGCTGTTCCGTTCTTCACACCCATCAAATGATTCCTGCAGCCTGCTGAAGGGGCATTAGCCACCTGCCCGTAAAATCTTCTTTTTGGTTGTCTTCTGCACAGATCAGGTCTCATAGATCAGCAGTTTATCTCCAGAGCTGAATGTTGGGAAACATCTGATTTTGAAAGGCTGGTAACACTTTGTCCTGGCTTTAGACTGGCTCACAGATGCCAAAACTGAGTTAATTTTGTGCATGGTGCCAGAAGGTACTCCTGTGTTTGGAGGTTTTAAGTACTTGCTGTTGTGAGTGAACAAATCTGTCAGTTCTCTTGTTAGTGATCCCCAAAAGCTGCATACAGACATACAGAGATGCCTGTGTTCTGGAATGGATTTAAGCCCTGGTGAATATCTCCTTTAAAACTTTATAAGGTTAATTAAATTGTCATTTGGTACTTTGTAAGAACAATTTGCTTTATGACTTGAAGGAAATTACTGCACTGAAAGCAGCTATAAAATGATTAAAACTGTGAATTAAGTTTTCTAAATTATTTTTACAGAAGTTAAGGAAAAAAGCAATAAAATTAGTCAGGGTGAAAACAGTACATTTCTATAAAATAAGGCCTACATTGTAGTCAATATATGTATCAGAACAATCCTGACAACACTAACTTAAAACCTGTGAAATGCAGGGCAATACATACTTAGAACCTAATGCTGAAGTGTGTAATGAATAGAAATTGCCTGATGTTGCAATTAGAATTTGTGCTGACACTGAAAAATACAGTTTGAAACCGCACATTTGGACTGACTCCCTTTTCTCTCTTCGTCATTCAAGGAGCCTTCTCAGCTGTGTGTGTGGGGGCAGCTGCATTTACCTCTAATGAAATTATGCCAGCAGAGAATTTGGCTCTGTTTCATTAACTTCACTTGTTTCTTGGAGCTTTTATGTCTCATTCCCTCAAGCAACAGGATAGATATCTATTCTAGATATTTGTGAGTTCAGAATGCTTTATATTTTTTGCCTCAGGTAAGGAAGG
This sequence comes from Pardalotus punctatus, assembly GCA_013400915.1. Lineage (NCBI taxonomy): Eukaryota > Metazoa > Chordata > Aves > Passeriformes > Pardalotidae > Pardalotus > Pardalotus punctatus. Next base: position 2,242,636 of record VZTX01013253.1, read on the forward strand.
TGTCTAAATCTCTCTTTTCCTGATGCACACATGTACACACACTGTTCTGTCCTTTATCTGCATGTGTACGCATACGCACAGGCACAAAAGGTCACTGTGAGACCTCTGTTTTAAGGAACAGAACATATCAATATTTAAATCCAGTCCTAATGGAAAGACATGTTATAAATGTTGGAACTGTGAAAAACAGAACTATTAGAAATCTTAACTCCTCTAATCCACCTCATTTTAGTAAAGAGTTTGCTCCAGCACATTTTTGTAGTGCTTTCTCTTGTTCCGTAATGAATGCCTTAAGTACAGGAACTTTTTTCTGAGCTGTTGTTTCAGGAAGAAGAATTATTTTCTAACTGTGAGCCTTTGTTTTCTATTTTGTAACTCTTTGTAACAATGAATTATACTTTTGTGCTAACCATCCTAATCCTATCCAGTTTGAGTGCAGAGTACTCACACAGAAACTGTAGGTAGCTATGCTGCTTTACAATAATTTTTTGACCTTGCTGGCCATGCTTCAGTTTGTTTGTTTGTTCATGATTTCTTGATGTTCCTTCATAATTCAATTTCTTTAGTCTCTTGTCCCAACGTATGCCAGTGGTCCTTCATAGTACTAATATTGAAAAACTTGGAAAGAAAGTTCATTATTCCATGGACAAACTCAGGGTGGTAAAGTGCTGTTCTGTGATGGGATTCTTCCAGGTAGGGTTCAAAGCGATGCTAAATACAACTCAGAGTATTTTTAATTTATTTCTTGCAGGTGCATACACTTCCATTGTTCTAATGTTAATTTAATGTGCACAAATCCAGACTGACTCCCTTGAAGTTGGTGAATATGCATCACCTTCCTAATTGTGTTTTAAGGGATTAGATTTGAAATGGTAAAAGTACAGTGAGCCAAGTCCATAGGCTCACTCACATATCAGCAGTGACACAGAACTAGTGAAGTAATGGAGCCAAGACTTTGAACAACTCTATTTCCATGCTTATGTGGATGCTGTTTGCTGCAGCTTGTCATTTTGCTACTGACTCACCAGCCTTTACAAATGCATAGGGCTGCACTCTCAGCTTTTTAATTTATTCAGGCACAAGTCTGTTCTTCTAAAGGCCACGTGTGCAGCAGAGCAGCATGAATTAGAAAGTATGTTTTTCCAGAGGTTTTCAGACTAATTTATCTTAGATTTTGCCAGTCAGCTTGACTGGAGATGGAAATCCCGGGTTTTACCTATGAAAGGAAATAATACCTGAAGGTCATTCAGATAATTTCCTTATTGGTACCTATGACGGGATTGCCCTGTCAGGTGTGTTGGGGGAGGCCCATGTGGAGTTGGATTGCTGATAAGAGCAGGTGGTGATGCTTCATTTGGCTCCTTATCTCAGGATTTTGTCTCCCCACTTCCCTCTGCAGCACTTTGGTGTCAGAGCAGTCTGGTGGTTACAGGGACACCAAGACACAATATTGCAATACTGGAACAGAGGCTTCATGATGTAGGAACCAGACCAGTTCGTGATCCTGTGTGGCTGATACTGTCAGTATTGTTACTGGTGTTGGAATATTCCAGTGTAAGCAGATTTCATCAGATTTGTTCATAGCAGGGTCTTGCTGCCAGTGCTAAACCCTTCCTCTGTACATTTTTCATGTGCAGGTGCATCTCTTCTGCGGAAGGCTTCATTTGAAAACGGGATTTTGACTTGCATATAAACTTGTGCTCTGAACAGCCTCGTATTTAACCAAGAAGGATGTTTAGGTCTGAAGTTTTGTGTGAGCCTCAGGCTTGGTGCAACAGTGTTTACTCAGACAATTGTCAGCGGTGCCAGCAGTCCTTATTACACAACTTGGCAGTCTGCTGCCTCCTCTGCCCTCTCTCAGCATCGAGACATGCTCTGCAGAAAGCAGCCTCAGCATGCCCTGAAAGGAGATGAAAATGTAGTTCAGCAGTGGAGCATTTACTGCTGTTGTGCAATATGCATGTAAAGTCATCTCCTTCGGCCTATTTGTTTACTGTGCAAGAGAAAAGAAGTCAAATTGTTGAGGAATTTTCAGTTTAAGAAGAAAAAGTTTAGCTGATTCAATTTCTTGGGATGGAGCATAAAAGGGGTATAGAGAAACTAATGTTTAGGGAGCATGAGTGGGCTTTAGTTAAAGAACAATAAGCAAGAAATACTCATCATGATGTTCTGGACAAGCTTATAATATGTAAGATATTATTTTTATAGCAATTGTGTGCTTACAAAATAGGACCCAGGTAAATATAACAAAGTAAGTTAGACTTATATGGGTTGGGTGGTTTTGGTTTGGTATTTTCAGGTGCACAAGATACCTGAAGGCAGTTTTAAGTTGCACAGGCTTCAAAGGATTGTAATATATGATATATGCAAAATAAGAAGACTTTTTGGTTTGTTCTTTGGCTTTCTTTAAGGATAAATGTCTGTGTGCCAGGCAGCGGGGAGACTTAAAGTGCAGAAGTGTTTAGGTATGCAAGAGGGAATGGTGTTCAATTAATGGTGTTTAATTAATTTGATGCTACTGTTCTTTAAGTAGAGTAAATGAATGTAATGAACATGGGCTGTACCTTTTGCGCCCATTAGCTTTGTCACTTCCTTGAAGGTATGAAAAAAATTTGAAGGCAGCATCAGAACAAATATGAAATAAATCCAAAATGCATATATTTTCACTGGGATCATTAGCATTTGTTCTTGGATTTTAAAGCAGTTTTTCATTACCTGCTGTGAAAAGGTTTTGCATAAAAGCCAAAAAACCTGGATGAGAATGTTGCACAATTTTAACCATTTCAGGAGGCTCTGTGTAGAAGAGCCACCAAGAAAACAACAGAAATGACATCAAAATCTGTAAGTCTGGTAGGAAAATAAAACTCTACTATCACTCTTCCATGAGTATTAGGCATCAGAACTGAAAATCAGACAAAGTAGTCCTGATCTTCAGTTATATTTTATGTACTTTTCTCTCCTGCTCATCTCTTATTACTTTACACAATGAAATGCAGAGTTTTGTATAGCAGTGACACAACAGCTCTAATGATCATTCTTCCTGAGCTTGGTTTGATGCTGTGCTTCTCCCACTTTTCACATACCCATGTCTGAATTGGATTTGGATTTTCCTGGGGCGATGAGTGTGTGGGTAAATCTGGCCATCCCTGTCCAATCTCCAGGTCTCGCTGAGAGCAGCCCAGCTCCCCACCGGCCAGGATTCCCGGCTCTTCTCTGCAGCCCGCTGTCCATGCCAGGCTGGAGCTCTCTTGACTTTTTGCCCAGATGACAGAGCTGCCCTGCGAGCCTCCCCAGGGTCACGGCCATCCATCCCCCCGTGCACTCGGCAGGGAGCAGAGCAGCTTCCCAGGCACTGATGCCACTGCCAGTGGGCAGCTGCGGCTCAGCGGGGTATTTTTGGAAGTCTCTGAACTTTGCAGTTAAAGATGTGCCAGAAGTAGTTAGGAGAAGTTCAGGAGACATGGAGCAACTTGAGTGCTTGCTTGCTAACCCTCTGGCCTGACAGTGTTAATAAAACTTAGTTTGACAGTCCTCAACTCAATTTAAGAGGATAAATCTTGTAGCCACAGGTTAGCTTGTTTCAGTTTCCTCATGGGCTGCAATATGCTCCTTAGAAACTCTCAATATTTTTTTAAAAATATTAAATATGTTTTCAAGTTCCAAATAAAGGAAAAGCTTTTAAGAATATATTTTTTTCAGGAATTAATCCTAGAGTAATGTGGGCTGAGCGAGCTTTAGCACTGCTAGTGCTGGTGCTGCAGCAGCAGGCTCTGACCAGCAGCACAGGGGTGAGACAGAGGTTGGAAAGGAAGAGTGAGGAGTGATGGCAGGAGGAAAGCAGAAGTGGACTCTGCTTCAGAATGAGCACACCAGTCAGGAAAGTACTGAGCTGAATAAAGTGAGAAAGAATGGTTTTATTTTGTTTTGTTTAGTTTGGTTTTATTTAATTTTATTTTATTTTTGTCCCCTAGAATAGAAGTAATGAAAAGCTCTGGTTAGTCTGTCCTGGAGTCTAATTTAGTTAACCTCAATGGGCCAATTACCAGCTTCCATGGAAGGAAGAACTGTTAAATCACGTTAAAGATGAATAAAAATTTCCCGTTGCCTGAAGTGTTCCACCTTTTCTTTGTGTAATGCTCCTAAGTATTTCCCACGAGGGACTCATTGGCTTGTCAGGGGATTCGGCATTCATGTAACAGTCCAGAAACATAATTGTCTCATAATTTGATATTACAGCAGTATTTTGAAGAGATTTGTGGGGAGGGCAGGGTTTTGAGGAGCAACACAACTGCTGTCTTCTCACAAAAGGGTTTTGCCTCCTCTCTGTGACCACCCACCCTCCTCCTGTGCACGTTCAGCACCTGTGAAGGGCTCAGTGTGTGCTGCTCTTCCACTGTGCCTGTTCCTGCTCTGCTCTTCTTTTCTGAGTGCCTCAGAAATATTTGAAAGATTTAACTTTGCCACTTAATTTGTAAGTCCAGACTAAAAAGTTTCAATAAATACAACTTTTTATACTGCTAAGCGTAGAAATTTAGTACACCAAATACTGATCTAATTCATGTGTGGAGGTATTTTATGTGGGGAAAAGACAGAATCTCATTTTAAAATAATTTCCATTATATTCCACCCCTGTTGCTATTTTGGGGTAGACACAGCACAGACTTTTGGTGTGTGCTAAACCAGCTTGCTTTCTGTTCTAACATAAAGCCCATTAAGCATTTCATAGGAAGACTTCTTTGAGATTGCACGGCTGTCCAGCTGTCTGGCCAGGCTCTGTGCAACAGGTGTTTAGTTATGATCTCACTTACATATATACCAGTAGTCTCTGGTGCTGCCTTTTAATGCTTTGTTTTAGCTCAAAATCTAATAGTTTCAACTTGATATCACTATTGATTGTAAGTCAAACGATCATGAATTCCTGTCCATAATAAACACAGTAGAAGACCCAATTCTGAAGCTCATTTGGATTTTTTTAAAAAGGCAGTTACTAAGGCTGAATTATTATTCTTATTTTAAGAGTTAAAATCAGTAATTTTAAAAATCGCAAAGACTAACACCTACTTTTTCCATCTTTTTCCTTCTAGCCATCAACGTGTTTTAGCAGCAGGTCTAACAAGCAGCCATATGCTCTCTAGTCTCAAGGGAACTAGTTCCAGCTTGAAAATCAATATGTCACTACCAGGCTGTGGTAATAGATGCTTACAGCAGCAGGTTTATATACATTAATGGTACTTGGTGCAACAGCAGCTCATTTAGATGAAAGGGTTGCTTAGTCTCATTCAAATGTTTGGGGCAGTAAAAGATGAATGTTTGTAAAACTGATCAAAATGGTAATTTGTTCTCTGAGGAGCAGCCTGTCTATAGTTGCTGCTCTGGAGATTCTACTGGGGAATACAGTGTACACTAACCCATGAGGTTATTTCTGCAAGATGTCTTCATATTTTTAGAGACTCTCACTACCCTATGAGCTGGAATGGAACAATATAGTTTAAGTTGTCTGGGTTTTGGTTTTTTTTTTTTTCATGCATGAACATAAACCCCTTCTGGATTCAAGTAAGCTGGAAAAATCTGCAGAAAAACAAAATTGTAAATATGTTTGTGAAATTCTGGTAGATTTTTACAAAACTGTCTAGAAATCATCAAGGCCTGGATTTAATGTATACCTTGAAAAGAAAAAGGCCTAAAACTAAGTGTTTTATAAAAGAATCCTGCCTTCATTGTTTTTCGTGGTTTGTTGTGAAGAAAAATGGTGACAGGTCGCATGGATCAAAGTTTGTTGAAGCAACTATTTTTTATGTTTTTTACCATTGCAAAGCCCTTCACAGATCTGTTAGTGACATCCTGCTTGCTTCCAGAGAAGGGTTATTCTACCACTGCTGTTAATACACCCTTCCCTAGGGTCTTTCAGAGCAGTTAAAATACTCATCCAGTGCAGTTATCAGCTACCTCTTTCAGAGCAATTGCAGCAGACTTTAGTGCCAAACACAGAAGAAGCTGCAGATGTGTATATCATTGAAGATGTGTACACATTCCCTTTCTTTTCATATTGCTGTAAGGTAATGCTCAGTCTCATTTCTTTTTGTTTTGTTTTTTTTTTTTTTTTTGCTTGGGATGACCACAGTGTGGTTCTTCACCTAAAGTATGTTTGAGTTATCAAAAGCAAGAGAAAGGTTTTGGCTAGAAAATACAAGTTCTTCAGGCCTGCCAAGACTTCTGTCCTCTCATTAGGAATGGTGACCAATAAGATATCCAGGTTAAGCTGTCATCTGTTTAGATTCTCACTTAGTGTGTAGTGCACAGCCCATTTTATGGAGCCTACTTCTCCTTTCCATCAATCCCTTTTCAAGATAAGTTGCCTTTCTAGATTTGCTTCCATCTAATACAGGAAGTGTTGAGGCAGTCTTTTCCACTCCTTTTCTATTATTTAGGATTAAATGATTTGTCTGAATAATTCACATTCACACATTAGATTTTGCTTGAGTTCAGCTCCAGAATTGAGTGAAATTTTGTGCAGGAGAAAGGAAAGTAATTCCTAATTGTGTCTTTAATTCTTACATGCATAGTTTGTGGGGGCTTATTTAAAAGGAGTTGAAACACATAAGCCAGTGTATATCTTAATCTCATGTTCAGACATGGTGTTCCTAGTTTAAATAACTAGTTAAAAAGAGCGATTTAATAACCCTTTATAACTTGTAGGAGCAAGAGCTTTCCTTGTTGAGCTTTTAAAATGTAACTAAGCTGTATTTTGGTGATGTAGGGTAACTCTTTCTTGTTTATTTATTTCAAACTCTTCCGAACTCTTCCAGCAGCTTGTTTTACATATATTTATAAGTGAAGTTTCATCGAAAGGACATGTGGCCTCTTGTTTGAAAATTTACAGGGTGCATCAAAGGACATTATAAATACACTGAAAATTTCCTCTAGCAAGAAACAAAACCACCAGGTTATTTGTGCACTGTGCATGTTTATAGCCTACTTCAAAGGTTTTAGTTACCTTAGCTCTAAGCCGTGGAATCTCTCTTGCAATGCATGACATAGAGACATCAGCCTGGCAGACTAAGCCCAATGTAACAATTCAGTGTACATGCTTGTGTGTTTCCTTTTGTATGAACAAGGGTCTGAAGCCTGTAAAATACAGAAAAAACCACACTTTTGGCATATTTTTAAAATCTGATCCACTGTCCCTTAAAGTCAGTTGAAAGATTCCCATGACCTAAACGTGGCTGTGGAGGCTCTTGCCTCAGAGGGCGCCTGTCTGCATTCTCCGAGAGGATCCCAGGTTGGATAAAAAGTGAAAAACTGACAAACTGTATTATCAAATATCAGAAAGCATAAGAGCTTGTGAAAGGTGAGGCCTTTCCGTATATTAGGTCAGCTATTCACAGAGCTCCCCCTTCATATCAGCCTGGAAATAGAACTGACGAGTGAGGATGGGTGAGAATGAGACTCATTGCAAAAGTCTTCAAAAAACCCAGCTGTGTGAAGAGAGCATTACTGAAGGATCGAGTCCATCACTAAAAGACTAGAAAATAGCCAGCCTAAATTTAGCTCAGCTGCTTTGTGACCATGTATTGTGAAATTACCATTCCAGTTTTGTGCAGTCTACCTGCATCTTTGGAGTTAATGAAGGCCTGAGATAGGATTTCTGGCTGGGGATCTCTGCCATCATTTGCAGAAGGTACAAAGTGGAAGAAAAACATTTCAACTCAGTGTTTCTGAGGAAATTGAGTCTTCTCCTTGTCTGCTCCACAGTTTTCATTGACAATTCTAGACCAGTAAATTAAATAGTGTTTTCAGATGGTCAAAACATGTTTTTAGCAGGGGTGAGATTTCTGTTTGATTGTGGAAGTGCCAAACACTTAAACTTCATGTTCCATATATAACTTACTAGACATGTTATAGTAGTGATTTAGTTAAGATTTCTAAAGACACTCAGATGCTAATTTGAGCTGCATTGAAAAACACCAGTGAAATTAAGAATATTGTTTTCAAGAGAGAGCAGATGATTCCTAGCACTGAGGAATGAAGATTAAAAAAAAATTGCTTCAAGGTTATTCAATGCACTGAATGAGTTAATTGGAGTACTAAAGAAAAATGTGCTGATATAATCAAAGAAACATGTTATAATTCATGATATTATAATTCACAATAACATGGGGTCAAAATAGATTTTATTCAGGCAGTTTTCATCTCCTCAGTGCTTGAATTTGTAGCCTTAGTTTTCTTTCAAAGTAAAGCTGAGTGAATTCATTAAAAACTTAACAGTGTTTTAAAAGCATTCGGAGTGCTTCCTTCCTCTTCTGCTGAAATTCCACCATCATACTCAAGCTCATAAAAATTATAAACCGTATATGATTTTTGAGGTCATTCAGTCCTCTCCCACTTAAGTGGCAATGGCAGTGAGATAACCCTTGTTCATGAAACCTAGAGAAGTCACTTTCAGCCATAGTGCAGCCTCCCTCCTGGTGTTACTTGTTCTATTTGTTGGGTGTTCCCTCCGTATCCAGCCTGACCTCATGTTGGAAGGTAAGGTAAAAGGTGTATGATAATTTACTGTAAGCCTGATTCTGATTTGTGCAAGTACTGCAAAGTGTTTTTTTTTATCCTGCAGGTCTTGAAATGAGTAAGACATTTAAAAGAAAAGCACAATATATGTATATATTCTGTAGCTGTCTGAAAAGGAAGTAAGTAAACATATTGAGGTTACAAGTTTAACAGTTTAGTGTGGAGGAAGGGGAAAAATTGATCATAATTCAAGAACAACAAGTTAAAAGATATTTATCCAAGCTAGATAATTTCAAATGGGAGAGGCTGATTAAGTTTATCCTAGACAAATTTAAGGGAAGTGTAACTTCCTCAGTTCCAAGGTTATGGTTGTATAGCCATACAAAACATAACCTTTGAGGAGCTTTCCTGGGTACTGATGCCATGGGGCATGAAACAGCCCAGGTCTCCACTAAAAATTACCTTTTGTAAACCTTTTGTCTCCAAAACAGGGAATCTGCATGCAAAGCACTTGCTGGTAATCATACGTCCTGGAAATTTCCATACTTAACCTGACCTCAGTATTTGGTTGGGAAAGTGCTGCGAAGCAAAGCCAGATTCCTGTTATCACTCACTGTTCAACACTACAGACTTGTGTCTTCCATGTTGCTCACATCACAGGGACTTTCTCTTACTTGCTAAGTGCGGCATTAGTGAGTCTTCTCAAGAGCCCTTCAAGGATGATAATGTCCGAGTGGGTCACAGCATGGTGGATCAGCAAAAAATGAGGCTGCCTTTTGCAAAGAGGTGAACAGAGGGTTTAAAAAAAGTACAGTCATGTCAGTAATATGGGAGCCAGAAAGCTTCCAAATTGACTAAAAATGCTGTTGAAGTCAGTTTAAATGTGTTGGAAGGATGGTGATGTTAATAGAATCAAGCAAAGTAGATTTATAAGGACTTAAGTGGATTTTAGTCTGATCCAAATTCCTTCTTTGATAGCATGTTTGCTTTTATGGATGTAAGGAAGTGTGCATCTGTTACAACTTGATTCAGTATTGTCCCATTTCAAATTCATTAAACTATGGAATTAAGGTGTAGATTAATTTAATGTATGCTTAGTGGGTGGAAAATAATTTAAGAATACTGTTTTGCTGTCAAACTGGAAAGACTTCTCTAGTGCGATTGAAAAGTGTCTGTCTGGAATCTATTTCTGTAGCACATTTTTCAGCAGCAGTTTGGGTGATGGAATGGAATGGAATTTCCACATTTGAACATGACAGTAAGCTGACAGGAATGTCAAGATTTTTAGAGGATAAGGCCAAAATAATTTCAATTGAAAAATTGTCTGAAATCAATAAATTTCAATTCAACGAGGAGAACTGCAAAGTCTGTGTGTGCAGTCAAGGAGAAGAAATTAAATGTTCTAATAAAAAAAGGAAAAAAAAATATGCAGCAACATCCCAGAAGTGGAGATAGGACTGGAGTTAGTCTACCTTGCAGACTGTGAATAACATGAGTGTGTCAGATAAATTTATGGAAATGTCCATGTCAGGAACAGGAGGCAATTACTCTACTTCACACTGATGAGTGCAGTTTTGTTCACTGCATTTTAGCAAAGATGTAGACAAAGCGAAGGGAGTCTGGAGGACAGCAGCAGGGCTGATAAGAGGTATAAAAGATATGACCTGAAAGGAAAGCTTGGAATAACTGAGTTTGTTTAGTCTGGAAAGAAGAGGGCTCACGGTGTGGGAGAAGGGAACTTGATAACAGTCTTCAAAACTCTTACGCCATGGGGTTATCAGTTGTTCCCTTGATCTGTGGAGGACAAGACAGGCAGCTACTGACTAAATTTGTAGTAGGGATTCAAAAGAAAAATTTCACTGGGCAGAATTAAACGGAGCTTGTTTTGGAAGAATGGGAGTGATGTTCTGCAGAGAATTACACGTTTGTCAGAAAAAAACATTGTGAACCTATCTACCTATATTGGTCCTTCTTCAGCTTAGCAGGATGTGCACATCCCAGCATTTTGATCCTTGCCAGCTCTGCTTCTCCATTTTGACTTGGTCCATTACTTTAGCTTCCATGCCTGTGGTATAATAAATAAAACATGCATTTCTTGCCTTTGCTGAAACATAAATTAGTCAAGTAATTGGCAGCTATCCACAACCTTTAACAACTTTGAAATGAAAACTTACTTCTCCAGTAGTCTTTTTTTTGGAGGAAAAGATGTTGGTGTTTGGTGGAAATGAATTATATATTTTCCATGTATCAGTATTTAATAATTTAATATTTAGTAATTTTGATCTATTTCACACATTCCTGTATATTTCATATATTCCATATATTTCCATAATAATGTTATCTCATTTTCTCATTTCCACCACAGTATGCTAGGACTTACAGACTGCTTATTAAAAACTGAAATGTCTAGAATTCAGCATCCACACAAACTTCCAAATGAACCCTTTCCTCCAAAATTGTAGTAGGGGTCATGAGTTTTGGCTCTAGTATGGATTTCATTTTTCAAAATGAAAATGAGCAAATCTAAATGTACTGTTTGGGGTCCATAAAATCATACAATATTTTGCCACCAGCTTCAGTGGAAATAAGACATATTTTTAATAGGCTAAAGGTGGCTTCAAAATTCAGTTGCTTTTGCAAAATTGCATGTATCCTGATACAGCTCTGGGATGACTGCCATCTCTCAATGATGCCATCACTTGGGTTGTAGTGCACAGTGTTACAAGCCTGGAATTTCCCACAATTTTCATTCATGTTTCCTCTTTCACAATTTTTTCAGTCTTTTTTTTCTCCTGCCAAATCATATTTCTCTGAGTTGAGTTTTCTGTGCTGAAGATGTCTTTTAATATTTCTGGAATCCTTCTAGGGATGGCCCATGTTCTTGCCCTGAGTTTGACTGAGTCAGAAATGTGAATAGAATGACATGGTATGCTCAAAGAAAATACAACCCAAGCTATTGGAATGAGCCATATATACCAGAAAGGAAAAACATAAATCAAAATACAGGACTCCATTGCTCCTGCCAATAGGTCTTGATATGGTAATTCTCTTGGTTTTGTGTTTTCTTACCTTTCTTTTGTGCATTAGAGTGTCCTTTGTGATCTCAAGTGTGTGCTCACCTTTAGTTGCTGCTCACTGCTTCTGGAGTGCCTTTGGTCATCAATATTTGATGAACTTCAGAACTGAGCTCCCGAAGATGCATTTTTAAGAGTGTCCCACTCCACTTTAAGCATTGCAAGCGAGGTACAGTGACCTGTGAGCTCTCTGGGCACCTTCAGCAAGGGCTTTGAGTATGGCAGCAGACACCAGCACCCCGAGGGAAAAGGAGGGAAGCAGAGGCTGGTGAGGATGGAGCCACAGGGTTTGGAGGGTGAATAGAAATGAAGTGACGCAGGGCAGGAGAGGAAGAGAGTGCAGCATAGAAAGGAAGAACTATAGAAATTTTGCACCCTGGCTTCGTCTGAAGTTCATGAATTCCTGTGGATTCTATAATCCTTCCTAAAATGAGTAACATTTTCAGATTTTGGATCCTACCAGTATGTATTATTGTTCTTCAAATGAGTAAATAAGCGGCCTCATTTTGCTACACAGTGAATATGCTCTTCTGTAAAGTGTACAGTAAATTAAGTGGATTGTTCACATTTTCCATCTGGGAAATGCAAAGAAAAATAGATTAATTTTGTGTTATTCATCCCTGTCACCCTTAAATGGGTTTATTGCATTTTCTATTTAGCTAGAACTGCAACCAGAACACTCTTCTATTTTTCATGTCATCTATATATGCAAAAGAAATTTTTTGCCTTAATGTACTAGGTTTTCAAACAAACAAATCATGAGCAATGAAATCTAGGAAAATAATTTTTTTTTACTCTAAAAGCTGTAGTGGAATTTTGGTAGTATTTAAAAGGATTTCACTTTTACAAATAAAAGTCAGCACTAGTTGTAAATAGTTTTACTATACAACAATTTGTGAAATTTTATTACACATTTGCATTAAACACATGGATGTACAAGAAAAATTATTTGGTTCAGTGAAGCTGTCTTGAAAGGCCATAGAAGTGTGGCTGGTTGCATATGACTTCTTTACACATGCAAATAGTGCCTAAGTGACCTCCCCTACCAAGAGCTGAGCCAGCCTAGCCTAGATCTGCCAAGACTTGAAGAGAAATACTACAATACTTCAAGAGGCATTAAGCCAACCTAAATCACATACATACAGAATATATTTGTGTGAAAGTGTTACTGCACCCGTATGTTGCACTGAAAAATTACAACTTTCTAGGGCAAGATGGGTTTGAATTAGTGATATCCACACAGGATGCAGAGGAGGGACTAAACAACTGATGAAGCTGATTTTGAAAGAATGAGCCAAGGTGAGCCTCCATTCCTCATTGAGCAGCAGTAGAAAGGAAGGACAGGGAGGATTTCAGAGCTTTTGGCGGAGGTCTTTTGGTGATTTGTAGTTAGGGTTTGCTTTTTATTTGAGGTTCAACATGGATGTTTTGCTTGGACTGAGCTGTCCATGCCACCACAGCTGAGGTAAGCACAGCAGAACTGGAAGTTGGATGTGTTTATCATGTTGCATTGATGTGCTTTGTTATGCTGATAAAGAATAATAAGGGCTACAGGGAACTAACGATAATTATGTGGCTTTAGCTAGTAGAAGTGTAAGGTAAATGCTGCATGTGGTTAAAACATTAGTGAGTTAAAAACTGTTGGATCTGCATGAAGGGGAGGTATCCCCAGTGTAAGCTCTAAATTCTTTTTTTTTTTTTTGATCAGTCACATTTTTGTGGAGGTCAAGCTTACCTCACATTTATGACAAATCCACTTGCCTGTTAGCATTTCTTACCAACTATTCCCACAAGGAAAGATGATTAGTTGATACGCTGAATATATAGAGTATCTACTTTTTGGTGAGATTCCAGCTGTAGAATCACTCAATATTTCCATGATTAAACATTAGGAACCTGGGGGGGATGCATTTATTCAACTTTTTGAAATTAAAGCCTTAGTTCTGATAACATTATAAGTCTTACATACAGTTTGGTTCCAGGTTGCATCCCTGGAACTGAGAATTGAATGCACCACTAAAAAGTACTGAAATGTAAGGAAGCTCTGAAGTAGCCTTGCAGTTATGAATGTAGGTGCCAAATTGAAGTTCCCCATAGGGAGGAAAATGGACAGTCTATAATTCAGAGGTTTCTACATTGAGAATGTTCAGCTCTTTAAAACACCACAATTGTTTTGATATCTCAGTCCTCTGCTGTGTTCCAGAAAAACTCAAGGTTTTCCCATTGATAGTTAAAGACTTCTAGATTATGTCAGAAATTATTGTTGCACCAAAAAATGCAACAGGTTACAGGTCTTGCACTCCCAGATGATGGGTAATGCTTTTAAAAACAGCATAAACGTTGTAATATAGTGATATACTGCGTACTATATTCTTAGGGATCAGAAGAGTGATGTTTTCTGTCTTACTGACTTTTAAGTGAGATATGTGTGAAAGTCTATCAATGTGGTATTTAATATATTGATATAATTTTTTTGAAAGGAAGGTTACTTGTCAGTAATGCAGAATGAGAGATGTTACAGAGGGCACGTACTGACACTGAACTGATTTTCTGGTTGTGCAAGTATTTGAAGCTGAATTACTGGAAGGCAGCAGTGACCTTAAGGATTCATTATTGTTTTCATTACAGTGGGGCTGAATCAAGTATGTCTTCAACATTTGTGTGCATAACTGTTCTGTTCTGTAGCCATAAGGTGAAATCTTTCTAAAAGGTACCTGTGACTGCAGATGCACTTTCTGGTCTGCCACCCTGGCTCCTCTGCTATCTAAATGACTTGATACAGCTTTGTAACTGTTCACTTTTCATACCATTTAACAAAAAAATTGTTCCTTTAAATAACAGTGCTTCGTTTGTTTTGTAATTGAACTTGTAGGTAACTACGAGGTTACCACCTGATGAGACAATAAAACCTTTGATGACACAGTGTCTCAGAAGACTGGGGAGGTGGGGAGAAATGTTTACTGCTCTTCAGAGACTATGGTTTTATTCACAGCCTGCTGGTTTGGATTAGAGTCAGAGATGAGTTTCCAAGTCAGCATGTACAGCACCGTGCCAGTGACTTGTTCTTGGAGCTGCTGCTTCTTTGTAAAATGCAGAGGGAACCAAAAAAAAAAGGGGGGGGGGGGGGAGGAAAAAAAAAGGAGGAGGAATGGCTACTGGCAGCTTTTCACTCCTACATTTAAGATGTTGTGGAGACAACAACTAACACTGTCTGGACTTCGATGCATTGAATGTTGGGTGGGCAGCGCATTTTCTCACTTCTGATTGATTTTCATGTTAGTACAGCAGTGTTAGAAAAGAGAGGAGAGTTTTCACCGAGACTAGCAGCACAAGCAGCATGTGTTTAATATGTGAATGAAGTAGTAGTTCTAGCTTTTATATAAAACATAGTGGAAAGCTTATTACATGTTTTACAATTTTATGTATACCCTCAAAAGGAAACTACTGGTTTGGAAATTATAAAATTTATTTTCCCACGAGTAGATGAACATTATTCCATTTTCTATAAAGAAGGGTGAATGAAACCATTACACTTACAGGGATTTAGTCAGCCTACACAACAAAAGTATGTAAAGAATTTCAACACAGTGGTTGTTTGTAAGATATTTAGACCTGTTCTACTGACTCAAAAACTTGAATGGTAGCAACAGTAATAATATTTAACATTTTAATAATGTTTTCTAAGAAGGAAGCATCAAAAGCTTTGAAAGGCGCATGATCCGATAGGTAAAGTGAAGTACAGAGAAGTTGTCTTGATTGCTCAAGTTCAAGAGAATCTTCATTGCTCCTCTAGACACAGGCATGAGCGTGACAGAGCACCCCCACTGCTTTTCTGAAAGTGTTAGATATACTGATCAAGGTTTTGATATTTAAGTAAGCAAAATGACATTTCTGCCAATTTTGCCTGGATATCTTTTGGCAGAAGACTGACCAAGCAGCTGTGGTGCCTCCTGCAGATGGAGATTCACCTTCTCTCTGCCTGGCAACCTTTGAGCAAGCGCCTTGTTTTCTGTCTGTGATTTCCTATCAGCAGATCAGTATGGATGCTATGTCACAAATACATTGTGAAAATAAAGACACTTACAAATCTGACATGTATTACAGCAACCATAGGCATGTAAGAAAGAATAAGAATGACATTTATTATTGTGTATGCTCATTGTGAAATGATTCAGAGTCATTTCAACAGGGATTTGGTAAAGCAAAGTCTGGGTCAGTGCAGTGCACAGAGAGTTCATAATCAAGACTTCATTTCCATTATTTACTTTCATCTTAAGGCTTATGTAGTTATGCTTTATGTAAACATCTAAAGGGAATTCCAGTTCTAAATTTCACTTTGCAGATCACTTATCAAGTGAGTTCTTGTATACTCATGCACAATTTTAGAGCGACACAGCATGGATTGGAAGAGAGGGAACAGTTTAGAGTTTATTTACTTAGTATTTCATATAGTCCTACTATAATTTTCAGAGAAAGAATTCTAAAAAAAATACCAATTGTAAAGCAACCATTTTGATACTGCCCTTGTATTTCTTGTCATTTAAAACCCTTTGCTAAGAAATGAAAAAGCATGAAAAGATATTACTCATCCAACTTTTTTATTATTGTGCTCTTTGAGATCTGCATCCTCAGTTTGCAACCTTAAATGGAATTACTGCATTTGCTAATTGTAAACTAAGCACATGATTAAAACAAAGTTCCTTTTCTGAATTTGGCATTACTTCTTATCTTTTTAATTTTGTAAATTTTGGCAGAGACTACAAGACCATACATACTTGTGAAACACAGTATACTGTATGCCTATATTTTGAAATGACATTATCTTTTTTTCTATAAGTACTAGAGGGTGGGGCACCCAGAAGCAGTTACAGCCTGACAGGACAAATCTTACTGAAAGTACGTGGTATTGCTAAACCTTTCAGATGGAAAATTCCTCTCATTCTTTTCATGATACAGCAGTGAAATCTGTGTAATTATTCCAATCAGAAGATATGCAATGTGAATCACAAAGAAAACAAGATCAGAGTAATACAAAGCTCTATACATATTGAAAGGGAAACTTTAGCATCTTTTTGCTTACAGCAAACATTTTTTTTTTCTTGGAAGCAGCAGAAAGAAAAGCCAGTGGGGCTTATTGATGTCAGCAAGTGTGCTCTTTGAAGTCTTTAGAGGTGCAAAACAATGAAGAAAATTAATTCCAATTCAGTAGTAAGAAAGAGAAGGGTGATGTTCCAGAAAACAAAACCTTTTCCTTGCTCACCTGGCTGATGAAGCCACATGTAAAAAATATTCTGTCATGCATTTTGGGTGAGATCTGTTCTTTCACAGAATTATGTCTGCCCCATGGGCCAATGATGGAGGTGCCCACGGGACAGGAACCCACTGGTTTCCTTGCTCAGAGAGGTCTGTGATAAGCCTCTGCATCACGGGGTAGCCTTGGAGGAGGATAAACTTAGCACACAGCCATGGTTTGTTTATAAAAACAAGTTGTCCTGGCAGAGAGTGTTAGCAGCCTTAGAACAGAGGTTGTCAGATCTTTTGGTATCTTGTTAGTTTTTATCTTCTGTCTGGGGATTGCAGTGCCTTCTGTTGTGTCCTGGTGTGCACAGCATTTACTTCAGGCATTGTCATAGCAGGAGAAAGGCTTTTGCTGTTGTAATGCTGGATTTCTTGACTTGGTTAACTAACCTGGTAATGAAGCTTTTCATGCCATCTGCATCATGCCAGCAAAGTAATCTTCAGCTTAGACAGCAGCTGGGCTTGGTTTTTCCTGACAGATGGTATCCTGTCATCTCTTTAGCAGCTGTTTGGACGTGGCTGTGTGTCAACGCCACCATGATATAATCATTGTATCCTGTGAAGCAAGCCCAATGTGACCCTTGAGGCACTTGGCATCGTGCTGTTGGTGGCATATTTTGCAAGAATATTTTGAAGAAAGGGTACGGAAACAAGAAATCCGAGCACGTGTCACATATGTCCTTCCTTTGCACACTTTTATGGGATGCGACAAATGTGTTCCAGCACTTTAACAGTAAGTCTTTTGCTGGTTGCAAACCTAAATTTTGGATTTAGAAAGCTATATAGAGTTATTGTGAGACTGTGCCAGTTTTGCAGTAACGTTGCATTGTTCTGGCCTTATTCCTCTGATATTGAAGACATTCAGCATTTAATTGATGTTCTAGACATTGTCAACTAGCAAATTTTGAAATCAGGGAGAGAATATTTATGCAACTGGTGGAAAGGTTTTTTAAGAACATACGTAAATCTTTTCTCTCCCTTGATGTATGCAGTCATGGCAATTCTGAGTCAAGGTGGGGATACAAGAGTTAACAGGATCAATGCTCTGAAGAATAGCAACAGAATAAATTTTCATGTTGGAATTCTGATGCTTAACCTGGTGGCTGTAAGGAGATTCTTTACATTTTTAGACTTCTGTATTGTAAATTACAAGCCTTAGCCATGTGTTTTACATCTGAAAGCTCAGTTCTCTTCACTGTTTAATGTGCTCTCAAAGATCAGACGTCCTTTTCTTTTTTTCCTTTTCTTTCTTTCCACGTATGCATCTTCCACTTAATCACATTATGTGCTTTTGCTCTGCCTATGGTTGCAGTCCAGAGTGCAGCAGTGACAGATGTGACACAGTTCCTTCTGTGGCCTGGTGGCTCTCCCTGCAGAAAGCTCTGTTGGCAGCATTTGTGAGTCGTGTGCGTCTGTGTTTATATATACACACATACGTGGAGCTGCATCCAAGCCACTTTGGCCACTATCTCAGAGTTCAAAGAATCTGCAATATGAGTGTTAATTTTGTCCAGATGTAAGTTCTTCTGGTCAAACTGAATCGTACGTAGGACCTCACCACAGGAATCTCATTTCTGATGCTTCCTTCTTTGACCTTTTCTGTGCAGTTAATTAGCAAGTATTGTGACTATCAGTGAGGACTCACAGGTGACAATTAGGCTTTCTATTTCTGCAGGCAAATTACACTTGATTTTGCTGCCAGGCAATACAGCTTTGGTCAGTTATATGCACATGACAGAAAGAAACTCATGTGGTGGCCATTAAATCACTCAATGTTCCTCAGCGTTGATGGAATGTTAAAGAAGCTCAACACACAAGTGTAGCACATGTTTACAATGTAGTCAAGTGCACAGCAATAGACTTAGCTTCTTTGTGCAGTTTTCTCTTTGTTTGTTTGTCCGTTTTACTGACACTGAGAAATAACAAAAATATTCCCGAGATTATTGTGGGTTCTCTGTGCTCAGTAGCTGGGGAGGTTTAACTTGTTATTTTATGTCTAAGTCTCGTTTACAAAGGAGGGGTGAATAGTAACAAATATGTTACTTCTCTGTCATCATTGTTTCCAAAAGATGGTTTGAAAAGGTTTTCAAGGACTTTTTTTTTTTCAAGGATTTTTTCAAGACTGATGAGTAGGCATTGTTTTACTGAACTACAAGTTTAAAAGACAAAAAAAACCTTTTCAAAAAACCCAGGTTTTTGACATTGTGAGGATTCAACTTTTATTTTGAGCACAGCTTGAGACATCACTCTGCCTAGGTTTTGCAGCTCCTATGGTTTGCCTGAGGATCCTGCCAGGTGCTGAGGCTGTGAAGTTGATGGGAACTGGGTTGGTACCCAGGCACACCCAGCTCCGTTTGGCTGGTGGTTCAGGGACTGACCATCAGCACAGCCGGAATAAAGCTGGATGCTTTTGCTGTTGGAGGGGCTGTCCCTTGATGAAATGTTAAACAGAAATAAAGTTGCTAAAGTTTGGAGACTTAGATGTAAAATGTTAATCCATATATGGCTGTGTAAACTCTAAGACTCTGACTTTTGTGTTTGACCTACCATCTTTGTTTGATTTCAGTATCACTTTCATTCTTATCCTCAAGCTTGAGTGTTGTTTGCTATGTGGTGTGAAACAGCTGTTCCCTTTAACCTGGAGCTGGTTGTTGAGAGATGTGTTCTCTATATTGTGTTCACGCTTCCCAGGGCTGTGTTTAAAGAGTTAATTAAAGTGGTTTGAGGTCCTTGGGGCAGTGTTACTGCATGTTTTGTGCTTTACTACCTGCTGTTAGGTACTGTTTTTTAAATTGCTTTGTATGCATGACCTAAATTTGTAAATCTAATGCTCAAAAGGGCATATTAGAAGGTTGAGTTTATTTGGAGACTACGGTCTGGTTTCTGACCTTCCACCGGATTTACTCATGGAACTATACTAAAAATAAATTAATAGTATCTATATAAATAGTTCACATCCTATTCTCCTCTTAAGTGAAATTCAAAAGAAAGGATACAAAGTTTCCTGCCAAAGCAGCTGATCTAATCACAGAAAGGTCCTTCTGTCTGGTCAAGTAGGCTACTCCTACATAAGACGAAATCCTCAAAAAATTAAGCAAGTCAATTCCATCGCTTTTTCCCTGGCTGTATGTAGCAAGCAGGAGTAGAGCTCTTCCTGGAAAATGGATGTGAGGCTGTGTGCTTCCCTTAAGGGAGAAGGAAATAATTTTTCAAGAAAAACGTTTATTTACCAAATGCAATAATACATGCATTTAGTGTTTTTATACACTATTTCCAATCACTTTTTTTTTCACTATGAACACTTGCTTTATTATTGTAAACCTACCAACTAATTGCTATGTGTAGGTTTTGCAATTTGAATGCTTGCATTGTCTCATAGCTAGATTTGCTGTTAAGCAATTATTGCATCCAGTCAGACTGGATGAATAGAATTGTTGTACTTAGAAAGCTGAATACTTTATATGGCTTTAAAGAATTAATTAAACCTGCTACTATTAGCCTGCAGGTATAGCTTATACAACTTAATCCTAGTTTTAACAGATACAAATATATTATGAGTCCATAAACAACAGTGTATTTCTAACTACAATTTATTATTTCCCTGTGCAGTGTTAGGCAACAAATGAAGCTTCTGTGAAACATTTGTGCTGGGAACCTTTATCTGAAGTGTCATTATCATGTGGTCTGTTTTTACAGTTCAGTCAGTTACATTGATGAGAAGAGCTTCAATAAAGCCGAGATTTAGTTTGCTGATGGTAAACACAAGAAGTTTGAAGGCCAGCTTTCATGCTGACTGTACTCAGTCCTTTCTGACTTACTTACTCTGCCTGGACTTAGTTTAACTAAGTATGCATCAGTTCATTGTCTCCCTGACTTATTGAAAACAAAGTCTTCTATTGAAAATATTTATTTTCTTTTTCTATAAAGTCTTTCTGTTGCCACCAATACTATAGCTGATAAGTCAGATGCTTTATACAGATGATTCATTCACATGGTCACCTTCACATTGGTTCTTTCCATGTCACAGTTTTCTGGAGCAGTGTGTGCCAGGATGCACTGTATGGCCTGCTGCGCTGGGAAAATGGTGTTTCAGGGCAGAGAGGTGAGGGTATTTCAGGCTAGGAAGAGCTCAGGAGTACATTCTGGAAAGCTCCCTTACAGAAGTCGCTGGCTCCATCCCCAGCTGTCATGTCCTGCCCGCCCTCGGCAAGCGCCCTGAAATGGGAGATGCACCCGTTCACACGACCCTGCCTGTGGAGCCTGGAGCCTCCAGGAACAGAAACTTGGGAGGTCTCTGATGGGCTTGGACCAAGCCCTGTGTGAGACTCAGCACTGCTAATTGACTGAGTCTGATATCATGCTTCAGTTCATGGCAAAGAAAGAATCTGAAAAAGTAACTCAGAAAATTACAGGACTTCGGGAAATATCAAACCACTTCCAAACAAACTGGAGGTGCTGCCACATTTCCTATGAGACTTCAGCTCTTCTTTTTCTAGCAGAATAGTGGGAATCAACACTCAGTAAGATTTCAAGGAAGAAATGCAAATTTCTTGGAATCTTAGTAACTGGCTTTATTTTAAAAGAATAGAGAAAGTTTTGTTGTTTTATTTCATATAGAGTCATCTTCTGTTCTCATTATAAGACAGAAATAGTTTGCCAATTTTCATGATTGCTTAATGATCTCAGTACCACTGACTTTGTTGTCTTAAATCTTCAGTTCCTGTGCCCCTTTAGCAGAAGTTGTCTTGAACCAGGTTTAGTCACACTCCTGCTGTGTAGGCCAATATTTGGCAAAAACGATTGTGTTTGTCTCACTATTCAGATTGCTCCAAGCACTTTTCTGCCAACTGTATTTGTCTGTTTTTTTTAAAAAATGATGTCTGAACTTTTGACTTGTGTAATATTTCTCAAGACAGTGATAGTTACAAGAGTAATGAAAATTTGCACCTTCCTTTGATGACATGAAAGAGGACGGCAGGGTTAAGTAGAGACCAGCAGATCCTGCGGCTTCCTTCTGAGCACACAGCAGCCAACCTACATTCCTTTTCATGCTCTGAATTTGCTTTGAAGCACATCTCTGCTATTGGATGTGTCAGTGGCTGTTTCAAAAGTTCTTCTACTTTTTGGGCCAAAGCCCTTACATTTGGGACATTGGCTTGCCAAGATATTTGTACATGGCCAAAACATACATTTTTTTAGAGAACTTCAGAACTTTTTATCTCCAGTTGTGCATCTGGGTTTTCTTTTTCTTCCTTTTCTCCGTTGTTTTTGTTTTCAGGGTGGTGATGAGTTTATTCATTGTGATAGCATTCTAAGCAGTGACATAAATCCCTTGCTAGTAGGAAACAGAAATAACAAAGGGCTTCATATACATTCAGTGCAAAGCACATGAAGTATAGAGTGAAAAATGTTAAATAGGACAAGCTGGAAGAGTTGTCAGTGCACTTGAATGTCAGTGAAAAGGTGTGGAAGTAACAAGCCTTTGCTGTTTCATATGCCCTATGTGGAGCCTGTTGTGTGCTGAAAATTCTATTGTCAGATTGCATGCTTCTTTCTCTCTAGAATATCTCTGTTTGGGCATTTTCTTTTCCTTTAAGTTTACAGGAGAAAAGATACTTCTTTTTGCCTACATCAAAATTTCCATTGTTCCTCAAAAATTATAATTAGTAGCAGTTAACTAAGTGAAATATATACCATTAAAACCAAAGGGAGTCATGTTTAGGAGGTAGGAGAGGCGGATGGGCTGAAGGATCTCTTAGCTCAATTTTCTGTGGTGTGGGAGGCTAGGAGTGAAGTTTATTAGTGTGGGCTTTATAATAAAAACTTTCTTCCTGCAAGTTTTCCAGGGATGCACAACCAACCTATCCTCCCAGGCCAGTAAAATGTGAACCTCATTGGACTCAATCTCATTAAATGTCTTGGTCTCTGCACAGCGTAATTTGAAGCCATAAAGAAAAAACAAATTCAGATTGTGTTCGCAGTCATTGTTATTTTTAGTTAAGCCACAAACCATTAATGGCTGTTTAAAGCAGGGGCATCCGCATTTTTCTCCTCAAGCGTGTGCTGCTTACTTCCTCCACATGCAAATACCCAGCCAGACCACCTGGTCCCTCCAAGGCCACTGGAAAGGCTTCAGAAGAGACAAATTGCACTGGAGTTTTGAGAAGGGATCCTGTCTCTGCCTCATACAGCCTCCTTAGGGATGGCTGTTCCCAAAAGATTTCTCCCTCTGCATAAGAAAAGGCCGAGATTCTACCTTTGATCTTACAGGACATGAAGGAGGGTCTGGGCAATGAGTGCCCTTCCCAGTTATGGTCTTCGATGACTTCTGGCAAGTCACTTTCGCTCTTTATGTTTCTAGTCCTCTTTGAGTTTTTTACAAAGATACGTCTGTTTCTGACAGATGTTTGTGTTCTGCCCTATGTTTCTGTTGTGAAGAGTTACAATTTTACTTTGATATTTTTTTAAATTGACGCTGACAAATAAATTATCAAATAGATACATTAGCGTCTTTCTTTATGGGCAGTATCTTCCCACAGTCCCTCTTTGTATCCCTAACCTAGAGGAATTCTTGAGTTTGGTTGCTATTAAACATGTCCAAGCAAGATTGCATTGAGGCAGGAGGAAGAAAACTGTGTTCAAACCAATTTTCAGCTGTATTGACAATCTTATTTCTAGAATATTATCTTCTCTTCATGTTCTCTTTCTGGTTTGTTTTTGGTTTCTTTTTTCCCCATAATTCTCTTATTTCTTGTTGATTATTTCATCCACTGGGATAGCAGTGCATAATTGTGGCAACCCAGGGTTTATGTGCAACCTCCAGATAAAATTTAGCTTCCTATCTTTCAGTAAGACACTTCTGTTTATTTTAGGACATTGAAATAACTGTTGCCATTTGTAATAAATTACCCAGTGTTTCAATTTTCTTGCTTGATTTCTCTTTTCCTTCAAAAATTATTGTCTTTCTTCACTTTCTTTTTTATCTGAAATTAAAAACTGATCCAAAAGAGCATTTAAAGATGCTTAGTTTGCATTCCTGAGAAGTCCTAGTGGAAATTCCTGTATGTTTTCAGTTAAACTCTAAGTGCTTAATGTTTTCCTAGAGTAGACCATATTTAAAGTGTAGCAGATTAAAATCTGCCCCTATTTTGTTCTTGTACACTTTTTGAATTTTTTAGAGGCTCCTGCTTCATTTCAATATTTTAGCCTCGTCCTACTGAAAATACGGCCACCAGTCTTTCAGCGAATCTTGTGAATTCCATTGATTGCAAAAGATGTGAGTGCAGAGGTAAAGATCTACAGAGGAGGGATCTTTCCTCAAAGTGATTAATCTCTTTGAAAGGGAATAAAAGGAAGTTGGAAATTTTATTAACTGAAGTTACAGTTTCTTGCCTTTATATTGCAAATGATTCCTGTAAGAGACATGGGTGAGCCTGCAGCACTTTTAAATACTTGCAAGAAAACATAGATAACCACTGACCTATGGGCCTGGTGTTTTGAAAAATGCCCATGATGTTTTATTCAAGGAGTCCCAGTTTCCACCTGTTCTGAGATTTCATGGGGAATTGTCACTATTAGGTATGACCTTACACAGATCAAGCAAACTGGCAACTATTTGTGGAGTTACCTCTTTAGGTTCTGCTTCACCTCAAGAAATCAAGGCAGGTTCCTTCAGATGGAGCTTTAGAGAATCTGAGTTGCTCCCCATCTCCCTTTAACCCTCTGATTTTTCCCTCTCAGTGAGAATATACAGAACTTCCACAAACTGGGCTCCTAAATTCTGTCCAGCCTGCCCAGTCAGCTAACATACAAACTCACATCTCTTTGGGATTTGGCTTTATTACTGTAAAAGAGAGACCAGTGCAAGCCATTCCTACCTTCAGATAACCTGGAATTCTTAAAATTCACCTCCTGAGCCCCTCTTAATTGCTTATGTTTCAGAAAGGGTGATGGAGCCATCTGTTTTTGGAAGAATGCCCTAGCTCTTCCTCCTCCTGGAATGTTTGCAGGTCTGCTGTAACTTAGTGGCAGTCCTGACTTGGGACCTGTGGTTTGTGCTGTCCTACCAAATATTTTTGACTTTCTACTGCCCTGCCTTGCTTAATATTCAGAGCCAGTTGTTACATTTCACTTTCCTGTGTTTTTCTTGCCTGCTGATTTGTTCCAGAAGATGATGCTTAGATTACTTGTAATGCTAATGGCCACAGAGGATTTGGCGTTGGTTTGGGTTGTTCTGTGGTTGAGTGACTCAACAGCAATGATAACATATTTACCCTGCACCTCCTGACAGAGTGAAGCAGACACGAGGCAAGCTAGAAAATTTCCAATAAGAGCACTGCTCAATCAGTTCAAAATGCAAATAGCAGACCTAAAATCTTTCTGCTAAAAGCGCTGTTTAAAAACTAATTAAAGAGAGCAGGTGTTTATATGTACCCCCTTCCAAAGTATTTAAGCCACTATAAAACTGCTTTTTTTTCATTGATATTGCAGTAAACTGAAGTTATGTAATATGCCAGCCCAGCCCTTCCGCACAGGCATTCAGAAGCTGCTGTCTACAGCCCCATCTCGAGAAGTTTGTAATCCAAATAAACAAGACAGACCAAAGCCAGAAGGAGAAATAGAAAAATGAAATGATGCACCTATGGTTCTGCATCTGGCCAGTTGCAGAGGTCAAGTTAATCTAAGAAGTAGAACACAGGAAATGTTCCACATTCCTAATCACAGGAAATAAATTGTCTTGCTAAGACAAACCTGGTTGATGCCAGCTACAACCTGAGTCAATTGACTTTCAGAAAGTACTCGCTATAATTTTATCAGCAAGATGTAGGAAAAAATGTGTTGATTTAATGAATTCACAAACTGAGACAAAAGATGTAAGAGCATGTTCTGCCATGTCATAAAATGGATATTCTGACATACAAACCCACAATAATTAAGTGCTCTTTACCTTGACGTATAGCAAAAGGGATGAGATTCTGGGAATATTTTAATATTTAATCTATTCCAGACTAGTAATGTGTATTTATATGTTCTCATATCTAAACCTCAGCAGTTATTTTATGCTTTTATATTCTTCGTTTTTCTTCAGTACAGAGGAAGGCTTGTTTAACTACTTGCTCATTTCTGATTAGATGTTTTTCCCAAGGCTATTGACATAGTTTCCTTTGTTCAATTAAATCTAGCTAAGTACTAATATTTCTTGAGTAACAGTATCATTGCAGCAGAGCAAACAGTTCAAGCAAATTGCACTCTGTACTCACTTGTTAGGCAGACATCCACACACTAACATTATTAATTAATGTAATTGATAGGTCTTATTTTAATTACAATAATACAAGAGTTATAAATAACCTTGCAAGATATTTTCAATGCCTACGTGAACAACTGAAGGGATTTTTGGTGTCAGCCACTTGAAGTAGAATTTTTTCAGTGTATGAATAATTTGGGGGCCAAGGCACAGAACAAAAACTGTCTTTTAGCAGCAGAATATTATGATTTTGAAAAAGAAATGTTATCCAATGTTTGAAAGCTTACTATAGTTCACACTTGGACCTGGGCTATCTGCCATCTCCGTTGGTGTGCATAGGTTCATACTAGCTGAAATGACAGTCCTTTGCCTTATTAAAGAGCTGGAGGAAGGGAAGCAGAACTGAAGGAGAAAACCAGTATTAATTAAATTATCTCCACAGTGCTCTCTGTGAGCAGCACCTAAATATTGGTAATGTGCAGCCTGACAGAACCTTCAAACATTTATTTGCATGATTATTTTTTGACATCTATGAAGAGTCACTTTCTGATTGCTTCTACGAATGTGGTTTTCAGGACAAATAATGCAGGTTTGCTTTGGCTTACTGTGCCTTACTGGGCAGGGGGATATTAGGTGGTACCTAATGTTACCACAAAATTAATGCAAAGGTATTCAAATTGCAGGTATTTCATTGTCCTCCCTCCCTCCCTCCCTCCCTTCCTCTTCTCGTGTGTCACATGCTTTCTAAAATGATAAATCCAAGAAGTTTATTTGTCACTCAACTGTCTGTGATTTTTGTCCTGCTTGGTGGTTTTTGATAGAATTACATTTGAATTCACTATACTTACAAAGAATTAGATCTTTTTTATTTCATTGCCCCAAAGTCAATCAACAAACAATCAAACAAAACTTTTAGTTAACTGTTTTCAGATTTTTATTTTTTTTTACTGTCACTGTTACACTTGTGCTTTGAGATACCAGGTGAGGCAAAGTTGTATTTTTATCATATTGAGGAAATTCTCATTTGTCATATTCAGGAAATTCTTGTGTCATCATGTAAATGTTTGATATCTAGTCTGAGTTAACCATTCAGGCTTCTTTTTTAATCATTAGAGAAAAACAAAACAAGACAGGACTGTGCAGAAAAAGGTTAAAATCAATAATAAAGGAGAAAATTATGTTGGTTTGGATGAGTTAGGTTTTGTGTTACTGTTCTTTCTCGCTCATTCACCAGAATGTTTCTCCCCAGACGAGTCACTGATTGTTAAGGTTTCCCTTTTCTCATGCCCAAGGCTGAACTACACTGCCCTCATCATCTTGTCATGTTTTAAGCCTGAAGAAGCTGATGCATTTTCTGGCAGTGCAGGTTTTGTGACCATTTCATTCGGTATGAGGAACACTGAAGGGTGGACTTCTCTGCATGTACTTTATCTCACATGTTGAAAATCATTCATTATTTGTTCTACGTTGTTGTATTTCTAGACCAGCGTGCACTGATTTCACATGATGAAGGGGCAGGCCATCAATAGACAGTGGCAAGTCTGGGACAGCCCAGTTTTCCTCCTGTGACTAAACTCAAGAATTAGACTTCTGAGCATAGCAGTATCATCTCTGCATGATCGCTTTCTTGTGGCACATGGGAAGCAGAATGAAGTACAGAAGGGACAGCACAGTTCCCCAGACTCCAGCATGTTTCCTTTGTTAAAAAACATGTTGAAAATTCTTTTGGAGGACCTATTTTGGCACATAAAGTGGCACTGCCATACAGAATTTAACTGTAGGAGAGATGACATTACTTGTGACATGACCAAAGCTAAAGTAAAGGAAGTGCAGTATGGCAAGAAAGTATAACCAGGAATTTAATGCTCCAGTTATGCACCTAAACTGGCTTCTAGGTGGGAATTAAGAGCCTAAATTAGAATATTAATTCAGGAAAATGCAGCCCAGCTCATATTCTGATATATTCACAGATGAAAACTGAGCTGTGTGGTGTACCCTGCACAGTTTCTCAGTTTCTCTTTGCATTGGGTTGGCAAAGGAGGTGGCTGCCTAAGGTGTATTGCCATGCAAAACAAAATAATTTCTCTGCCTAAATCCTTTGGTGAGCCTGATATGCATGATCAGGCCTTACCAACCTGCACCAAATGGTCGGTGATGTCTGTAAAAAAAGACAAAAGGATAATTCCTGAAATATTCTTGCAAGTAGCTGGATATTTGTGCTCTCCTCATTTCTGCTGTAGGGTTGGTTTATCAGGAGAGTCTCTGGTGTTACAAAGCTGAGAATGACATTTCTAAAAATGTCTCTTAGTTTATAATACCAGGACTAGAGCCCAAGTACCTGATAATATTCTATGTCACTTCTCACCCTGAGCTAATGTTTAAAAAATTTTTGAAATTTTACCTGCAGCCAGCTGGTAAATATGATAAATTTGGAGATTTCATTTCTGAAAGTTGTTTGGAAAGCTGAGAATTGATTATTAATGCTTTGATACTATATTTTATGTTGGTTGTTCTCTGTTGGTTTTATTGGTGTTGAGAGTTGAACATTCAGAGCAATGCAGTGAAAAATCAGTTTCAGACCACTGGTCAGTTACAATAAAATCCAGTGTTGTGTAAAGTTTTTTAATTCTCAGGCTAATGATGTTCACATAGCAAGACTAGATTTGGTAACTTCTGTAACACAAATGGAAAAGGTCGATATCACTAGATTGTAATGTCTTCAGTGATAATATTCAGGCTTTATAATAGATTGCCATAAAAAATGCATTAAAATAAGTTTAAATTAGTTATTCTACACTAAATTTGTATCTGATGCAAGAGACTCCTTCTTCTGGGAACTTTCAGTGCCAGTAAACCTCCCAGTGACCCAGCATGGAATAGCAAACAGAGCCGAGCAAGAGGAGCTATGAGAGATCATCTAACAAAGTTAAAAGTTATTAGAATGTTAGTTTTTATAACTGATAAACAGCTGGTGAAAATATAAAGATGAAAGTATACTGTGAAATGCTATGAAGGTGAAGCTATTTAAGGGAACTAGTCAAAATATGTCTTATGTAATAGTGAAAACCCTATTTAATAAACACCAGCTAAAAGAATTAAACCTGTTGAAAATATTTTTAATTCAATGTGAGTTCAAAAGGTCGCTGTTTGGCATTCCTCCTCACAGCCAAATCTACTAAAGTCAACATGCCTTTAGTAAACAAATTCTGATTAAAAGCTATTCAGAACCATCTCTATTTGCTCTGTCACAATCACATGGTAGATATTTTCTTTCTACAGCAATCAAATTCATGACATCTATTTAATGGAGCTAAAATGGATTGTGCATTAAGCAGCATTACTTTATACAAAAGAGAAACACCGAAGCATGTGTACCTGTAAAATAGAGTGATTTAAATGTATTATGCATAAACCTAAACGCTTCGCAGAAGCATGAATTAGAATACTACCTTGAACATAAAAATGCCTTTAATTTGTTTTTTTTTAACAAATATACATTAACTAAACTTGATAGTAATTCTGAAAGACAGGTAAGTGTTGTTATAAACATATAGCAGATGGTTAAACTGACATAAATGGAGGGTGAGAGATTTGTTCAAGGTCAGAGAGCAAGTGCCCAGGAGTTCTTACATAGTTAGTTCCCTGTTCTGATCATGAAACAAATCTCCTTTGTTCTTTGTGTTTGCACATTACACTTTAAATGAATAGCCAGATTATTTTGCTTGTGCTTCCAAAATATGAGTACAGGGCATACAGAAGGGACACAATCTGTGATTTTTGCCTTTAAATTATTGCAATTTTTTTTAAGGATCGAGGGCACAGAGTTATGTACTGAGGGCACTTGCACCATCCTCTGCTACAATTAGTGGTTTGCTGTGGAGATAAGTGGATGGCTGTGGTTGATTTCTATCCTATTGCCACTTCCTGTCCTATACCTGCAGTGTGCCAATTTTAATCTGTCAGGAATCTAAATACCCCTCAGGTTTGGTTTGCAGATGGAATCATCCCTTTCTTGAACCTCTTATCTCTATCTGAACCTGTAGGAGGTCCACATAGTATTTTATTGAGTATGTTACTCATCTTTACTCTTCTGGCTTTTTACCTGGAGCAAAGATTTGTCTTCTTTTTTCTCTTTGCTGATGTTCAGTATATCCAAATACAGTAATAGCTCAGTTCTGTTAGAGCCTCCCGTTATCTGAAAGAGATAGTGTTGTAATCATGAGATGTTTCTTAACTGAAAGTTTAATATAAACAAGTAGGTTTTATCTATTTTTTTTCTATCTGTGTAAATGCAAAAGGGGGAATTCTTATACATTTTTCCCTATTTTTGGCCAAGTTCTAAATGGTCATCCTGATGAATAAATATGGCAAGTCTAGCTTAAACATGGAGTGAGTGACTGCAGAAGGTTCATTTATTTTAATGGCTTCCCATTCAGATTAAATCTAAACAGAAAAGCATAAAAGTTATCTCTTAAATCCAAACCAGAGTTTTGGCTGAGCTTATTAAGTCTGGAGTGTCTGGACTTCAAACAAACAAACAAACAAAAAAATAACTCTTTTTGTATGTGAAATACATTTGAAATAACTTCCTCCAGCTATTTAATTTTCATTTCAAAGGCTTTTTTGTACATTACCAAGTGCAATCCAAAAAAAAACCTGGTCAAATAAATACTTTACATATGTAAGTCCGAGAGTTTATGTGACATGTCTAAAGTCAAAAAGCAGAATACCAGCGGAATGGGATTTAGAGTTGAGAGGACTCTAATCCACCAGGCTGTGCTCAGCCCACTGAACATGACTTTTATTGTGCACCCAAATACCAGCTGGTGATCACTCGAAGATTGATGGTAGCATGCAGCTCTGGAATGTGCTCCTAAATTCACTCTTTGTGTCAGTCTGCATGGTGTGAAAAAGAGTGAAATACGTTTGTGTTCTGTGTGTTTAAACAGCAAGTGTGCTGCCCACTGAGCACGGCTGCCCACAGGCTTGGAGCATTCCCGCTCCCAGGGAGCCAGCAATAGGGACAGCCATATCCTATAAATGACACCTAACAGTGACAGAGCCAAATCCATACAGAAATAAATTAAGCCTAAATAAAATAATTTTTACTGCACACATGCTTGGAAATATTTTCTTTTTAAAGTTGACATTTTGTAAAAACCACCCTAAGCCTTATTTAATTTAATATTGAAAGTACTCATAACAGTCCTCGATATTCAGCAACACAAGCAGAAAACACTGATGATGAAATTAATAATTTCCAGTTGTGTCCAACCACTGAAGTCCTCTGGGGGACGTGGTCAAACCCTGCATTCAATGAAGCAGGTTGTGTCATAACAGTAATTTGAAAAAAAAAAAAAAATTAATGTGCAATCTGATGAAACCACATGGCTATTCCTCCAATGGGAATGAATGCATTTAATAGACCAGAAAAACCTATTTCAAGGAAAAAAAAGAAGCAACTGCCCAAACATTTAAGGATAGGCTTGACCTTTGCTTTTCTCTCAAACCAAACTTTCCCTGGCTTCAGAAAGCATCCCAAACACCCACATCCAGAAAGCAGCTTGCTTCCTGTCAATGGAAAAGGCTGGGTGGCCTTGCAGCTGCAAAATAAAATTTAATCTAAGAGCTCAGATTAAGCTGCAAGGGGTAGTACAGTGGGTACTACAATAAACCATACAGAACAACAAATAAATACAGGACAAGGAATTCTGAATGTTGTGGAAAAGTATTCTATTATTCTAATATTTCTGTAAATAAAAATAACAATAAAAGATTTAGATAAATGCAGCTGTGGCACAACTGTGGAATCGAGCATGGCTGTTGCTTTTGGTGAAATTCATTATCTCCAATATAATGACCCTTCTGGCATCATGTTGAACCAGGGGTTCATGCAAGGTTCACTGAGCGGGGGATGCCATTTGTTGACCTCCAGCTGCTTTGTTTTCTCACATAGTCGAGTGAGAATAAGTGTTTCTTTTATCCTTCCCAGATGTAAAGCAGGGCTTGCTGACTGTCTTGATTTGGTACACATCTGATGTGTAGATAAGAGCATGCAGACCCCAGGTATATGAACGCCATTGCAATGCTGATACTGAGGAAACAAGAAAGCACACCAAGAAAAGGAAGCAGTGGATAACCTATTTGTGTGTGATACCCACCATGGCATATACTTGGTTTTGCTATGGACATCTTGGCGGTTTTTATGAGTATCCCCCTAAATTCAAATAGTTTTGTGTGTAGAAATATACCCTTTAATTCAGTAGTTAAGTGAAACAAA
The DNA here is from genome assembly GCA_013400915.1 of Pardalotus punctatus. NCBI lineage: Eukaryota > Metazoa > Chordata > Aves > Passeriformes > Pardalotidae > Pardalotus > Pardalotus punctatus. The sequence goes on from VZTX01013253.1 coordinate 2,275,040, forward strand.
TTTATTACTGCAATTCTTTTGTATGAGAAATACTGCCTTCCAAAGTTTCTTCAGCTCATAACTGGGTAAATTTTACATTATTTTAATGAAGAATGAATGAAAGCTAAGCACTGGGATTTAGCTTGATCTCTTGATGCCTGATGTTTGCCTGATAGCTAATCCTAATTTGATTAAATTGATAATGATAATAATAATAATGAAACTGTAACCAAGCTTGCATATACTGTAGCCCTATTTTGTACAGAATAATGGTGAGAAGTGACTGGCAAAGATAGAAACAATATGTTTTAAGGAGATCTGAGGATAAAGTAGCACAGCTAAAGTTGCAGTACAGTTGGTAACATCAATAAAGGCAAGGATTACTGCAGCAAGGGCAATAATGCCAATTGTAGACATAGAGAGATTGGCTGAATCTCTGGGGAGGTTGCTCTTTGAAGGAGTGAAAGAATATAATGAAAAGGGTTCCTCTGCCTTGCCACAGTGAAGTGGGTTCTCACTTTATTACAGAAACCATAATGAAATTTTTCAGTTGTTGAGCTGTGTTTTCTCAATGAGTTTTTATTAGCTCTGGTAACAAGTAATTTGGCATCTTAGTGAAAATATGCTCAGAGAGAAAAGGACTGCAGGTGAGTTGATATTAAGAGCTCTTTCAGTCTGAAGAGACTACTATCATACTTTCATTATTTCAGGTGTTGATTATTCTGCAACATTTGATAGTTCTTCACTATAATTCAGAGTATTAACACCTCAAAACTTCGCATTTGGGGAGGAGCTGTCAGTTTTGCAAAAGGCAAATTACATCTTCACTCTCTACAGACTGCCTCATCACATCTGCAAAGTGCACACTTATACTGAAACAGAAAGATAAATTTGCAGAGAAAGACAATTTTAGCAGTAAAACAATGTACCTTTTGCCTAACCTTACTTACACACTCCCTGTTCCTCTCTCTCCCTTCCCAATATTCAAAGATGTCTCAGCTGACATCATCTGACCTGTCTGTTTATGGGGAGTAAATAGTCAGGACTTAAATCTGAGCCTTGAAAGGTTTACTTTTATCACAAAAACAGTAGCCTGATTGAGATACAAAACTAAAGAGAAGTCCACTCAGACCTTGTTCTCCTCCCAGTGGCCAACCCATTAATGGCAAATGAGATGTATGATTTGGGAGAGCAGCTCCAAGTCTCATGTTGTTGCCCAGTTCTGGCTTGGAGATTAGCACAAGCTTCAGTCTTAATTCATTTTTCAGGCACACAATTACAATAATTTACTTCCTTCCATTTCTCATATCTCTCTGTAAATTTGGATCAAAGAGTTGTAGTGTCTGCATACAGTCAGGGGTTTGGCTGTCCAGCGAGTCTGATAGGTATTTGGAACATTTCTCTGTGTGCCTGAGCATCACAGGAAGAAGCACAGCCATTCTTCCAGTGATGTGATTGGTGGTCCACTAGGAAAAAAAGAGAAGAGAGAAAGCACAAGAGGTTACAATGAGAAAATATACTTCTCCCAGAAGAAGTAAAACTATGTGGAATCTGTCTGACTTCTCCACGAGTGCGGCTTTTTTTTCTTGCTCTGTCTCAAAAATAATGTCATACTTGGCAACCAAAAGCTTCTCATTCCTGCATCTCGAAAATAAAAACATCCCTAGTGCCAATGGCAAAGCCACTGTGTGCACCCAGGCTGCACTGTGTGCAGCCTTCAGGCAGTGTGGCAAGGACCCTCTCTCTCCATGGCTTTTGGAAAGAAACCAAAGGGTAAAACTCTGTAGAACTGTGCAGACTTTGAGGAATGCAGCTTACAGCTCTTGGAGAGCAGTTTTCATGCTGCAGAGCTGTTGTACACAAGATTGTTACCCAGAAGGCTTGGAGAAGACTGGCTTCCATCTGACATGGATAACTCAGCTGCAGTAATTGTAAACCCAGTTGGCCTGTCTTTATAGCTCTCCATGCTTGCCAGAGTTGTCCCTTTTGTTTTGGAACCAAAAATGAGAACAAAGCCTGGACAGGATAATAATAAGCAGAAAAGAACAAGGTAATACTTGAAAAATCAGATGTCTTCTGGAAGGTTCTGTAGAATGGCAGTATCTGTAGCATCTTCTGAAATAAAACATACTAATTCCATTTATATAAAATTATAACTGCACACTACTTTAAAAAAAAAAAAAAAGAAGCCTGCTTTTCAGTGTTTTTATTTAAATGCCTCTACAGACTTCAGAGGAGTTATTCTAGGTTTACAGTGAGGTAAATGAAGGAATAACCTGAAAATACGCCTAGAAGTGTCTACAGCCTAGTGAGACTGGATGGCTGGAGGGTGTGGGTGGTCTTGCATAATGCTCAATGAAGGAGTCTCAGTGCTGGAATATTTGGCAAGACTTAGGATAGCTGTGTAACTGCAGTCTGAAAAACACTGATACATTTCTCCTCTTTGTTTCACGGTGGGTTTTCTGTTGTGGAATGTGGTATTATTTCACATGACAATATCTGTGCAAGTGAAAAAAAATCATATCTGTTCTTCATGATTTAAAGCTTCAGTAAAGATGCATGGAGCTTGGTGGGGTGTCTTTTGATAAGTGTGCCACAAAGCCATGTTAATACATTTTGCCACACACAAGTAAATGGCTTTCTCTTCTCATGTGTTTGCTTTTGCTTCGAAAGCACATTCCTTCTGCACAAAACTGGCAGCTGCCCACACCTCAGAGGATCTGCCCCTCCTTTTTTCTTCGAAGTACTAAATAAAAGATGAAAAATTCTGTTACAGTTTTTGGTAATTTTAATAAAACAACACTTTGTCCTGAATTATTCTCCTTTCAGTTCAACTTTTTAAAAGGCACAGTTTTAAAAGCCAGAATACTCAATTGCAATTTTTTAAAATTCTGTGAGTTGCCAGGATTTTCAGAGTTTTGTGTGTCTTGCAAATTGTAAAAAAAAAAAAAAAAAAAAAAAAAAGCAGACCCATCTACTGACATATGTGAATGCTCTGCTTAAGGTCAACTGTTAACTGGTATGTCTTTTCCTATCAACACATGGTCCCCTTCACAAAGAGCTATTGAGTGTTTTACTGCTCCTGATGTATATGTTGAGCTGCTCAAGGTGACAAATTGTTCTTCAGACATGCTAGAGCCACCTCTGGGACTGATTCTCCAAAGACCTCACCTTGGTGCTCTGATTTCCCTTTACAAAAGACTGCACTATCTCAGTCCAGTAATGTTGTAATGTTTAGATTCCGCTCTCAACTCATTTAGCAGATACACCCACAAATATTCAAGGTGTATATTTAAACCAGATCATATTTAGACATCATTGATATTTCCTTGTTATTTACTCTCTCATTCCAAATGCAGCAATTAAGTTTCCTTCTAGGAGATTATACATGTTAGCTCTGGGCAAAAAGAGGCTTCTGTTTCACCGTGTACTATGCGAACTCCTCTCTCGTTCAAGTGATCTTGTTAATTAGTTACCTGTGATTTTATGAGCACTTGTAAATCTATTTTCTCTGTTCTCACTTGCTCTTTTTTTTTTTAAATAAAAATGCAATTAAACCCTTTTCAGATCGATTCAGAAGGCAAGCGTGTACATCTGTGATTTCTAGTTCTTATGAAGCTATTACCTCCTATACAAGAAGCCAGATTTCATTGTAACAGCACTAAAGAAAAGAGTAAAGACTCCCATGCATGAAGAAGAGATAAAGAGAGAAAGAAAAGGTCAAAGGTCCACCTGAGCTTTTTTGGGCCCTGTGTGGTTAAAGCACATAGGGGACTGGCTGGTAGCACATCTGGCTGCTTATGGCTCTTTGGTCAGACAGCTGCATCCCCATTCACAATGGGATTCACTTGCTGAGGGATGGGTTTTAGTTTGAACACTGCATGAGCAGTGGCAAAATGCTTTAGCAGCTCCCTTACCTTAACCCCATAAATAGAAGGAATCAATACATATATCTTCAAAGAAAAGGAATATTGACAGTGCAAAAGTGACTCATTTTAAGTTTTGAAAAGAAATATTCAGGCTTTACTTGTTCTCTTTCTATACATAAAATTGAAAAAATAGTCTCTTGTATCCTCAGACTTGCAAAGCAGTATTATAGCAGGCTATTTCCGCAAGCACTATGTAAACTATAAAAATGATGCATTTATTTCTTCCATGTCTTTACACTAGAAAATGAAAAATAAAGCCAAGAAAACAATAATTAATATTGTTAGATCCTTATGAAATCTGATACCGTTTAACTAAATCTTTTCCAGTCATTTCTACTAAAAAATATGAAACAGAGAAGTTTGTAAATACAAAGTAGAAAGGAAAATATTTAAACTAAAATAAAACAGACCTTTATTTCTGGCTGAAGTTTTTTTTTTTCTTCTTTTTATATTATTTTTACCTCAGATTTCACTGACATTTTAAAAATACATAACTATTCTATTCAGTGCTATCAACATTATGCACAGTGTCTATGTTTATATGTCCAAATTACTTTTTCACCTGTTTAAACATGACCTGTGGGCAAAAGGGGACCATTTCCATTTGATGTTGTAAGCAAAAACATTGTTCTACTTAAGTATTTATTTCTAGGAAAAAAAAAACAAAAAAAGAAAAGGAAAATTGGTTTCATTCCAATTCCTAGAAGGTGAGATTTTACGTTGCAGTTTCACATTTGGCATGGGCTGGCATATTTGTTGGCACAAACTCAAGGTTTAATGAGGCTTGAGAGAGTCTTACAGCCTCTATAACCACAGGCCAACATCAAGCTTGGTGCTAGATATACACAAGGTGTGTGATTTGTGCACTCCACACCCCATGAGAATATAAAATAAAACAGCATTGTATTGCTGACTTCCACATCACCAAGGCAGCATCAAATTCATGCCAGTTTGGGCAGCAGAGGCTCCCTGGGGAGATGTAACTGCTCTTCCTGGAAAGCTGTGTTTGTGCCCTTCACTGTGGTGTTGCGTGTGAATGGATTGCTGCGCTTCACCCCCTGCTTGTTTTCGAGGCACAGGCACCAAATCTCTGCTTTTGCTCTGAACTTCCCCATAAACAGCCTTCTGAGACTGAATCCTTATGCCAGCAGGAAAGAGGAGGAAAGAATTATTTCTTGTGCTCTAGCACAGGGGATCCTAAATTAAAGGCTTGGCAGAGCACCATAGGCTTGCTCAAAGAAGCCCTGCTAGGCTGGAAATGCAGGGATGGTACAGTACAGGCATGACTGCATGCAGCCTCTCCCGTGTCACAGTTTATCCACAGTTTATCAGTGGATGGATTCAGTGCTTTGAACTTGGGCTAGGGGTGCTTGCATTCCATGGTTGTAGCTTAAATCCTGCAGCATAAAGATAATTCTTGATTACATTGAGCATTCAGTAATAAGTGGTGATGTGAGTCTGCAAAAAGGAAGTTATATTTTGGGAAGGTCCTGCTAAAAGTTGCATAAAATTCACTAATAAATGCATCAAAAATCCTTATTGGTATAAAATGTCAACCAAAGAAGTCACTTAGGGTTTTACCTCTACATATTAGGGATTATTATATTCCTTAGTGTGGGAGAGTCAGGCTGTTTTTGACATTGTGCTACCAGTGAATTTGAATTGAGTGATGAGAGAATGATGTTGAGTGATTAAATAAGACATTCAGAGGACTGCCTGATAGGTGGATCCAGCTCATTTATCCTTATGCAGGCTGGGCAATTTGGGTATAACATGCTGTGTGAGATAACTACACCTTCCTGGATTCCCAGTCTCTAATTGCTGTAATTGTTTTGTTCTGGCCGACATACTTAGGTTTGTTACCAAAGCTTTTGGGATGTCAATAATGGATATTGCACAATTTTTTTTTTTTATTTATTCTGTGAGAACATGGCTTTTAAAAAATATTACTTTTTTTGTGGTGGATTAGAAGGATAATCAAAGAGTATGAGTTAAACTGTCTAATTGTCCGTAAACTGTGCACTGTGTACAGAGAAAACTCCCATTCATGGGGATCTCCACAATGTGCAGTTCAATAATAAGCATAGTTCTGGAAAGAGAATTCACTGAAGCTTTTGTTTCTTCATTAAAGTGACCTGTCCTCTGAGATCAGATTTCTTACACTAGGGATCAAGTTGGTATTGGTTTTATCCCTGAGGAGAGGCAAAATTCACCAACTAATGAAGAAAAATTATGAGCAAAGATGATTTTTGTATCAAGGATGAAAATTACTTTTATATTATTTTATTGTCAAAAAATTGTTGAATTGTTACTATTCAGAGAGCTGACTGCAGCATCATTCTCTATATAGGCTTTACTGCTTTCAAAGTTTGGTTAAATTCTTGAAGCATGGAATAAAATTTGCTCTGAAATGTCTGCTTCATTTTTGGACAAAAACATTTGGAGATGAAAGGGAATGTGAAGGACCACATAACATCTTTGCAGCCACTGCTTTCTCTAATCAACAACAACCAGATAATAAATCTTTAAAAAATCAAATTTTCTTTGGTGATTGTGTGGTAAATTTTGTTGAATGAAAATAAAATTTGATTAGTTTTAAATTCACTCCCCACTTTCTTGAGTAGCCCAGAGAGTCTAATAAGCTGTTAGCTTCAGCACTAAAAGAAATAAAACTAATAAATCAGTATGAGAGTATTTGTGTCACAGCTTTCCTTCCTCTAATGAATGGTGTTGAGTTTCCAGAGTCTAGTTACCTGACATAAGGTGTTCTCCCCGTCAGCAGCTCGATGGAGGCAGATTGCCCTTCAGGAGCCTTAGAAAGAAGAATACCATTCCAAAGAGGTTAAAATTCCAAGGAAACAATGGATTTTGATAAATGGAAGTTGTGGAAATCTGTTGCTGTTTTTGTCTCCTTTTTAAAAGCAGTCACGGTATCATGGTTATCTTTTACGTCAGCCATGGTGTTTTCATTGTCAGCCACTGTCACTCAGGGAGGCAGTCAGGAGGGAAATCGTGTTGTGCAATCACTGTGCTCACATCTACCCCAGGCTGGGCAGGAAACTCCCGGTTTATCTGAGCTTTCCTGGTGTATCAAATGTACGCTTAGGAGAAGGTTCAGTTTCACCTTACAGCTGCCAAATGTTCTGGTAAGGTTCATAATGCCCCAGGAAAAGGGGTGAGCCCGAGCATCTGAGGCTGGCAGTGAGAATTTCCGAGCAGCTGAGTGTTAATGGCACTGTGCTGCTGAGCCTCCCAGGTGCCTTGGACAATCCTCCCTGGAAGCTTACAGGGAGGATTTTCTTAAAGTGAAGTAAAGCAGTTGATTTTTGAAACACAAAATAAAGACTTCTGAAAGTACTGTGAACAATTTTCATATATATTTAGCAAGTTCTGTTTCAGTTTCTAGGCACAGATTGTAAATCTTGATTGTATGTTTATCTGTTGTTGAGGGACAAGATAAATACTATTTGGGTTTTTTTTTAATATTACTATAAGTAAATGCACAGAAACTCAGCTCCTCAAAGCTGTCACACATCTAAATTAATCAAAATAAAATTATCTTTCAGTAACTGGGGATATTTTTCATCTTATGAAGCTATTTAACAATGATGAAAATTAATTGGTCATGTATCATATTTATCAATGTAAATTATATTCTGATAAGTGTTCTTTCAATCATTAGTTCTCTACTACACAGGTATGGATCCTAGGACTTGAGCTTTTGCCTAAAAATGTCTCTCCAAGTAATTTACAAAAAAAATAATAAATTATGCTTTCAGCTCAGTATGTGTTTTGCAGAAGGTACATATTTTAGGCACACTTCTTTTGGCTTTTTTTTTTTTAAATATAGCCCATATCCAGAAATATTTATGTTTTGAGAGTTTTGCTTTATGAAGTATCAATAGCTTTAGATGACTAATTTTGTATAAGACATTTACTGTTTTACATAGGGAATGAATGAGCAAAAACCTTTGCTTTTAAAACAACTTTAGCAACAGGGACAAACCATATTGTCCCAGACAAAGTTTGCAGCGGAGAACTGTGGGCTCAGATCTTATATTTAGGAAAAAACATTATAGCAGAGCTTCATTTTCGTAAGTCCTGTGTATTTGCCACCCTTTTAGAGTCACAGGGAACACAATTCAATACTAATATTCATGAAGAAAGAAAGCATAATTATATGTTAAATATTTTAACAAAGACGAATTGATTATTAAGCTTTTATTTTTCCACTCTCAGCTCTTGAGAAATATCCTTTCTGTTATTACTGAGAAATAAAACAATCTGACTGGGGGCCAAAATATATTGGCCAAGCAAAGATGGGAAGGCTGAGCTTTCTTGAGGGCAGCAAGTAATACTTATATTGCATTTGCTTATGCTATTCCTGTAACAGGCCTGATCCTGCACTACTGAGATCAAAGGATGTTTTCACTTCGCTTTGTTGAAGAAAGTTTTATGTGGAAAAACAGAGCTAGTTCTACAGTTCTGTTAGTTTGGTCCAAACTCATAAACGAACAACTGGATGAACAGACACATTTAGACTTGACTGAATAATTTTGTTTTTCGTTTAAGTAAGCCACGCATGGTGATGAAGAACAAAATAAAATTTGACCTTGAAAATGATAAAAACTTAGTGTAGCCCCCTGTAGGAACAGAGTGTAAAATGTTCTTATGTAGTTTTCATTGATCTTGTGGATTTTCTGCAGTCATAAACTTCAAAATTTATTGAACACATTGATTAATTTAATAAATTATCTTCCTTAAAAGCCAAAGCTGTAAATAATAATATCCATTAAAATAAGAATTAACTAGGTTAATAAATAACAGCGCTGCCTGATTTTTATGACCTATGTCTATGTACTTAATGTACAAAATAATTGCATTCAACCTGGGAACAGAAGATTTTTTTAAACTCAACCATTGTATTATTATCTAGTGTTCAATGAGGGTTTTTCTTCTCCCACTGACCCCATTTGTGTCCAAAGATGTCTTTATTTAGAAAGCAGTGCTGTTGATAAGCAAGAAAGGTGAGTGAACTGCTTTACTATGCTACTGTTTTTACTATTTCAGAGCTGCAAGAAACCAAGACCTCTGAGTATCACAGAATATCCCATAGTCCCCTGGATTACAGGATATTATTGATGGATGAAGATCAGGATCGGATCTACGTGGGGAGTAAAGATCATATTCTGTCTTTGAATATTAACAATATAAGCCAGGACCCCCTCAGTGTAAGTTCAAGTTTTAATTTGAGAATCTGCAGTTGCATTACTCCATGCCTTTGTTTTTGAGACAAAAAAAATTATATTTCATTATTTTGCGTGGAAGGCCATGCGCACACCTTATTATTCCTTGTTTTATGTGTAATGCAGATCAAGTTATTTGCTGTTCCTCAAACACTGTTTAAAACTGACCTATTGACTAATTTTGAAGCAGCATTCATCTTGGCCTGGCCTCACAAGGAAAATTTGTATGGTTTGATGCTTTCCACCTCTCTCCAAGATAAGATTCTTCAGAGATGCACTTTCAAAAGTATTCTGTAAGGAAGAATAAGATACACATGATCATTCTCAGGCCATATGGAAAAAAAAAGAAACAAGGACAGAGTTGTCCTTAACCTGCTACTACTTTTTTTTGTTGTTTTGTTTGGTTTGGTTTTCTTTTGTGCTCTAAATCACTGAGCTGTTTTCCAATCTCTTGTTATGTGTGTGTCAGCCTTTACCCTTGAGTTGGGTGGTTGAGACACCTCATTTGGGGTTTTTTGGGCACTGTGACCCACATCTACCCCATGATACCACGTCTTTTCTGGCTTCTCTCACTTACTGAGATGGTGTTTTCCAAGGACTCTGTGTTCCCTCGCTAAACAGTGGTAGGCAACCTCTATGTGAAAATGATAGCATTATCAAATGTTTAAGCCACTTTCACAGATTCCTCTCTTTTCTCCAAAGCCAGCTGAAATTCAGCCTCTCTGCTTTTGAAATAGGTGACCAGCAGAAATATTTATGTGCCCAGCAGCTTGCCTGTTGAGCAATTTTATTACCTGTCTACAGACTTTGTCTTGCCTATCTTTAGACTATCACAGCTCCTGCCCTGCCTGAAAGTGTCCCATAAGGGCTTTGTTCCAGCAAATCCATCCAATCCTTTAATCTGTGGGCTTTATTACTGTACCTCAGGCGGACTGAGGGGCAGTGATACCCGGCTTGCAGCAGGGAAGATAAATGCCTTCCCTAAGAGACAAGGCTTTTAATGTGTCAGGGGAGAGAGAGGGGCCCTGCCAGAGAGTGATTGAGCACAGTTAAATTAGGCTTTGCTCTGAATCATCCTCTGGACATGCCTGTCCACCTGAATTGATTGTGCAGGGAGCCGGGGGAGGCTCATTCTAACTTACACATTTAAATTAAATGCCTCTCCTTCAATGGTGTGAATGCATCCTTCCCTCCTCCTAATGGTACCCAAATCTCCCTCTGAAATGGGGCTGCGTTCTCAGATACCTTCTGTGACCTTTTCAGTGATTTCCATCTCCCCAGTGATCCAGCCACCCTGGTCTGGCAGGAATTGTGCCCATGGCACTCTCCCTCCTGTCCCTGGCTGGTCGGGTTTAATCCTGTGCAGAGTTTTGTTGGATAGGAGTGCCTCTGTTACATGAAATATTTTCTGCAGTATGAAGCTGTGAGGCATTTCAACAGCTCATTTAGGCCTGGAGAAACAAGAATTAAAAGAAAAATGAACAGAAAGGAAAAAGACACAAAGCTTTCTCGCAGTGAATGTGATCACCCAGTATTAGACTGGGAATGAATCTCTGTAATTCCACACACTCTTGCATTTGTTTATTTATTTTAGCAACATATTCACTTTGCTGATCTTACATATCTGTAGAAATCCTATATACATATACATTCAAATCCACAATTCTACATATATATGTATATGTGTGTACATATACACACAGAGATCTTTTAATGCTATTGTTTATGTTATCTTGAGGCTAAATGTTATCAGGCTCTGTCACTTACTGTATTTCTAGGGATAAATTTCTAATGGATGTCTTTTCTATTTTAAAATCAAAATAAATAATGGAAGAAGCTCAAAATATTTAGTGTTTCAGATAAACAGATAAACATTCAGACAGTGAGTTGAAAAACTCTCTGAAAGAAATCAAGGTGAAATCTTGAGATTTCTAGTAGCTTTTATCACAATCTAGCCAAACCTTTGATGATAAAATTGAAAAATTCTTACAAGAACCTTTCTTTCAATATTTTAGTCTTGTGGTTTCTGATATGAATAATTTCTCTAAGTTCATTAAAAATAAAAAAGTAAAGATAGGTAGTAATTTAGGCAATAGTGGTGAAAAATCTCTCCTATTTAGAAGAAACAAATTGATGACCTTGCCTTAAAAATATTTAATAAACTATATATATCAGCCAAAGACTTGAACCTTGCTTTTGTTTAGCCCATTCTAAGACAAAGATAGTTTTATTTAGCAACAAAAATCCTTCTTTTCCTTATCATCAAAGTGTAAATTATATCTGAATATTAATCTATTAGTGTAAGTTAGGCAGTGAATTATTTTTTTAAATTATGTAATAAATATACTACTTGAATAATACTTCTTTCCTTACAGATTTTCTGGCCAGCATCAGCAAACAAGGTTGAAGAGTGCAAAATGGCTGGCAAGGATCCTACAGTAAGTTATAATCCACATATATACACAAATTAGGTACTTGGCAATAAAGTAAGAGCACCTTGAGTGCAGCCAAGGCAAAATGAAAGAAGTGTTTGTTTTGCTTTTGAAATGCTTTTCAAGCCAATCTATGAAATGGAATTCTGGAGAAGCAGGGGATGTAAACAGAATGCACCTTCAGACTTTGACAGATGGGAAAAGATACGCAGTGTCCAATTCCTTGCCTCTTTTGGTTGTTTCTAATTAAATTAGGTAATAGTGCATTTCCAGATGCGTCCTGGGGTGATGCTGAGCAGCCTGTTGAGCTGCTCTTTGGTGTGGGGAAGTTCTCTGCCTGGCTGCTCCCCCAGGAGCGCTCTGGGAAGGTGGGTGGCACCCACTGTCTGCTGTCTGAAGACCCCACTTGTTCAGATGCTGTTGCATGGTGCTGGCTCCTGCTGAACCAAAAATGTGAATGCCTTTAAAAGTAAACAAACCAGTGCGGTCTGCCAAACAAGGATTAACTCTACTGATTTTCATGAAGATGACTGATGGCACAGTTTCCAATACTGTGCTCATAAAACACATGCAGTTCTCACTGTCTTGGGTGAGGTTTGGATGGTTGAATGTGAAAGCAGTTCTGGGATCTGGGTAGGAAAAAATACTCAGAAAAATACCCTCCATTTTCAATCTAAAGTGCATTAACACTTGATCATAGTAAAAAATAAAAGAATGGGAGTAAAAAGGGGTATGCTAGAAGGACAATATGTAAATCCAATACTGTGAACTGTATGGCCTTTAATGTTCTGTTTTAGTTTTCATGCTGATTTGAAGATGTTACTGTAGGCCTTCAGTAAAAACCAACAATTGACTGCAAACCTGAGTTTAAAATTTTGGAAAGAATTTTTTTTCTACAAATAGCAAAGTCTGATATTTGGACTTGCTTCATGTTTTACTTATCTCCATTTATGATGAACGAATTAGGGGGCGAAAGAGATTGTTTCAGAGGTGTCCTTAAGGAAACTTCCTAAGGTTACTTCTTGTTTCCCTGTAGAGGTCCTGCTTCTTGTCATGCAAGGTACAGAGAAATCTGTGAATGAAAATTGGATTGCTGTGTGGAAGTGGGAAAGCTACCTGCACTCCTCTATAACTCATCGCTGGGACTCAGTCAGAGAGAGCCCAGTTCCCAGAGCAGGCAAAATGACAAGAAGAGAAACAGCTGCACAAATCCAGAGTCTAACAAACTCAGTAGCTGTTTTCATGATGCTGTTAAAATTACATGCCATGTCTATTCCCTAGAGTTGCCAGCATCTGATAACGTTTGCCGCTGTGGAATGACTGTTGTGTTTGTTTCCTGCAGCATGGCTGTGGCAATTTCGTGCGCGTGATCCAGTCCTACAATCGCACCCACCTGTACGTCTGTGGCAGCGGCGCCTTCAGCCCTGTCTGCGTCTATGTCAACAGGGGACGCAGGTCTGAGGTAACTCTCTTTTCATTTTATCCTCTCATTTTGCTGTGCAGTCTACTGGTGTGATGCAAAAGCTCAAAATTGTGAAAATGCAAAAAATCAGTGGTCCAAATAGATTCCTTCTAGAATCCTTCTAGATTCCTTCTAGATTCCTTCCTTCCTTCTATTCCTTCCCAATAGACCCATGTTAAACAGCAAAAGAACAAATGTCCATAGTTTTCTGTCCTGTTACCAGCTAGAAACAAAGCCATGGTCAAAAGCCATGCCTCAAATGTGATCATTGTCTGAAATTCCACAGTCATAACTGATGCTGAGATACCTTTTTGATGCTACCTACATTTGATTCTACCTTTTTTTTTGGCATTTTCTGGTGAATTCATTCCTACCGTTTGGTGGAAAAATGCCCAAGAAACACTTGAAGGGAAATAGCCAGTTAAAGTAAAATACTAAGTCCAGTTTTTATAACTTCCCTGTGCTACTGGTTCCTGGTAATTTGGCTAACTATTTAGGTATGTGAAGGTTTGCTGGACTTCAGTTTAACACACTCTAGATGCAATCCCAGTACAGGAACTTCATCTACTGCACAAGTTTTGCCCCACTAGATGGTGCCCAGATTAAGTTGGTAAGTTTCTCTTCACCGCAAGATCTTACTTTTTCTAGATAGGTTCCAGTTTTTCTATATTCAGTTTCACTGTGTTTATTTTCTGTAGAAGTACCAGATGTTTCAGAAGTGTACGGCCCAAGTTTCCTGATTTGAAAGTGAAATGTTTGTTTACATGCAAATATAATAGGTAATAAATTAAGCAACCAGAAGGAAAAAGAAAGGCACTTAACCAGGAGGCAGCACCTCGGGAGCTTTTGGGCCAGATTCATGTCTGCAGGCACAGGGGTGTGCAGTATATTTTCCAGAACAATGTGGAAGCAGATGTGTTGGGAAGGAAGATCAGAGCGTGCTGCCTGGAGCTTTGCCATGTGAGGGCAACCTTAAAAGCTGGGCTGGCTTCTCGGGAAGACACTGGGAAATTCATCACTGATTTAATTGGGAGTGGGATGGGAGTTCTGGCCAAGACCCAAGATTGCTGCATAGGTTGCCAGGGAGGTGATCGGTCAATGTTTCTCCAGGTCAGTTTTCATGGGATGATGTCAGTGAATTTTGGTAGATCCCTACCTGCCTCCAGCTTCCTTAACAGAGCGCACAGTCAGAATCGCTGCACCTTCAGTCCTAATAAATTAGCTAAAAGTAGAGATTGTAGGCCTGGATTTAAAAGCACAAGCAAGCAGAACTAAGTAAATCCATCCTTCTGGTTAAAAAATTCTGCATTAACTTATTTTGATATATTTTTAAATTGGGGTCACCTTTCCTCAGCATTATTCTATTTCTTGAAAAATCATTTAAAACATGAACAGTGATCTCATTTGTCTTTAATTAATGTAATACTCCTTTATCATCTTAAGCACTGGTATCACAGCCCAGAGAAGTTTGAATCTCATTATTTTAGAGTTTTTGTAAATGAGGTTGGGACAGAGGGGAGGGGAGGGGAGGAAATGACATCTCCCGATGATGCAAGATGTTAAATTTCTTAAATGAAAAGTTAAGGGACATGACTTGGAAAAGCAGAACTGGCTTCACTTAGCCTGTCTGTGTAGCTGCATGCCTATGATCAATTGATTAAATAAACTGCTGTTTCAGACGTCTGGAGTCTCTGAGACTCTTGACTGGAGACACTTCATGCTCAAAGCCATTACTGTACAGGCCAACAATAGCATAACAGTTTAAACCGCATTTCCTTCTGAACTCGTTGCATATATCTGTGCATGACTAATTGATAGAACAGAATGAAGAACTATGCAGTGCTGATGGGACTAGTGAAAACGCTTTATTTTCTTCTGCTTTTATCATTACACCTTCAATTTGGTACAGTTTTCAATGCACAAAAGGTTGTTTTTGCACATGCAAAATGAATATTTTACAAAGCACATCTGGTTTTCTCTAGAAGCTACAAAGCCTGGCAGAGTCATATCCAACAGTCATAAGAACTGGACATGTTTTGCTCTTCTGTCTCCAGAATTCCACATAATCTCACAAAAAATGGGGGTTCCATTGGTGAGGCAAAATATTGCCCTTTACCCTGAAACAGAGGTTGGAAAACGTTTAATATTCTTCCTTGGCACACCTGATACTTTGGGCTTCAGTAATTACTCCCTTAGTCACCCAGATATATTCTAATGTCAAAGTAAATGCAAACAGAAGAAAATGCAATCCCTATTTGAAATAATTATAGACTAAATAGCAGTTTAATATATATGAAAATCAAGTGTAATCCTGGAGCTAGTTTATTAGAAGAGTAATGGGCATTTTGAATTGGTAAATAGTGGTTTAATATAGTAAATATGGATTAGAATCAAGCTGCAAATAAGTTAGAAGTAAAACAACAAAGAAGCCACCCAAGATCACATTAGAAACTTCATACTTATGTTTTAGCGTTGTTTAGAGAGCTTATTACTGAAACAATAGATAAGATCTCTGTGATTAAATTAGGCAAAACAGAAGAGGGGGAAAAGAGAGGGGATAATGATATGAAAACTTCCTGCTGCAGCTGTGCATTTGAGCTTGCTGTAATCTCCAGTTTGCTGCTCAGGGGCTTGTGTGGCATCCCCACTCCCCTGTGATTTGCATTAACTGTTAAAGGGAAAATAAGGAGTTGCTGTCCTTTGTCAAATAACTAATTATTGACATTGACATCACAGAAGCCTTTCTTTGGAATTTTTGTCAGCTACGTTTTTCTTTTGAAATGTTGTAAGTTTGGTTGTTCATTATTGTTTTTTTCCTTGCAGTTGTGTCTTTTGGCTTTTTATTAAAAGTTAGAAGTTTGTTGTAGGAGCCTAAGAACAGGTTGTCTCATGTGCAGTGGCGTGCAAGTCGATGTGTGTTGGATCAATGTGTCTGCCATTACTGGCTGCAGTTTTTAAGGAGTGGGCTTAAAAGTAATTTCTTGCTCAGCACACTGTGCTGGTATTGCTGGGAACCAAGAAGTGAAGAGTTGTGCCAAAATGGGCTAATTTTCTAAAGATATTCAGATTGTTTGTGTTTCAAGCTGTAGTCCAGATTGCTTCTACTTTGCTAAATATATTTCCTGCTAGTAAATCACATAAAATGTAAACAAATCCCCATACCGTGATTTCTTAAAAACAAAACAAACAAAAAAAAAAAAACCAAAAAAACAAGACATTTCGGGCTATGGTAAGAGGTATTGATAAATCCTCCATTACTGTGGACTTGGAGCTCTACACATAATCCAAGAGATGGTATTGAAGAAAATAAGTGTGATTTCAGGGTTTTCTGGAGATCTGATATCTCAGTAAAGACCAAATTATTTGTACTATCATCCAGTGACTGCTGTCATAAGAGATTTTTATTTTAAATGTACTTTTGTTCTAGTAGCTTTATTATAATTTCCTAGACAGGTGTAAGTACAACCATGTGTTCAACAAATAAATGATAAATAAGTTCAAAAACACTGAAACACTCTCCACAGATGTTATTGCAGAGATCAGTCAACCTATGCTTAAATGAGATCGAGGGAATTTTTTTTTTATTCAGTGTCTTGAATTTATAACGAGAGTCTTGAAAATAACTGGTTGTCAGTGTTACCTAATAAGATAATGGAATTTTGAACAGGAAAGTTAAACTGCTGCTAGTGCAGTAAAAGTGCCCGATAGTGCACTGTTGATAGAGCATTGCTAATTCTGGGAATAGCCAGGCATAAAAATTCACTTCAATCTAATGGTCTCTGATGTGAGAAGTGACACACAAATCTACTTTGCAGGAACAAATCTTCAAGATCGACTCCAAGTGTGAATCAGGAAAGGGACGCTGTTCCTTCAACCCTAACGTGAACACGGTGTCTGTTATGATCAGTAAGTAAAGATATCCCAGTTGATGAGGTCTAAACCCATCTGGTCGTGTAGGGTGGGTGGATGGAAAGCCTGAAGGGAGCAGGACACAGAATTCAGCCTCCCAAGAGCAGTGCCTTTTGTCTGGCTGATGGGCACAAGGGGTGGGTCCATCCACGTTTCAAGGCTTATATGAAGCTTAAGGTGGGTGGACAAACAAAATGCAGAAATAAGTTATTGAAAGGGAGAGAGAGACACAGAAAACAAAAGGTTCTCCCTTTTCCAGCTTACACATTTTTTCGTGAGATAAGTTTCAACTTTACATTACCCTGTCTAGCAGTTATGTTTGAGTGGTTTCTGACCTTGTTCATCCTAGACTGCACTTGTGTCTCATTTAATTATTTGTAAAATCTCAGAATAGCCAGGGAAAGAAAGCCTGAAGACTTCAAATTCTTTGAATTTCATTTTTGTTGTCATTGCTGCTGTAGAGCCCACCAGCTATTGTAAGGCTCTTCATTCTTCAGTTTTCTTTATACCCAACCAGTTTTGCAATTTTCTTCCATCCGAAAGGTCAGAAAGTGAAAGAATAAAGTATTTTGGCGGTGCTTGTTGCACACCTGTGAGAAAACTCAAAGGGGGCATACACTTTGTGCTACCTACGTCATCTGTAAAAGATACTTTTCTTTTTTAAAACCAGGAAGAGCTGGAAATATATACTCAGTGTGACTCGACCTTTCACATTTGCAGTGTGTTCACACACTTCTTGTGCCAAAGCCCTGCTTTTTCAACATGAGTCTACCCCTTGCTGTATTTTTGGCTATGAAGGGAACAGCAGTTCCCTTGCACAGATTTTTGAGACTTTCTTAGTAAATAAAACTTATTGCACACAGGTACTGCATATTTCACCCAAGATTTACAAGGGAGCAATGTACAGTGCTTCTGCCATTCGGCTTCCTTTGAAATCAATTGCATCAGTTACATGTTGTGCCGGATATTTTCCTTAAAGTGTTATGGATCATAAGGGGAGTGTCATATAGTCTGTCCTACATGGCCTATTCAAAATATAAATTGCCTTTTTACTTTTTTTTTATTTTATTTCTCATTGCAAATATATTTAGTACAAAGGACAAGTGTATTTATTCACAGACATATGAACAGAATACCTTTAGAGAACAGGTAAATGCTACCTAGACATCTCTCTGAACCTTGGCTGCACTTATACCTTTATCTCAACAGTGATCTAGGGACAGTGTTTACAGACACTCACTGTGTAAAGAAATAGTTTGTTCAAAGTCAATGATAGATGAGTCCACTGCTGCTCATTGCCATTCTGGTATTTCTGAGTCAAGTGTCATTAAAAAAATTAAAGTTTCCTTTCCTTATTCCTTCTGGAGTTTATATAGCAACATTAAAGACCATTGTTTATGAATTATTATTTGTACAGTAAGCTGATTTTTTTCTACAGTAGATCTATGGAAGCTTTGTTCATTTTAATAGACTTCTCATTATCTTCCTTGATCTCTCCGTTATGTAACTAAAGAGACCTTCCCTAACGTTTGACTTACCTTTCATGGCATAGTTCATCTACAAAGTTTGAATTATTCCACAAAGGTCAAATTCCTTTTAGAAACAGCCCCACAGATTGGCTTTTATACTTTCTCCCTTCTTCTGCAAAGTCCAGCCACTTCAAAAACGTTAAGCTCTAATGAATTTAGCCTCAGTATCCATGCCAGAAACATGAGCATTTTGTAAGTCACAGCTTGTGTTGTAATGAGGGGACTGAGCCAATGCACTGGACTCTCCTTTGAGCTTTATGCAGGAGGAATTCCCTCCCATTGCTTCAGAAGATAGGAAATACTGCCAGACCAACTAACTCTTCCACAATAAAAGAACCATTTTTAAATATAGGTGCAATTTCTTGACCATTTTGAGCATCACTGACGTAGAATACAACAGGAAAGCTGATTCACCCCTCAGAGGAAGGTGGTGCTATAAAAATAAATTTGAACTTTGTACAGTTTGCCATTGTACAGAGACACGTTTGCATCAAAGCAATGAAAAATGTGCTTTGATGCAGCTTGGCATAGCTAGTGTGCAGGATGCATGTCTCTCTCCCCACCAAGACTCTGAGATATTTATAAAAGCAGACATACTTCATCAATTCAGTAATTCCCCCCAGTAACAAAGCGAAGTAGTGTGAACTCATTGCGCTCTGCAGACCAAATACTGTATGGAATTTAAGGATTTTACCAGAAGGAAGCAGAACTGACAGATATCAGCTCATGCATGATTAGCAAACAGACACCAGGAATGCTTAAGACATAAGTAATACCACTGATATGTAATAGGATTAAAATTACATAGCATAGTACAGTTGCTGAAGTGTGTACATATGTGCATATGCGCAGGACTGTACATAGCATTCAGTGAGAACCATGAGTCTGATCTCTTTCAGCCAATTTATTTCAAAATAAGAATAAATTTCTGATGGATTGAGGCAAGGAGGAAAATACACCAAATCATTTACAAATCTGTGCAGCTCTAACATCATTCTGTCAATACCTGCCAGGAAGTAAATGCTTCAGCAACATGCAGCAAATGCACTGTTTAAATCCCATGTGTACGAATCTTGTCATGACAGGGAGAGGTGAGAGCAGAAGAGTGGCTGCTGGATGCCCTGCCAGGGTTCAGTTCAGGCTCCAGTTGGCAGCAGAAAAGCAAAATCTCCAGAGTTTTAATTCTCTCATGAGCTTCTCAATAGTCTTCCATGCTAATTATGAACACACACACACACACACAGCATGAAAATAGCCTCAAGTATTTCTGAGCCTGTGACTCTTGCCAGCTTGACCACACTCTCTGGGTAGTCCAGGAATACAGACAAAAATATCAATCAAAGGGCCCAGCTGTACTGGAATGTTTTCAGCCACCACTCCCACTCTGAGAGTTAGAATTTATTTTAGCTACTGTTTTCTACTCGGGGGTTTCATTGTCATTAGTCAGTGGAAATTGCTTGGTTATTCACAGAGTAGAAAATGATAGTATATGTAATTACAATTGTAATTATATATGTATGTTTATGCACACACACAGACTCACACAAACACAGACATCCTGAGTGATGGGCTGAGTTATCAGCCCTGCACAGGAAGCTCACAGTTCTGTTAATGTAGGAGTTGCATGTCTCATTCTGCTATAATGACCCTATACTTAGAACCAAGTACACAAAAGGGGACAACTGTTGTTCCATATTACTCTGAGTAAAGTTCAATAATATGATTGTCAGGCCACTACAATACTGAAGTGAGCTTGAGGCTGCCTGGGGCAGCTGTAACAATGCTGCTGCTAAAAATTGGCACTGATACTGACTGCAATAGATGTTGTGCCAGTTTACAGCAGCAATAAATTCAACCCAGTCACTTCGTCTAGTTCCGTAACAAAAAAAAAAAAAGTCATTTGAAGTGAGTACTTAAGATATTGAATGTGATACTTTATACTTTTTGATAACACTAGCACGATTCTTGATTCTTCAGTGGTCCTTAGCAGTGGAAACTGAGCAACTGAACTTGGGAACTAAGAAAGGTTCCCCACATATGCAGCTCTGCTGTGGCCTTTAATGGTACAGTTCTCTAAAGCCTCTAAGAAAAATCTGATGAGTCTCTTGCATTCTAGATTGAGTCTTTTTAAATCAGAGGAAACCTCATTTCCATGACCCACTGTTATCTGTATAGACTCCTGTGTAAATAAAGAGATGACAAATTTAAAATTAACTTTTTTTTTCCCAAAAGCCATAACAATTCTTCCTCCATTTCAATTCTTTTCAGATGAAGAGCTTTTTTCAGGAATGTATATTGATTTCATGGGGACAGATGCTGCCATTTTTCGGAGTCTGACTAGGAGGAATGCTGTGAGGACTGACCAGCACAACTCCAAGTGGCTGAGTGGTGAGATGCCTTTAATTTACCAGGCCTTTTAATGGGTGTTACAGAAATTCTGCTTTCCTTTGCTTAAAACAAAGAGCTTACCTTTTAAAGAGCTTTTCTCTGAATTTAATTTATGAAGTTTAACCACAGAGAAACGTGTGTAAATACAAACTGTAGACAATGCACAGATGTAGAGGGTTCACTGCATGAACCAACCTCTTAGGCCACCCCACCTGAGGGCATTTTTGCATTAAGGCTGAACCAAACTGTTTGAAGGTGAGTATATGAAAACCTTTCCAGTGACAGAGGTCAGACAGTCTGACTTCTAGGAAAATGTCTTCGCCTCTCATGAATCAGGTATTGCCTTAAATTAGTGTTTGATTCTAAGATGCCATCTTCAGTTAATTCAGGATGATCCATCTCTGTGCAGAACACTCACGACCACCTGCATTCAAAACGTGTGCAGAAGAGAGTGCCACTGTCAGAGAAGCCAGTGAGGATTATTGCCACATATTTCAGTGGTGATGAATTGGTTATCTAAACACAGGGGAAAAACTGATTTCTGAGTGGAAGCACTTAACTCTTTGCTTCACTGAGATCTCTGTTAAAATTTTCCCCATCTTTATTGGTAAGAAGACTCCTTCCAATTAAATCGATTTGAATTAAAGTGGTGGTCAACCCTCTGAGCAGAGGTAGATGTGAAAGGTTATAGAATAACTAACATAGCAGTTACGATTTTAAAAAGCCTTCAGGTATGTTGAAGTATAGTTACCATGGTTTTGTCTCGACATTTTTTATGGTGACTAATTATTCCTGTCTGGCCGTGACTACAATGAAATAACTGGATTGCAGTCACAATAAATTAATTTCACTATGAAAGGGAAACTATGTGTGCTTTCTAAATTTTTCTTCTGTTTGTTATACATTCTTACACTTATCTGTATACCCTGACATGTGCATCCTACAGTGAATTAGAGAAAATGTTAAAAATGCCTAATTTCTGGAAAATCTACCTGTTAACTATGCTCAGAACAGGTACTTGAAAGTACAATTCCTTTCCATGTTCTTTTAGAGCCAGAGTAATGACACTTGTTATATTGAGAATAGACTTACATGAATAGAAAAATGCTGCAGTCTAAAAATTTTCTGTCAGACATTCAACCTTTGTATCAGATTATTTTAAAATTTATACTGCATTTCAGCCAATCAAGCAATCTTGCATGATCATTGAAAAGACAAAGCCTTCATGCAGGGAGAGGGTACACTTCTTCCTTCAGTCAAAGGAGGTCTTCTGAGGGCTTCTGCACTGTTCATTATATGCTTGCTGTTAAGGTTATAAATTATTTTACTCTCTCCCTAGCTCTCCTTTGCAGTGCTTTGCAAGTACATTTGGTTATATTTACCAGCCTCTGATACGAAATCAAATGTTGCTCAAACATTTGCGTACCTTGCTTTCCTTTTCCAGGTTACAGATATGGTTTTCCTCTCTTATTTATGAACATTATTTGTTATATGTCTAAGCTTTTCCAGCTTACTTTTGTGTTTTATCTCAATGGGACTTTCCTTAGGTGCCCCTGGTAACACACTGATTCTTACCTCTTCTTCCTCCAAGTCTTTCGGGTCTCTGCAGGAATCTAATACCACTGCCTCTGGGTCCCTTCTCCAAAAATTTGTTATGGAATAAAATGCAAGGATGCAAAAACATATGGCTGCCAGCAAGGAGCCATTTACCTGCTGATATTTGGTATATACAGCATTTCCTTGAAGTAGTCAGTAAATGTCAAATTATTCATTGCTTATATTGATAGATCTTTTTGTTTCATCCTTTTGGTAAACATTTTCATTTCAGAGCCTATTTTTGTGGATGCTCATGTTATCCCAGATGGCACTGACCCCAATGATGCCAAAATCTACTTCTTCTTCAAAGAAAGACTCACAGACAACAGCGGCAGCACAAAGCAAATTCATTCAATGATTGCAAGAATATGCCCAGTAAGAACTGTTTTGTTTGCCAGGTTGTTGGGATAAGCTGCTAGTGTGACATGATAACCTGAAAGACTGAATGTTTAAAAAGCCTTTGATTTATACTTGACACAAAATTTCCTGTTTCTGCATCACCATTCATAATTAAGAAGAGCTGTTACTGAACTGACAGTCAGGGTCTGAACACGTTGTATATATCTGACTGTACCTGTAAGGATGTGGAAGTGTAGAGGCTCAGGGATTTGTGTATTTCTCTGACTGGGTCAGAATAGTTACCCGTGTTGAATTATCCAGCTTGCTGTCCTTGGCACAAATAAGGCACATTATTTTCTTAATGAAAATGAACTGTAAGACAGTGAAATCTTTCACACACACACACACACACACGCTCAAAATATTTGAAGCACATTAGAAATATCAAGCTTTTAAATTGGTTGATTTAACTTTCAAATGCTGTTTTCATTTTTATTATGTCTATTCTGAGTTCTTATATGGATGAATGTGTGAGCCTAACTTTAAAAATCTGCACAGGAAATTTAAATTCAGGAGTTATGGCTATTCCTGAACAATAAGTAATTTTTTTTTTTTCACAACACTCCTCATTGTCTCTATTTTTTTGGTACCTCTAATCAACTGTAGATGAAATATGATTGAAGCAGCTATTAATATCTCTGGTGAAATCAAATTTTTTTAATGAGAGAAAAATTGTAAGTGCACAGTTACTGCTCACCTATTCATTTCTTCTTTTGGAAAGCTTCAGGAAGTTCATTGTGAGTGTTTATGTATTCCCCCTCTTTAGTTTGGGTCTTCCTTAGAATTTGCTGCTTTGTGATGTTGTTGTGCCTGGGTGTGAGGGCATGTTGGTCCTTCTCTGGCAATACGATGAGGCATGTGATTTCTTTTATAATGTCTGTTCTCTGTATTTTTGTGAGGGTGCCTGAAGGTCTTTTTGAGTATTTTGCAAGGAGACATTTTACACAATTACAGATGTATTTGGATTTTTTTACTGTTATAATGAAGCCCAGATGATTTTTGAAAGGCCTAAGCCTGTTTAGACTTAGACTGAAGTCAGTGGCAGAATCCCAAGGCCAGTGAAAATAAATCTGAACTAGTCATATTTTTATACTTGTGTACATACCATCATATTCATGTAGCAACACCTTTGAGACTGGCCAAATATATTACCCCCTGAAAAGATTCCTTATAAGTCACCCAAAAAGTTGGATTACCAACCCCAACAGCACCAGTAAAACATGCACAGCACTTTATTTAAATCACATTCCAATAGCATCTGCATTTTGGTTTTTCTCTTTCCTTGGGTGACATCATGCTGTGCAGTTTGGAAGGCACTGCTCTCACCTGAGGCATTCACCCACACAGTCAGTCAGGAACTGTCACCTTGATGCCACATCTTCTGGTTTGGCAGTTACAGTTTCCATCTTGCACCACAGAAAATTGGAAAGATCCTTGAACGAGCTGTGACCAAGCCATTTCTGGACCACACCAGCAGGACTTGCGACAGTGCAAAAGGAGCTTGACCCACAGTAGCCATCATTTCTGGATATTGTTTAGAGCATCCACCGATGGGCCAGCATGGCTTGCTAGGTCAGGTGCAGCTTGGCTGCTTTCAGGATTAGAAGGAACATCCCTCTGTAGAACCACAAGACTTTTTAGAGACAGCATGGACTTTATCCTGGGTGTCAGTGAGTGATGCAAAGCTTCAGAGTCACTTCCAATCCTACTAGAATACACTGCTGATGCACAAAATCTACTGCCTAACCCTCCAACCCTGCTAGCCGATCCACTCAGAAAAGTAGTTCTTGGGTTTTTTCTGCATATGGAGTGTTTAGATGAGGGGATTTGGTTTCGGCCTATCTATTTTTAATATTAAATTTACCAGATTACTATCCAGATGATGAATTAACCTGAGAAAAATGTGGGAAAGCCTAGTAAAATGTTAGCTGTGTTTTATTTCTTCTTTTCTGAAAATAATACTCCTTTCCAGAATGACACAGGTGGTCAGCGCAGTCTCGTGAACAAGTGGACAACATTCCTGAAAGCAAGACTTGTGTGCTCAGTAATGGATGAAGATGGAACAGAAACATACTTTGATGAATTAGGTATCAGAAAAACATTCCTTAAAATGTTTATCTAAATACACCTTGTGCATATTTAATTACTGATTTTCATACAGTTTCTTAGTCAGGTTGTTAACAATGAACTCTTAGTGCTAAAAATCCATGACAAAAATCCCCTTGCAGTTTTATGACAGGAAATGAAAAAATCTTCATAAGTCCTTCTGGGTAATTATCATTACTTTTGAAATAAAGGTAATTAATCTTTGCTATGTAAAACAGTGATATATGTAAAGAATTTATATTTGGAAGGGAACATCCAAGTGAATGTCTTACTGTTTTGCTACTAGCTTGGATTACAACAGAGGGTTTTTAACATCTCTTTGAAACTTTTTCTTATACTACTGTGTGACACACTGCTTCTCCACAATGCATTTTTCCTATTTTTTGATCACAAGGTAGAGTCCTCAATTTGGTAGTTGAAGATAAATAAATCCTGTTACTGGCACCAACAACTATGAATAAATATAATTTCTCAGGAATCATTTGGTCACATAAAATTTCATTTGAACATGTGGAACACTGTAAATATTCAATGCATAATCTATACAGCAATCACAAGAGGTTTCCTTTCATTACAGAATTAATAGATGCATATCTTAATACCTATGTGCCAAATAACATTATCAGAAAGTTTCAAATTCTGTATTTTCCGTAGCTGAGATGTGCAAAATCATAGTTCTATATTCAGCTATTGGAAGATTGGTTCTGATCCTCTCTCCATTGTATCCTCTCTTTCTTTTCTCAATTGTTATTCCTGATTCTCATCATAGCAAATGGGGTTTGGAGTATTTTGAATTTATATATTTACAGCTGTTTGCTGAGCTTGCTTTGGTTCAAGGTTTCAATGGAACCTGATGGGCAGGTTCTTAACTTGCAGATCTTACCTTGCTCTAGCTTGGAATGTGCAAGGTGCTTGGAGGAGGGATTTTCTGAAGTTCCCAGTGCCTCAGCACTGCCACAGCAACTCATCTTTCAGAACTGTGATTTACCAACCCCCCCCTCTTCAACAAAGCACTAGGATAACTGCTTTTAGTTTCTTGTATGACAAAATATGGGACCATAGTGAATAGGAGACAATGCTCTCAGCATGGGCTCCCAGCACAATTCCCTAGCAAAGAGGAAGAATACAATCACAGCTGGAAATTCAGAAAACTGGGAGAGAGCAAACACATGCTTCTGTGTTCTTCATGTATAATTCAGGAGAGTAGAACACTTCCAGTTCTGCATGGTGAAGTCTTTTGCTTTTGACATATTGAAAAGAATATTTAAAAAATTCAGTGGGTTAAATGAAAGAGCCACATAAATTAATGGAAAGCTAAAGAACATACTCTGTGATAAAAAGCTCAAAGAGTTCAGTCTTTTTTGTGTTGTAAATCAAGTTTAAGAGGTACCATGATTATAGTTATTAAAAAACATTTGTAAGGAGAAACTGTCAGAGATTAAAGTAGTTTTCACTGAAGTGTAAAAAAAAATCAACAGATTAGAGCTGGCAAGTGGGCAAATTCATTTCAGTGAGTGGGTTTAGTTTAGCACAGTGCAGTCAATAAATGCCTACACAACAGGAGGCAGGAGGTTTACATCTCTCAGAGTCTTTACTGCAAAGCTGCCTGACATTCATGTCATGTTGCAAATGTGCTAGTGAGGGTGCGTTCTGGACAATAAAACACCTAATTTCCCTGTTTTAGATTACATCCATCTGTAGGAGCTCTTTGTCTTTAACTTACTGCAACTTTAATGTTTTTCTACTCCTGAACAACCTGCTGAAACAAGATACAGCTGAGAGAAGCATGTGACATGGGTCCTGGATGTATTTGAAAATCTTTGCCTTCTGTCTCCATAAGGCTAGAGGGCATGGAGTTAATTTTCAAAGTTGTTTCTCAGTGTTCAAATGCTAGATTTATGCATATATAATCTGTCCATGTGGTAAGTCTCCTTTTCCTCGTTCAAGTCTGAGATAAAACTGCTGCTGACTTTAGGAGGAATAAAGTCATAAATTAAACTGGAAAATAAAATTTTTATTATTATTCAAAATGTATTTCTCTTTCTTACAGAGGATGTGTTTCTTCTAGAGACAGATAACCCCAGAACAACACTCGTGTATGGCATTTTTACAACATCGAGGTAAACACAGAGTTTTGAAAAAAAATTACCCGAACTGCCTGATTTTCTATATGAAAACTGAAACTGATGTTTTGTGGACGAGGCTGCGCTGTGCAGTTTTGTACGTCTTCTGGTCTGCATGCAGGAGTCTCAGTGTCATTGCTGTTGGTATCCATGCTAGAGCCGTGCTTCTTGGAGCAATCTGCTTCCTGACACTGTCAGCTGGCACTGGGAAAACATTTCCATGGAGGGCCACTTGTCACGGCTCAGCAGAGGGAAAGCTAAATGACTTCAGTGCAGTGAACTCATGTGGCATCTGAGAGCACTTAACACCTCCGGAGGAACATCCAGCACCCTGAAGGATCAAACTGGGAATTTTACATGAATTCATACAAATCATTTCCAGTCTCTCAGCTGGCTGATGATCACAGAAATGGCAGATAACCCATACTGGCTTCAGTTGGCTACAAAAGGACAAGCTTATGTGGCATTTGATCACCTCCTTGCAGCTCCCTGTTACCAGGCAGTTGTATTCACTTTCTGTCTGGTGTACAAGCATTTAGAAAGCATTTACTGAGCTCCCAAGGGTGGTGGAAGCACTAGATATGGCTTCCTATGCTGAAACTCTCCACAAAGATAGACTGACAGGTGGACCAACAGATTCTTCCGCCTCTACCTTTATTTATTTTATTTTGTTTCTTGCCCTCACCACATAGTGCTAGTACAGAGTAAAAATAGGCACTGCTCACTGATTTCTGAAGTGTTACCCTTTAGCTATTACTTCTTACTATCTAAGAAGTCTTCTGCTTTTTTTTTTAATTTTCACTTAATTTATTTGATCACATTAGAAAATTATGTAACTTATTATTAATAATTCCTTTGGAATGGAAATTTCTGGTAAAAAAATCCTTTCAGAATTTTTGTCTCCAATAGACTTCTTTCATAGGGATCCAGGGATCTGCTTACTCAAAGGTGTAAATAGGACAGGAGAATATGACTCTATGATATTTAACTGGGAAAAAAGCATCACATTACTTGTAAACTTATGGTGCTGTCTACAATTTCTACTTCACAAAAAAGAGAAAAGGATGAGCTTATGTTTAGCAGTATAACCACACTTATCATTAGGTTAAGGGTGCAACATGACTGAAATAGAAACACTTCTACCTAATTCTCCTGGTATTCTGCTGTGCAAATGAGGTTTGAATCACAGGAACATATAACGTGATAAAAAAGAGAAAACGTCGCTTTTTTCTTGGCTCTCAAGCTATTTTCTCTCTCTATTGAAGTTTTTACAAACATGTATTCCTCCTATTGTGAACCACATGGTCCATGCTTGTTTTATTTTTGTTCAACTACATGGTGAATGTTACCTAGTTAAATACAGAAACCATAAGGATTTTTACTCCTTAATAGTTCCTGTTTCTTCACCTCTGTGGACTTCCAACTCATAACAGTAGCAAGAGAGAAAGATCCCAGGAAGTAATAACTACTAGTATTTTTATCTAAATCATACAGAAGGAAACTGAATAATATTGAACTAAATTATTTTAGTGGCATAATATGCTGTAAATCTAACATAAAACATCTGGAAAGATTAAATGGATTTCCAAAATTCTATTAATACTTAGTAAAATTTCCACAAATGCCATAATCCATCTAAAAGGGTCATTCTACTGATCCATATAAAGCTGAGAGCAATGTGGATTTCACTTTTGTTATTTAGACACTATGTGTAATATTTTTAGGCTTTTTTCTGGAGTGTTTTTTCTTCTTCAATTGAAAACAGCTACTTGGATTATCTTCATCCTACGGTTAACACCAGGCAGATTTTAGACTGTCTGGAGTTTCCACTTTTTAAGGATAAATAGCACAAACCTTTCATGCAGTGAGAGGAAAAATGAGGGAGTTAATTCACTGTAGTCAGCCTTAGCATCAATCTGGAAATATTTCCCCTATTACCCTTCATCATCACGGGGTGATGGGGACCATTCAGGGCTTGTGCTAACTGAACCCGTGTCTGAACCTAGAGCAGTGGGAAGAACATGCCCTTTCTCAGGTGACTCCCTGGGTTCTCCTCAAGAAGTATCAAACGTGGGTCTTTGTAAGACCAGTTTTATGGGTGGATTTGAGGACTGTATAGGAGAAATTCCCTTACAGCCACAACATGTCCCTGTTTTTTGTAAAAAAGCTGGCAACAGATTGTAATAATTCAACTAATTATATTGCTCTGGATGTTTTGATTAATATTTTACCCATGTATTTTAGGAGGCTCATGGAGATCTTGTGGTTAATATACTGGTAGGAAGTTCTGGAAACCTATGCCGAGCTTGGCAGTGCAAAATTTATAAAACTCCTGTCTCACTGAAGTCAGCAGTATTTTTGCCATTGATTTAACTGGAGCCAGATTATATTTTTTTTATATTTAGCATTAGGAAGTGTTCTTATTGCACCAGGAGGGCAGTGCCTTCCACTCTCTTTTTTCAGTTCACTGTTCAAAAAGGTGCTGAGTATTAAGTAGTAGAGCATATTGGGCAGCTAGATTAGTTGATTTTAAATGTTTTAAATCCATGCTATAAAAGCATTAAATTGCATAAAATATATTCTTTCAGAGGTATCTTTCATCATTGGACCATGCAAAATTATGGAAAAGCTATAAAAAAGTTGGTAAATTGCAATGTTAACTTTCTCCTACTGTCTTGCAGCTCCATATTTAAAGGCTCAGCTGTGTGTGTGTATCATCTGTCTGACATCCAGACTGTGTTCAATGGACCATTTGCACACAAGGAGGGCCCAAACCACCAGCTGATTCCATATCAGGGCAGAATTCCGTACCCGCGACCTGGCACTGTAAGTACAGAGATGTTTATTCAGGCTCGCCAATTGCTTGTCTTTGTTTAATGCATAAATAAATATTATTTATTCCAGGAGAAAAGTCTGTATGTGACTATGACAGTTACAGTTCAGAACTACTTTATTTACTTTTAAATTGCCTACAAATCCAACTACAAATCATGTAGTGTCTGGAAATCTTCTAGAAAGAATTAAGTCATGTAAAATGTTCACCTTTCTGCTGCAATCACTCTTTCTCTTTCTGCTGCAAAAGTGATAAGAATTAGTTCATTAGGTGACAGTCTTCTTGTTTGCATGTGCATTTCCATTTTGTGCACGCATTTGAGCAAAATGTAGCTAAATAAATATGCATGCGAAGACAGCAATGTTAGTGTGTTCTGCCGCCTGGATCCAAATGTCTGGAAGTCTGTCTTCTGTCTGTATAATTTTATTTTTTTTTGTTCTCCATAGTCTTGCAGCTCTACTCTGATGCTTAGGAGATGTGGTAGGAGATTCAGAGAGCAAGGTTTCTGGGACTTGTCACTTGACTAAGTCTGATACCCTGCCAGGTTCTGAATCTTAGAAAAGAGAACTAGAAATAGATGAGTTTTCATGCCGTTCAGTTCTCTGTAGTCTTCCTCTTTAAGAATGCTTTTTGTAGGCCTTGAATTTTTTTCAAGACTTTGTTTTACTGTATCAGGAGTAGTAATAATCTTCCAAAAAATTCTGTACACAGCTAGAGCTAGCTCTGGTTCCAAGTTGCACAAAAATATCTCATTAAATATTTTAAACAGAGGTATTCTTCCTTCTTACTTTTCAACTTCATGATGTATAAAAGTTGCTGTTAATGCACTTTTTCTTCATTTATTTACTTACTTATTTTCACTATTCATGATTTAGATTTAGCAGAAATGGGACATCTGGTATTTCAAGCTTTAATGAAGAATGTATGACCTTTCTCTAGAATTGTCTCTAAATCCATATTTGCTAAATGAAGTATGGCACTGTAGGTGTGTGTTGACTCCTATGAAGTCTTACAATTTCTTAAGTATCAGAATGAAATAAGTATGCAGGGAATCATAAATTATGTCTCAACAATGTAGTTATATTTTTTTAGATTAACACTTTTCCATTTTTCACAGGAAATTAAATTTTATTTTTATTTTGCCACTCCCTCTGAGAACTTTTCAGCACATCACTATTTCATTCTGATTTGTCAAGATCTTGTTCTTTTTCTGTCTTTCTGTCTTGTACATGGAATAGCTCAGATACATGGAATAACTCTGCCTGTTCACACAATTCTTCATGACATTTTAGTGCAGTTATTGATGGCTGTAAAAGTTAAGACTTTACATTCTCAGATCTCTAGAATCAGCTAATCAATACCTGACATTCTGCTAAGTTCTAATGCTATCATAAGTCTTTCTTTGCAATTAATTCATACAGCTCTAATCTCATGATTTCACTGAAGCTTTAAAAAAAAGATGCATTTAAGCAGGAAGTTTCACACTCTTGTTATTAGTCATATTTCAAAGTTTCTTGCTGTTGCAGAGTATTTTGTTTGTATGTGTTTCCTCAACTGCTGCCATGTTTTTCTTGGTTCACTCCATGGAGGCTTCTGAGGTATTCCAGATGGGCCTGAAGAAATTGGACAGCACAATGGAAAGGGAAAAATAAAAATCAGATTTGGGTTTAACATGGTGACAGAAATTATTTACACTTTTCAGATATGCTGATGAGCTCTGAATTTGAAGACAAATTCTTGGATCATAGCTCACAGAGATTCCTTTAGATGACCATGCTGGTTTTCCTGTGCTTCCTCATGATTCAGCCACAACACACTATCTTAAAGTCATATTTCCTAAGATGAAATTTCTTTGGCTTTGCTTTTATTTCACTGCCAAAAAATTTCACTTTTAAATGTGTGCCACAAACTCTGTTTTTCACTTCTGTCAAATCATCTGTAAAAACCTGGGGACATGGGGTTTTTTTACTGCTCAGAATTTGTGTTCTAAGAGTTAATTTTGATCAGCCATGCTTGCAGACTGTGGGGCATGATCCTCTTTTCTCTGGAATGTAATTTTTTTGCAACTTCTGGGATGATGAACTAGACAGGGATGCCAGACTAGACAGGGATGCCTTTTTGTATGACATGGAAAATTCTACTCTACAGTTGCCTAAAGAGATATTCATGCTAAACCTCTGGACAGAAATGAAAGTTCATCTTGTCGCAATACACTGGATAAACAATGGAAAAGCTTCAGTGTAGCTTCAGTAGGATTAAATAAAGCAATACGTTCTTTTGGCCATGATCAACTCCGCAGTGTTTGGCTGGCCTTCACTAAATACCAATGGTTTCTTATTTCTCCACAAGCAAAACTTACGTATGGAAAAAAAAATACATAATTGGAAACTTGCTACTAAATTCAGTGATGTTTGAGTGTGGTTTCCATTTTTCAGAATTCACAGAAATAGTTTTTGTACCTACAGTGTGTTGGGGAATATGCTGTAAATTAAAGAATTCTGGTTTTCTCTGCAATGTTATTGCATGATATGGAGTGTGAACATAAGATTGTGTAGCCAAGTCCTTGAATGAGGTGTGAAGGATACACTTTCAATCCCTCCAGGAAAGGGAGAGCTTATAGGTTTCTTCAGTATCATCTTTTGCTTGTCATTGGTTTAGCAAAACAATTAATTGATTAAAGATGTTTGTTAAGGCTTTGCTCAGAACAATGATACTATGTAAGTTTTTAGGGTCATGCTGGTGTGAATCATAGCACAGACAGTTTTTGCAAGTCACAGACAACAGTCTTATGACTCCAAGTCAAGAATGGAAGGGTTGAAAGTATCAGAGAAAGACTTCTAATTGAGCTGTGTGAGACAGGGAAGTTTAATTTGAACTGTTTGTGAAACAGAATCCCTCTTGAAAGGAACTGAGGTCTGGCAGAGCACTACCAAGTAGAATAATCTTGTTAATGATAAATGCAGGGTTTTTTTCAGCATTTGTTGCTAATCCTAACAGATAGTTCCATGCATTTTCTGGAATGTGGATGAATATGCCAGAGAGGATAGAGCAAGCAAGATAAAAAGAACTCAACTTTGTGAGCAATCTTAGGGCATTAACATGTAGTATCCTTTCTAATGAGAGCCAAAACAAAACCCTCCAGATAAATAAGAGCCCAGAAAAATAAATTGTCAAGGATGTCAGATGAGAAAAGCAACCCATATCTGAGCTGAGTTCTGGTTCTTCTTCCTGGAGGTAACTGATGCCAGAGCAATTTCTTTTAAAGAGTTCCTGCAGAGCTCTTCCACTTTGTCTAAATAATTAACTCCTGGTTGAGCCAGAAGATGACTCTAAAGCCTGTGATTAGGCTGAAGTCCCCTCTCTACTTGTTTCCTGGTATGCCCAATGAATTGTTTATTAGGTGCATGATATGGAACAGCTTTTAGCAGTGAGGGTGGAACAGGCTCTAGTGCCTGTGGTTAGAGGGATGCCCTGGGAGGTGACGACCCAAATTCTAACATTACATCTCATCAGGTAGGTTGGACACATGACTCATATATCCCCAGACAGTTTCCAAGTCTCTCAGAATATGATTCATTTTATCTAATTTTAGCCATCTAAAACTGGGTGTTTAGTCTGAATTAGTGACTACAGAGGAAAACTAAGAATAAGTGCCTGACTTTAAGAGAATGACTTTAAGAGTCAGGTGAGGTAAGTCTCTCCCTAAGCTACTGGCTATTTTGTGTCTGTGGTTTAGACCAGAATTTCCATCCTAGACATAAGGCATAAGAATCCTTGTCAAAATAAACAAATCTCCATCAAGTGCTTTTTATTGAACAATCATTTTCCAATTGGAAATATTGCGTTAAAACACTTCTAAATATCTCCAGTACTCAGAGAAGAGTTTCACAGTTCAGAAATATGGTAAGGGGAAAAAGTGAAAGCTCAGGAGCAACAATAAGAAGTGAGGTAGCAGTAGCTGAAAAAAAACTATGTAAATTAACACAGATACATCCAGAACACTGTACCAATTACTGGCATAGCTCTGATTTCTTTGCAGTTTCCTTTTAATTTCAGTCTCAGTAAATAGCTGAGTTTTTTAAGATGGTTTTTATGTTCTCATGAGGTTCTTTCAGATATAAATAAGCTGTTATGGGACTCCCTCATCAACTCCATATTATTGCTTCTTCAAATGAAGATGAGTCACAGGCCCTTTCATCATCTTATAATCAACATAAAGCCAAGAGGGATATTGACCAAATTACAATTAAGTATCAGACTTTGTCTTCTGCCTTTGTGCTAATTCTGTAACAAACCAGGTGCAAAAGTTTGGCACCTTCCCATACCAGTCTCTTGGATTTTTTTTTTATTTTTATTTTTCTTTCAACAGGCAGCTTGGAAGCATAAAATATGTAGAAATAGGTTCAGAAGTACAGATCTTTGCCATCAAGCTGGGTTTTGAAAGTGAAAAAATACATTTCTGTTTGTTTTATCAGAACTGATGAGAGTTCAAAGTGTAGCTATTCAACACTTCATTCCCCTTACTTGGAGCATAGTAAGTTTTTGCTGTAGTCTGAAGTGCTCTTTCAGGAATTTCCTTTGTCAGCTATCTGTCAATATTTGTAAATGACTTGGAGATGAAAATGCTTTGAAAGATGGTGAGCATTGTTAAGAATTGCTGTGCTTGTTTCTTACAGTGTCCGGGTGGAGCCTTCACACCCAATATGCGCACAACCAAAGAGTTTCCAGACGATGTTGTGACCTTCATTAGGAACCACCCTTTGATGTTTAATCCCATTTACCCAATCCACAAGAGGCCATTAATCATCCGGATAGGAGCTGACTACAAGTATACAAAGATTGCTGTAGACCGAGTGAATGCTGCTGATGGAAGATACCATGTCTTGTTTCTTGGAACAGGTAAGACAAATTTGGCAGCATTCGTTTTCTTCTGTTGCAATATAATCTGCAATCAACTCTTGATTATTACAATTTACAGCTTTCAGAAGTACTTGTTTAAATGTTTGCAATCTACAAAAATGTTATAAGAATCCATGAATTATGTTCTTTTTACTCTCTGTGCATTTTTCTATTTACTATAGACATCAATTATGTGCAAGAGGTACAATGTGTTGATACTAATTCTGAGATAAAAAAACACCACCAATGTATATTTTATTGGATCAAAATTATAATAATTCTCTTGAATATGGCTTGTCTGCAACATGATTCCACATTAGATTTTGATGATCTTTAACATGAGAAAAAAATACCAAAATCTAGCTTTAGAATTTTTGTATACTCTCATCATTATTATTTAATGTATGCTGTGTAAGTTACTTCTGAAGAAAAGCGAGATCTGATCAAGATGTTGCAGAGGCAGAAAGAACTCCTCCAGAAAACAGTAGCAATGAGGAAGTACTGAGAAGAGAAAAATAAAAAGGTCACAGTCTTAGCAGTAGTGGACACAGAGAAATTGATCCAAGTATTCTAAAATAATATCTATCTAATAAAAGCTACATTTTAGTTTTAATTGCATCAAATTTGAATCTGGTGTTACGCTTTTGAAGTCTGCAGGGAACAGGTCAAGTGATTCTCGTACTGATCAATTTTGATTTTTTGAAATATTCAGATCTGAATCACACCCTTTCAATTGAAGCAAACAGGAGTGGTACTCTGACTGGACCCTAGGACTCACTCACATCTGAAACTCCCACTGGTTTAATAGGGCATTAGAGGTCGATAGGCTCAAAGGCTAATCTTTTTTACTACAGATGGTTTCAAGTAGAACAAAGGAAGAGAACTCTAGGAGAACAAATATATCTCTGGACATCAGAAAATGATTACAGAGATGGCTTGCATTGCTTTTATGGTTCACATATTATTGGGGTCCTGATTGTTTTCAGCTTGTAGAATAACCATGTCTACCAGCAAATTCGCATGGGGCTGGGAATAACCATCTTGTTATAATAGATTTAGGAAGCGGGTGCTAAAAAATCTCAGAAGAATGTCTGGTTTCTATAGGGAAAAGATTGAAAGTAACTCTCTTCACTCTCCTTAGAAAAACCTCTCCAACTATCAAAATCAGCAGAGTGCCTATGTGCCAAAGGAGACCAACTGCATACTGTGCTGTGTGTGCAGAGGTGTATCCAGCAAGCAGGTGGATGGAAAGGTTTTTTTCCCTGTGTTTGGCTCCTGTCGGGAGTACTGTGTCCATCTGTGGTCTCCCCAGTACAAGGAAAACATTGACCTAATGGAGCAAGATCACTCTAGCATGGGATCTATGAGAAGAGGCTGAGAAAATGGGTTAATTCTGAGAAAGCTAAGGGGAGACCTTAATGCTGTTGACAACTGTCAGATGGGTGGGTACAACTCCCTAATGGGAAAAAAGCAGATGGGGACTCTTCTCAAGGTGCTCAGTGCCAAGGTGAGGGATTGCACTCAAGTCGCAATGTGGGACATGGCAACTGGATGTAAAGGAAAAGGTTTTCACCATCAGCGTGATCAAACAATGGAAAAGGCACCCAGAGAGGTTATGAATTCTCCATCTTCAGAGACGCAAAAGATTCAAAACCCAACTGACACAGCATTGAGCAGCCTGCTCTAACAGAACTTGCATTGAGTGTGGGACTGCACCAGATGTCTTCTACAGGCCCCTTCTGCAGGTTTCTGCGGTTCAGTGACAGGAAAACAAAGCCACTTCATTCACGTGAGGTTACGGATGGAGAAAATGAGAAGGGCTAAAGTGCAACAAAGAACTCAGTCTGGCTACTGCTGTAAAAGGCAAAAAAAATGCTTCTATAAATACATGAGCAAGAAAAAGAGAGCTAATGAGAATTTCTATCCTTTACTGGATACAAGGGGAAATGGCGACAAAGGATGAGAATAAGGCAGAAGTACTTAATGCCTTCTTTGCCTCAGTCTTCAGTAGCAAGACCAGTTGTACTGCAGGTTCCCAGCCCCCTGAGCTGAAAGGCAGGAATAAGGAGCAGAATGAATCTTCCACAATTCAAGGAGAATGGTCAGGGACCTGCTACGTCTCTTAGACACACACGAGTCCATGGGGCTGGATGGGATCCAGCCAGGGGCACTGAGGGAGCTGGCAGAAGTGTCCCCCAAGCCTCTTCCCATCACTTAGCAGCAGTCCTGGCTAACTGGGGGGGAGCCAGCTGACTGGAACATTAATGTGATGCCCACCCACACGAAGGGCCACAAGTAGGATGTGGGGAACTCCAGGCCTCAGGGCTGGAGAAGGTCATGGAGTAGATCATCTGGAATGCTGTCACATGACTTGTGCCGGACATCCGGGGGATCAGACCCAGCCAACATGGGTTTGTGAAAGGCAGGTCCTGCTTGACCAACCTGAGCTCCTTCTATGGGCAAGTGACCCACACACGGGATGAGGAAAGGGCTCTGGGTGTTGTCTATGTGGACTTTAGTAAAGCTTTAACACCATTTCCCAGAGTATTCTCCTAGAGAAACTGGTGGATGGTGGCATGGATAGCTTCACTGTGTTTAAAACTGGCTGGATGGCTGGGCCCAGAGAGTGGTGGGCAATGGTGTTATATCCAGCTGGCATCTGGTCCCAGTTGGTGTTCCCTCAGGTCTTTTCCCACCTAAACAATTCTGTGATTCCATGTTTTTCCATCAAACCTTTACCAGGTCACCATGTGCCGTAGTGTGAATGCTTAGTATATGATAAGGCATAGTGAGGGTAGAAGAACATCTGGATAATAAATTATGTAAGGAATTTCATAAGTTTTTGATCTGGGTATTTTTTTTTTCTTGGCTGGAAGTTGATGAAGGAGTATTGAGGTATTCTTGAATATCTCTTTGATCCTACTTGCAGAGTTTTTGGAAACTGCTAAATTAACCTAACTAGGACAGGACTTTCTGCAAGCCCTCCTCTCCCTCATCCCCCCGCCCCAGCAGAAAACCACATTTTCTGTTTAGTTTCATTAATGCAGATAGATTTCTTGATCTTGTGACTTCTTAGGGTCATTTTCCTTCTTTTCTGCAGAAGTAAAGAGTCTTTTTCTACTGTAGAAATATCAGAAGTGATAATTGATATTATCCCTACTTTTGCTATACAACTTCACAAGAAAACTTGATAGAAGAGAAGTTGTACTTTGCTACTAGTTTTATTCCTTAACAAATCACTATTTTTAGTCAAAGTGATAGATTGGTAGGCTAGTACAGATCATGCAAATGAACATTTTATTATTTTTGTAAAATATCTAGTGGTACCATTGTTTTAAAATGCTCTGTAAGCATCTAATGTAATTTTGAAGCAAATTCTACTACAGCTTAGTGGGAAAGATTGAGACATAAACTCTCTACTCTTATAGGATTGTTAATTTAGCAGTGATAGCTAAAGCTGGAAAAATACGGAAAAGCTGAAATATGCTTGAAATCACAATTTGATAGTTAGCATTTTAATACTTCAGCAAGAGATAAATAGAGGTAATTTAATTCCATGCTTTGATGGCCATCTGACTGATTTTACGTGATCAATGTGGCCTTATACAGACACATGTGAGCTGTTAAAAACATAAACATACCTCAGGTTGTTCTTATGTTAATCCTCTTCTGTGTATCAGCACAGGACCCATTATGGATCAGATACAAAAAGTGCAGCTCTTGATACTTTATATTCATTGCTTTATCTTCTTCATTACCCTGGAGACAAGGATCATTTTCTGCTTTCTAGTGTGAGATGGAGGGCAGGCATTATTCTTCCTGAGTGGAGCACAGGACATTAATACCTTCCAAGGTCTTCCTCAAAAGAAATCGGTGCAATGCAAGTTTGCATTTCTCAGCCCTTTCAAATAAAAGTGATCAGGTTTCACCCACTGAGAGGAGAAACTTGTTTTCTTTATTCTCCGCTTTCTGTGAGACTCAGGAGGATTTGATAGAGATATTAAGTGTCAAAAGGAATGCAGAGGGGATTTGCTTTGGTGTCAGTTCATCCCGGCAAATGCAAAAACCACATTGTATAGGAGAATTTCATGTGATAATTTCCTTGGGAGCCTGGAGCCCCACAGCCAGAGACAATGGGACTTGACACCTGGTGACAATTACACTCAGCTCCAATGATGAGTTACTGCTGCTGAACTGAGATGTTGCCAGCCATGTCTGTCACTGTCAGTGACCTGTCTCATGCTTGAAATCGGAGTGGTTTATGTCTTGCCAGATGCAAAGCACACAAAATGTTTAGATTTTCCTCTCTTCCTCCTCTGTAGCCTTAGTAATAAATCTGTTCCTGGATGCAAGTGAAGAATAACAGAAGTACAGAGCTCTGACAACCCCAGTGGTTTTCATCATGTAGCCATGGCACAGGAGGGTATAGGCATCTCTGTAATTTTTTCACCTTGGTGTGAACTAAATGTGGTGTTTCCTGTGCACCCCCAGGCAGAAGTGCTGAGCTCACAGGGGCTGGTCCATGCCCAGAGTTAATGCCCTGCTCTTCTCCCTTGCTTACCTACAGAGCAAACAAAATAAATCCCAGGGACAGACATTGTTCTTGGGGCGCTCCATGCTCTTCAAATGATAACAATCTCCTGCTTTTCCTGTGCTTTTCAACATGAAGATTCCCAAAGCGCTTAACAAAATTGCTAGTTTTGTTAGGTCAACCCAAAGGGATCAGCTCACCCCTGTCTGACATGAGCTGAACTGGAGTAAGGAGCAAGTCTGGTAGAGAGCAGTGATACAAGAGAAGAGTGCTGTCCACCCACCTTGTCTTCCCAAACAGAAACCCAGGAGATAATTTAGTGGGAAAGAATGTAATCACTCATTTGCATGTTTGACTAGGGCAATGCTGATGTTATTTTTTCCCTATGCAATGAGTAATAACATACTCTGTTCAAGAATTTGGGTTTAGAGTTCTGTTTCCATTGTTCTGTTTCTGTGATGGGCTAGGACTCAGTCCTGAAGTTTTTGGACTTACCCTAAAGTTGTACTGTAGTTTGTTTCTCATTTCAGTTATATCTAAAGAACCTGAGCTTTCAATAGTTTGTTCATCCTTTGGTAGATTGTTTTCCATCTGAGTTTTGAGACAGCAGTAAAATACTATGAGAACATATTCATGAGATTAATATTCATTTATTAGCCATGCCACCTACTGCTTGCAGTACAAAAGCCTCCCATCAAAGTACACACAGATTGCACAACCTAAAGATTATTCATGGGGTTTTTTATTGCTCTTGGTGTTATGAAAATATTTAAATGTCTGGGTCAAACTTGGGTACATTAAACAGCTATGGGCACCAAAGGGGTTTTTTTCAGCTCCTTGCTATCAAGATATGATATGTTTTTTTGGAAAGAGATCTAAGTTTTTTGGAAAGAGATCTAAAAAGGCACTTCAGACTTCAGTGTGGCTTATTTAGATGATTAATGTCAGCCACATGCATCTGATGTGGCATGAGGTTGATCAATGTTTCTTATTATCTTTTCTTCTCTGATGAAACACTTGTTTTGAAAGTCTGGATGCATTAAGTGCCTCCAGAGCATAAGTTTGTAATACTCATTTTCATGGTGTTGTATGATGGCTGTCTTTTTGGAAAACTAACCCTTGCTGACAACAGTAGCCTCCAGTAATGCAATAGCCAAAAATCATGTAATGATCTACAGATTCTAACGGAGAGAGATAATCTGGTCAAAAGAGCAAGCTTGCCTCCCATAGTTTTCCTGGCTGCAGCTTCGTGACTGTGAGCTTGGGAAGATGATGTTGCGCAACTGTGGCACAACAGGCATCAGACACACACAATTTCCTTCTTCCTCTTGGTCATAGTGCCTGAGTCATTCATAACCTTTCGTTGACCTATTCACCCAAAGCTTTTTCACAGACTTTTAAGATGATATGTAAGTTAAGAGGGTGTACCTCCACCTGCTTCATTTCCCCTGTTCAGTTTTTGTTCAAGCAAGCTGACGCTGTGTCCCAAAAGATTGACTGAGCTGTGGCTATACAAAAACTTTGCCCTCAAGTGTGTGCATTTGTATCTGTCTTTTTGTTCTTTGATGCAGCTTGAATTTTATGAAGTTTCACAGAGATATTATGAGCTGGAAAACAATTACCCCCATTTGACAGATGAGTGAACTAAGCACAGAGAGGTTAGTGGCTGTGGTGGGAGCTCTGAGTTACAGCAGGCACAGAGCGTGGGAACGTGGCTGTGAGCCCTGACTGCTAACCTGCCACCGTCTCAGGTGCTCTGCTGAGCCTCAACATTTTCTCAAACAGACAGATTTCAAACATTCTATGAACTTTTTTCTTTCTTTTTTCTTTGTAAGGTTATTTGTATACGTCATGTTCAGCTCAGATAAGAGACCAAAAATAGTTAGCTGCCATTAGGGCGACAGGTAAAACATGGAGAAAAAGTTTTTTGAGGGTCTCCAGCAGTGTCAGACACATCAGGGGTGGGGATTACTGCGGGAAGCCTCCCAAAACCCTTGTCAGAATAGAAGTTGGTGCCCATTGCAGTCATTTTTTAATGATGTGGAAATTTCAGGGGTTTTATTTGTAGTTCAGTTTGTGCGTGTGATGTGGCTCAGGGGTAGCTGGGTCCCGGCTCTCTTTGAGGCTCACATTACTGACAGCTGCAGTGTTCACTTAGGACTGGGGTGACAAAAGCTAGTCAAAATTCAGAGAATGAGTTTTAAACTCAGACCTTCTGATTCAACCAAAATCCTCTTTATTTTTCATGTCTGTTCATTAAGCTTTGCATTTTCCATTGCCTGTGGCCAGTAAAACCAGGAATTAATGTAATCAGGCACAGTCTAACCAGTATTGATGAAGCTTAGCTGGTTAATATCAGTCCAAAATCATGCCTTGCATTTCAAGGAGTATTGTTATAATTATGATAATTATTATTTGCCTCTTCTGCTTCAATTCCATTTATTGGAATGCCTTCCTTTTTCATTTATTTCCCACTCTGAATATGTTCTACACTTTTTTTTAGCCTGCAGTTTCCTCCCTTGCTGTTCCCAGTTTCTCAGTCCTCTCAGAGGGAACGTGATCTCAGTATCATTGTCTTTCATGCTAAGCTAGGACACCTGCATTCGTTAAGCAGGTTTGAAATGGAAAAACATTTAGAGTCACTCTTGTCCTCTTGCTGTCAGCTTGAGGGAGATTCCCTTTTGTTTGTCCGTCTCCCCTTGACTCACAGGCTGCTGAGCTGATGCAAGGCTGCAGATAGCTCCCAGTGAAAAGTTAGGAAAGTGGTGAGCAAAAGTCTACTTCTTCATTTCTAGAGGTGGATTGATATTCTGGAGACAGTAGCTTTTTCATGTCTGTGTGAAATCATAGCAGTGGAAAACTGTTTTCAAGTGATTTCTGGAAGGAACAAGTCAATGGCAAAGGAAACCATGTCGTTCATTTTTATTAATTTTAGAGGATCAGCTTTTAATTTCATACATTGACCTAAACTTGTAAAAATTTCACTGGTACTTGTTTGATGATCTCTTATGCCTGATTTACAGCATAAAATAATATGTATTGTGAAATACACTCAGAAACAGCTCAGGCACTCTACTGCTTTGCATAAATGTCCTGCAGTTCACAGTGCTTCATCCTTTCCTCTGACCCAGGGAATTTCGTTCACTGCTTTGCCATTAGGAGAAATAATCAAATAAGGTTTTCAACAAATCTCAAATACACCATGAGCTTCCTGATGTGAACACATGTAGGTGACTCTATTTGTCAGATACAAATTTATGTTTATAGTGGAGACAGCAGTGCTGCTGAGAAAGAAATAAGAAGTGGGTTTGGGCACAAATATTTGCTTTTCATTTATTAAGGAAGAGGCTGAGCAACAGTAGAAACATTGTTTTTAGAGGCAATGGGAGAACTATAGTGTATGTTTTGTTGGAAGTGTTTATATACAGGTATATATAGAGAGATATATATGTACAGACTATTAGAATCCCTTGCATCAATCAATTTTATTTAATCAATAGCTTTCTATTGCCTACCTGAATGTTTATTTTAAGTGTAGTTTTAAGTCTCCTTTAAAACAATGGAACATTCCTTTCTGCAAAGATCTGTCCATCATGGTACAATACTGAGTCAAAGCAAATGGTAAAATATTGAGTCAAAGGGAATGAACACCAAGGTAAACAGTCCTTCACTCTGTGTATTTTTCTGGGGTGTGACAAAAAGGTAGTTAGGAACCTACTTTGCAAATAGGAAAGGTTATTAGGACACAAGGACTTGGCGTCAGGCATTATCAGTACTTTCTGTGCCAATGCCCAGGATAAAATGTCCCCTCAGGTTCTGATTTCAGTTTGGGGCAATGTTTGAGTACTCAAGACAATTGAGGAATTTGAAATGTGTGGCATGTGCTAATGGATCATTGACATAAACCGGTTCTTCAGAGGCTCAGCAGCCTTACATTCCTTTGCAGGTAAGGTCACTGTCAACATGCTTAGTGCCCTGTATGTCAGGGTTACAGGTACTTGACACTTTGCAGGCGGCTGCAAAGAAAAACCCAAAAGCTTGCAGCTCCTTCCTGCACCTCTGATTGAGTGTTTTGTAAGGTAGAGTCTAAGGTTAGAGAGAGAGAATTGATAAAAGGATGCAAAGAAGCAGAGGCAGACTGGACTGAAGCTGTGTATATTTGTGAGCAGGTAATTCCCTTTGGAAGAAGAAATCCACACACACACTTCTCCTTTCCTCGGAGGGAGGCATCTGCAGCAGTTTGACGCTTCGGAGGGTCCTGGCAGTTAGTAAATCTCTCTCAGGTTCTCGCAGCTTTGCTAATACTGGCACCCAGGCTAGACCACAGCTGTGCTATCACAAGATTTAGTTTCAGTAAAGTTTCTTCAGAGGGAACTGTTTTATCATGCCACTGTATAATGAGAATAAATGTCTCTGTAGAAAATTCTCATGAAAAATGCATGCCTAACATGCCCTGAGCATGTCCCATTGATAGCTACACATTTTTAAGTGTTGTCAGCTTTCAGTTTCTCTTCTTCTTTTTTTTTTTTTTAAGACAAAATACTGCTATGTGCTCTCTATGTGTGGTCAAGTCATTAAATATCAATATTCTGGCTTTAAACATTTTTTTTAATGAATAAATTATTATAATCATCATCATAATCTGGCTTCCTCGAGTGAAATAAGGAGATGTAAATTACTTACAGTAATCATTTTACCCTGCAGTTCTACCTATAGAATTTAATCACTGAGTTTAAAGCAAAAACAAAGTTGAACTTTTTCAGCTTGGATTGTCTTCATTATGAATTGCCAAATAGGAAGCTGAAATTTCTTTTCCTTGCTGTCAAATTCATAAAAATACATGTAGATACTTTCCTATATTGTGCTATACTAAT
This sequence comes from Pardalotus punctatus, assembly GCA_013400915.1. Taxonomy (NCBI): domain Eukaryota; kingdom Metazoa; phylum Chordata; class Aves; order Passeriformes; family Pardalotidae; genus Pardalotus; species Pardalotus punctatus. The sequence goes on from VZTX01013253.1 coordinate 2,319,275, forward strand.
GTTTTACCAACTGCACAACTCTACATTGCTCATAAAACTTTTGAAGGCCGAACAGAATCTGTACCATGTGTTCTCATTCCTCAGAACCAGTATAGAGCAAACAGATTTATTCTACTCAGTTTAATTTCTAGGTCTTTCAGGTAAAAGGAGTTCTATGTACTGTGCTTTTTCCAAGTAAAAATGCTTGTTCTTGTGATTGTCCCACAGTCTGCTTTTTCTGCCACATCAGAAATACTTCTGGCTATCTCAGCCTTTAAAAGCCTTCACAGATGGATCCCTTCATCTCACATATTCTTTCCACATAAGAAATTTGGAAAACTAATCACAAATTTCCCTTTGGTCTCACTCATCACATCTACCCTGCAAAAACACATTCATTGCCGCATATTCCTACTTCTTACTCCTTTGTTCTGAGTGGATTTGTGAGGCTTGGAACTGTATTTTGAGAGGGAAACCATGACAGAATAGCTAAAAGATCTTCACCTTGCTTTTTCTTTTTACCTTATGTGGCAAAATATTGACTCCTAGTAATATATAATGGACTTGATCATTGTTTAAATTTCATTTTAAAAATGCTTTCATTTTACTGTGTTTACATGTAGATAGAGTTATTCTTTGGAAGGTTTGCCTTTCATGCCATCAGTTATTATAGTATTTTATTATTGGATATGAGTATGTATTAAATTCTGCAGTAGCTTCCTTTTACCTGTTTATATTGCTGTGTTTTACCTTAAGATCATTAGGATAGATTCTGCCTCTGTCTGTGCAGCAACTACTACAGAATATACTGATTTTGATTGATCTTTTTGTATAGAATGGTAACAGTAAAGCCAATCTTACCATGACTTATGTTCATATATGAGAATAATACTATATTAGTACTCCAGTATAAGGAATCATCTCGTCATTCTTTCTGACCCCAGATCCTAGGAATTGCTGAACATATCTTACCTTTTTCTGTGTCTTAGTGCCTGCTTTGATGGTTTCCTTTTATAATTAATGAAGGTTAATCTGCTTTTTTATATGTCTCTCTCCATGTCACATGATGTCACTTGTTCTCACCTATTCCAGATCAAGGAACCGTACAAAAAGTTGTTGTCCTACCCACCAACTTCTCTGCAAGTGGAGAGCTCATCTTAGAAGAGCTGGAGGTTTTTCAGGTTTGGCTTTCTCCTTCTTTTGCTCTTCCAATGTGTGTATTCACACAAACACTTTGTTCTAGCAGACTTTGGCAAGGGCAACTGTGATTTGATAAAAGATCCAGTAAATGTGCATGCTGTCAGCTTGATAACCGCACAAAGATTATAAAATGGTGACTGTTATGAGGGCTGTAGCTAGATGAAGTCCTTTTCTTCTCCGGTATTTCAGTTGCCTATTTTTTATGTTGATATATTGGCTAGAAGGATTTTGATAATCACTTTTTTAGGAGGTCGTGTTATAATGACTGCCAGAAGGAGACTTTTATCATTGGCATCACTTACAGAGAATGTTGTTATTTACGGCTGGAATCTAAGACTTCTGTACTTTGATTATCTGATAATCTTTCTGGTTCTCAGTCACAAAATGAAATCAAATTAGCGTTGTTTTTGCTTAACTCCTGTTCTTCAAAGTCACATGCCTCTGGAGTCAAGAAAGCTACAAGTTTAACACAGTATAAGCTGAAAAGAAACACAAAAAATACAGGGAGATAAGGGAATAGCTTCTGTCAATCACTCTGGCATGTAACAGCTTGTAATAACCAAAAAAAATATTCACTTTCGTGTTGAAAAATCCCTTTCAAACATTTGAATGGGCTATTCATTAAACGGGAGTCTCAGGGCAAATGGTAGTATGCATCTATAAACTTAGTTAAGGGTTTTGTCATGACTTTTTCTCTATTTCATTGAGAGAATACAAAAAAGAAAATTTAAGCTTCTTTATCGGGGCACATTAACAGTTTCTTATAAGAAAATGAATACACTCTGTGTTAACACTCATAAAGGCATAATTAGTCTTTCTAGGCTTCTGCTGAAGACTTCCCTTTAAAAAATGTGTATGAGTGATATTACCTAAAATGTACCCTTCACGAAGATATTGCTGCTTCCATTTGCTGAAACATAAATTAATACAGCATGAAGACAGGTGGGCTGAGAGTCATCCTCAGCCTAAACCTAGTTTCTGGGCCTCTGTGCGCAGCCCTTTTAACCCTGAACCCTAAAAATCACGATATCACATCCTCTGCTGTTACAACCTGTGCGGCATCATGGTGTTCAGATGAGTGTCTCCAAGAGATCAGGGATGAGATCATGGGCTCTGTGCTAGTTAATATCAAGGGTAGCAAAGCAGAGATCCTGTTCCAGAGCATAAACAAGGAAAGGAGAATGTGGCATCAGATCCAATCTTTCATTTGACAATGAGTCTCCAGACAGTTCATGAAGCAGCTCTAAACTTCTCCAAATCTTTGCCAATTCACATGATTTGCAGCCAGATTTTCCAGTCCTGACGTCCCTGCTGTGCTGTGGTCTATTGCAGTTAATCCTAGCCCACTGTTATGGCTTCCCTTTGTGACTGAGCAAATGCTGAATCTTAAAAAAATGCTGAACATTTTTATCGCCATCAATTTTATCACTTGTTTGGATGAACAAAGTGACTTAAGGCAAGGAATGTAACAATTCTTTTTCCAGCTCTTTAATATTTGATTTGGACACAGACATTAATAGACTGCTCTGATGACACACAGTAGTATACAGTACTGTCTCTGGGAAAGAAATATTCAAGAACATTCATGCCATTGATAATCTGAATTTATATGTTGAATGGTAACCAAACTGTATGCACTGTAGATAATTTGCAGGAAAAGTATGTCATATTCTTATCTGGATCATTTATTTGGTAAATATTCATGGGCTATTCTATGATTTTTCCTTAACATCCTCATCAAAAGAAAAACATTGTTTCTAATTATAAAGCTAAAGTAATGGCTCCTATATTGCTGAGATAGCACAGGTGAAGGTTAATTATAAGTTTACAAAAACCTTTTAGATACACTTAAGTAATAATAATGTCGTTGAGTTTTGACAATATATTTTGTGAGACATTAGTTGTTTATATGTCATTTGTTTAGTTCTGAAAATAGCAATACTTAGGAGGGAGTGGTCCCTTTCCAGGATATAAAAATGTGTAGTTTTCTTAGATATTACTTAGGTTTTAGTGATTTTTAAATTTAAATGTTGGGACAGAGTTCTTGACAATGCTTTGTAACTTTGTCTTTTAGGGTAGTTCTCCTATAACAACAATGAAAATTTCATCCAAAAAGGTAAGGAAAAGTGGAATGCCTGCTTAGCACTTATGAACTGAGAAGTAAATTGATTTAGATGTTAGAATGTCAATTCTTGTGAAGCACACTAAATATAGGCAAGTTTTTGATAATGCATAGGGAAAACTTGACTGAAATTTGGAGGAGCTGCTTATACGTCCTTCAGCCACTAATATAAAACAATTTCATTATGTACCATTTCTAATTCACAGAAAGTGTCAGTTTTTTTGTTTTACAATTAAAGAACCAGAAAAATACTAAAAGAAAAAATTCACCCTCCCCATTTTTTACTCTAAGTCCTAAATAGAAATTTTTCGTTGGAAATTTGCCTGATCAATGTAAAAAGGCAGTGTTGGGGCTGCTGGGTCCATGGTGCAACTGTGCATGTTTGTTTATTAGTAGTAAACAATGACAATAAGACTGATGAGAACAACTGAAAGGATTGCTGCTGAAATATTTAACACACAAGCTAAAAATGTGTATTCTATGATTTTGCAAGCAAGATGTTGCTCAGTATTTTACAAAGCTACTACTAAGTAAATATTATTCACTAACTTTAATTCAGTACGATTGTTCATTTTCATGATGGAAAGATCAAAGGAATTTCAAAGGATTTGTTTAATATGAATTTATATTTAAAGAATGATTAATTGTTTTTGAGTAAAACAGTCATTTTGGCCCAGATTTTGGTAATGATCAACTCACTTTGAACTACTCTTGCGAAAGCTCTGCTTTATTGTGAAAGTTCTCTTGGCTTATTTTTCCAGGTATATAAAGCTATCAGAATCTGACCCTAAGCCTCAACATAATCTCTCAGTTTTACATCTTGGAAATCTATGCACTGGAGAATCCAACTAGGAGCTGTGCATAATATTAAACTGACTATGTGCAGAGAAAATACTTAGTTCCAAGGCTTGAGCCAATAATCCTCACTGAATAAGAACCAAGTTCTCAAATCTGAGCAATATTAACTCAGCCTGGCTGCCCCAGAACAGAACAATGACACTCAATGTCCAAAGAAACCATTAACATTCCTCAGTGTTTCTGGGTGTTTTCCAGCCAGAAGGTGGGAATAATATAGGCTTGTTCACCTGAGAGATTTCTGTTGATCTTGACTTCATGTATATTTGTGACTCCCCTCTTGGTCTTGAGTTAATTCCAAAATTAATTGAAAGGGTTTTGGGTGTGTTAGCCAGGTCTTGGGTGAAACTCCTCCACATCTGAAATAAATCTTTCCGTTTCCTCCTGCAGCAACAGCTGTATGTGAGCTCAGACGAAGGGGTCACCCAGGTTTCCCTGCATCGCTGCCACATCTACGGCACTGCCTGTGCTGACTGCTGCCTAGCCCGGGATCCCTACTGCGCCTGGGATGGCAACTCCTGCTCCAGGTTCTATCCCACAGGAAAAAGGTGAGCAGTATTAGGCAGCCCAGTGAAGTTTGCAAGGAAAGGATGCTTTTGTTCTGCTGCGTAGCCTGGAGTGTTGTAATGGGATGGAGAAGTGGGATGTCATTCCTTTCACAAGCGGGTACAAACAATACCTCCATAGCTGTTGTGCTTGGAATTATTCATCACCTAGGACTGTGTGCTGCAAGAGTGTATGGTAAAGAGCTTGGCTTTTCATATTTAAAGTAATGGATGGAAAAAAAAGAGAAGGAAAAGAAAATGGTTCCTAATCATAAATATTAATCCTGATTTACACACACAAAATCAGTGAGACATTTGTTCCCTTCATTTAAATTCAATTACTTACTATGGATGTAATTATGATAGCCCTAAATACAGTAAAAGATCTCTCAGGCTGTCTGAGGAATAAACTCATTTATATTTTTTTGTTCCTCATTTGCTCCTAAGTGAGAAGAATTATTTTCAGGAAAATTTTAGGCAAATGTGATTTCCATGTAATGCCTGTGGATTTGGGTTTTTTGACATGAGGTTTATTAAAGCAGACAGGGAAAGCAATTTCTGTTTAATTTACAACGGAAATAATGGTCCATCTCATAATCTTATGCAAAACAGGAGTCTCTTTCTCCTCCCAAGGGAAATACTTAATAGCAGAAGGCTGTAGTGATCTCTTGTCTTAGTAAGTTTTCACTTCATATACAAACAAAGCTACAGAATACATAATGAAGTGTTCCTGCAGAGGCGACAGACCTTTCACATGTATGCCCTCTATCGCTACCTGGAAGAAGGATGTCCAGGCTGGGGGTTGGACTCTTCTCTGAGGTGACGGGCAAGAGGAGACAGGCTCAAGTTGTGCCAGAAAAGGTTTAGACTGAACATCCTAGAATCATAAAAAATGCTGAGTTCAAAAGGACCTATCAGGATCATCAAGTGCAGCTCCTGGGCCCAACTCCTGCTGCACAGGACACCCCAAAAGTCCCCCCATGTATCTGAGAGCATTGTCCAAACGCTTCTTGAAGCCTTGGTGCTGTGACCACTTCCCTGGGGAGCTGTTCCAGTGCCTGGTGAAAAACCTTTCTTGATATCCAACCTAAGCCTGTGACTGCGCTCAGCACCTGCACCTGAGCTGCAGGTGCAAAAGGCCACATGCAGTCGCTGGGTTTTACTCGTGTTCCCTCACAGAGGGAGACAGTTGACAGAAAGAGGCAAAGCTTGGATCTGCCAATAATAATGTTATCCCCTGGGATTAAAGACAGTTGTTTTTGTTATTGCAAAGTTTCCTTGACTCATGTCTTACTTGAGATTACAAGGTAAAGCCCAAACTGGCCCTGTAGCAATTGGTAAAGTACATGGGGTTTTTATTGCTTTCATTCAGAATATTCAGCCACCTGTCTGCAAACTCATTGTTTTCCTCTATGGAACAAAGGTCAGAAGACGGGGGAGGACAGAAAAGAAAAGAAAAGAAAAATCCCCAGGTCTCAGGCCACCTAACTCCTACACTAACATAGCTGCCAAAAGGTAAAAGGAGCAGTCAGGTACAGCCAGCCTGGGCAGTTTCACGTTTGCTGTCCCTGTTATGTACACCCACCCAGGGTTGTATCCACTGGGGCTTACACTCATGCTGATATTTTGTTTGTAATTTGCTCTTTATGTCAAACCAAAATAAACACCTCAAACTGTATGGAAAAAGTCTGGTTTTCATATGTGAAGGAAATGAGTTGTCCCTTTATCTAACAAGACAGTTTATGAAGGAGAAAACACCAGTAATTAAAGCCAAATCCCATTGTCTAGACAGTAGTTTCTGCTGTATGCATTTGCTTATTTGCTTCTTTTGACACTTCTGTCTCCTGTGAGTTACTATAGTTGCTCATGCAACATCAATTTACCCCCAAAACACTTGACAGTATTATCTTTATTTTATAACCACCACGCTGGTTTTTTTTTTTTTTTAATAAATATCTAACTGCTAAGATTACATTCTCAGAACTGCTTAATGCAAGCAACATGCCATTTCTGACAATGTGGAGCAGCTCATGGTAGCACAAGAATTCTGATACTCACTCAGAAATTTTTCATAGTCTCCTTTGACTCATGTAAATAGTTCACAAGGGTTAAGACCCCAAGGCATAAAATTAAATACTTCTGATGGTAAACATAAAAAATATATTTGGAATTTCAGTAAATACTCCTTTAAACATCACCTTTCAAATATTTCCTTTTCAAACAATGTAGTGAAGGATCAGATGACAGGGAATTATGAGCACTTTCCCTGGGTGTTTGTGCACTCTACCTGGTATAATGTGGCTTTAGCTGTGTCACCCTTCACTCAGTAGTACTGGAGCTGCAGGGGCTTTTTATGGTTTCTGATCCCGTGCCTCCTTAGTGCATGGTTCAGAATACAGCTGCTAAATATCCCAACAGTGTCCATTTGCAGACATCCATCACCAATATATTTTTTTCTTGAACTTGATATATACTGAACTACCCTACAGAATATTTCACAAAGAAAATAATATATCTTAATAATTAAAAAATTTGGGTGCCAGCTTTTCATGCACTGAATTCTGTGAGCTATGACCTCTTAGCCGAGGAGGACTGAAATGCCAAGTATTCCCAGTCCCAGTAAGCTCCCCAGACAGTTTGCTACAGAATCATAATTTTACACCTGTCATCCAGATAATATAACAAAGTCCCCATTTAGAAGTATCCTGATACTTGGTGAGTTTTATTGTATGTTGGAAAAAGTCTCATCCATTCAAGTAGAGGACAGAACAGAATGTTAACTATCCACCATTCTAGATGAATACTTCAGTCATTTTGCTACCAAGGTGGCAACAGGTACCAAAAATAAGTTGCTTGCTAAAACTGAGGAGGGAACATGCCCTTTACCATAGTTTTCTGCTGGTGTGTTAGATATCAGCTCTATGAATGTTGTGTATCTCGTTCAGCTGCTTGCCTTTATGAAGAGTTCCAGCTGGGGGTTCTGGCTTTGAATGCTAGGTACTGTGAGAGTGAACAGATGTCTCTTTCATGGATCACCTCTGATCCTTTCATCTCTGTACCTGAGCTGCACAACTGTTTTACCCTCAAAAACTGAAACCATTTTATAAGCTTCCACAAACTGATTCTTCACTTAAACAGTATCTTCACTCCAGTAAGCCTGACAAATGTAAAGCACACTCACTGAAGGTCATGAACTATCCCTAACAGTTGATCTAGTGACAAAAACCCAAAATAAAACAAAAAACAAATCCAAAAATAAAAAAGTGGTTATTTTCAGTGTAGCTATCTTGGAATAACATTTTGTTTTTACAAAATATTGCAGGAGGAGTCGTAGACAAGATGTGAGACATGGAAACCCTCTGACTCAGTGCCGAGGTTTCAACCTGAAAGGTACTATAATTTAGAGATCCTCATGCTATATAAAGAACACATGGCTTTTCTTTATATGATTCATTAAACTGACATTATCTTCATGGTTTAATGGTAAAGTGTAATTATTTTCTGAGTTTTGTTTTGATTTGGTTTTAGCATCTTTCCTTGCAATTACATGAAACTTGCACATATATAAAATGATGAGCCATGAAATACATAGTTCAGCATACTTGAATTAAGAAGCTGACACTGTTGACTAGAAAAAAGGTACAGTTAATTTGAGGGCTTCTCTACTTCTGTCTCTCTTCAGTCTTTAATAATGGCTTTTCATTCATTTAAGCTTTGGAACTCAGAATTTTTCTGAATATTTGATCTCATACTGAGTTTTGGAGCACACCTTTCAGCAAACAGCAGGATCTAGGCCTGTCCTTCGAGTTATGATTATTCCTTTCTCCCTTTACATGGGGAAAAGAAAAAAAAAAACAAAAAACTATTCCAAATTTCTTTGTGAAGTCTCTTATTTCCAGCTGTGCAACTGTTTAGTCAGCCTGGCATGGTGTGGATGGCCAGGGGAGCCAAGGCTCTGCCCTCCCAGCTTCCATCTTCTCCAGATTGATGGACACCAGTCAAATATGCCCAAAGTCATAGTCAGAGTAAACACGTATATAAAGGCAGCTCAATCCCTGTCAACCCCATGCATGTCTGAGCTAGGCTGTGGCGCTGTGTGCCATCAGTCCAAGGGCACACATCAGAGAATCGTGCTTCTTTCACCTCTTTATGAGCCTGAATTTTTAATACGTTGTCATCTGTACCACATGAAGACCAAATAACAGAGCTGGCTGTTAGATTTTTAATTGATTTTTCCCTAATCAGAGAACAATGCTTTAAGAGTTACATATGAAAGGTTCCATGTTGAAGCAACTTGAGTTGCTTGTCCTCCCTTGCAGGCATGTGCTGACACCTCCCTCCCATTGTCTGTCCCAAGGGTTGGTGTCTCCTCATTCCCTGTGGAAAATGTGAGAATGTCAACTGTCTGCTTTCTGGCCTAAGGGGAAACAATAGTTTCAACCTTGACAGTCTTGTGAAACAGGTTTCTTGTTTTCCAACCACTTTTTTGATGTGGATATATTTATAGGTTTATATGTTTTAGCAACTTTGTAAAGGAAGTTTCAGTGGCAGCACTGGGATATAGCATAGGTAAATGGCAGTTGTTTCTTTGGTGGAAAGAAAAAAGATTAAAATAAAGAGCAATTTAGACCCTTTCAAAATATAATTAGAGCCATTTATAGCAAAATTACTATGTTTGGGAAAAAAAAGAAATCTATCTAAAGGGCAAAAGAGCAGAGAGCCAAGCAAAACCAAGAAATCTTCCAAGTTCATAGAGAGCCATAATGCTGAATTTGACCATGGTAGACCATTAAGCATGTATAAACTCAATACTTTTGTCACATTGTTATTTTTAAATAAATCATCAAGGACTAAGCAATCTTGTATTATTGCTTTTCACATGTCTGTTTAATATTGTTATGTTTTTGTTAGCCCTTATAGCCATTAGAGAAATACATTTTGAATGCAAAGTATTTCCACATTATTCTCCTAAAAGTTAGAATTGGTTTTGGTACAACTTCCTAAATGTGCTGAAGGACTAGAACCAGGCAAAGTCTCCTTCCTTTAGAAGAACAGATTCCAGTTTCACAAATTAGTTGATGAAAGAAGCTGAAAAGAATGGGAGATAAAGTAGAGTCTGAGGAAAACCAGTCTTAGCACTGTGCAAAGACAGAGTCAGATTTTAGACATGTACACCTCTAGGTATTTGCAGTTCTCATATTATTTGGTATCCACTGCTCCTTTCTCAGAAAAAAAATTGTATTTCATATATGAGACAAGCTTTTAAATCTGGAGGTGTTTTGTTTTCAGGACAAATACTATGATTTGGGCCAAGCAATAAGCATCCATAAGTTCCTACTGGTGACTGCCAATTATTCATCTGTCAAGACTGTAAAGGGACACAACAAGTCTCAGTGATGACATATGCTCAGCACTTGCCCAGGTGTTGCTGGAGTGCTATAAATCTGTCTTTCTCTCTGTTGCTGGCCTGTCTACATATTCATCACATTTCAGGTTGAGAGCCAAGTCCCTTCCTTGTGTTGGAAGAGAAGCAGAGGAGCAGGAGCTCAGCCTGCCCTCTCTCTCCTCCCTGGGATGCTGCACACAGCTGGAGTAGCTGGAACCTTCTTTAGGGCATGATGCTTTATTTTGGTCATACAACCGTATTCCCCCAACTCATAAATGGTGAAGTGCGAAGAAATATATTAAATGCTTCATTCTCCTTTGGAGTAGCAGAGAATGAGATAATTTCAGAGAAAAAGATCCCTGAGCTCAGTTATCCCGTCAGCAAAGTTTACCAGCCTGTAGGTGTCCTGATTGCTCAGAACAGACCATGTCACTCTGAAAACATTGGTATTTGAAACTGGATGTTCTTCTTCACATTTCATTTCATTTCTTTGAATTTTTTCCCCTAAATTACTTATTTTGGGCCAATATCAGGATCAGGCATACTTCATTTTATTTGTATTGCAGTTACCTGTTTTCTTTATCAAATCACTGTTCACAGTATCCTGACCTGTTTTCTTTTTCTTTCTTTCTAGCATACAGAAATGCTGCAGAAATAGTTCAGTATGGAGTAAAAAACAACACCACCTTTCTGGAATGCACACCTAAATCTCCTCAGGCTTCTATTAAATGGCTGCTACAGAAAGACAATGACAGGAGGAAAGAGGTGAGTAATATGGGCAGGAGCTCTGGGAGGATTCTCCATCAGTATCACATTCTCTCTCCAGACAAAGGCAAGGGACAGTTTGTATTTTTGTCAGGCAGCCTGGTTAGAGTGAAGCTGGAGAATTTGTGTGGATGCAGGGCAGTGAGTGACATTTACTCATATGCGTTAGAGCAGACTTTCAGTACAGCTGGGATTTCATCCTCACCCCCAGTGATTTCTGTCAGACCAGAACAGCTATCAGAAAATTAAAGAATCTTTGCTTCACACCTTACTAATTGCCAACTGAAGGTTTGCAGCACTCAGAACTTCTTATTGATCTAAGGAAATAGGCACAAAAGCAATAACTTGTATAAAGTTCAGGAAGAAGTCAGCATGCAGTAGCTCCTCTGTGCTATTGAAGAGATAAAAGGCAAAAGTGGGAGAAATGTGAAAGGTTTCCAGCAAGAAACTAGTCCAGGCTAAGAACACGTATTGACAAAAGCATTTCCTCACCATGGTGCAATCACATTTTCCATTACTGCACTCTCTAAGGCTCTCAAGTTTCAGCACTGTAATATACAGTGTGATTGTTTATGGGGAATGTGCCTTCCTTAAGTAATATAAAAGGGGAAAAAATCCATTTCAAATACAAGGCACTTACTATATGAATAAAAAGAAACATCTTTCAAAAGGAACTTTTAAGTGATGTGGTGTCTGTTGATAGGTTATAAATACTGAAAAGCATCATTCTTCTATCAGGCCGTTTTCCAAAACCAGTGGGGACTTAAAAGTCTCACTGAGTTTTCTTGCTATTCAAAGACTCAAGCCATGTCCTGGCACGAGGTGCAGTTCTTTAACCCATTGGTTCAGCAGAACATCTCCCTGTTTTGTTCTTATGTTCAATAACTGTAGTAGAGCCAATGCAGTTTCAAAGAACAGGCAGACTAAAGCAATCAAAGCGTTAATTACTTTTAAAGTTCTCAGATTTCTGGAAATCTTCCACAATGTCTACAAAATTTTACAATAGCAGAATACCATAGTAAATAAATTAGTTCCCAAGATAACCAGATATAATGCAAAGTGCAGTAGCAAAATAGAAAAACCATTCTTAAAAATACCAGCATTGGTTTCCTTTCATAATGGATTGAACTAGCAATTTTTACTTCCCACTGATATGCAAAGGGACATCTGCACATTCATTCCTAATTGGATGATAACTCAACAAGCTGTGGTAATTTGCATCTTTCAGATTATGTGAGCATCTCCTGGGACAGTGCAGAGTCTGAAGCCAGAAAGGAAATAGGAGAGTACCAGTGCTCCTGGTTAACAGTGAGCCAAGTCCCAGCTGAGGCCACTGTGGTGATAATTTTTATTCCAGGCTGTAGACTCTGCAGAGCAGATAGAGTTCTTCGGAAGTTAATACCCAGAAACCTGCTCGAGGTCAAAATATTTAACGAGAAGCCACCTTGAGTTCAATGCCAAATTAGCCTCCCCAGTCCTGCACTTTTCTTCCACTGGGTCTTGGCAGCAATCTCTGATGCTGAAAGAGACAGTTAGGGGTGCAACAGGGCAAAAAAAAAGTTAATTTCTTCAACTCTACTATTTGAACATTATGAAAACTCTTATTTCATGTACTTTCCAGATTTTCATCTTTGTCTTCATCCTGATCAAATTTTTGCTCCCTAGGTCAAGCTGAACGAGAGGATCATAGCAACAGAGCACGGGCTCCTCATTCGCTCCGTGCAGGACAGCGACCGGGGGCTTTACCACTGCATCGCCACGGAGAACAGCTTCAAGCAGACCTTGGCCAAGATCAACTTCAAGGTGCTGGATTCCGAGGTGGTGGCCGTCATGACTGACAAGTGGTCCCCCTGGACCTGGGCCAGCTCGGTGCGAGCGCTGCAGTTCCACCCCAAGGACTTTGTGGGAGCTTTCAGCCACTCGGAGATGCAGATGATTAACCAGTACTGCAAAGACAGCAGGCAGGCAGGGCAGCAGAGGGAGGAATCCCAGAAGATGAGAGGGGACTACAGCAAACTAAAGGCCCTTATCAATAGCAGAAAAAGTAGAAATAGAAGGAATCAATTACCTGGATCTTAATTTTATTTTGTAGTAATAGATATTTTTGTCCTCAGTGTAGGGGGCTTATATTTGTCTATTGAGAACAAATTTGTGCAAGTCTGATAAAAAACTAAATGAAAATCCAGCAAGCCTCAGAAAAGATCTGTCTCCCAATGAAATGCAGTGTAACCTAACTAAAGAAAATAACTCAGAGCATTTTCTTTCCAAGGTGCTTAGTGATTCTAGGCTGAGCTCTGTCCTAGAAGCAGCACTGGGTATTCATCTTAAACCAGATTCACCCTTAACATCTCAATATTTAATTAGAGCTGAATAGACGTTTTTACAAAATCAGTGCATTGTCTTGCAGCTCTGGAACTGTACCAACTAGACTGGTGGTGAAAGAATCTGTGTTAAGATGAATACTTAAAGTAGGATGGTACTAAGATTTCCTTGCACTGCATTTAAGAGCATGAGTTTCTTCTTGTTTACTGCTCAATATTGGGTTTACAACTTTCACTCATTGATCAAATCATGTGAATGCATGCAGATAGGAAGCAAATAAAGTACAGTAGAAATGTTTCATTCGCTCAGAGGTCAAATGAAGGAACAAGCAGAAGAAAAACAAATAATTTTTACTTTATCAGAGTAAGCACTGATTATTGTGCATAGTATGAGTTGTAATAAATTAATATGTTCTGGAATGTAACTTAAAATATCTCTGCTCATATTGATTTTTATTAAAATAGGGTGTCCTATAACACTACATAGCTTTATAAGCGGCACAAATGTAACATGAGAATGTTCATTATACATACAATTTTGAAAAACACCTAAGTGACTTAGGTATTTCAGCTACTTTTCAAAGGATTACACTCCAATTTCTTTTCAAAGGACAGGATGTAGATGTACGGTATAGTGCATATTCAGAAATGAAAAATATAGATTATTCTGTTCCATGCTTAAATTGGAGCTGGTCTGCAATGTGGAAACAAGTCATAAGTGTCTTTGAAAATTTTAAAATATTATTTTTTCAACCATTTTCTCAAAGTTGCAAATATTTTAACTAGAATTTTTTAATTAAACCATTCCCATTTTCCAGTCTTTGTACCCTTCTTCCTTTCCATGTTATTTTCCCAATTTCTTCCTATTTTCAGTTCTCTGATGACAAGTAGATCTAGAAAAGAAAAGAAAAGAAAAGAAAAGAAAAGAAAAGAAAAGAAAAGAAAAGAAAAGAAAAGAAAAGAAAAGAAAAGAAAAGAAAAGAAAAGAAAAGAAAAGAAAAGAAAAGAAAAGAAAAGAAAAGAAAAGAAAAGAAAAGAAAAGAAAAGAAAAGAAAAGAAAAGAAAAGAAAAGAAAAGAAAAGAAAAGAAAAGAAAAGAAAAGAAAAGAAAAGAAAAGAAAAGAAAAGAAAAGAAAAGAAAAGAAAAGAAAAGAAAAGAAAAGAAAAGAAAAGAAAAGAAAAGAAAAGAAAAGAAAAGAAAAGAAAAGAAAAGAAAAGAAAAGAAAAGAAAAGAAAAGAAAAGAAAAGAAAAGAAAAGAAAAGAAAAGAAAAGAAAAGAAAAGAAAAGAAAAGAAAAGAAAAGAAAAGAAAAGAAAAGAAAAGAAAAGAAAAGAAAAGAAAAGAAAAGAAAAGAAAAGAAAAGAAAAGAAAAGAAAAGAAAAGAAAAGAAAAGAAAAGAAAAGAAAAGAAAAGAAAAGAAAAGAAAAGAAAAGAAAAGAAAAGAAAAGAAAAGAAAAGAAAAGAAAAGAAAAGAAAAGAAAAGAAAAGAAAAGAAAAGAAAAGAAAAGAAAAGAAAAGAAAAGAAAAGAAAAGAAAAGAAAAGAAAAAGGAATGAGGGAAAAATAAAGCTGAAAAATGGGTTTGGGTCAAAAACCAAAAAGTATACCTTAAGAGGCGTGTTCAAACAGAAATCTTCTGTTTAAGAAGCAGCTGTCAGGTCTAATGAAGCAAGTTTTGTTGAAAATTGAGTGAGTGTGCACTAAGCCATCCTAGGAAAAGCAATCACTCTTTTCATTTTGAGCAACACTAATGCCAAAAAGAGGGACAGATCAGTCCTTTTACTATGTAAGAGTGTTCTGGAAGCCCCTGAGTATGTTCAAAACAGTAACAAGGTTTAAAAATGTATGAGTACCTTAGAAAAATTACATTTATGATATTACACAAAAATATATACTGATGTTCAGCTCAAAACTGAGCTATGTTACATTAAAATTCTGCTTCTATTAGAATACTCTGGGAGTAACTCTGCAGGGCATGGGGAAACACTTCTAGGTTTGTGCCTGCGTTAATTAAGATCCAGGGCAGTGGAAGTAAGTTAATTAAATCTAGTGCTATGGAGGCAACACTGGTATTTACCTGCCATTAGTTGGATTGTCACTTTATCACCACCTCGTGAAGGATAGCTGGGAAATGAGCCCTGATCACACCACTTAAACGGTCTCTAAATCCCTCTGATGCTGGTGGGAGCTCTTTGAATTTAATTTATGTGCTTACTGCTTGCATCAGAAAGCATGGCAGTGCCAGCCTGCTCATATATTGCCATCTAGTCAAGTGCTGTCCTTACTCAAAGCCTAAATGCATATTTCTGCAATATTTAGACACCGATAATTAAGGTCCTTCTTATGGAAACCATCAGGAAACCTTCTCTGACCTCCATGAAATTGAATTAGCCCCGAAGAGCTGGCGAAGCAGATTCTGGAGGAATCTTTTTTTCTTTTCCCTGAGTATGACTGACTTCTGAAGTGTGTAAGTGACAAACCAAAAATCGAGTGCCATGAAATAGAACTACCTCCTGGAACGACAGTAGTGCAAATTCTCTGCATGCTGCCATGCTCTTCCTATTTCCCCAGCAGAGTTAGTGTGATACTAATGTCTATTTTGAGGATCATAATTGCTTCCAGATGGAATACAGTGATTAATAGGTATTTAAAGGTACGATTTGCCCTTTAAGTGGTTAGGTACAGTAATATTTTAATAGGCCACCATTAGGCCTCAGAAATTACAGTTACACTGATTTCTAACAGAATATTGGCAATAAGGGATTCCGTTAAAACAATCAGCATTGCTCAGAGTTTCGTATGATTATAAAATAATATTTTTAAAGCTGCTTCATATACCATTATTATGGTATGACTGTTTAAGGGATTATACTTAAACTAACATTTTTCCTGCTGCATGAGAACTCTAGTATATGAATATAATAAGCTTCTGTCAGTGCATAACCGGTCCAGACTTCCACGCTTTAGGAGCCTTCCTGCATGTATAGAGGTCGGGAGCCAGATGCTCAGCTGGTATAATCTGACTTTCTTGCTGTCCATGTAGCTACTGGGGTTGATACCAGCTGAGTGGTTGGCCTTGAATGTACAGAATAGACAAACTGCAATTTTTATTTGTTTAAAGTAGCCCCTCTACTGTAGGAAACACCAAAACTTAAGACTGTAATATTATTTGTGCTATTTAATACTTCCTATTTTGAGGATTACTAAATAATGTATATAATTTTATTCCTTAAAAAAATGCAAAAGCAAAATGACTTCTAGGCATAACTTCACCAAATGTAAAGATATGTTCTCTGCTAAGAACTTCACTGTGTACTGGTTTATTTTTTTAGTTTTGGTTTTTTTTTTCTTTTTTGTTTTGTGTAGTTTGTAAAGTTTGCTGCAATCTTGACCTAACAATGTGTTCTTTGCAATTGTTGTTACTGTAGATATGCGTGTTTTATTAAGAAAATCTTGGGTTTAAAAGTGTAGGTATGTGTATAAGTTCCTAGCATGATGAAACTGTCATCACAGTGAATATGCATCATATAGTGTGTAAGAAAGAACAAAATGTAGTTTAACATAGTGCTATTTAATTGAATATCTCAAATGCCCGACAAAATAAAATAAAGTGTGTTGCAACATCTTAAAATGTTTTGGTTTCCCCCTTATGGATGTGCATTTAAAAAAGGAACTTTAAAAAAACAAACAAAAAAAAAACCTGAAAAGCAATTCCCTAGACTTTCTAAACAAGTTCAAGAAGATATTTGGAGCATCAGTTATTGCAGCTGGTCAGTTCTGAGCCCTGCTCTGGACTGAACGCCCAGTCACTAAGATCTCAAGAGAAGATTTTTTCTCCCAGGAGTATAAAGTAAATCAGAAATGTCTGACTACAAAAGGGGAGTGAAGTGTAAATGCTTTGTGCTTTTATTACACTGAGGAAAAAACAAACAAACACAAAACAAACAGACACACACACACACACACAAAGGGAAAAAAAAAAAAAAGCACATTCTGTGAAATCCTGCTTCTTTCAGCTAAGACTCCTGTCCTTCTGCAGCAGCTCTGCAGGGAGCACAGGCTGCTGGGGCTGCACCGCAGGGAGCCACAGCTCTCTCGCAGTTTCCTGGCTTGTACTTGGAGTGAAATAACCTGCCTGACACCTACAGTATGCTCCTTTTCCCTGCAGCTGTCATCCAAGCAGTGTTACTGCTGCTCTTCCTGCTGTCTGTTTTTCCAGAGGGATTTTAGCAAGAAAGCACAGGTCCTCTTCAGTTCTTTGGGATAGTGACTGAAAATTAAATGTCACAAACACTGACCTTCACAACAAAGTTCTGGACCGTTAAACCCGGATTTTGATTTCCCAGATAGATGGGTTCCTGCGAGGCTTTGTGAGGTGTGAGTGGACAAGATGACCTGACTCCAGGATTTCTGTACTGGCTGGTTGCTGGGTGTGCTGATACTGGGTCATTACCTGCTCAGCATTCAGACCAGTCTGGGTCAGAGGCTGAGTTTTCAAGCACTCCCACATGCTGTAGGAAATGTTTGGACTAGGCTACAAAACAGATAAATGTTTACAGAGTTTTGCACTCTGATAAACCTTTCCCAGGTCTGATCCTCTGTCCATCCTGCTCAGTTGGCTTTTGCTGATCTCCCCTGACTCGTTTTTGCCCTCTCCTGCAGGGTTCAACACTTAAGGTTTTGATTCCTTAGCTCTGAGCAGTGGCAAAACAAGATACGGGACTTCTCTGGACATCAGATGTGAGAACTCTGAGGGTCTGACACTTCTTTGTCTTTCAAATATCCGTTAGATCACTTTTTTTTTTCCCCTCCCCTGGGAGCTACAACTTTTTCTAAGGTCTCCCTTCTGGTGGCAAGACTTTTCTAAGGTCTCCCTTTGAGTAAATGCAGGATGCAAAACTCAGGCACTGCCTCAGCAGACTGAGCGGTGTCGAGCACAGGCTCTTGCAGGCAGAGGTGACCAGTGAAAAATGTTGCCTGCACAGGAGGGACTGCCAGCACCAGGGTGGCTTCCAATGCTACCGGATTATTGTTGCCCCTGGAATTAAGTCAGCAGATGTAATTCTGTGGTGCAGGCACTGAGAAACAGGTTGTAGCATTATGGCTTTTGCCTAAAGCAATGGACTAGATCTCAGGAGACGAATGTTTCTTCATCCTTTGCACGGCAGGTGGCTTGCTAAACCCTGCTCCTGCACCCCAAGGTGCTGTGTGGAGAAGTGACTTTATCTGCTGTGAGCCCGAGTAAAGCTGCACACAGATATCACAGCAGGTGCCAGATGTGCATGCACACATACAGCTACCTACATGCAGAGCAGATTTTCTTTCCATGGAGCACTTACCTTTCTTTGACATTAATGTATGTCTTTTTCTCTTTCCACATGGGCAGAATCAGACCTCACAGTCCCAAGACATCAACAGCTTGTAGGTATTGCTGTTACCATCTCTGAGAGCATTTTAAAAGACAACTAATTATTTTTTTTAAAAAAAAACAAACCTCTTTATTCACACTCCTTTCAAACTTACCTTGTTCTGTACTATCTCAACAAGTATTTACTTTTAGCATCAGGAGATGAGCACAGTGTAAGTAATAAAAAATGTACTGTCATTTAACATGTCTAATCTAAACTAAAGACTAAAGAGATTTAAAGATGCTTTGGCATTCTGAACACTCCAAGAAGTAAATTCAACACAGCTGGCTCAGCAGTCAACAAATAATTACTTTACAGTGATAGACTGTCCTGTATCCCAGGACTCATTATTGGATTCCATACACAGCTTTACAAAGCAAGCAGCATTTGTGTATTCTTAACACTCTATCAGCTTCATTATTCCTCATTTGAATGCCTTATAAATGAACAGTCTCGTATGCTGGCCTTTAAAAATGAACCTGAGTGTTTGCTGAGCTCTACATTCAAGACAGTTTAGGCCAAGGGATTTCAACATATCCAGCATTTTATAGAGCCATATTTTTTTTCAAAGGATTTTACAGAAAAAAAATTAAAATGGCCATTATTTTTGTCTATGGTAAATGACAGTTGATAAAAAAGATTGTTTTCTAGCATGTACAGCATCATAGAGCATGGGGAAGGTGTAAAAAATGCATTTGCTTAACCTTAGGTTCACAACCCTTTGGATAGTTGCTGATCCTTGGCTCTTTGCAGTAGTCCTTTTTCCAGTATCTGCCCTCCCTGTCCGCATTTCAAAGGCCCTTAAGAGACATGCAGTTTGTACTTTTTTTCAAGCTGAGAACTTCGGATGTGATGTCCAGTGCATCTTTTCAGGCTTTTTGTCTAACAAGACCTCAGTAAAAGTAATATTGCATACAGTTTTGAATATGGTATCTGCCTAAGTAATTTCATCCATTGATACAATATTTGGAAAAAAAAAACTTGTGATATTTTTAAGACTTTGTTCAAAATGATGCAGAGAGAAGAACATGACCCCAGAAATAAACAGATCGATGAAACATGTCATGGTCCTTACATGAGCAAAGTGAATATTTACTCAATACTGCATGTTGCTATGTGATAGAAAAATATTTTTCTTACATTATCCTTGAAAGTCCAATTTTCCCTTAGGTCAAAGCTCACCAAGACTAAAGTCATTTCGTTGCTCACAATGAGATTCCAGTTGAGACCTTTCAAGAGTTTTATGCCCCTTCCCCTTAATTTTGGTTAATAATTAAGCCATTTCCTCCTTCAAAAGCTCTTCTTCCTCTAGGGTTCTACTCCTTCTCTGCATGGACTCTTCTTTATTCCCTTTCCTTTCCCCAGCTGAACTCAGGCTAATAATCCCACTTTAATTTCACTGTTTTCATTACGACCCCTTTTCACACCAATACTCTGAAGTATATTACCTATTATAATCTTCAAAAGATGCTGCACTTTATTTGCTTCATCGAATTTCTTTGCTTTGTAGTGTCAGTTGGCAAAAAAAAAAAAAAAAAAGTATAAAACACCTTCAAGGTGTTTGCAGCCTTTGAGCTTAATAACAAGTATTGGAACTGAACTACTAGTTACATGTATATGTTCACACTCAAGAAACATTAAAATAATATTCTGCTCTATTTTTTTCAGCACTGCATTCTTGTTGCAGACTATTCTTTATTCCATGCCTGGCACAATAAGTACCCTAGCTAAAGGACTTTGTTTTGGGGAACTTGACATAAAGTAAAGGATATAGATAAAAAATATCAATAGATTATATTATAGAGATCTATTTGTCAGATTGCCAGTCTTAAACACATTCAATTAAATTACCCGTAGGAAAATTATTTTGTAACTGAGGTCAATAATGAAAATAATTAGTCCAAGCTATCCAAAACAGTGAGAACAAAAATTGTTCCTAAGGCTGCTTTCTTTGGAGGGAAATATTAAAAGTCCTCGTCACAAAAGGGAAAGATCACTTTTATTATTACAGCAACAAATCCAGGTGCCTACTTCACATATATGGGACAAAAAGGAGTTTTTTTCCCTTTCAAAGTTTTCTAACATTTAGAAAGATTCATGATATTTATCTATATATGGGATTTTCCTATGCATGGATCTGTCCTGTGCTGTACCTTCCACCTAGAGATGTCTGCACAATCAGGAAACGGTTAAAGCAGAGCATACCATTCCTGGTGAGCTACCCAGGGCTCCAGAAGTAAGGAATAATGTTTGGTGCCATTTGGTAACCACCTGGCCCTCTGGAGAATGCTCATCTCCCTGCAGAGGGGCTGTTGTGGTGCTGTACACACTGGCCAAGGAGCCCTAAATGGAGTTAGCGACGGTTCGTTTTCTAGTGTTGCTGGAGACCAGGAGAGATTAACAAAGAAAGAATTGCCTTGCCAGTTTATTCGTTCCTGTCAAGAAGGCAAGCTGTTATTTTGAAAGGAGCTAATGACATGATGGCAAAAACCATATAAGCTGAACAGAAACTTCCCCTGTATCCTCCAGCCAACTGTAAATTCAGCCAGCAGAAATCTTGGACATGGTACAAGCCTTCCTGCATTGAGAGCACTCAGGTTGGGGTGCCAAGAATAAATCTCACTCTGAGGGAAACCTCTGAAGTAACTGCTGTTGACTGAGCTGTTGCTGGCTGTGAAGGCAGAGCTGAGTGCTGCAGACAGTGTGCCCTGCCATGCCATGCCAGATGCTGCCTCCCCAAGCTGTGTTTACACCAGATTTTGCCTTGCTTGTCAGTGTGGGAAGAGAAGGAGCTGGGGCAGTCCCCCTTCCTCTGCCTCAGACTGGCAACCCTGGGCCTCTCCTTCAGTTTACTCCAGCTTCTCCATGCTGTCCCAGAAAGCTGAGACAGTCATAAACACCATTTAACTGGTTGATCAAGTCAATTCCCAGCTGCTTTTCATCACCAGAATTTTGCAAAGCAACCGTTGGGGCTCAGCCATTATTTTAAGTCCCTCTACCAGACAGAGCAGTAAGTTGCACGAAGACAGAGTTGGGTCATACCAGCATCTCAAAGAAGGGCACAGGACTGGGAAGGTTGGTGCATCAACCAGGAACTCTGATCTGGAAATAATGCTTGATAGTGACCTTTTTCTGCTGTAAGAGGGGAGAACAGTTACTTTAAAGCTTTCTGCATGCTGCACACTTTTTTCACGAAACAAGGTGCAACATACTTTCAACTTGAAATTTAGCTACTGGAAAAAAAGCAGAAAATATATAATTCATGAAAGAACCAGAATTCAAGTCAAGGCAGTTCATGCTAAAATACCCTGAGTCTTATGCAATGTCATAAACTCCTTGGCTAATGCATTCATAATCTAGCAATTCCTATCCACAGATCCTAGGAAATATCCAGCAAGTGTTTCCTTGAAGACTTATTAAATTGCAGCCCCGTCCAGTGTAGTCCCTTTCTCAGTTCCTTAAGCCAGATTCCTAGTGAAAACTCCTACTGACATTACTCAGCTTGGATGAGTGAGGGCTGAATAAGGCCTGTGGGATTTAGCTTTCTGAGAACCATGCTCAGTCTCCTTTTCCTGTGTCCAGGATCTTCTGAATTGGAAATCTTTCTCACCACCTGGTCAGGGGTGATCTATAAACTCTCTTCATAAATTCATTCCAAATCACTGAGAAGAACATTTATTTTCTGTGTTACTTATTTGAAGTTGCTATGGCCATAGTAACCATATACAAATTTAGATTAGTGCAAACACACAGTAATGAGAAAATAGTGAGAATACTTTTTTAAAACGAGAAAAATGGTCTCAGTTATATTAAGAAAAGATCAAAAACCAAAATTAGAATTAAATTATCTCCTGCACATTATAGAATTATGTTGAAATTAAAATGCACTCTCCTGTTGATTCTATTTGACAAATCTCAGTCATAACTTATGGTTTGCTTTTCTGTTGTTCGTGGGATTTGTGGAAGCAGGTAGGGAAGTCAGGCAGACAGGCTTCAAGATGGCAAAGAAGGATTTATTTACAAGAACTTCTTTTTATACACACTAATAAACAAGTGTCCATTAGTCAAAGACAATCCACCCCCCAAGATCTATTGGTCAAGACTTGTACAACATCTAACACAAAACACAGAGATTAAGAAAGTACAAGAAGTACAGTTTATCTATATTCTCCATGAGAGAGAAAGGAAAATTCTAAAACAGTGCAACTACAATAACTGTGATAATTTTATTCCTCTCCATCATCTCCGTATGCTAAAGCACTGGATTATTTCCTCTAAACTGCATGATAAGATTGCTAAACAGTTTCTTACTGGACATTCTCCCTTGTAGGAAGAACTACATTTTTTCAGGAGTGGATGCAGTCCTAAACCAAGCGGGGAGACGTGGATGAATTTATAGCCCTGGCTGTCCTGTGACTGTGCTGTTTAGTCCATCAGCTACAGCAGCACCATAATTGCAAGTCCAATGAGTTGTGGCAGCTGGGACCCATTTGTTGCCTTGAAGTTGCATTTAAAGTTGGCTAGATGGTGCTAGAACATGCTGCATTACTTTAACGAGCAATATGGCTCACATTCTTCTTACTGTTGTTCAGAGACTACTTAAAACTTGGGTTTACAATGTGCCTCCACACGTAAAATTGTACAATGAGCCAGTTCTACAGTTCAGGCTTGGGCTAGAAACTATCAACAGTGCCCCGCTAACTAAATAGTGAGTTGATTTTAAGTATAAAATGTTTTTTTACTGTAAAGTTTAAAAATCCCTACCATAGCCATAAGTAACAGCTACTTGACAATGTACCTCTGAAGGTTATTTTGTCTTCCTTAATAAAAGAATTTCTACCAGTTGTGCAGTTTAATTTTTCATGCTGCCACAAAGCTTGACCCTTGATCTCTCTAACTGTCTTTGCAGGGTGGTTCTGTGTTTTCCTTTGCTTGTTTGCCTGTAACTCACTTGGGTCCACCAACTCAAAGAAATATATAACTTAATTAATATGGCAGAGCTGCAGGGACAGTTGAGTACAGACTGAATTTATATTTTCATTTGGCTGGTCAGAAAATTGGTTGCAATTCAAAATGAATATGTCATTCCAGATCTCACACTCTGGTCTGTGGACAGCTACACACACATAGCAACAGCTGAAATGAAAACGCAAGTCTCAAAGGATATTTAACTTCCAATATTTTCAGCTTCTCTTATCACCACTGACCCCAAATAGCACACCGGCCTTTCCACAGAGATAAAAAAGTGGTTCAAGATGCTGAAAACAAGTTACAGCAAATAAACAAAATGTATATCTATGCAGTCCTCATATTCTGCTTGCAAGCAAACAACTGCTGGTACTTTACAACTAGCCTTGGGAAGATGATTTGGACCTTTGCTGGTGTATGCTAGCTGAGTGCTGTAAAGCCTGCAGGAGCATCCTAACACAGCACAGTGATTTCCAGTGACATGAGCAAGCTGACCACAGCTCAGCCATTGCCATGGGTGTAGCTGCATGTTTGTAAAATAGCAGGGAGTTCCCTTTCCCCTCCAGTTTTAAATCTGAGTTTACAAAGAGATTTTTTTGCAGCCTGTCTGCTGAAGAAAACACACAAAAAAAAAAAAAAAAAAAAGAAAAAAATAATTGATACAGAGAAAACACTTTTCTCTTAAGGTAATATTGATACAGCTGTTTATTGCCCAACACACTCAGGAAAGCAATACCTCGATGAGGTCAAAGGACTTCCCAAATAAACATTAACACACTTTCTGCAGGAGTAAGTTTCAAACTGTTGCAGAAGGATGTGTGACATGAATGCAGAACTCGTTGATTCATTCATTCAGGATTTGCTGCTGTCAGTCATCCCTCTTGAGCAAGAGGTGTTGAGCAAGTCTCAGGCAACAACATTGGGCTGCTCTGCGTAGTATGAACTAGAAGGAAGCTCTGGGCTGGATTTTCAGTGCAATCAGTACAAGAGGGAGCTTTAAATGCTCAAAGAGAGCAGACTGACAGTCCTGAACACTCTGCAGCTGAGGCTCGTGAGGTTTCTGTTTTCCTTTCTTTTTTCCATGCAAGGCCCAACAACGTCAGAACTAGATATTGAGATGCTCTTGCTCAACATTCAAGAAGAGAGCTGATCTCAAGCAGGTTGAGAGAAGCAAATAAAATCTCTTCTGTTTGGGGAGAAATTGGCATTTGAGTTAGGCCGAGACCTGTGACTGAAAAGGGAGGAAGAGAGGATTCTTCCTCTGGATGTGTTTAACTGGGCTTGTACATAATCTGATAACTACAGAGTCATGCTTTTTAACTGGAATAATACCTGCTGGGGAAATCTTCAAAAATTCGAAGAGCTTAAGTGACTGCTGTGCTCACCTTTGGGCAGATGACGCTTACCTGATTGTAGAATTAGGTCAAGTGGGCGTTTTGATTTAGGTATCCAGAGAGAGAGGCAACATATTGAAGAGACAGTTCTTCTGAACATAGATCCCCTGATACACATAAGAAACATGGAAGATTAACTCCAAGATAAAACCCAAAACTCTCTCTGTGGTGCTGGGCAGCCCTAAACACTGCAAATATTGGGAGTGGAGCTACTTCTTTCACATTGTACCGTGACGGTACTTAGAGGTCCCAGGTCAGTCCTGTGCTCTTGGCCCTGGTCAGATACACAAACGATGGCCTCCTTCTCGGTCAGCAAGGCAGCAGGCACAGGGCAGGACAGCTGAAAGGCTGCAGTGATAACTAAGGATCACTGACCTCTCTGTGTCGCTGGGCATCTGCTCCCAGAACTTCCTCCTCCACCCTGTCCAGCTTCCAGGCCACTGCAACAGAAGAGATACACAAACTCAGTGTTCTTTCTGACAAGTAACACAGCTCATGCAGCACACCTCTGTGACCACAGCACCTGATCAAACTTGATTTTAAATTACCTAATTTAATTGTAGGAAATGGCCTTTGGCCTTATGCCACTGCTTTTAAAAGAATTGCTTCAACTCCAGTCATTATATTTATGCATGAACCACCCACTTTGATATGGAAATTATTGCAGCCCAAGGGGATTTCATTAAGTAATTAGGGAGGAGAGCATATAATGTCATTTGCTGTAACTGGATCTACAGAGTCAATCAATAAATGACCATATGTGTGTGAGCCTGGAGCATTTCAATACCCTTAGCATCCTTGTGAAAAAGGAAAACAATGCAAGAGGGATCTCCTTTATCTGTGACACAATCTTGAGGTCTAGGGCGTATTTTCATTGCTTAAAAGAATTGCACGAGCCATGCTGTCATATCAAGCTGCACAAAGCAGGCAGATTTATCGTCTGTCTGGAAATTCTCTGCAAGCAAAGAGCTTTGTGATTCCAAGTCCAAGGCTTGACAAGCAGCATAAGAATAAAACCCGCTTTCTATCAGGGCTTTCAAAATCAGGCCATGTTGTGCATTTATATTCCAAGTTTGCTACTCTTAAAGGTCAGTTTTGTTCTTGAGTCTGAAAGAAATTCATGTTATTAAGTGTTAATGCAGCTGTAAATACAGCTTTTTAGTTTGTTTTCTTTTTAATTTTTTTTTCTTCTGTTCTGTTGGCTAAAACCCTAGACAGCTGGTGTTTGCTAGATTGCATTCTTAGGGTGAAGAGTTTGTCCTACACACACAGAATGTGTTCATTCCTCAGGAATCAAGTGACCACACCAGAGCTAAACAATACATAAAGCATGCAATTTATTTTGGACTATTATTTCTCCAGATGCTTAAAGCTGGTACATTTATTAACTTTTGACTACAAACCACTGATTTTCAGTAGAAAAATGTATAAAAGAAAGAACGAAATCTTTTACTGGGAGGCATGATTTGGAGCTTTGCTAAATGCTTGCTGCTTTCATACCTTCTCATTTGCAACCCCATCTCTGAACACAGAAACAAGACAAAGCAGATGAGTTTTCATTTGCGAGAATCCCATCACTAAGGCCAAATGTCTTGAACTGACACTGACGGCACTAATGGAAAAATTTCCATTGGATTTGGGGGAGTTGGCATGGGCCATGTACTTGAAGGCAGTAGTTCACACGTGGTTTGCCATCCAAGCCTGTCCTATTTAAACAGCATCCCTTATAGGTAGCTTTGGGTTATACTCCTCAGCTGCTCTCTGGATCAGGTGAGTGTCCCTAGGCATCTGATCCATTGTCCTGGGCTCACATTTTCACAGCTCATTACAACCAAAGCAACCTGAGCCTTGGGCCGGGGGTCTAGGGCTGGATGACTGACTTGCTTAAGATCCACTAAAATTATTAGGAGTCACAGACTTAAGCAGTGCTGCAGTGGTTGGTGAACATTTGGGTTTAAATGTCGTACTCATGGATGTTTAAGCTGCAGAAGACAGGGCTGCTGCCTGAGGGAAGTCCCAATCTGAGTCCCATCTGCGACCACCAAGAGCAGGGATATGGCTTGAAAAAGGTGTAAAGCGCTTTTCTGCTTTGATAGCACAGTTATAAAACACCTCAGTCCTGCCAAGAAACCTGTTACTCTTTTCCAGTCCTTATCCTAATCCTGTGACTCCTTCCCAAACCATTTCCTAGTCTTATAATGTTCAGAAATTGATGACACCTGGAAATGCCTGTGCCTTTCTCCATCAGGCTGCCCAGCTCAGGCTCTGCAGTGCCCTGCACCGAAATACTGCCCCATGTTCCGCCTAAACTGTTGGCACGCACTGAATAAATCCCTAATATTCCACATGGGAAAGCCCTGTACATACATTTTTTCACTGAAACATAGGGTTCTTCAAGCAGAGAGGCTGGTGAGAACTTAAAGACATTATCAGTCTTGTGTATGGGGCTGCATTAGGGAAAAGATAGACCATGGCCAAAAACATGTTTGTGCATATTTTCCCCTATTGCATTCACTTTTATTTTGTTTATTTATGATGGTAAAGTTGCTCAAGAGTGTGGGGCTACACCCGACTGAAGGGCCATGATACATTTTGTCTTTTGAAAGGTGTTTGTGTTGCCTCACTGCTATCTGACTCCAAACCCCCACCCCTGATTAGCTGGGGGTTCCAGGTAAGGTTTTGAAGGGAGCCGAAAAACAGTCATTATCAAAGCAATGGTGGCTATCACTGCTGAAGAAATGGATGTAGAGAGTGTGATGTAGGCCAGGATGCCATGGGTGTGTTTGCAGATGGTGTAACAGAGAGTTCCAGCCTTCTATGAGGTGACGCAATTTTACTTTTTACCTTGTTTATGTGGGTATGCAGTAATGATGCCATGTGTGCAGCGACTCGTGCTGCACAATACAACTTTTTGTGCAGGCTGTCTGTGCCTGGCTGGAGGAGCCCATGGCAGCCACTGCTGAGGGCTGCAGGAAGCAGAGAGATGGGACAGGAGCAGTGAGAGACAGCACTTTGTGTGTCAGCAGCTGTGAGTGCTCCCCGGGCAGCCAGCAGCTGGAGATGAATCCACACCATGGCAGCTGCCGGCAAAACCTCCTTTGGCAAAGCCAGTAATGGAGAAGGTTTAATGCACATTGTAAACCTGTCATTTTAAAACGCCTCCACCACCTACTCAGACCTGGAAATGTTCCCCCTGCCCTTCAGGCACTCAGCGTGAAGGCTCAGTCTTCACCTGGGGGATACACAGCCTTGTGCTGAGCTTCACTCAGGGAAGACTTGATGCAAAGCTCACTTGTGGAGCTAATTTGGATAATGGATACAGGTTTCTAAATCATTTAAAGCACAACAACACAAAAGCCTTCACTCTGGTGCCAGGTTCCCACAGGACTATCTCTGTGCCAAGCTCAGTTTGTATGGGGAAAACTATTTAAAACTTTTTTTCTTCAGTGAAAGGCAGGTGTGCCAAAAACTAGCAGTCAAAGGTAGACACTTCTTGTTTAAAATATATGAAAAGACCAATATTGTAATTATATATTTATGAAAAGGCCATAAGAGAAATTTTATACTAGATTACAGTAAAATTTAGGATAAAATTCTCATCCTAAAATTATCACCAGCAACTTCCATAACATAGAGTGACAACTGGTCACACTTACATTCAACATGTTTCTCATACCAGATGTAGCCCAGCCAACTGAAACCACAACTTCAGAACATCCATGTGTGCATGGTGCAAATACAGAGCGGGAAACCTGAATAAACCCAGCATTTGGCACCTTGGCTGTTTAGCAGCACAGAGAACTTCTGATGTAACATCCTGGTCCTTATTTCTCTGAGGAATAACTTTGACTCTAGTTCTGACTCTCTGTCCATATCATTCAAGCTGTTTGATTTTGAAAAATAAACTGATATTCCATCATTTTAAAGGGTCTTTTGAGTATTATAAGTGGTTTCATCTAAATATTAGGATATCATCTCACTGGTATGAGACATTATAGCCAATGATTTCTCAGGCAGAGACTCCAACATTTCTCTTTGGGGAAGTAGTTAAAAATAAAATCATATGGAGATGTACATATCATCCCTCCCCTCATCCACAGATAATCAGTCCTGGAAATCAAGGTGGTTAAACCAAACAAAAACTTATTTTTCCTTCTTTGATGATATCTTCAATTTTAATGTGATTGAGTTTCAGGGAGGACTCAAAATTTCTCAGATTTGCCCTGAATTGTATCAATACAAAAAATTATTTGAAATAAATATATTTAAAACTGTTATTTTGGCATCTTATTAATTGGATATTGTTATCATATGTTTTCTCAACCTATAACTATCTAGCCCTTTTTTTGTGTGTGTTCTTCCCACATAAAAAAAAAAATAGAAACATAACCTCCTTTCTTTGCAACCAAACATGTCCTGCAGTAAAGACAATATAATATTTAATGGTTAGAGCCTTGATTTGCAACAGAATATCTGAGAGGGAAGTTGTATCCATATTTAAACAAATATCTTAAATAAAAAATTACATAAATGCATACAAACCTCTTTCCAGACATGACAACATTTCTAGTAAAACTGAGATAAAATGCTTGTGGTAATGGTCAGGTATCCCTATGGCTACAGGAAGCAGGGAGAATCAGAGCAGGTGAGTTTTTTGGATGGGAAAAAGGAAGAAAAGTGAGAGGTGATGCTCTGATGGTGTGGTAAGGGCTCTATAATATCTATTTCTTGTGGAAATGTTGCAACCATCCACGCTGTGTGAGGCAATGATGTGATGCATATTTTCTATGCTCCAGACTAATGCAAAATAAAAGGGTCCTCGGTTGAAGGCTCACCACATCCAAGTGTATCCACCCAAAACCCGGTGCAGGATGAGCTGTTCTGGACAGGATATTTGGAGAATTTGGGACTGTTTAGATATTGTATTGCCATCTAGTGAACATCCCTGAGACTGCATGGCAAAACCGGGAAGCTGAGATTCCTAGCACTGAACAAATGGAAAAGAAGGCAGAGATTACAGAAATGTTCAACTGCACGATTATGATGCAATGGCAGAAAGAAAGTCTTATTAAAACTCCCCAGTCTCCTTCCTTCTGTTTCTAAAGGGATAGGAATCAATGTTGTGAAGGCACAATAGGAGAAATTTGAAACTCAGCTTTCATTTTCCTTTCCTGGATGTAGGAGAACTCAGGGAAAATCCCTTGGTACTCTCTCCCTGTAAATACAGAATGAACAAGCTGCAGGTGTCCCTTGCACAGTATTTCCTCTTTCAGCTCAGCATGTGCTTGCAAATAGAATGCAAATGTGCAACTCTCATTTCTCATTCAAAATTTTTCACTGTTTGCCTTTGGGAGTTCTCCACAGTTTGCACATTCTTCCTACGCTGCGAACCGTGACTCCGGGTGTTGTAAAGCACAGATCTTTGTCACTTCTGGTGGCTCTGTGGCATTCCCAAGTTTTGCTGCATGGATGCATGTGGACCATTGTGGCTGGACATCGGGTGCCCACCAAAGCCTCTCTGTCCCTCCCCTCCCCATCTGGGCAGGGGAGAAGGAATACAATGAGAGGCTCATGGCAAGGATGGGGAGAGATCAGTTACTGTCCTGGGCAAAACAAACCTAACTCAGGGAAACAGGCTTAATGTATTACCAATTAAATCAGAGTAGGGTAATGAGATATAAACCCAAATCTTAGAAATACCTGTCCCCCACCCCTCCCTTCTCACTGACCATAACTTTATTCCCAGCTCTCTACTTCCATCCTGCAAGTGGCACAGCAAGACTAGGAGTGGATGTTGTGGTCAGTTCATCATACATTGCCTCTGCTGCCTCTTCCTCTGTGGGGGAAGGACTCTTCCCAGTCTTGTCCTGCTCCAGGGTGGGCTCCATCCCATGGGAGACAGTCCTCCACAACCTTCTCCAGTGTAGCTCCTTCCCACAGGTTACAGTTCTTCATCAACCATTGTGCATCCCTGCCATGGGCTGAAGTCCTTCAGGAACAAAATGCTACCACGTGGCACAAGGTGACAAGTGAGCTTCCCATGGTGTCACAACATCCTTAGGGCATCCTGTGGGTTTCCCATGGTGTCACAGCATCCTTAGGGCATCCATGTGCTCCAGCATGAGGTCTTCCACACAGCAGGTGGATCTCTGCTCCATCATGGACCTCCCTGGGCTGCAGGGGCACAGCTGCCTCACCATGGGCTGCACCAGGGTCTGCAGGGGAATCTGCCCTGGCACACAGAGAACCTCCTCCCTCTCCTTCTCCACTGACCTGGGCGTCTGCAGGGCTGTTTCTCTCACATATTCTCACAGCTCTCTCCAGCTGCAATTTCTCCTGCACAACAACTTTTCCCCTTCTTTGCTGTGTTATCCCAGAGGCACTACCACTGTCGCTCATGGGCTCAGCCTTGGCCGGCAGTGGGTCCATCCTGGAGTCAGCTGGCATCGGCCTGGTCAGACATGGGGGAAACATCTGGCAGCTTCTTACAGAAGCCACCTCTGTATCCCTCTGCTATCAAAACCTTGCCACACAAACTCAGCGCACCAAAAATGATCAATACTGTCAAAACAGTAAAATATGCCTTTTTGTATCTAACCGTGGCATTCAGGGTGTCAGGCTGAAAGAGAGCAGTTCATCCAAAACACTGTTTTGGAATATCCCATAAGTGACTGTGAAAAAAAGCTTTGAAGAGATTAACAAGAGAAGTTAATAGAAAACTTCTGAATTATTTCGCTGGGTATTCTGGCAATTCATTTCTTCTGCCAGCAAAGATGCTTTCAGGGGAGATACCATAAAAGTGCTCAGGTGTGTAGAAAGAGCAGCAAAGGATTTAAATTTTAAATGCCTGGTCCTATACCAGTGAATAATGTAACAACTGCTCAGCAAGGGAGGACTGGAGGTCTGAGATGGGAATAGGCAAGGCCAGCTGTCCCATGGGACTCTGCCAAAGCTAGACAAATAGCCTTGGTGACTAACCTCCTACAGGACTTTTGTGGCCTCCTGTACTCAAGACCTTTCTTTCCGCCTGGTTTTCATCTCAGTAACTGTGTTCAAATAAGCCGGTCCTGAAAAAATGCAGGTGTAGAAAAAGATGGTAAAGTTAGCTAGCAAGACTTCTCACATGACATCCTCTGGGATATTTGAGGTACCCATGAGTGACAAGTGGTATGATATGGACTCAATGGAAGACGCATGTCCTCCTAAACTAGATATTAATAAAAAATATGTTGTCCTGAGGTATATTGCATTTATATAGATAGGCAACTGTGACTGTTCTGGGCATTCCTTCTTTGCATGGTTTGTTTGCTCATGTTAGGCACACCCCCACACTTGGTAGAGTATCAGTAGTGAGCAGTTTGGGGCTGGTGGGCAGCAAACTCACCAGTGATACGATGGTGTCCCAACCCATGCAATGCCCAAGGCTTGCTGTGTTCAGCCCTGTAGTTCTTCCTATGAAGCTCTTCACCCTACCTTTCACTTTATAGTTATCAGCCTGCACACCCCTACCTGCACCTGCAGCTGTTCTCCCTATCCTACTCTTCCACAGTGCTGTTACCCTCATTACTTTGCAAGGGGGAACTCAAAAATTGCTCTTATAGCTGTTCAGTTGGGTTTTGTCAAAAGTCATTCCCATCGCAAGCCGAGATGCCATTCATTCCTCCCTGCCTCTACATTTCGTTCCCCACTTCATAATTTTTACTTTAAAGCCCTATATCAGAAAGAAAGCGGAGCACAGTAGATGAGTTGCTGAAATGGACAGTTAGCATTTCCCAGCAATACACACACACAAGGCTCAGCAGCCAATTAGAGCTGCAAAATCTGTTCCAGATGGAACTACATCTCAGCCAGTTCTTTCAGCACAATGAGGGAGGGAAAGCAATGGCACAACAGCAAGATAAGATGTAATTGCAATTACTTTGAAAATAGTATTTATATGCAATGCTTTACTGGAAAAGATGTCCTGAACAGGATATTCATCTGAAGACAGCCCTGCCATTTCTTATCCTCCCACCACCTCCTATATTTGTTTGGGTTTTGTTTTGGAAGAGTTACTGTTACTGTTGCTGTATACCATGCGCTATGGACCCCACAAATACATCTTTGTGCCTATAAACATATTTCATCATCCTTTGTGCAATACTGAGAACTACTGGTGTCAGTGTTGAAGACCAAATAGGTGAATTTAACCACTTGTCAAAAATTTAAACATTCATAAAACAATTGAACAAGTCTCAGCTCAGATCTGATTGATCAAAGATATTTGCCAAAACTCTCTCCTCTGTGTGCTGCATTAGAGAGGTTGAAATGCAAAATCAAATTAATTAATTCAGGGTAGAACCACTCATGAATGGTTTCAACTCAGATATCTGTTTGACTTGTTCTGTCTCAGTCCACTGTGAGAATGTTAATAAGATTCAACTTTCAGCTTTTAGTGAATAAGGAGATATTAGATATTATGGAATAACAGCTTTCTACCAGGGAGGTTTTGATGTGGTGTGATCTGACTCCTACCACCACAGCCAGGGCCATTGACCATTCATGTTCCTGAAGCTGTGAAGTAAGGATTGCAGGACTCTCTTAGCAGATGAATTTGAGTTGAATACACTTGAAAATTTTCACAGTGACATGAGGCATTGCCATGCTAAACCATCTCTGTATACTTGCCTTTCTTTATTTCTGTGTAAAGTTTCAGGGTCGCCCAACCTCTTCTCTCAGGAATTTGACACAGAACACCCCCTTTGGGGTCAAAGCAGCCTTAAACAGAAGTACTTAAATGTTTTGATGGCACTCCAATGCCTAGGGGGTACTTGGCCCCAGAAAGGAAGTAGGGTGAAACACAGGGTAAAATCTGACATTTCATCTGGATTCATAAAATCTGCTGTACTAAGAACTAGACAATCTGAACTCCAAAAATAGATCCATCTTTCTCCTTCCTAGAAGAGAAGATGCCTTTAGCACTTCTTGTTAAGAGTTTCTGCACCTGGCTAGAAAGGGAGATCAAGAGTTTCTGGCCTTAGGTTTTTTGCCTACTTCTGATTTTAACCCAGTAGGAATTAACATCAGCATAAAGCATCCTCTGTCTCTCAACTAGTAGCCAAAGGGAGCCAAAATCCCCTTCATCTTTGTGGATTAAAAATCATCTTCCTCTAGGACTGTAGCTTCATTTAAAGGAATAACCTGACCATAGCATACTCTTCATCTGAGTTAGCATAATCCAAATAGATTCACATCACAATAAAAGATTTTGGAACGTACATATTCTGCATTCTGTCTGATACCTCTAGCCATTAACTTATTTTTACTGCTAGAAAAATCATGTAAGTTTATTAGACACTGCTTCTTCAGGATCATACCAAGAAGACATATATGTACATCTGTTCAGCAAAGCCAGTGATGCTCCTGGGTGCTCATGGATCTTTGTCTTCTGCCTGGAAGCTTAGATATCTATTGGAATAGATTTCCTGAATTAAGCTCTTAACTGCACTGACTTATCATTGAATTAAAGCATATGCTTTGCCAAAAGTTCTTTCTTAATGCATTCCACATTTTTGGTAAAAACACACAAAATGTCTGTGCCCAAGAATACCCACACATCCAGGAGGCTTTTACCTTCTGCTGCTGGTTTTAGCTCTTATCATGAAAGCATCAATCAAGAAATTTAACTTCAGAAGCATTCACATGGGGGCTTTCCAGTTGGAAAAATTATGAGGACAAAGTAAGGGCAAAAATGTGACTTTCTCTGTCCTACACACAAATATTTTAGTATCTTTTAAATTGCAAATGTGTTTAAGGTGCATCCAAAATCTAAGTCGCATGAAAAAGCACACACAGGGCTCTATGTAATTCCTGATTTGTCCACACACCCTTGGTGTTACATAAGGGATGCTGGGCGAGAAATAGAGTCCAGGAAACTTTGGGTGTGCCTACTTAGATCGACCATATATTTTGTAAAAACACCAATTCACAGAACTTAAGGGAAACTCCAGTCTTAGCAAATCACTCCAGAATATTAATGGCCATTAAAATGTGTCTCAGAGCTTCAACAACACTTATGATGGGCTTTGCCTTGTACTGCTTTAAAAGTGCTGTAATTGTATCTGGCAATGATAACTGGCAGAGGTAGCGAAACTTAATTACAGCCCGCACAATTTTTAACTGCCTATGCTGAAGTGAAGCAGGAGGACCTGTGAAAACCTGGATGCCCTTTGGGTGGCGCCTGCTGCAAAGTGTTTGGTTTCTTTTCGTACAAAATAGAGCTGCAAAAGGTCACAGCCTGGTGGGTGGGCTGTAAATCCCTGCCTCCTTTGGGTACTGCTGGGAGAGGCTGAAACCACAGAGCACCAAGGCTAACTAATAGGCAAAGAGGGAATAGAGACTAGAAAATTAATATCATTTATTTATAAATGCAGATTGCATTTGATATGTGCGAGTCATTTACCTGCCTGATTTCTGGCTACTGAGAACAAAAAAAAGCTGTAAGCATATTTTATTAGCTATTAAGTTGTTGTTTTGGTTTTTTTTTAATATGCTGATGTGCACACCTGTGAATAAAACAATTCCTTGCCTACTCTCACAGTTAAAAAAACACAGAAGGCATCAATTTTCTTTCTTTTTCAGGGTAGAGTAGCGTATTTACATTACCTTTAAAGAAAGTGGTAGGGTAGGTGGGAAGAACAGGTTTTAAGACAGGCTTTGAATGCATAATGACAGCTAGAGATCAAGCGCTGGCACATCTGCTCCGGGGTGTAAGTGTGTGGGCTGTTAGATCTTCGGTCAGATCTGACTTCCACCAGCAATTTTCATGCATAAGGACCTGAGGTGGGTGGGGAATGTGAGGCATGAGCATAGGCAGTCTTGCCTCCCACCCAACCTGCTGGGCTAGCAGAGCCAGGAAAGGATGGTGTAACGTGCTGCTGGATGTGCTAACACCGTCCTGCCGACACATCCAGCTCAAGGGAGCTCTCTGAGCTTGGCTTTCTGGGTTTGTTTTAGAATTGCATCAGTTCAGACGTGCTGGTGCTCACCTTGTTTCACCAAGTCTTTTCCTTTTTGTGATCCAGAACATAAATCACAGAATCGGAATGTTCTAAGGTGGAAGGGACCCACAAGGATCATCAAATCCAACTCTTAAGGGATCGAATGCACATCCTTGCTGTTTTCAGCACCATGCTCTGACCAGTAGAGTCAACAAATGTTGGTATTTCTAATGTATCAGGTAGCAACATGAGCAGTGATGTCCACTTCTAGGAAGCTACAGTGTGCCAGAGTACAATGATTTAACAATAACTAAGCCGTAGGCTCAGTTATTCATCAATTTATAAAATCAGTTTCTAGAAAAAGAAAGCATACTCCAAAATACGAAGAAAAAAGACACAAGTACTTCATTATTCAACACAGAAGGCTTTATTTACAATTTGACATAAGGATATCAGAAAAAAGATTTGAGCTTTATTTTATTTGCATTTTCATTAACATTTCTAATAAATCTTTACCCTGCACTGGTTGAACAAATGCAAATACAAAACATTAGCCTTAGTGTAATGAATTAACAATGACTGTAACTGATGCTTTGGATAAAATAACTACAAATTATAATTCAAGTGCAGTCTAGGTGCTGAACATAGTTTAAAAGTCCAAACCTGAATTGAGATCAATGAGATTATACCTATGGACAAACCTATAGTTCTGTCCATGTAAAATTTGGCCCTGAGACATTTAAAATCATCGCTTGACTTGCTGGATCACTGCTGCTGGAGCACCACACAGCACTAAACAACACTAGTAAAGCAAAAACTATCTTACTGACAAGGTACTGGAAGTCAAATAAAATGAAGCTGAAATGTTAGCATATCAGAAATGACAGGAGCACTGCTGTTGTTCCTTTCATGTTAGATCCTGGCACAAAAGACATTTTATTATAAAAATTTGGTGTCAGATCTTGAACCACAGCAGAGCTGTATTTATCTCAGAGGAGATGTGACTTCACAACTTTAGCAGTCCTCATACCTTTGTTGACCAGTCCATAGGACTCTAGGGATGGCTTCAGTTGTGCCAAACTGTCCCCAGACTAACACGGGAACAGAGCATCGCATATGACACCAGCAACAATGTGGATATGAGAGAAAGGTGTTGTTTTTCATTGCCTAGCCAGCACCATGAGTAATGAAATCCATGGGCTGAGGGCAGCCCTTCCTCGAGTGTCTCACCAGCTGCCCTGGTACCCAGCATTTCCAGCTTGTGGCTGGAAACAGAGTGCAGCCATGTACCTCACAGACCTCACCTTTGAGAATAATCTCGGGATTTCTGTGACTCATCAGCTCTACTGATAGCTACACAACTTTGTCCACGAGGAACTACGGAATAAAACACCAGCATTTTAGTCTGTTGGATTTTCCCTTTATTTCCAAAGGTAAGAATACCTTATTAAAGAAAGCCAGCCAAAGATATCATCCTTTATTAGCAAGACAAACTTTTCTGGTTTAAAGTCCATTGTAGCATTGTTTCCAAGCAGCAGGATATGAGAGGCTGGCCATGTTTGAGTTCCCTTTTTCTTTGCAGCTCTTAAATAAGGGGACAAAAGATCCAAAAAGAAATCTTAGAAAATCCTGAACTTAGGCTCTTGTTCTGAATTTAAGGAGCCCATGGAAAAAGAAGAGACCCCACAACAGTCCGTATTTGCCCCATTGACTCTTAGAATAAAATACAACATTCAGCTCAAACTAAAATGTCAAGTATTTATGCAGACAGCAGTGTTTGTTACCTTTCTACAGGATGATGCACCTCATTAAACAAATGGTTGCACAAATTTCCTTGTGGCAGATGGTTTATCAGTAATTAATTGGGTTACCTGTTTTCATTTATGTGCTCTATAGCAAGTGGAACCCTCTGATGTTTGATCAAAATCATTATCTCAGTCTTTCCTGTCTCTGAAGCATTTTGGAATACTTTCTCTTGGCCTGTCAGGTGATGTATCAGATCATTCTCCAAGGGAGGCCTTGGGCAAGGTGGGCTTAGGGCAGTGCAGAGGCTGGTGTTCAAACAAGAGCCAGAAATCAAAGCACACAGGAGGCAACAAGAAGAGCCATGGAGCAGTTTGGGAGTTAGGGAGTGGTTCAGATTAATAAACAGCTATGGAGCCAAATGTCGATGAGCTCCATCAACACATGGATGACTGTGGTGTATCTTTGAGCCATCTCAATATAAAATGTATAAATCATATATTTTAGTAAGTCTTTTATAAACTTTGTGTATTAGAATTAGTAACTTTACATAATAAACTTCACATTCAATGCAAATCACATCCCTGAACAGGACAGAGAGCATTTCTATTGCAGCAGCTTCCATTCCTTGAAGGAACAGAGAGAAATATTGCAATGAGAGCATCTAGAGCACGGCGTGAGCTCCAAAGTGTTGTCATTCCCAGCCTGTGCTCAGAGATAGAACATCAGCAAGCGGCTTTCATTTTTCTTGCAAATCCAGAAGAAAATGAGTAGCAAGTTGCATAAATGGCAGAAGGTGGACTAAAATCCAACTGCACCTCAGCTTCAGTCTGCTTGAATGCAATTTAAAATGTGTAACAAGTTTCAAATAAAGTTTTTTGAAAGTGTAGTTTCCACAGTGGCCTCTTTAGTGATGTCAGAAGTGTGGACCTTCAAAAACAGCAGCTTATTTGGGTTAGTGAGCTGATCTCCTCAAAATGGAAAAACTTGTTGAATTCCATATCATGTGGATTGACTGTGCCTTGAATGGTCCCTTTTGTCTCTGAATTTTAACAAGCTGCTTGGTTGAAATTTCAATTAAACACTGACTATCTCTGAAGTCTTTTGTTACCTGTAGTGAAATAAAATCAGAATTCAGCATATGGCGAGGTAGGTCTTAATCTTAAGAATACCTCTTTATAGAGCATGCTTTTCACCATAACGTTCATGTCTCGGCACTTCTTTAAGAAAACTCCAAAAATGAGTTTGTTTCCCCAGATATCAGCACATTATTGGTTAGCCTACCCCTGATGGGAGTATATTTTGCCTTTGTGGGCTAGGTGTGTTCAGGCTGTTCTCAGACTAACACAACAGTGATGCATGACTGAGAGAAAGAAGTGAGAAACGCAATCCAGCACTCAATAGAAAGTGAAATTTCCACTGGGTTCTCTGAACCTCAGACAGGGGCATGTCCTGGAAGAGCACAGGAATCTGCAGCTGGGTGGCCTCTGTCTCAGAGAGCTGCTAGAAGACACTTCTGAACAGTTAACAGTCTTGGACAAAATGTTGATTTTAAAGAAATCACAACAAACAAATGAAAATGTTGTTCTTCTGATGTAGTTCCAAATGCCCTCCCCTGAATTAAGTGCATCCTGAAAGATTTAAGGTGGGAAGAGGACTTGAAAAACATTAGGCCAATTCTCTGGACGATCTCCTACAGAACAACTACTGAATTTTCTAGCACGTAAAAACTAAGAAAAGCTAAATAGGTAATGATTCTGAACTCTTGAAACCTCAAGGAGAAGTCACTGCTGAGGACTGAGCTGTTAGTGCTTACTTACTTATTTTAATTTCTTCGACCTGCATATGAAATAGGACCCCATGAACGCCAGGAACAGCACAGAGCCTCCGATCATTAATGCCATCTGCAGCATGTTCAGCATCTGGAGCGGACCGGAGATTTTAGCTTTGAACATTTCTGCTTTCTCATCCCCTATAACAGCAGACTGAAACAGTGCAAGAAAAATGTCAGTGGAAGGTAAATATGCAAAGACCTCACTTGCCGAGTATGCTCTTGGTGTGGTGCAAACCACAGCATGAGTTTAATTACCCAATTTCAGGGCACCAAGACCAAAAAATCTAGGTAGCTTATTGTTTGTTTGTTTGTTTTAAAAGAGAGAATATTAATTGACTTAAAATATACTAACCTCATTCAGCCAAAGAAGAGGGAACACATAGGGTTCTTTAACTTTTTTCAAAGGACTGAAATGAGAAAATAAGTACAGCAAGTTACTTTTAGTTTGCTTCATAAGCCCAATCTCTACTTAAACATTTTTATTCTCCTCTAACTATGTTTCTGACTTCCAGACATACCTTTTAAATATATTTTTGGAGTGAAACAATACCAAAGCAAACCAAAACTACAATTAGTAACAGCCATTTTACGTATTGGGCAAGCACCACTTTCTGTCTAATTTTCTGTATGTGGGCAGTCAGGCAGAGAGGGCTGAAGATCTATGTGGTGTTCATATGCACAGAATTCCAAAGTCATGTTTATCCATGTACATTTGAGCTCATGGAGAGAAAAAAAACTAGAGATCCACTGACCCTTGTGACAAATACATCTAGTGACAGTGAATACATAAATTCTCTCTCTCATTGGATTCTTTGCAGAAAATACATTTGCTTGGTTTTTTTTTTTTGTCCATCCTCATGGCCCCCGTTTGGGTTTTATAAGAATGTTATTTTTAAGAACATGTTGCCTTGTAAACTTCTGTAGGGAAATAAAATTTTTGTTGAAATATGGCAGTGTCCTCCTCAGGAAGATTTTCCTTCAACAAGCTTTGGGAAAGTATTTTTATTTCTTCTTTTCCCAGCCATTTCTATTGATGCTCTTGCAGACCAATCACCCCTCTTAAAAAAGGCTTTAAATATAAAAGAATGAAGTAGTACTTACTCAATTTTTGTTGAAGGTTGCACAAGAAGGTTTACTTGCAGCCTTTTTGCAAATCGTAGTGTAAAACCAGTGACCTAAAACCAGTAAAAAACCCCAACAAACCATTAATTTAAATTAATTAGATGCCAAACCCTATAATATGGACTGTGTCAAAAAGCACTTTGGGATTTGGACTGTGTCAAAAAGCACTTTGGGATTATTTTATCCTTATGTTTTGAAGGATTAATTTTTTATGAAATATTAATGTTTCTAAGTGTTTTTCATTTCTCATAGAAGTTCTAATTGTGTGGCTTTACCATAGTTACTTCTGTAATTTACATTTAAACCTGAAGACAAAATTTAAAAATACTAAATCAGTCATGACAAGTTTAATATAAAAATATGATTCGGGGTTTTTTTTCAAACAAAAATAAACTTAATTTTCTTTTTCAAAATGAAGGATATTTAACTTGCATATGGCAGAAAACAAATTTATGTCAGGACAAACATATCTATACAAAGGTCAAATCTCTTCTTCATATCTTTCTTCTACTCTCTGTCTCTCACAAAAAGAAAGATAGGCTGCAATTCTTGAAAATTTTGTATAATATTTAGGAAAATCTGGTTGATGTCTCTATTCCAAATGAGGGTCATATCTCCTCACTGAAGTTACATAGCTTAGCTGCCAAATTTAGTGAGAAATTCCCAATTTTACCTTTTCTTTCAAAGTAAGAGCAAAATAGAATTTTGGAACCTTAGAATTCATCATACAATTCAGAAAACTTTGGTAAATACACTTAAAGTTAAGGATCTGAATCACTGGAACAGATATAGAGGTAAATTTGTAAGAAATCAAAATAAATTCATTATGTTTGGGAGATCTGTTGGACAATTCAAGCCACAAAGACTACATTAGGTCTGTTTAGATCAGTCTGTTCAGAGTTCAAGCAAATCAACTGATCTATTTTGGTTTCATTTTAACTGAGATAGTAATTATCTGAAAATGGGTAGTTATAGAATTTTTTTTTTTGTAAATTAAGTGTAGAGGAAACAGAAGTTTTGTAGAATATAATTTTCTCAAAGTACTTGAAGGTCAGAAAAGCTACAACATTCTTCA
Source organism: Pardalotus punctatus (assembly GCA_013400915.1). NCBI lineage: Eukaryota > Metazoa > Chordata > Aves > Passeriformes > Pardalotidae > Pardalotus > Pardalotus punctatus. Next base: position 2,360,969 of record VZTX01013253.1, read on the forward strand.
CAGTTTGCAGAATCTATTCAATCCCACATTCCCAATAAGTAAAAATCAAAGCAGATTTTCCAAACTTTGAAGGTCAGAATAAGATAAAGTTCTGCTCTAAATTCCCCTTGCTGAAACCATACCACTTTGAGAGCACATCTTAGAAAAGTAAGCATGAGAATATTGCATCTTGTGCTTGCTCCTCTGGTAAAAAGTCAACTCTACTACTATTCAATTTAAACATTGCAAGTTTCCCAAGATACAAGCATTAAATACTTGGACTTACAGGCTCTATGTCTAGATATGTCTCATGCTCCTTTTCATTTGGGCTCAGGCCTTCCACCTTGTTCAATATAGATTCACTTGCATGAAGGAAATGAGGAAGAGAGATATATACCGGTCTTTCTATGTGGGAAAAAAAAACAAACTCTCTTGAATCATTAAGCCTTGCTTTGATGCTCACCTTCACAGGTCATTTTCCAAACACAATTTTGCTATAAAGATGCACAATCCTGATAAAAATAATAATCTAACCCCACCACTCAAAAAAAAAAAAAACCCACCAAAAAAGAAAACAAAAAAAAAATCCCAACCCAACTGAAAAACCAAAATTTGAGCATTTCTGCGATTTTTTTTTTCTGCCATGGGGAAAATTTGCACGGTGAAAAAAATTGCAGCTACAAATCCTGCTTGTCTCAGTAGAGCTGGCAGTGCTCTCAGTTTCATGCTGACGTGAGGACATGAGTGTCACTGTGCCCCCCTCTTCATGATCTCATTTTAGCCTGAAGGGCCCTCTCGCAGTTCACGCTGCACCAAATGCAGACTCAGAATGGATTTATTTTGCCAACACCAAACTAAGCCAGCCTTGTCTCTCAGTCTCTGTAACATCACCACCTCTCCACCGTGTGTGTGACTCGCCACAAACACAAGGACTGCGACTATCTCTGGACTTCATGCACTGCCCCTCCTTTCCTTTCTCTACACACATTCCTGCAGTTTCAGTACACAGCATCTGGATTTTGCCTGGCGCTGTGCAAAATACAGAAATATTACAGTCCTCATTTTGGGCAGAGAGGCTGAAGAAATGTGAGGGGTCTCACAGGCAATCTGTGGAAGAATTCGCAGACAAGCACAAACATCCTGGATCTCAGAGTAACACCTCAGCTACGGGACAAGGGCCTTGTCCCCAGTTAAATGGCTTCTGCGGCAGCACTGTGTCACCACCATACTTGCTTTGCAGGCGCTGATGTCCAGGAGTCCGGCTAACGTGCAGTTCTCGGATATGACGGGGTCTGTACAGAAGCAGTAATTGTCTGCAACTTCAGTTGGGGATGCAAATGCTTCGCGAGGAACTATGAAACGATAGAGTGTGATTCCCTTCACAACCTGCTTGCTGTGGAAAACTCCATAGATGGATCTGAACACAAAAGAAGAGAAATATGTTTTAACCATCTGGATTAAATGTCTGAATTCGTGGAAATAATTCTGAAGAATCCCCCAACTGCCTCTCTCTTAAAAGAAACAATCCCCCAGGGAGCCAATGTCCAGGCTCCTGACACACTGTTCAGCAGTTTGCGTTCCTCTGTAGTGGAGAATGTCCCATACTTCCACAAAAGGATGTACAAGCTCAGAGGTGAGCATGGCAATACACAAAAAACAATACACAAAAAAAGTTCTAATACTAATAATAAACAGTATACACAAAACTAACAAATTAATTGAGGTCTCTTTTCCTTACACATTTCTACACCGACTGACATGAGCTTTTTGAAAGTTTCTGAACTACAGTAAAGACGCTTATCCACATAAATCATCTGATATAGTTTTTTGCTGACCTCATGATAATCTAAGCTTTATGATGCAGGCAACATCCTGCATATGGTCTTATTCCATTGCATATAAATCAGAATACTGCTTCAGCTTCTTTTTGCTAATTCATTATGAGCCGCTGCGCAGATATGATTTCTACACAGTAATGCAACCAGGACACCAAAACTTTGTATTGCAGCCAAAGAAAAGAAAGGTTTCACAACATGGACAGAATAATTTTTCCAGACCCTGCTTCTGCAGGACCTTTGGGCAATTTTTGCTGTCCTTTACTGCTCATGAATTGTGAGAATCAAATGGTCAGAAGACTCTCTCAAACTGTGTGAAATCAATGCAAAGAATTCTATAATTTCTCCTCTGCATAGAATTCCCTTTTCTATGATTTGGGAAATGTTTTCCAGTTTGGAAAAACATTCCAGTTTCACAAAAAAATAAGAATTTAAAATTCATGTAATCTTTGAAAACAAACATTCTGCAAATGGCCAACTTCAAAGCTAGTAAAAAGGAAGCATCTGTTTTCAGGCAGCAAAATAAATACAGAGGTCAAATCTCCCAAAGTAAATACATTGTGATGCACTTTAAATTTTTAACATTTCTTTCAGCAATCCTGCTGGAGAATTTGGGGAGACTAGATAGCCCAGCAGAGGCCGCAGGCTTAAAAGTCATCAGCACTGGATGTATTAAACAGGCTTGTTTGCTTGTAAATACATAAAAATAAAATATGAAAAAATATCCTGTAAGAAAACAATTTTGAGTATCTATTGAAGGACAGTAAACACTCTTCTACATAGATGATTTTCTCCAGAAATGCCAAAGATAGACTTAACTGGACCATGTTGTACCTACTGCCTTCTCAGACTAAGCAAGGCTGGGTCCTGATCTTAGAAGTTGTTCAAGACTTTGAACCCTGCGGCCCTCAGCGCCTTTTGCGGATCTCCAACAGCTCACAACAATGCCAGATTTTCCTGAATTACATATCTGTAACTGGCTGGAATAAGTACATTGTAAATAGCTTGCTACTTGACATATATAAGAGTGGTAGAATCAGGCTCTGAGTCATGAGCACAGCTCACATCTTTACCCGTGTTTTAGATGAAATGTTTATGTTGCACTGCCTGGCTGATGTGAGCCCAAGCACAGCCACTGCAAACTGTGACAAAGCCCTCTGAAAACAAAGACCATTCAGTGTCACATGCAGGTGTAAACATGCTCCAGGAAAGGACCAGCCTACCTGCAAATATCGGATGAGAAGAAGCGTAGTACCTGATTCTTCTGAACAAATGGTGGGAAGGATGCTCCATCTGTGAATAAAATAAAAAGACAAGCTTGAAAGCAATTATAAGACATGATTTAATTTCTAGCTCAGTACTCAGCTGTTATGCAGTTGTTACTTTGTAAAGCTGTGAAAAAAGTAAACAATATGAGTCATTTGTGGGGAAAATGTTTACGTAAGTTATTGCACATTGACAGGTACTCAACAGATAAGATGTAATTGTTTTTGAAGGCGAGCCAAGATATAGTATCCTTTTTTTTTCATCCCCAGATGCGAAGCTATATGATTAAGCCCATTTAAAACAGAGGATATTGAAAAAAGAGTTCTACTTAATATGAAGCCAAATACCTGTTGCCATTGCTTCAAGGTTTACGCAGTCTATAGACCTAAACCTTCTTAGAGATTGCCTGGGTCACCTGCAGTTATGACACAGCACTTACAATAAACACAGCTTTAGACTTCAACACCACCTATTCAATAATCAGTGCTAAACCTTTTTCACCAAAGATTGCTCAAGCGGGCCTCAAGCTGAGCTCCTTCTAGAATTAATGGAGAGGAGGAAGCCACTTCTAGAGCACAATCCACCTCACCCCATGGCAGATTTGCAAAATCAGTCAGAGGTGTAGTACTTTGGTGTTGCCTTTCTCTTCACTTGCTATAAAAAGAGTGCAGACACTCAGATTTGTATTTCTACATTGTAAGCACTCAGTTGTGTAAGAGGAGCCTCTGCCATTTTCCCAATTAAGGTGTTGTAACAAATCTTTAACCAGTATATTTGTTAGTTTTTGCGACAATTTCTGTTTAGTTTCTTAGGCAGCAGCCATAGCCGAAGAATTACAAACATCTGTGATATCTTTGAATCTACTTGGCAAGACCAAGAAGGCTAAATTACATATTGCCACTTGCCCACTGCTGACAGAAGCACTTTTTTTCAAAGATTCAAGATCAGCCTAAACACACCCTCTGTTTCTAAATCTTGGCATTCTTTTAAGGCTGGCAACATAGATTCGCATCTAGCCTCATACAAGTATACTCTTTTATATTTTTATCTATGTATTTTCTTATACTGTACATGCTGAGCTTTTGTGTGAAAGCTTACAAGATAAGGTAGAATTCTCACACTTACAAGACTTTTTAAACCTCTTGCATCTCCAAACACAGCAATGTCACACTGAATGCCCTTGTAAAAAGTTCAGCAATCTTTGCTAAGTAAAAGCTCATTTTCACTGTACTGGAGCACTTAGTTAGCAGCATATGTTTATTCCATCAGCTACAGAAGAATAAACAAAAAGCTGACCCTGGCTGAAAAAAAAAAAAAAATGTCACGCCCTATAAGAAAGAAGGAAAGTCCTAGAACATAAGAAAATATTCTTATAAAATAATTTGCATGGCTTAAAAAGGAACTAATCCTTTGTGACTCACAGACTTTTGGAAAATCAGATTCTTGTGATGTATTTTAAATACTTCGAAATACCTTGTTTCATGATCTGGGTTATAAGGAAAGTTATCTATGCCAGGTAAAGCAGAATGAAAAATGGAGGGGAAAAGCCAAAAAAACCCACTCAAACACAAAAGCCTACTTGTTTTGATACTCATTTGCTGAAGACCTGGAGCTCTCTGCAAAAGCCTCCACCAAGACACCTGCCAGCCTCAGCCCCACAGATTGTGATGTCCTCCCAGCAATGCTTTCACTTATCAGAAAGAAAAATATCTCCTTGAACAAATGGATCTTAAACAACTCAACTCTTTACATATGCATTCCAAAAGCAAATTCAAAAATATTCCTCTATAGTCTATTCATGCTGTACTAATCTACTTTCCTTCTTCATCCCTTTTCACTTTCTTGTGGTCTACAAGCCATTCATCTGACAGCCTCCTCTTTGTTGCCTCAATTTCTTTTCATATATCAGGATGTCCATTCTGGTGCATTTAATTAAATTTTCAACAGTGTAAATGAATGTGCATTACTAAAATGCAAAGATAATTTTCAACCACTATAGCAGAGGAAAAGAATCTTAATTATATTTTACCATGAAAATAATTAGTAGAAACAAGAGAACTGATAATTTTCTCTTCCACACCTATTCTAGATGTAGAGGCTGTGTGCACATGTATATAAAATAGTGTACAGTCATATATAATTAATATATTTTAATAGATACATATGCATCTATCATAGCAGTATTATGTATGCATATATATAGACACTTAATATACAGAATACAGAACTAGCAAAGCCCAGGGGAGTTAATTTAAATATTTTATCTCATTATTCCCTTGCAATATCAAGAAAAGTGTTGAAGTTTTAAAAAGCTTTAACAGGCTCACCCGTGCCATTAACCATATCACAGTGACCTTCCCAGTATGAAAGAGTCCTGTAAGATAAAATAAAAGTCATGCTGCATGTAGTAAATTATACCATGTAAGCAATTTAATTACCTATATTGCCAAAAATAACTCTTCCAGTATAAGCCTGACCCATTAGCAAAGGCAGAGATGTTCATTTATTCAGGTAAATTATAGGATCCATTAGAATAGGATAAAAGGAATCTATCTACTTCAGCATACAAAACAGAAGTAATTACTTGTGTCAAAGAATCAGTAACTATCTTAAGTCCAAGCTCCCAACAGAACTATTAACAGCTGAAAGAAAGAGTTGGTTTTGTTAAGTCCAAGGCTTCATCCTGTTTCCTTTGAATCATTGAAGATTTTTCTGTTTATCTGTAGCTCCTAGTGAACCAAGTCTTAAAATCCATACCTTGAAAATATATGTTTTTTACTCTACAATGCTACGATACCTTTTATTTTTATAGCTTTCAATTATTGCTGTTTTTGTAATGTCTTCTGTCCCAGTATAGACATTGTAAGGTCCATCGCGTGTCCCATTATACTGTAACAGATGCAACAAGAAGGAATAACAGTTAGAAATATTGAACAAATTCATAGCATTGCCCATTTTTTTTCCTCAGGGCAGCTGCCTTAAGTTTTATTCACAGAATGAAAACTGAAGGCACTGCCCCCTCATTGGTTTCACTTACCGGGTAGAAGACTCCCACAACTGGGTTTACAGTGGCGATGGGGACACGGTCTAAAAAGGGATCTGTGTATCCCCACAGTATTTCTTTCACTGTCCTGTTCTGCACAATGGCTGAGTTAGAAGATTTAATCCAAGTGTTTAGTATTGATTGCATAAAACCAATTGGGAACACGGCAGGTAGAGCCTACAACAGCAATAAAATCAGTGTTTAGCATAAAATTCTGCATGTGCTTTGAATTAAAAACACAGAGACTGACTCCAAGAAAGTCAGACAGCAAAGTCAGCAAAGCCAGCTCCCAGATTTGCAGGTCCCTTGAAGTTAAGTTTCTCCATAAAACTGACACTCCTTAATAAAACAATTACTGGGCATAAGTTACATAAAAACAGAAATCTTTTCTTGACTCGTTACAGAGCTCATTAGATCAGCCCTAATCACAGAATGACAGAACAACTGAAGTTCACAGGGACCCTGGAGACCATCTGCTCTACCCCTAGCTCAAGCAGGGCCTTTGAGACCCAGCTGCCCAGGACCATGGCCAGATGGCTTCTGAATATCTACAAGTAAAGATTTCAGAAAAGCTTGGATCAGTTGATCTTTTGAGGTGCTTTCCACCATGGGCTCTTCTGTGATTCTGTGACTGCTGGTGTGGTTCTGTTTTGTATTTGCACCAAGCACCTCCATACTCTGCCCCTTGCAGACACCTTCTCACAGCAATCCTGAGCACTCACATGCAGATAACGGAAAGCTGGAGCAATACAACCAGGGCTGAATATAAACATGAAAACTGTAAATATTAGTCAGATATCCTCAGCCTGTGATAAGACAAAAACAACTGGACTAAAAAGGCTCTAGCACTATTCTAGGTGAAGATGCCTGTGCTCTTCTTTGAATAACTAATGTCTCAGTAGGACAGGAGAGCTCCAAGATTGCTCCACGGGGCCCAGACTCTGTGGTGGTGAGGCCATGCAGACACCGAGTGTGGGAATCAACACAGCCACCCCTAAGCAGGAGTGAGGTTATTATGGAAAGAGCATGGCAATTCCATTCTGTACTGTTCATGCTGTACCTCACACACAAAGGGAGCCTATCCACAAACTCCTGATTTATTCCCACATTAAAATTGACTAGGGGGACGCTTTTTGAGCTTTGAACACACTGCAGTGAAAGGCATCCCTCACCATGACAGGAGGGCTGGAACTAGATGCTCTTTAAGGTCCCTTCCCACCCAAACCATTCTCTGATTCTCTGAATTTCTGCCCTCTTTCCTCCAGTAGCTCAACATTTGTATCTGGACACTATCTATGACTTTGCTTCTTTACTTACTGCAACAGCAAGGTTGAGGACGGTCATGTTATCATCTTCTGTCCCAACAGACATATCAGCTTCAAAAGCAGCAACATTAGGCAACATGTAGGATATTGTGCCATTCTCACCTTCCACGATATTTTCTTTGGGTAAATAACGCACCCTTGAAATACAAAGCACAAACAGAGAATATTTTTTGATCTCTGACTTTTGAGGAAACAGATATCCATGCCTGACTGAAGGTTTTTGAAAAGTTAATGAACATTTAATAAAATGAATGTTGAACATTTTATAACCACTAAAAGGTTTATAAACTTTTCATACGAATACATGTAAAAATTCAATTCTTTACAAAATATTGTTCTTTTGAAAATATTTCCTTATTGCCAAATGGAATAGCTTTTCTTGATACTAAAATGAAAACAAATATTTCTTTTTTATTTTTATGTCATTAATGGACCTTGCATATTTTTATTTTTTTTAGATGAATTATGCTTTGTCATGTTTTTTCATAAGCTATCTCATGGTTGCATATAATTAGAAGGGGGTGACACAGACAGGTGGAAAAACACTCAGGTTTTGATCTGACAGACATGTATTGCAACAAAACAGGTGAAACCCCTAATGTTACTTTGATAATATTTAATCTGCATGTAGAGATTTATAAGCTGAGGTTCTGCCAGTCATGTCCCGTCAGCAGATCTCTAAGGTACAAATCTCTGCTGCAGTTCTCGCTTTAGCTCCACTTTTCCAGTCCCATCCTCTTGCTGACCCCTCTGCGGGGACAGCAGCCAGCAGGGATCAAATTACAGTCTGCGCTGTAGGTCCAGAAAGCTTATCCCAGCTCCATCCCAGAAGGGATCTTCAGGATACTCCATCAGACCTTCCAGCATGAGTGTGGGGGGTTCAAAAGGTGCAGAGAACATCTTCCCATGGTACAGATGCAGGCAGTGCAGGTGGGTCTTAACTGAAGAGCAGCTGGATCTTGGCTTCTCAGAATTGGTTTGTATACATGTAATTTTAATTATTTTTAATTAAACTTGTAGAACACGTCCCTGAAAGCTGGGAGAGTTTTCTTTCTAATTAATGTGTTTTCAAGTTGTTCTACACTATAATAAATGATTATTTAAAGGGACACTGAGAGAGAGAGACAGTATCACAGTTATTCAGGTAGACCCAATATCCCAGATAAGCGTCCCTGCAGCAGTGAGAGGAGCCTTCATCTCACAGTCATCATTTCTTACTTAGTCTTATTTAGGTTTATGGCTGAGATTCGTCCCTGAGAAAACAAGCATCATCAGCAGCACCAGAGTAAAACATTTCTATTTGGTGGGAATTCACCTTTTGCAGTATTTCTTAACTGTTTTTTTCCTGATTCCTATGTAACCCTTTCCTCTGTCTTCCCAGGTACTCTATGAACTAAGAGTTCTCTCTTTCTACTGAGAAATTAATAAGATTTTAGGCATCAAAGCACTTTGGCTGTAGATGATGAAATTGAAACTTATCTTGCAAATATTATATACATCCTCAAAGATATTGAGAAAGAAATATCCTATAATCATAGGAAAGCAATTTCCTAACAAGGATGCCAGTGAGAGCAAATATTTGGCTTAATAACTCAGGAAGCATCAACTAGTCATATGTCAACATCACATTTAACATTAAAGAAATAATAAAACATCCCTTAAATGTGGGAGAACTGCTGCATCTAGGTCTTAGCTAGTACACTCAGAAAAAGGAATACTTTTCCAAGGAAAATTTGAAAAAAAAGCTATTGATAAAAAATGACAGAAAGGAAAAAAAACCCCAAAGCATGTTATTAAAATAAATATGAGTGATGCATGGATGATAAAATAATCTCTTGGTTTTAGGGCATCTGGCATATTTTCTCCCATTATAAAGCTGGTGAAAACTGAACAGGAAGGAATGCAACTGCCTCTGTGATATTGTGGCAAATGAATGATTGGTTTTTGCCAGCGCAAGCAGCTTCACATCCAATTACCTATTTCAATTTGTGTTTTCCTTATGTTAGACACAATCCAGAAAATCTTTGGCATTGCTGTGTGTAGCTGCAATTTAGGCATTTTTGTCACGTCTAACTAAAGTACGACGCTGGAATTTCAAAAATAAAATTTATGTCAGCAGAACTTTCTCTGACTTTACCAAAAACTTCTGATATGATCTCACATATTAAAGGGTCTTTTCTTACCTGTATGTGTAAGGTCCTCTTTGTTCAAATTTTGGTTGAGCCCCTTCTATAACCTCTGAAGGATTTAACACATGGAAAATCCAAAATTCCCTGTAAACTGAGCTTCCTGGCACAATCCAATTTTGAAAAGCAGCGGTACCATTGGCAATGACAGCTTCCTGAAAGTACAATAATCAAAGCCAAAATTAACTACAAAAGAATCCAGTGAAAAGTTGCATTTACTTTCTAGATGATTGATGAAGATTCCAAAGTAAACAGAAAAAAAACACCACTTTATCATCAGTATGAGGTGTGCAGCCCAGCTGGCCAACACCTGAAAGCAGCTTTACATTCCTGCTCTGTGAGAGCAGAGTCCACCTAAAACCAATGACCACAAAGCTGATACAATTGCTGATGTAGCCAGTAGCAAAGCTCTCCTCTGGCTGTGGTGGGGCATTGCCTTCGTTCTCAAACACTCGCCAAAAACACTGATTATTTATAAAGGGGAACTCTTTGATGACTGAATGATACCCCACAGATTATAGAATCCATAAACTACTTTTGATACATTGCAAATAGCCCAAGGGAGGAAATGAGATATAGTGTCTGAGCATTATTCAGGCTCTAGATAATTTTGCACCCAGAGAAGTCAAGTAGGACTTGTGAAGGATTGTTTCTTTGACAGAAAATTTTTGTCACCAAAACTGAGATTTTCTGATAACATTTTATTAGGAAACTTCCCCAGATCTAGGGAACAAGGATAAAATATAGTGATAAGGACAAGACAGTACATCAGGAGCCACTCTAGAAGAATCAACATCTTTAAGTCTGTGCCACTCAACCGTATCATAAATGGCAGTTCAGTTGTCAGGACTGTACAGTGAGAAGGAGAGTTTGAAAGTATGTAACCTGTGTAGTCAGGGGAATGCCTGCTTTGCCTGGTCTATATCAGGCCTCTTCTATAGGATTTTAGGATTATAGGATCTATAGATAATGTAATTTTATCCCTTGGTGGTAAAAATTAATCAAATTTTTTTCAATAAGAATAATCTAGGCTGCCTGTCTCCAACATAAAGGATGTTTTTCTTTATTAGAGTGATTGGAGATGAATTAATTAATTTGCACAACTCATAAAGTCCAGAAATTAGAAGGCTCTAATTCCTCTACATAGCAAGGAAAGGCATTTTATATCAAAAGTTGGTAGATTTTTTTCTAGTTTAAGTTTGTGCCTCTAAAGTACACTTAGCAATCACAATCTAAACAAAATAGATGCTGCCAGCAAACAACTTCTGCAGTTGAAACAAAAATCACATATTGGAGAACTTGTAACACAGTCAGGAGTCTGTCTGCTAAAAGCCTGTTTGTATAGCGGAGTTGCAAATGTCTTGCTGGTGATGCAGAGCACTGGGCTTGCTGCCTGAGTATTTACTGTAATTTATGTGCATTTGTGTGAGAGGGGAAGGAAACCTCACCACAGCAAGTGTGTTATCATCTTGAGGCCTTGCCCTTGAACCTCACAAGGTCAAAGATTATCCCAGTGTGGCCCAGCACGGGGCAGATCAACTCCTGGATGAAGAAGGGAAAGCTTACATGATACAGAAATCACCTTCCCAGTTTTCACAGAGAATTGCTTCAAGAATCTGGGAGGAACAGGCTGATATAAAAGGCTCAACTCAGTCTGCCCAGAGTCTGCCTGTGACCTGTACTCAGCACAGTCCTGAGACAGGGACGGATGCCAGGATTTGACCTCTCACTGTAACTGTGTAACTGGAGTAGGGAAATGGTTAAATTTCTAGCAGCTATATGGTCAAGAAGACAAACTAATCTCTCCAGAAGACAATACTCAGGCATACAGGTGAATAGAGAAGTTTCAACCTTGTGACAATAGATCTATTTAACAGAGTGGTGTTACCTACATTTTAAAAGTCTTCCCCTCCGTCTATTCTCCTTCCCCTTATAGCCCTTTGCCAGGGGTTGGAGCAGTGCAGAATGACATGCCAACGCTGCCACTGCACTCTGCCAGGTCACAAAGCATGGATTTGGAGCCCACCACTCACTGTGTGCTAATGCACTGTGGATAATCTTGGGGATGCTTCAAGGATGCAGCTGAACCAGGGTGGCAGTGCTGGAGCCCAAAGGGACAAGCTGGCTCCCACAGCCCACAGCTCCTGGTCTATGTGACTCCCTCTTCCTTTGCGCCAGCTCTTATTCCCCGGGGAGCTGTTTCTGCCTGCCAGACAGGAGGAATATAATTTCCTTTTTTTCTTTTTTTAACTTTCTGTGTTACCTTTCTACCAGTTAGCTGTTTGGCTCAGGGGTCTGTGTAGAGGGAACCGGCATTCGAACATGGGAAGCAGCAAGACAAAAGAAGGAGGGGGAAGGAAGATAACAAGACCATTATTTTAAGTGGCATTTAGCCATCATTGTTAATAACATTTCTCCCACAAAGGAGGTGTGTATGATTCTCTGTCACATACTTTGAGAGTGCAAATGGTGGGTTAAAGTGGAAAAAAACATCTAGAGCTCTGTCTTATTCATGTCTTCATTTAATAAAACTAGTACCCTCACACCAGCAAGCCCTTTGTTTTTGCTGTTTGATCACTGGTGATCCATCCTTAAATATTACCCCTCTCTGTGGCTGGGCAGCTATACATTTCCCTATTAACACTTCTGTGCTTTGGGGTGTTATGAAAGGTGGAGTAATTTTGGAAACTAATGTGCAACTGATAGTACAAAAACTTCTCAACTCCCTGCTCCATCTGTATCAGCTCTAATATCTTACACAACAGTTAACTACTGTCAACAAAAGTAGCTACACGAATGCAATTTCTACACAGCCAAGTTCATGGCATGACCTAACTGCGCAAGATTGAGTGAAACCAGAGGGAACTTTGACCCTTTTTGTCTCTGACAATATTCCCCCACTAGAGGTGGGTCAACTAGCAATACATAATTTCAAGAAATGCTGAGCAGTCAGCAATAGAAGCTTGCTGTACTTCATTGATTTACATTAAATTGAGCCATCATGATTTCTAATGAAGAAATACAAAATTTAAGACAAAGTCTCTGCCTTGCCAAAGATCTGGCCAGATGGACAAAAGATGCCATTTTCTGGAAACTGAGAAATGCCATGAATACTTTGGGCTGTAATAAAATTGTGTTATGCGTATGCTGGGCTGCCTACATGAACTGGACAATAAAATCCTAAAAAACTGAAAGAGTAAAGCTCAGGAAAAGCAAACAATCTTCTCCCATTTTGCAGGTGGAAGAATGACTTTTATCACTTTTTAAGTGATGATTATTACCTTATTATTAGCCTATTATTAGCCTTTCCAGGCTTTTTTGGATCATAACCTTTATTCCTTTCTCAGTCCTTGATAATAAAAAATTAAGGGAGCCAATAAAGCTTAAAAGTGATAATGCAGGAATATGTATGGATAGATCACTTGTGTTCAGCGGTTGCTTTAGCTTCATTAGTTTGTAAAAAGAAGTGGCATGTGAATGTCACAAACACATTTTGAAATTAGAAGTATTGCCGATGCTTCCGGTAGCTGAGGAGATATAATCTGGCTGATCATAGATCACAGATATGTAGAGAGAGAGATGAATAAACATAATAATGGCTGAAATTTAAAGCCTTATTTCTAAAAATAACTGAGACTAATTCAATACAGCAATGAGGCACTGTGGCAAATCATACACAATTCTGTATTATCAATTCATCAGGAATTCAATATATTACGTATTATTGTGCGGTTTCTGTTAAAGTCCTGAGCTCATGAACTCAGGTAGAAAGCAGAAAATCTTACAGAAGTGGTGATAGAGATTCTTATGGCAAATGAATCCACTACCAATAGCTTTGAGTGCTTAAACCTAGCTGGGAAAAAAAATCATAACTGAAGTGATGGGAATTTTGCCTAAAAAGATAATATTGTTTTAAGGAGGAAAAGGCAAAAAGTAGAAATTGAGTCATGTCAAAATATCTTTTTCCAACAATATCAGAAAAAATCTTCATGACTTCTGTTTTGAATGCTCCTTTCCTTTTTTTTTTTCATTTTACGCGTGATTATATCCAGTAATAATGACAACAGACACAATAATGTGCAACTGAAATGTGTAGAGTCCATTAAAAAGGCATATTTTGATAATCTCAACCAAAGTATTTATTTGTAAAGAACTCTGAAACTTCTGTGTTTCACTCGTGGCTCTACCAAGGTCAGTTTTCTTCTAAACCCCTAAGACCTTCATGGAAAGCTCTCTCCCCTCTGGATAGATTCAATGTTTGGAGAAATTAGGACTGGACTTCTGCCCTTTGGTCCTGAAATCAAAGGCACCTTTCCATGAATAGTATCAGAGCTGAAATAGTTTAGCACTAATCTCCAGCAGGGGATCCCTGCCAAGATCCTGCTGCTGGTGGTGTCATTTTGAGTGCTCTTCAAGTGACAGTTTCTTTCAAGAGCCTTGAAAAAGATTCAGAAGATATAACTATAATTCAAAAATTTTTTAAACTCTGCCCCTGCTGGAGGCTGGAATTGAAACAGCTTATCCAAAAAAGTTCTGAGACACAGGTAAAACATTGTAGGGCTAGAAAACAAAGTCCTGTGTTCTGATATGAAGCACAGATGTCTTATAATAAACTGGAACATTTGAAGAGGTGACATCTGGGCGTTTTATGTTAAATGGACTTTGTTTGGGTTGTCCACTCCTGGACTGCTCACAGGTGGAGCCCAGCACCTGCCTGCCAGCAGATAACAGCCGACAGACTCAGAGTCTCTTTCCCATTTCTAAGGGCACCTGAGATTTTCTGTATGTTGCTGATGCTTTCTCTTTGCTTCAAAAACAGTTTTCAGCCTTCCAGCAAAATCTATCCTGCAGAGTTTCCTGTGCCTAATGACTCAATGACTGCGATAAAGGGGAAATGAGGCTGGTAAAGTGTAAAGATGTGTGCTTAAGGGAAGCTTCTGAGAAACACACTTAGGCTTCCGCTGCTAGCAGAAAAGGACAAAAAGTACTATTGATTGCATTGATTTTTGAAATTAAAGTTCCTCCAATTCATTGGGTGATGCTAAATTCAGCTGGACTTGCTTGAGAGCAAATTGACATTAATGTTATTTGACTAAACCTTGATAACAAGTTCATTTAGGACAATTTGTCTTGTTAGAGTATGGAGTGTCCTAAAACAATTCAAGATTTGTTTTTGTAATCCAGCAATAGCATTTGATAGCAACTTTCATTTCCTCAAAAAACATAGCATTGGTCTTCCTACTGTGCTGGGAGCTTGTGCAACGAACTGGGATTTACTCTGAGGTAGGAAAGCCAGAGGAAAACTTAGGGATCTTTTCTCAAGCTTTGACTGTGTAGGATTTGAGACAAGATTTTGTCTTTACTGGTTATATCTGAAACTGGTATTACCTTTCATTAGAAGTACAGCATTTTGAGTTTTGTTTACACCCAGTGGGTGAGGACAGTTTAGATTTGGCCTCATATGAGTAGAAATAGAAATAACATAAATTCAATAAGGTTAGAAAAGACCTCCAAGACCATCCAGTTCAAATTTTGACTGCAATGCTCACTAAACCATACCTCGAAGGACCATATCTACTAATTTTCTGTACACTTCCAGGGCTGGTGGACACCACTTCCCTAAGCAGGCTGTTCCATATAAATGCTATAGGCCATATCTGAAAGAACATCGCACTCCGTTTTTTTCCTGTCCTAGGGCCACTATTCTTGAGAAATTCCAAACAAATTTGTCATTGAAACAGATCTGTTTCTACCAAAGATTTTCTGTAAAAATGATATTTCCAAAAGTGAAATATTTCAGAAAAATACTCATATTTTGAGTATGCTCTGCTTGGAAGACCTGTTTCCTTTGCAATCAGCTCTATATTTATCTTAAATATAACTGCAGTGAATAACAAATTTGTTTTTCTTAACAAACCTTTTATCAACCGAGCAAAATCAGAATTAGTTAAATTCAAGTCCCTCTGGAGCATGTGCTGAACTGGTCACATAGTTCAGCTGTCGTACACATCCTGTCTGAAAAGGAACTGTCTCAAGAGTCTTATGGTGCCACTGAATAGTCAGCATGCTAAATAGAAAAACAATAATCTGGTATGACTTGGGCTTAGGAAAAAATGTACCCATTTACTTAAGTAAATAAAGCCTCTACAAATTTACTCCTTTATGTTTTATGTGATTACCAGTACAATTTATATATATATATATACATCAAACAAGCTGCCTTGAAATAGGTACAAGCATCTGAAACATGATCACAATGCAGAAAATTAAAAAGAGGTTGAGGAGGAAATTACTCACTCTAATTCTTTACCACTAAGGACCCATGCAGGTATAATTGACTATGTAGACATTTGCAAACCATGCTGTATAACTGGTTCATTGTTGTTAGTAAATGAATGAACATATAACACTGCTAATATTTGTAATTTGCTCTCAAAATACTTAATGGCATCAGACAACACTTGGGATTAACCTGAAATAAATACTCAATATAAGGAGATACACATTTTTAAATGTATGTGTTTTCTAGAAAACCTGCCATTTCCTCAATATGGCAAAGAATTAAAATTATTTGCAAAGATAGAGAGCATGACTTTTGTAAAATGTTGCAAGGGGGTTGAGACATTATCTAATGAGGTTTTTTTTATATTCTCTATAAACTTTAAAAATTCTTCGAAAATACACTGACAGTTGAAAAATTCCTCTACAGGTTGGTTTTCAGTGAGTTACCTGAAAAAATTAAGATGCTATATAGAAGCCATTTTTTTTCAATTTTTTTTTAAAGGGAGACTATAAACTAAGCAGGCCCTCAACAGACAGTTCAACATTTCCTGACAGTTCATCTATTCACCTTCTCAATTGACACCAACAGGCGCTGAGCTAAGGCTACTCTTCCAGAAGAGCCTTTGGATAAGTATCTCCAAGATGACAACGGTCCTCAGCACAACAGCAGATCAATAGCAGGACTAAGCAATAGCCAAAGATCTTATGATTTTCAGATTTGTAATTCCCAGAGAGCCAATCTTGGCTGCAGTGACCCCAAGGAGAATTCTTGTCACCATAGTGGACACACCAGGGTCTCCATTCCAGATTACTCCATGATTTAGACTCCCAGTTATGTGTCCTTTCCACCAAAGATCAAACAACTTTTTTTTTCTGTTTTCTTTACAGACAAAAGTAAATTTTAGGGACATAAAATGATCTAAAAATCAGAAAAAAAATATGTCTGCTAGGTCTAAAATATTCTACTTCAATTAATGCGCACACTCAAAATGGAAGACATATTTTATTAGATCCTCCAGTTACGTGGAGAACACTGACTGGGATCATACAATCACAGAATGTGAGCTGAATACATGAAGTGTAGGAATAGATTCTGCAGCAGAAGACTGTTTAGATTATTTGCAGTATTTAAATATAAGTGCATGGTGTAAGTATCAAAGTAAAAAAAAAAATTAAAGAAACAAGAAGCAGTCATAAAAATAATAAAAATAAAACCCGTTTACTTTTAAATTGCATACTGAAACCACAATATTTTAACTTCTAATGTGAAGCACAAGGCAGAGCAAACTAGTGAATGTGGCAATATAATTAATATATTTTTTAAAATATTGCTGCTGCATATATTCCCAGGGAAGTTTGGATCACATCTATCAGAAAAACTATGTTTAATGAAGAAAAAAAAAAAAAAGGAAAGAGACAGAATCAGAACACAAGATTTAAAAATAATGGCTATCCAATAGACACAAACTATATGTCCTGGAAAAAAAAAAAAGGTACCTTTTTTACTCCTTTCTTTATCATATTATCTCCAACTGGTATTAGAATTCCTCCGAAGATAGCCAGTACAGCACCGATGATGGCCCCAGTGAGGAGCCCACAGTTTCTGTTACATCCCATTCCTCCTTTTTGTCAGGGTAGACAATGTACAAATATCTTTGCTGTAAGGCTTGATGGCTTTTCCTCACTTCTTGATCCCAACACACTCACTGATCTTCCTCAGAGAAGCTGCTAATATAAGCAGAAAGTAAACAAAAATCAAATTCCACAGCTCAAAGTACAAAGTACACAAGATGAAGAGGGTAGGAAGATAACAAGTCAAAAGCAGCCAGCTAGTGGCAAAAAAAAAAAAAAAAAAAAAATTGCAGGTACTTCTGACAAGCTAATTGCTTATTACGTATGATTATCTTTCTTCATTCCCGTTCTCTAAACAGACTGATAAGTTTTTTCATTCGTCTGTCTTTTTTTTTTTTTGGCTGTGTTGCATTAGGGTAAGCTGACATTGTTATTATTCATCTGACATTCTTCCTGATGTAGACACCTTCCAAATCTCCCTCTGCCAAAGAAGGAGGCTATAGATAGCTCTGCTCTTCTCTCAGCCTGCCATGCCCATGGCTCCCACTTCAGGCAAAACCAGGAGTTACACGGGCATGAGCTCCCCAGGCTGCTCCTGCCTTGTGCCAGTGAGAAAAGTCCTCCAGATCCATCAGCATCTCCTTGGGAAAGGCAGCCTTTCCAGGGAGGCACCCACAAGAAGCCTCTTTCCAGATCTCTATCAGCCCACAGCCGTGTGCTGAAGAGATAAAACTTGTTTCAAGAATTTCACAACAAACACAGGACTGGATTTTCCCTTTAGAGCTGTGTTCTAGCCACCAGCTAATTTCATCAATCCCAATTGCCTTACAGAACATCAGAGGTTTTTGAAGCGACTCTAGAGATTGATCTTTGAAAGATGCAGTACCTAAAATTTCAGTCTCAGAAGAAAAATGTCTGATTACTCATTGGAAAATTAGAGTTGCTAGTAATATGTGTTAATGTATCTTAAGAACTGGCCCTTAGTGAAAGAGGTTGTAAAGAAAATTAGAATTATAACAGCAGTGAAATGGTAAAACATAAGCTCCTAGGGATATTTTTTCCTGATTATTTTATTGTTTATGAGTAATTGAGACAAAGAGCTGCTTAATTTTCAGTTTATTCTTGGTCATGAATTAATAACATCAACAGAATTTGCAAGTTGGTTACTTGCTTTAGACCTCCACTTAAGAGCAAATCTGCTCTTTTCTATTTTATATGTCACTGTCCATGTCCTTCTTATTCTTAACAATTTCTATTTATTAACATGTGAACATCTCTAAATCAATTTTGAAGAAGGTGTTAGTTAAGAGTTAAATACTCATTCAAGGCCAAACACAGAGAGAAGGAAAACAGAAAGATGAAGCAGAAGAACAGCTCAACCAGTTTGCTCAGGAGGACTAAAGAACTAAAAGGACTGCATGAATCTCTAAATAGTAAAGCAGGTGTAGGAATAGTGGCTGTTGTTATTTTGTAACCATTTACGTGACCATTTTATTACAAAAAAGACTTAAAACATGCACTAACAGATGAGGTACCATGGTCAGCAGGCCACTGATGTGTCCTCCCTCGTCATCCCAAACTCACAGTTATGTCACATCTTTACCTGGCACCAGACACCTCCCTTTAACTGTACTGGAAATCCACCTTTTGCCTGCTCTAGCACTAGCAGCAGGTTATGGCTCCCTTGCCTTTTACAAGGCCTATTTCTGTACATTTGAGATCATTTGGTACGTTAAGAGTTTCTCCTTGAATATTTGCAAGCAGAATGACCAAAAGACTGTTTGCAATGTTGGAAAAATATCCTTACTATAACAGTCAGCTGGTCCCTCCACCTGCCTCCAGGTCATTCCACGTGGTTCCCACTCCAAAGCTTTACCCTTGGATTGTTTTGTCTACACATACAAGGGACCTGGAAAGAAGCTAAATTGTCTTCAGTTTTTGACACTCATGAGGGACTGAGAAGAGTCTCTCTACACCTGTAAACCTGGCTTTCCTACTGGAGGTGGTACAACTTATTTGAACTGCAGGGTTACTGGGTTGCTTTGCTCTCTACCAGCTCTTTTACTCTCTGCTTGTTTAGCAGCAGAAACTCATCATAAGGGTAACACTAAAAAAAAAAAAAAATCAACTTTCTCAAGCTTTTCAGACATTCTGTTGCATTTTTCACAAAGATAACTGAAAGCTGACTTAACTGAATTATAAAACCACCAAGTCATTACAGGCTCTTTGATGTAGTGGATGGATGCATAATGTGCTTAACTGCAAATTTCAAAGCAAACTGAAGTTAGAAATTTACTCATCTTGAAAAACTTTTAAGTGAAAATCGCTAGGATCAAATCTCATATCACTGCAGCTAGGCTCAGATCAGGATCTTTAGTTTGGCAAAGACAGAACAGTAATAGGCAACTAATTGGATAGATGGTGTGGGATTTGAAATCTGATTGCTGTTACACATTGTAGCAAATTAAGGAAAAGCAGACATTCTCAATTAAATCAAATTCTGAACAATACCTGTCTCCACTTGATTTTTTACCCAATACCAGCAGATTATTTCCCCCCCCCCAGTGTGGAAACACACATTTTAAAATTTAAAATGGAAGCTAGTTCTCTCAGAAGTGTTTAAGGAGGTCTTTTAGGTATTACCAGACCTTTTTTCTTGATGTACATACTGAAGGTTTTCAAATTCAACAGTAATACACTTTCCACCAAACCACATTTCCATCTAAGTTTCTACAAGCTTTTGCAACGATTTTATTTTGTTTTAGGCACCCTGGGCATCTCTCATGAGCACTAGCAATAAAAGCTAGAATGTGACTGCTAACAACTTGTGCCTAGTCAAAGTGCTGCAAATTGAAAAATATTCACCCTTCCTCCCCCAAAGACAATGTAATAGCAGTCTAGACATCCCAGTTTATGCAATTCAAATTATCCATTACACAACTGCAATGAACAGCACTCACACCATAACACTCAATTTTACATAGAAGCCAACACACTATCCTCATCTATCAGAGCTGAATTTAAAATATGAAGATTAAGGTAGAAATTTCCAATAAGAATGCACTTTCTGGGAATTCCTATTCAAGTGAAAATTATATACCTTAAACAGAATAGAAAGTACCAAAACAAAATTAGATATGGTCAATGAGACTATAGTATCATTCAAACTTAGATTTGACTACAGGATTAATAAGATTATTCACTCCATTCTAGAGTGTCTGGTATGTACTTTTTAATATTGTTTCAAAGGTCCTTAACAGAATATTAAGTAGTACAAATAATTAACTAGTATTAATTAGACAATTAAAATGGTTCATTCAAATCTCTGAAAGACAATTTATAAGCAACTCTATAGGAAGAGAGATGCAAAATGTAATTAAACTTTTTCTTCACTACTTAATTTAGGCTTCTGTACATGCCATCTTAAAGCAAGTCCTTACAAAACCCCAACTATGAAATAATAGTTTCATATTTTTTAACTGCAATAGTAAATGCTAGAAATATGACTTTAAAAGATGCATTTCTTATAAATTCACGTGACTCCAGAACTGTAGTTTAAAGAATATTGAATATCAAAAGAGAGAATGCAATTTGGAAAGCCAGCAATACTGACCAAAAAACACCATTGTTATCATAACAAAGCATTTTACTAATCCATGTAAAATGTCTCTTTTTCTTGCAAGGAGCTTTACAAAATCCTTCCATTTTATCTTGCATTAAAAATAAATATTTTCAAGAGCTTCTACCCAACTGAGCTTAAAAATATTCCTGAGGAAAACCCTATGATTTTAAATGTTGTATCATATGACTCACCTTGAATAAGGGCAACTGATTTTTCAGCTGAACATACAAGTACTTAGCACATGACTTGCATCAAGTTACCAGCAGCTAAATCTCCCCACCAAGCACATAGGCTGTGAACTGACAGGGAGTGTTTATATATTCCAGGAGACGTCAGTTCCCTCTTTATCTTTTTGCCAGAAGAAAAAGTTAAGTTGTGTTGGTGCTGGGGGAGGGGGTTATTTTTACAGTCTGACTAAAAGCCACTACCTACATCTCGTGGTAATATACTTAGCAACTGCAATCTTTATCAAATTTTGATCCAAGTGAGTCAAAGGTCAAGGAGACAAAAGGGTAACTTACTTATTTGGTTCTTGGTCACTTCTTCTTTCATATCTGCATATTTGTATTTTACTCATCATGACAGTGTATTTTCAAGTAGTAAAAACTAGGACATTTCAGAATATTTTTAAAGGGATTTTTTTTTGATATTAGATTACAATGTTTCCTTGCAAAGTGCTATGGGTCTTCGTATTTTACCGGAAGTTCAATGAACATCATCCCAAAAGCTTCTTTTTCTCAGTGTATCTAAAAATCATTTATTTTTACATTTACATTTCTGTCTACCAATGTGTTACTCCATCACAGTGTCTACTACTCAACAATAAATAGTTTGGCAAGCTTTTGCAGAAATATTTTATAAATACCTCTTTATCTCAGGTGAATTCAATTAATGGATTGTTTTAAAAGATTCTTCTGGCAGCAGCAAGAGGAAGTGACTTCTATTTGGCTTAATTATGAGAGAGAAAATATTCCTAAAAATAGATTCTTATGTCCAGACTTTCAGGGTATAGCACTGAATAGTCTGCAATTCACAGGTTTAGTATTTGCTATGTGTTTTGACTGACTGTTTGCTGTTCTGTTATTTTATGCTGCTCTATTTGAAAGTTAAGCTTTTGCAGAAGAATCTGCCTTTTGAGCTAATCTATTGCTGCTAAGTAAATCTAAGGTGGATTAAAATTAATTAATTTGAGGTTTTTATCTCCTCGTAGTGAAAGCAAGACAAGTCTGGTCTTTTGAGAACAATTGGGCAGTTTTCAGTACAAGGCTCGCTGCCAGGGCAAGTCTGTGACCCTGAATAACTCCAGCTTCTCATCCTTGAAAAGTACAGAAAATTAGTTTTCCTCCACTTTGTAATTAAAAAGGGATGTTTAACTGCTGAAAGTTAAGCAATCCTCCACACTATGCTTGCCATGCACTACTTATATGAATATTGTCATTAATTGTTTCTATGGACATGCCCTCACATGATGGTCTCCTGAGGATGCTCTTGTTTGGGATCCTCCTTCACTGTTGCCTGTGGAGATGTTCCCCACCATGATCATTTTCTCTGCAGTGCATGGGAGTCAGTGTGCAATGAGGAAAATATCTACTGGGTTTTTTTGTTGGAATCTACTAAGGTCAGTGTAATGATCAGTTTTCAACATATACATGCTGAGTTGTATCACTTAATGTTATGGTTTAGAATATCCTACTATCATCCTGTACAAGCAAAATCTCTTCCAGCCGTAGCACTTGGCAGTGAAATGAGGACTGCCTGGGTCAACTGCAGAAACCAGCTAAAAGGATGGGAAGCTGAGAGAGAAGCTGTGAACTTCTGGATGTCAGTCATTTCTGTCCCTTAAAAACAAACTAAAGCAAACCATAAGTATTTAATGTTCTCTGGCTTCATTTCAGAGTTCAGAGGTTGTAGAGGAGAAAGCAGAGGCACACAGCAACAGAGGAAGGACACAAAAAACAAACAGTCCTGTACTTCATCGGAGTCCCCAGTGGTGCAACAACAGACAAACTTCTCCGCAAGGAAAAGTTGTCCAAAAAGAGAAATAGGGTAAAAGACACTCACATGCTTCATGAAGACACAGAAAACTGCAGGAAGCAGAAAAAGAGGAATGCTATTGTTATCTCCAAATAAAGTCTACACAAATTTTCTGGAGTAAACATAATACTGACAAGAAAATGCTGAAGAGATGAGTGTTATTCATGGCTTTCATAAATATAGTGAGGCCTTTTGGAAAACACTTTCTTTGGGGTGCTTTCCTATATGCCCTGAAACTCTTAAATAGTGTGTGTCTCCCTTCCCTTTCCTTTTTTTTTTTTTTTGGTTACATTAAGATCCATTCCATCAGACGATGACATACCTTTATGGTACATATAATTTGAATATTCAAGATGATTACATAAACATTCCCACATTCCTGTGGGAATTCTTTGCTGAACAGCGAAGCACAGCATGAGTCTATGTTCCTATGTTTCCACAGTCATTGCACTCAGAGTTTTTCTTCAACTGCCTATCACAAAGCTTATAAAAACTAGGGTTAACATTAATTCTTTTTCAGATGTGGACATGTTAGCATATGTTAAATGACGTTAGGAAGCAAAACAGAAAGCTGCAGGAAAGTCCTGTCTGTGCTTTTACACCCTCTGAATTTTTAAAGAACATTAGCTGTTAAAAAACCCTCAACAAAATCTCTTTTCTAGTTGTTAGGTGAAGTGCCAGCCCATGGGGAGAAAATAAAGCTAATATTCTCAGCATCCAAAACACGATTTTCTATAAGCTTTTGGGTACTCTCCCTGGTTTTGAGACAAAGGTGGGAGGAATTATGTTTAGCTCCTTTCCATGGTAAATAAAAGCACAAATTTATTGTTTATCCAAGTTACTCTGTTAAAATCTACTTAAAATCCTATTGTCTCTACTGAAAATCCTGTTGTCACCATTCAGTGGCCCTCTGGTTTCTTCACAGGAAGTGGAAAAGTCCCACAGGAAGGGCTGTACCTTGCTCAGTAGTGAACGATTAAACCATTAAACCCTCCCCCCACGCCCCCCCCCCCAAAAAAAAGGCCAAAGCACACACATTAAAAAACAAAAACACCAAAAAAACCCAAAACACTCCCCCCCAAAACAAAACAAAATGAAAAAACAAAAAAACAACCCTGCAGCTCCTATCCCCAAACATGCTTGTTTCACACATTCAACACATTTGGGTTCACCCATGTGCACTTAGTTCTGCTGAGGAGACCAATGAAAATGAATCATCTAGAGAAGAAAAAGGAAAATGTGCAATAGTGCAATATGCCACCAGCTGGGTGAGACTTCTGCCTCTCTGTGTGTACTGGAGATACAACAAGGTGTTACTTTATAGAGAGAAAAAAACTGTATTTATGAAAGGTAATCTGATTTCCTAAGGAGATTAAAACCTGTATACCACATCATCACATAATGCATGAGAAGCAGCACGAGCTGTCCACTCAGACCAGCCTCAACAATTTACTTCACCTCCACTGCGTAAGAACCTCTCCTAGAGTAAACATGGCCTATCTTCAGGTATTGCACATAAAGAACATGAATATATAACACACACATTATAAAATAAAACAGAAATAATATTGTTCCTGAGTTTTGTGTTTGCTATTTCTATCTTATCTACTCTCACAGTGACTGTTATTTTGTACCACCTCGTATTCCAAAAGCCACAGAATAGAGCAAAGTTCTATAGGTCAGGTCATCTCACATAAAAACAAGGAAACACGAAGATATTTTAGTTGTTTCAGTTTTCCTTATCTATAAGGCTCTAAAATAAAAGAAAGACACAATTTCATATTAATTTTTTTCTTAAGTTAATTGCAAATACTTGTACCCAATAAACTTATCCAGCTAAAATCAGGCAACTGGCCTAAGGGAGACAAATTGGTTTCCTTTCACAAGAGCTGAATGAACATAACTCATCCCAAGTACTTTAAATCTTCTCTTAGGCAAGCATATATAGAATCATAGAATTGTATGGAATAGGGTTGGAAATGACCTCCAAGATCATCAAGTCCAACTTGACCAAGTATCACTGTGTTTTCTAAGCCATACCATGAAGTGCTACAACTACTTATTTTTGAACACTTCCAGGGAGTGCATATCTTTTAGAGGTACTGATGTCTCCAATTTAACTGCAAAGCACCTAAACAACTGACTTAAGTTAGACATCTAAGGATTAGAAGGTTAATGTTAGAACAAGCCTGCTCAAACTCCCCAAAAGCTCTTTCATTACTTTTCCACATGAGTGCATCATACAGAGAGTACCAGAAGGTCTAAACAAGATTCTGCAAAATGCAAACAAGTGGTGAAAAAAGAAGAAAATTCAAGAAGAAAATTCAAGAAGAAAACTTCAAAATATTTGCCACCTGGCATTAAGGGAAAATTTGGACAAAAACTGCAGACATGGTATAGCATTTTCTTGCCCAGTTCACATCACAGATTTTACTGCAGGTATGTTGGTCTTCAAGGCTTGCCAGTGCATGCCCTCAGTCATACTCCAACCACTCACATCAAGCATTTTTCAGCCTCCTGGTAAAGATCCTCCCCAACATGCATTAATACCTTATTTCTCCTTGAAATAATGAGCTTGGAAGGCTCTTTCCAAATTGCTGTTCAGCCCCTTCATTACCCTCTAGAGACTCCCAGCTGTAGCTTTCCCAGCTCTGTTAAGAGTTAGGACTTAAGGTGCTGTCCCTTGTGGTTCTGGATGAGTCCTGACGATACGGAAAAACATCCTAAAATATCAGTGGCTCAAGCCAACTTGGCAGCAGTACAGTGGAAACCGTGTGATATATTTGGCTCCTGTCACTGATGAGTTCCTCTGTCAAACTGTAACGAGGCTCTTTAAGGGGAATATGGGTGATGGAAAACCCAGTAGCTGCTCCAGGATTTTTTCCCTGAAGTATTGCTTCTGAACTCTTCTTCACTGATTGTGGCATGCACAAACTGCTGCCTTTCTCAGCCCTCAAAATCACTTTTAAAATTTGTTTTCAAGCAGGTTTAGCAAGGGGATTAGGTGAAGACAGCTCAAGAGCAGCAGGGATAGAGCAGACCTTGATTCTTCCACTTCTGTGGGTTCATGTGAGAGTAACTCAGAATATAGATAGGAAGGAACTTCATACAACAGAATCCAATATAGAAACTGTAATATTATAATATAGGATTCTTGCGAGCCTGGAAGAGTGAAGAGCTATAAAAATCTTACTGAAAGGGCTGGGTTGGTCTATTAAAGCTATAGACATTTCTCAATGAAACCTAAGTGTTGTCCCAAAAATCAGGATTCATCACCCAGTGCACAGTGAGCCAGCCACACACAGAGCCAGGGGCTTTATTATTCCATATCTGCACAAAGATGGGTGTTGGGTGGCAAATCCACAAAGCTATCACACCATGTAGAAAAGGTAAAGACACTTTATATGTTGTACTATTTTATATGTTCTGCTTATATAATATATTCAGTGTTCAGTATTTGACTCTTTCTGACTTGTGCTGAGCTGGCTTTTTATCTTGGATGGCCAGGTGGTCATCAGTGTTTACAATTCTATTATTGTTGGGCTGGTTTTCTTAATTTCTTCTTATCTTGGGTGTCCTGCAGCAGCAGATTCTTCCTCCTAATCTTTGTTACTCTCCTGGGTCTATGACATTTGAAGTGGGTCAGGTCCTGAACTTTAATAACACAACTCTATTGACAAAAAAATTGTCTTAGACATCACAAGGAGGGCACAGAGAAGGGGCTCCAATGACAAGAGACAAAAATTTTAAAGCAAACGTCTTCTGAATGTCAGGAGAAATTTAATAAATCTTGTCCCTACTTGGATTTATCCCACTTCTTGCAAAACTCTTCTCCTTGGATCAGAAGTCACAGAATGATGGAGTAATTCTAAAGTCTTTCACTAGTGCAATACCTGGCTGAGAAACAGTCACCATATGAGTCATCCCAGGCAATGTCAGTGGTTTTGAAGAATGACTGGGTAGTCCTCATGTAGGTTTTTGCCTACCAGCTGCACTGTAATTTTGTCTCTGTAATAGTTAAGAGCAACGTATGCACCGGGGGTTTTTCCAGTTGTGAAGACCAAAGTTTAAGGTCAGCATCTTGGTGACTTCTCAAGTATTGGACACCTGTCAAATGACTGACACCCTTATCTTTCAGTTTGCGTGTTCCAGACCTGGAGACGTGTCCTTGGTCTGAGCAACATGGAGAAGATCTTCCCTGGGGCTCCAGTCCAGCCTCAAGCACCAAAGCCAAACCATGAGCCCAGTGCTAGGAGTATCCCTGCTCCTCATCAGGCCAGCACAAGGAGAAAGCTTTGCTGAAGCTGCCCCATGTCCTGGGGCAGCTGCCAGCCCCACTTGGGAATCAGAATCAGTGGCTGAAACAACACCAGAGGATCCAGGCCTTTGCCATCCAGACGTGGTTTCTATCAAAAGTAAGACATAACAAATCCTCTCAAGAATTGATACAGGCCAAAGCCCATCCTGAATAAGCTTCCTCCCTCCAGGAGAAATCTCAGAGACTGTGGCAGTGGCAGCACTGAAGGACACATTCTCAGAAAAGCAGATTTTCCCCTCCAGCTTGCACTGGAGGTGAGGACTGAGTTTTGCCTCACTCTGGGTGAGGAAGCAACACTCAGGTCCTGTCAAGAACATGTGCCCCAGCTGCTGTGGAGTTCCTCACCTACTGAAGCCTTTTCCTATGGATCTGGTGAGCCAGGCTTTAGTTAAAATATTTGATTATACATTACATTTATTATACAAATTTTCTTATAGAAAGGATGATTTTACTCTTTTTTATTCCGAGAGATAATGTGCTTCTCCTTTATGCATGATAAAAAAGAGGATTTTTTTTCTTTTTTTCATATTTTTCTTGAGGAGATATTTAATTAACACAATAAAAGAATCAAACCTAATTCACACACAGACAAAATAAACCAAAACCCCAAAACTGAAAATCAAAGTTACCCTTGTCACAGGAGATACCTTGGCAACAGCTGAAGATCTAAAGGGATTATGAAAAATTGTGTAATATCACTGTGTATTGAGAAATATTATCAGCTATGAAGAACAGAGCAGTAGAAAAAGTACTAGCAGTGATTTTTGTGCACACTAGCAGCAAATGAATGAAGGAACTAATATATACTCTGAACTTCTCAAATCATGTAATTTTTGATCCTAAGATATGGCCTTATTCTTCCAGATGAAAATATGTTTCAGAAATATGCATATAACTATCTGTTACCAAAAAAAAAAAATAAACAAAGAGTTCCAAAATACAGTGATTTAACTCAAACCCCTTACTTTTCTGCTCATTTTTCTGGCTGTGCCAATTATATAAATGCTTTTGAAGTCTCACTTGAGGACAGAAAAGAACCCCCCAAAACTAAGCAACTACAGACTACACATTTTTATGAGTAGGATATTTTTGCCAAGTTAAAAAAAATCACTGAGTAAATATTGCTATTGTGTCAATTGTTAAGAAAATAAATCACTACAATAGCATATGATTATGCTATATTTATTGAGTTATCTCAGGACTTCCATAAAAAATAAATATATGTTACATTAGCGTATTTACTACACACAAATTATAATTTTAAAACTACACAGAAATGCACATATATGCTTTTTCCTCTAATTAATAATTGTATAATTCCCATAATTAATAATACAATATCTTTCATATGTTCTTTTATATCACAGTTATTAAATGTATACAGCCATAAATGATAACTCTGTTCATATTTTTATGACATATGTATGTAGTTGCTTATATAATAGACTTTTATACATAAGATAATGATTCACAGGCAAATTATTACCATACTGGCTGCAGTTAAAGTTTCAATATATTTATTTTTAATTGCAATTTAGAGTGAAATATTAACAATATGTACAATCTTATCAGGATATGCAAGTGAAATAATTTGATTACCAGTATAATTAGTCTTTGTACATTTTAGTAAATGGACTTTTCTTAGTTATAAATGGTAAGAAAACAAAGGCTGAATGACATTTCTATTTGCTTTCAATAACCAGCAGTTGGGAGCATTTTGCACGTTCTAGGATGCAATAATACACTTACAAGAAATTTATACAATATCCAGCTGTGTGCTCAGAATCTGCCTGTAGCCCAGGAGCAGGGTCACATACCTGTGTGGAGGGAGAGCTGCTCTCACAACTCTTGGCACAAGGAACTGCAAAGCTACATCCTTATTCACAGAAAAATAGAGTTGCTGTAGCAACCCTAAGCAGCCCTGCTGCCCAGTGCCCTCCCAGACAGTTGATCTTGCATCAGCCACAAAGAGAAACAGAAAGTTGCACAGACTTTTTAAACTCCCTTGTAGCTAAACTGTCTCAAGTGATAAGGAATTATGAAACCTCTGAGCCCAAGATAATTCCCTCTCACACTTCTGCTTTACAAGAAAGACCAGCTCTAAGAAATCCTTTCAGGACCAGCCTTTGCCTCTGATCCCTTTACCCTCTGCAATGGCCCAGCACTTGGGGGCAATGTATCAGGTCCCTGTTGCTAATCCAGAGCAAGTTTAATTGATTTTGCTCTTTGCAGTAACTCTTTGCAAACACAGCCTAATCCCAGTTAATCCCCACAAAGTACTGGAAGCCAGGTAATACGTGTCATATTAGAGATAACTCTCCA
Organism: Pardalotus punctatus; assembly: GCA_013400915.1. Lineage (NCBI taxonomy): Eukaryota > Metazoa > Chordata > Aves > Passeriformes > Pardalotidae > Pardalotus > Pardalotus punctatus. The sequence goes on from VZTX01013253.1 coordinate 2,390,753, forward strand.
GATTTGGGCTTATTGTATTTATTTACACAAAGCACAGAGACAGGTCAGGATGAGGGATTCCAGCTATGAGCACAGCTGTTCAAATTCATGGGTCACTTTTTAACAATTTCCACAAGATTATGCTTCGGATTTTGCTTGTCTAAATGAACATCTGAGCCAAGTGGCAGTGCTATTGCTTCCTCTGCCTGTCTTCGTGGATCTTTGCCAAATCCTTTTATCATAGCAGGGATGATAAAATTATTAAATTATTATGTTTTAAGCACTGTATTAATTTTTAATTTGAACAGCCTATAGAGGCACCTCCTTCCAGAAAGTTACAGCAAATAGCCAGTTATCAGCCTGTCTGCCCAGTGCATTCATTATTATGATAAAAGCTGTCCCAGAGGATTATCAGGACCCTGGAGGTGAGTCATTATGACAGGAGCTATAAAACTCCCACATGTGCTAACTCAAGAGGCACTCAATGGCATAAACCTCTCCACCTGGCTTTCTATGAAATTTCCACTTCTCTAAAGTTAGTCAGAAAATCAAGTGACAAGTGAAAGGTAGGAATAAAAAAAAAATCCTGAAATTTGCATTAACTTGGTTATTTTCTGACCTATCCTCTTATGTAAATGATGTTATTCTACCTTTGGTCTCCTTGGAGTCCTGTTGATTGCTTCCTGCGTGGTTTTTGCAGCTGCAGCCTTCAGCTTGTTGCCAGACTTCTGCCTTCCTTTCTACATGTGCTTCCTTTTACCCCTGTTTCCTTCTCTGAGAATCTCCTCCCTCCTCCAGCTCTGTGTTTGTCTCTCACCTTCCACCCTATCATCTCAGCAGTCACTCCTCCACCAAGGATCTCCCCTACTCTGTCTCCTCCCCCCTTGGATTAAGCTCTAGGTTTTTTCCCCACTCTTCCAGAATTTACTGCTTTCCATCAATTCTGTCCTTGCTCCTTGCCATTAACATATATTTTTCCCCAATCTCCCTTGATACATTTTTCTTTCTTCTATTTCTCTTCTTCTCCCTCTGCATGAAGTTCTGTTATATAACCTTCTCACACCATCAGTTAATCAAAAAGCTGGTTGCAAATGAAAGCCCCATTTATCAGTGTTCTTTGGTACACAGACAAGTCTTACCTGAAAAGGCTAATTATAAATAATAATTTAAGTTTGGTAACTTAATACAGTATTCTTGTTTGTGTTCCTTCCTAAAGCCTCAGAACAGTAAAGCCCACAGTATTTCTACCCTTTATCTATTTTCTGCCCAGCTGTCATTCAGAAATCTTTTTGAAGTCCTCCCATTCCTAAGAAAATTAATTATGAACCACTTCAGCCATACACAAAGAAGCAGATGTGCCAGAAAAGAAAAGAAAAGTAAATTTTATCCCCCCCTTACCTGCACCAGAACTGGGAGAGGATCTGAGCTGAGGCTGGGAACACCTCAGAGTTTTCTGAAGGCAGTGTCAGGCAGGTTCAGTGGCAATGCAGTCATACTGGGCTACCAAAACCAGTGCTGTGCCCTTCCTTCCAAACCACAACAGCTAGAAAGGAAATGGGATGTATCCTTCATCTCTTTCTTATGATTTGAGAAGTCAGGGCACTCGTTAGTGTTTAGCATTTAAAAAAAAAAATCCTTGAAATTATATAGGATAAAGATTATAGAATTGTAAACATGTCGTCAGAACTTGAAACACCCCAGGCGTGTTTGTGGCAAAGCACACGCCCTCTGTATAATTATAGTTAGGCTTCTCTGTTTTAGGCAAAAAGTAACAATAATCACTTATCAGATGCTCAAAGTGGTATTGGAGAGGATTCAGCAGGACACTCCCAAGACTTTCTGGGTAGCAGCAGCCATAGGATTGCAGACACATAAAAATCTCAGTCCCTTCAGCTTCTGGCAACCATTTCTTCCACGCTGCACTCTGCTCTATTAGTGGTTTTCTAGTCAGTTTTTCACCACTCTATCTTTCACAATTCCTTTCCTCGCTCTGTGATTCTAACTCAGACTTCTTTCCCCAAGTCTCACTACCAGGCTGTCTGCCCACCTCTTCTCAGAGGATAAATCTTGATCATATCAGAAGAGTATCTCTAAAAGTCTTGTGTTCTTGTGTCAGCACTGCACACTCATGCAACGGGGAAGTTTTTTCTTCTGTACTTCTGTGCATGAGACTGTTTTAACAACAATTACACATTCTAGATCTTACTGAACATTTTATTTTCCAGAGTCTGTGTACCCAAGGGAGAATTCCAGTATCTTGGTCAAACAAACACCAGGGACACCTATCAGCTGATATTTTTCAGACTACTATGATGTCTCTGACTGTAAGTTAATGTGCCTGTGGTTCTAATGCACACATGCCTAAATAACATCTGTATGCACATTCAAGGAACATGTACAAATCTCTTTAAAAGAGACAGAAACAGCTTCACAATGGCTTTCATGGCAGACAGCTTCTATCCATTTGGCTTATGAAAAACATGCTAAAAGACCTTTAGACTCAGCAAATCCTTGCATTTTGATTCTTCATCTGCATGTAATGAGAAGAATTTTTGTCTTAGCATGAGAGGTATATGTTGACTCATGAACTGGTGAGGCTTGTGAGAAGACGTTTTCTTGGATAGTAAACGTGAAGATATATTTCCCTGTGGATATTTAACTTTCCTTTGACCAAGTAAAATGTGAAGGCCCTCCTGTCAGAGGTCAATAATATTCCATTTTTGACCAACTAAATACTTTATACATGCTTGCATGTACGTGTGAACATACATGAAGAATCTATCCTGACATCTAGTGGGTAGCTGAGCTTTTTTTGCCTCTGGCAGCCTTGCCTATTGCCATTTTCCACCATGCAAGTACCCTGCAAAATACTACCTTTTCCTTAGAAAATTCCATGTGTGCCTCACTGAAATGCATGTGGCTTGGAGGACTTGTGCCTATCTTTGAAATTGTGTTGTGATTCCTTGCAGAGCCATACTTTTCATACCATCCAGGTTCCTCACCTGGAGAACTAATACAGACATATTTCTTTGGCATGTGGCCACGCTTGGTGCACTGCTAAAAGTGAGGTGCTTTCTGGGTGCTACAGATCTTTTTGATGTGGCTGCTGTATTTCTATGTAACCTTGCTTTTCTTATGATCAAATTCCTTCAAGAACAGATTCCAGCTTTTACAGCTATCCCTCTTCTAAATAACACTTCAATACTTCATGTTCAATTTACATTATACACTGGGTATATTTCCAGTGATTCCAAAGATTTCAAAGGAATTTCTTGATTTCAGAAATATCTCCTACTCCAACTCACAAGCCTTTAGAAGGGACCAGAAAGAAAATTATATTATAAGCTTTATCTGACTTGTTCTCATCCTCATTTTGTAATTCAGATTTATTTGATTTTGGGATTTACTTCCTGTGGAAAGAGTTTAGTCCTGAAAAAGTGACTGTAGTTAGTGAGACTTGATACAGTAACTAGAATTTAAGCAGCCTATGAGCATTGTCCCTGGGTTTTGTTCAGGGTGAATTTCATCACAGTTCAAAGAGCTCATATGACCCTTTATTAAATAAGTGCAGCATAAATTGTCATATTCTATCTAATTCATTGAGGTTTTATTCTCATTTATTTTTTATGTTCTTTATTCCACCATGTTGCAATTTGTAAAAATTAATTTAATACACAATTAATTAAAAATTAAAACTTTTCAAACATTCTGTGCTCCTAATGCATGAAACCTAAGCTTCACGGAGCGTAGATGGAATTCCAGTGGTTTGCTTCAAGTGGTTTTTGTGGCACATAATGGAGCCATCGCATGAATTAAACATTTATGAGTCTAAATCAATTAGTGACTAAGATATAAATTAGTTCACTATTAAGGTTTAGCAAGGAGCGTGCTAACCTAGACAGACCATGCAATGCTGAGTGATATTAATGAGGGTTATTATAATAACAAATATTTGACATTTATGTCTGTCATAACACCTCTCTAATAAAATGAAAAAATGGGAGATATTGCTGTATGTCACATTCCTTTTCAGAAGTATCAACGTTATGCTGTGCATTACATAAGTAATTGATACTTCAGGTAAAACAGTAGGATAACAAGACTATTTTTCTAATGGAAAAATTAAAATAGTTCACGAAAAGTTCAGTGGTTCAGTCTCTGACATGACAAATAGACTTTTGTAGAATTTATCAAGATTAGAACCATTGAAAGTAGTGCTCCTATCCACTTTTTCATCAACAGAGAACCTAGCAAAGTCATGAATATAAAATGTAAAAAAAAAAATTATACATTTTCTATACACATTCAAAAGTTAAAAGTTAGTGTGAGCTTAGAAACAACAAAGTGGTGCACTTCCTTGTTTAAAGACAGCCGGTCCCTGCCAGATTTACTCAGGTTATTGAGTGTTCACTGAGATTTCCCAGAGAGTCTGGGGGAAGACGGTGCTTAGTCTGGGTGGTGAGACTGGAAACTCCTGTGGCACAAAGCAAAAAGTCAGAAGGGGATTTTTAACTGGTCCTGCTGCCTAGGCCTGCTGTCTACCTGCCCAGAATTAGTGACAGCAGTTGTCCCTCTCTCTCTGACTGAGTCTGGACATATTCAGAGCCATTCAGACATAGAAGCTAGACCAAGTGAGAGGTCACAGGAATTGAAAAAATATTTACATTAATGAAGTAATGTAACTCCATAAATCTAAGGCAGCAGAAAAGCAGAACTTCATCGTTTTATTTAAATTTTCAGAGGTAAAGCCTGTCTATTTCCATGCATTTTTTTAGTCTCAGCATGTCTGAAAACAACATTTCTGCTTTATTTCTGAAAAGCAAACTCTGCAATATACTAAGGTACATGAATCCTAAACCTGCTATTCTCAGAAGTCACAAGTTGTACTAGATGCCTTAAAATTTATTTTGCTGATTTATGAAGATTGCTATTTTTCCTTTGAAAAATCAGAAACCTTTCAATTGAAATTTCAGTGTTCCTCAAAAGAGAAAGACTAGCTTTGCCAAAAAAAACTTTTAAAATAAAAAAATTGCTAGTTACTTAAATAATGAAAGTGTTGTATTTGTTTATACAGTGTCTACATAGCAAAAAATAAAGTTGCTTGTTTAGCTTATTTCAATCTTGCCAAGTAGGAATTGCTTTAGTCATTAAAAAACAAACAAACAAACAAAAAAAAAAAAAACAAAAAAACACCCCAAACAAAACACAAAAAACAAACAGACAAAAACCAAAACAAACAAAAAAATAACCTCACCAAACCCCTCAGATCTAGATTGCTCAGGTGTATAGTTCTCTGCTGTCTCTTAAAACATAAATAAGAAGATTTTCTGTCCCTTTTTTAGCTACATAACAGAATTTTGTCCACCAGTGTAACTGGCTTGTTCCCAGCAGAACATTCATGGTGTTTAGCTTCTTTCTTACTGCAAAGATTCCTAAGATTCGTTTTTCATCTCAGCAGACTTTAATTAACTTTCACTTCTTTGGTCTCTCAGTTGTATTTTCCAAACAAAAGTGCAGTGTCTGTAAAACACCTTCTGGTGAAAATGTAAGACTGAACATGCCTTATGTCTTTTGAACAAGTATTGGCTTCCAGTATAGCCCAAGCGTTCTTCAGCACGGCTTCCTTGGAGCATCTGTCTGGGAGTTCTTAAAAATCAGGCTACAGGTCTGTCATCAGAGGATACTATTAACATTAATATCTTAATATGTGAATTTACTATTTTAAATTCTCTCTTAAGCTTTTATATACAAGCTGTCAGCTTCACCAATCTGGTTGTTACACTTCTGAAATAAAGGATCCTTTAATAAGGCACATGAATGCCTGGAGTTTTCTTGCTTCCTCTAGGCAATGCTCTCCTGTGAATTGTGCAGTGGTAAGAATTTGATCTATTTTTATCTTGAATAAACATTCTTTTATTTCAAAATTTTCAAACTTAAACAGATGAGTGAACTTTTCCTGTATATTGTATGCAGTCTTTCTAATTAATGAGACCCTAGTTAAAAACTCACGTTCAAAATCAACTGGCATTTGTATTATTATCAAGATCAGAATGCAGAATCCAGTGTGAAGACTGAAAATGTATTTTGTGCTCAAAGACCTCCTGCCCTACTGAACCGTTGTAACAAAAGCTGATCCCTGTTAATTTAGGAAGATACTGAACAAAATGTCACAAGAATGCTTCTTGCACTTTGTGAGGACTTGGAATCACACATGCACTTTGGGCCTCTAATGGCTCTGGCAGCAATTGTGGGAAAAGTAGCAGCTACGCCAGAAAGTCAGAATCCAAGAGAAGAAGCATTGGGACTGAGACAGATCTCGACGTTGCACAAGTCATACTTAAATGGGTGCCAAGAATCACTACTCAGAGGCCAGTAGCCCAAAGATACTTGGCTTCTCTTCTCACTTTTAATCATCCTGTTCCAAACACGTACAAACAATACCTAATTGTAGGAACACTGGGAGGCAATTTTTAAATCCAAGGAGTATGTAAAAGGGTAAAGGAAACCCTGATGTTAATAATGGGAGAACAAGGCTTAAGTACTATCTGAAAAGCCTCAAGGGACTTGACAGCAAATTGACTAACTCCCAAGCATGATCATGCTCTGCAGTGAAAGTAGGAGAAAAGTAAAGATTCAAATAGATGTTAAAAATAACTAAGAATTAAAACCTAGACAAGTGTGGTGGGTTGACTCTGGCTGGACACTGGGTGCCCACCAAGTTGCTCTGTCACTCCCCTCCTCAGCTGGACAGGGGAAGAAAATACATTGAAAAGCTCATGGTTTGAGATAAGGACAGGGAAACATCATTCACCAGTTTCTATCACAGGCAAAATAGACTTGTCACAGGAAAAATAATTTAATTTATTGCTCACGAAGTAGAGTAGGATAATGAGAAACAAAGACAAATCTAAGACAGACTTCTTACACACACCTTCCTTCTGGCTCTACTTCCCTCCAAACTCTTCTACCTCCTCCTCCTCGGTGGCACGGGGGAACGGGGGCTGTGGTCAGTTCATCACATTCTGCCTCTGCAACTCCTTCCTCCACAAGGGGAGGACTCCTCACACTCTTTCCATGCTCCAGCATGGGATCCCTTCCATGGGACGCAGCTCTCCATGAACTTCCCCAGCATGAAGGACAGCCTGCCTCACCATGGTCTTCATCATGGTCTGCAGGGGAATCTCTTCTCCGGCACTTGGAGCACCTCCTCACCTTTCTTCTGCACTGACCTTGGTGTCTGCAGAGTTATTCTCTCACATATTCTCACTGCCATCCCTCCCAGCTGTTGCACAGAGGTTTTTTACCCTTTCTTAAATATGATGCCACCATCACTGATGGGCTTGGCTTTAGCCAGGGATGGGTTCCCCTTAAAATCAGCTGCAGCTGCCTGCATCACACATGGGGACAACATCTGGCAGCTTATCAGAGGACCTACACTTGCAGCAATCATCTTCCAGCCACCAAAACCTTGCCACATAAACCCAATGCAGAAATAAAAGTAATTTTAAAAAAATATTGTGGACATATGAAATAATAAAACATCAGGAATTCTTCAGGCAGCTTAGACTCATATGAAATCAGCATTACCCAACAGGCTCGTCATTTCTCTGTGGAGCTTACAATGTTTGGGATGGTATGACTCTTAATTGTAGAGTATGAATACTTCAGCTTTAATTTCTGAGGAAAATTTTCTCATTAGTAAAGCTATAGCAAAAAGCTGGAGAAAAAAAATTGCAAAGAATACAGTCTCATAATTCTAGCGAGGTTAATTTCTTATTCCCCAGGGCTGTGTGGGCTTGTATGTGTTAAAAAAATCAAATTTTTGCAAAATTTTATCATCTTTTAGGGGGGAATTCTAGTGGCTATATTTAAAATATTGGAATACATCATTATTACAAAACTCGAGAGCAAACATCTTTAAAAGGTTTTCTCTTTCTTTAGCTCTAGCACATTGGTAATAATTTAAGAACTACACTCAGAAAGGAATCCAATCTTTGCAGCTTTTTTGTAAAGAAATGAAAAGGAAAATACAAGAGTTAGTGCTGTCTTAGCACTTAGCAGTTTTCAAATAAGGCATATATTTTTCCTAAAAATACATTATTATAGACTTCCACAAAGTGCCTGGAGAGGCAGATTTCCTCCTTGGGTTTTTGTTAAAGATCTGTTATATTTCAGTGGGGCTTTCTGTGTTTCAACTCTTTTTTTTTTACCTCAGATGACATTTGGGCACCACTTCTGAAGGTCCTTGAAAATGAGCTCCTTTTCCTACAGTTTCGAATCATACAACTGCAGGAAATTGTTACAATAAATGTTCTATAAACAGGTTTTTTTTGACAGATTAACATTTCTGATTCTTCTATCCTTGCACTGATTTTCAGGCAACAATCTAACTGAAAAAGTAAGGAAACATTCTGGAATATGCAGCTGTATCAGTAGCACCTGAGGAACCAGTTATTCTTTAAAAAGAATCTGAATAAAAGTAAGTGAATCAAGTGCAAAAAAACACCCATTGCTTGCAAGGATAGTGTTCTGTAGTGATTCCCCAGTGTCACAGGGTTTCTCTGCACAGAAAAGTACACGAACAAAACAAGGAAGACAACTCTTAATCATGAATCTGACAGGCCTGACCTTGTCTGTGTCGTTGAGATCAAGTCGAAGACAGGATTTCTCAATTGCTTTGTTTCATGCAATGCTATTTCTGGTGTCTCATTATCCATCTTGCAATTACAAATCCTGTCACTTATAATGCTGCCTAAATCAGTAATTACTTCATACCATATAGGTGCGTTAATATTGGCCTATTTAAAAAGAATCATTCAACAGCAGCTGAAGACTTGATGGAAAAACAAACCTATAAATGCAGTAGTTGCAGTCAAACACCTTCAGTGTTGTAGTATATTAGCCCTTCTAATAGCAATAAAACTGCTCGCAGTAGATACTTAATTATACTTTAATTTAGCAAGAGTATTCATATATGTATTACCACAAGGCAATTCATAATAATTTTTAGGACAATGCAATGGATTGCAACTTCTTGAAAAGGTGAGGTTGCATTCATGTGTGATAAATAGACTCATTTATGTTTTGTAATTGTAATCATTGTAACCATTGTAAATTCTGACTTTTTTTTGCTAAGGGACAAGGCAATGAACAGGATTTTGAGGTTATATTAATTTTGCCATATCATAAGAGCTTCCAGGGGTATCTTTTTTATGACATTCCACAGTCATCATCATTTTTTTCAAGGTTCCTATTGTGTTTGGGGCTTATCTGAACTGCTCAACGGTATTGAATATCTCACTGTGCTCCAAGGTTTTCACATTGCATAAACGATTTCTCTCCTCTTATCCCAAGTCATGCTTTCATTTAAACAGAAAAGTTGGGCTGAACTGACAGCTCTGACTGATGACTGCAGATCCCGACCTTTATCCTTCCCTCCCACTTCAGCACACTTGCTTTCCGTTTTTGATTTCCTGATAGCTGCTGTGAAGAAATCACTGGAGTAAGTGAGGCTGAGCAGACGGGAGTGAAAACTGACTTAATAAGATTGTTTTGCTGTTCTGCGTACTTTATTAATGTTTGGAGAAAGCTGAAAGCTCAGTTATGTGCCCTCTGGTTGAAGAGTCTGCTCTGTGTTCAGGTGTGATTGGTAAAGAGAAGCAGGGTGCTTTTTTACTTCAGCAAGAACTGTGGGCAATTGCTGAAATTAAATTTTTTATCTGGGGTGTCCAAGTTGTAATTCCTATGCTAAATTATACAAACCAAAATCCAAGTAAGCCTAGAAGTCCTGTTTATGCAGATCAAAACAATCACCTTTTAAGAAGTATAGCAATATGTCCCTCTGTGTAGGAAATTATCTTATTTTTCAGTTGGGATACAAGTTTCAATCTACAATAGGTAGTCCAACACTCAGTGCAGTGAATAGCTGGTTGGGATTTTTCTATTTCAGTCAGAGTACCAAATTAATACACTTGCACACATCCTCACTTTATTTGCATAAAAAATCAATTGTAAGGCAAAGTCCTGAAATCTTCTCTGGCGCCAGGAATTTATCTGAGAGAAGATACAATAAAATGTGTTCAAAGTCTGGCCGAATTGAAACATAGCCTGGAAAAACATAATCACAAATTATTAATTGAGATATTCCCTATCTGAGGCAGGACATGTAGATGTCATCCTACAGTATTCCATGTCATTGTAAAGAGCTTTTAGCTTATTCTGCTTTACATGGAGTGTTAAAAATGCAGTACAGAAAAACTTTGGAATATTTTTTATTATAGCTCTGGCCTTAGAAATAAAACAGTAGAGAATGAATCCATAGTTTAGAATTCAGTCCAAATTATTCAGGTAAAGGATTAAGATAATATTGTTCTACTTTAAAAAGTGGGGTAAAATTATTATAGTAATTTTATCAAGAAATGAAAGCAAATAATAATTTTAGAGCTGCAATTAGAATGACTGAGCAGAACTCTTCTAGCTGGTGCTGTCTGCCAGGTTCCCTGGCAGAGATGAGAAATATTCCAGGAAATTGCATGGGTAGCACTGGCAATCCAGGACATATTTTAACCATAGTTAGGTGCTGCTGGTCACCAGCCTAGACAGGCAGGTGCAAGAGAGAAAGAAAAGAGAAAAGGGTGGAGAGGAGAGGCTCAGCTACAAAACAAGATATAACAAATTCTATGGGAAACTACCGTACTTTAACACTGTTAGAGTAATATAGACACACGAACATGGATCTTTATAAAACTTTAATGAAAAAAAAATTAAAGAATACTCAACCTTTACACATAAGCCCAGTGGTTTTGCAGCTAAAGAAGATGGCTTCTATAAGCCGAGATCTGGGAGGGAAGAGCTGCATAAAAAAATTAAGAGGGAAGGAAATTCACAGCAATGTGAAAGTGGTAAAAATATTCAGTCATCTTCTGTTAGTAACCACATCTTCTTCTGCCAAGGTGAACTCCTTCACAGCTACTCTAAAACCTTGGATTCTTGTCTTCAAAATATTTTGACTTGGATATATGATGGTTAAATCCTCTCTTCCTCTCTGCTGTTCCACTGCTTGGTGTTTTGGACAGGAAAGGAGTGAAATGAGGCAGGCTGAGAGAGAATCTGAGCCCTGATCTGCCCCTAACTGCATTCCTGACCACGAGACTCCTGCACAAAAGAAAAGTACTCTTGCCAAGAGTTCAATAACCAATCACCTGTGCTTAGGTCCATCCCATTCCCTAAGATGTATATGCCAGCATAAGGATTCCCACTCCTACAGCCTGTTCTGGAGCCTGAAAACACAAAAATTTGATTTATAATCTGGTCCTAGGTCTGAATGTAAAGAACTGCTTCTCAGACTACTTATGTTTCTTCTTTAGTTCTCACCTAAAATTTAAGTAGGTGAAGTTGAGAGAAACTTTATTTCAGTTGTTAAACAGTTTGAATTTTTTAGAAACATAACCATGTTTTTGAATATCCAGTCTTCCAGGTCCACATGCAAGCATGAACCCCAGTCTAAAATCAGTCTTAGTACACAGAAAATATCTTTGTTAGTTTGAAGCTGGGGGGGTGATATGAACTGTTGTGACATAACTCAAGGAAACAGGTAAGTACCAGGGAAGAATTAATAAATGCCTCTCTTTTGTCAAGGAAAGTCATGCCTCAGAGTTTTCTTTGAAGAAGAGAGCAACAGTGGACATGGGAAACCTGTGTATCAGTTACTTAAGTTTGAAAAAGTTGTTTAAATCAGCCATGGTTGGAGGTTGAGGGGGGTGGAATTTTTCCCCATTCCTGTCACTAGGTTACTAGTGGCTGGATACTTAAGGACTATTAACCTTTTTTTGTGTAAGAGACAAAGAGTTGGCTTGGGAGTGGGGAGGGGAGGAGAGATTGGTGATCCTGATAAGACACTCTCCACCCACTGGGAATGACACAGGACAGCAGTGGGAAACTGCAGATCTCCTCAGCTGCCAGCTGTAGGAAGATCTTGGATCTGTGTTGCTTTTTCCTTTCCTTGGTGAGTGAGTTTTCGTTTGGGAAAAAGGGCACGTTCCTGGGCTGCACATTTCCCCAGCTGTGCTAGCAGCTTCTACGGAAGGGGGCCGGCTGCCGCCACCCCCCGCGCTTGTCTCTGCCAGGGCAGATTGAAGAGTCCCGGGCACCTTTGTAGGCAAGCCCAGGTGATCCTGCCTCTGCTGTTCCTGCTCTGAGTTCCTGCACCATGTCTGCTGCACGCCCGCCATTGCCCTGCCCATCCTGCTGCAGCTCCCGCCTGCCTCCCGCTACATCACCATTACCCGCACCCACAGAGCTGACCGCGCCACAGCGCCCCCGACTCCTGCGCCTGCCCTGCCCGGCCGGGAGCCAGACAGCGCCCCTGCCGGCTGTGACCGGAACTGCACCAAACGGGAAAAGTGCTTGGCAGCCCAGAGACTTCTGTCACCACATGTTCTGGTTTTTGTTTGTTTGTTTGTTATTGCCACTGTTGTTGTTGATTGTTTGCCTTGCTATAGATACTAGTAAAAATCTGCTATTGCTTTCCCAGAATCTTTGCCTGAAAGCCCTTGATTCCAAAGATATAACAATTCGGAGGGAAGGGGGTTCACATTTGCGGATTCTAAGGGAGGTTCCCACCTTCCTTAGCAGACACCTGTCTTCAAACCAAGACAGCCATCCACCAAATATGTTTGAAGAAACCAAAGTGGCAAAGCATGAGAAGGAAAGTCCTCAAATGAGTAAAGAGCTGTACAAAAGTTGGGCAACAGACCTCAAATAGAAGGAATCAAGTCTTTTTTAGTTTGATGTCATTCTGTGGCAGTGACCCAGCTTGCTTTCTCTATGAAAATTCATTAAATCAACTGGGTTGATTTTCCTCCTCAGGACAGTGAGCCTGAGGGCGGGGGGGGAGAAGGTGAGGCTGGGGAATTCCCCACAGTTCTCCTTTGAATTGTCTATCCAAACTTTGGTTACACCCCTTTCCCCTCCCTATAATTTCCATATGTATAAAGTTATTTTAATACGCATTAGTTTCTGGAAAGTTCTGCTGTTTCTGTGTCCCCATTGGTTTGTTTAAATGTACTCCTCCCCTCGTTTCAGTTTATTGGTCATTTGCAGTTATGTAATGTTTCCCTATCAGTTAATCTACTGTTCCTCCCCTTAGACCTCCCCTTTTTTGCTCCCCCTAAAATCCTCTGTAACTGTCATTCCCTGGCTCTTTGTCACCACCCTCCCTTGTTGCTGCTGTTCTACTGTCCCTTGGGGCAGGGAATAAAGACCTGGATTGCTGTGACAACAGAGCCCCTCTCTCCTTCTTTGCCTCCACCGTACTCACTACTTTGTCATGGTCTGCTGCCAGCCCCAGCTGGGGTCTGAGGTGAACTGCCACCAGGACTGTAAGGATACAAGCGCTGCCACTGACCGGGCAAATGTGTTCTTGTCGCTCTGCTGACCACCGGGCAGTCAAGTGGACAGCAACATCATTCTTTAATTTTTAACTTTGGGGCAGTCTGATGAGTAGTTTGACCAGCCAAAATTACGAGATACAAATATTTGGCATGATGCAGATGTTCTTATTGCTGCTAGCTGTTTGGCACTCTAATGTTGATTGGTTGTGTAGGTCTACTTCTTTTCATGTCTGTAGTGAATAAGGAATCCCTACCCCCAGAGGCTGTGACAGATATAGTCAAACGGAGTGAATTAATTAAAGGAGCCACAAAGAGTTTCTTCATGAACACAGTTGAATGAAATTTGGGTATCCCCCTTGTTTGAATATCTATTTGAATTTGAATTACAAAACAAGCTACAGGCGTATCTTAATAGTGGAGTACATTTCTTCAAGGTTGGTTTTTTACAAAGGGAGTCACAGCTATAAGTAATCAGAGCCTCAAAGATCCTCAAAGCCAGGAGTGTGGCTTTTGTGACAAATTTTGCATTTTATTTCCTTTTTAGGAAATATTAGAAATATTCCTACTTCCAATGACCAATAATTTTTTTCAATCAACTCCCACCAATCTATTTTCCAATTTATTGTTCTATTTTCCACTATTGTTCTACCCTTTAAGAGTAAAAAAATCTTTAATTTAAAATAGATCCCTCTTCTATGCAACTAATAGTTCTGTTACTGTACCCAACTATAAGTTTTCTCTCTTACTAATAACCATTTATATCACATTTCCTATCAGCCCCCAGTTTTTAGATTTCTTTCTACAAAGAAATATGTGTTTCCCCAAAGTAGTTCTTATTTTCTGCTCAATAGCATGTTTTTCTAATACTTTCCATATCCTCTTTTGCATTGCAGTACCAGTCCCCTTGTCCTGTTTGTCTCGTTGCTGGTACGATATTTTGTTACTTGATTACACTGACTTCAGCAAATAGCTGAGTTCCCACAGTCATCCTTCCCTTAGTTTTAATTTAAAAAAAAAAAAAAGACTGCAGGATTTCTGACCAAGATAACTGACTGTTATATCACCCTTGATGGGAAGGATTCAGATAATATGGTGCAGACATTAAAAATGCAATGTGGTGAGAGGATCACCAGAAGCTCTTTCAGACCCTGTTATGCAAAAATCCTCTGGACTTTTCCCACTAGAATATCTTCTCCCACTTGTCATCCTCTTGCCTTTGAGCTCCCTGTTGCCCAATATTCTGATTCTTAATCTGATCCCAGAAATGTCAAATAAGCATCTGAAGGTTCAAAGAGTGAAAGAAGCACTAAAGAAGGGAGTGCCAGTGTGAGGTACATAAGAAGGTACAAATCTCATTTTTAGGAGCTTCCCACAGCTTCCCTATGCTGTGGAAGATCCAATTAAGTACCAGATTTTTCACCAATTTCTTAATTGTCACTTTCAAGTTACTTAACTCCATACCTTCATAACGCCCCTATGTGTTGCAATGTTTTGAATTAATTTTTAACATCTCACGTAGTTGCTAGTGTGAGCTACACGTCCTTCATACAAAGCACAAACAAGGGAACAGCTGCATAACTCACCCAGAGGGGAAAAGCAGAAGAGTCTGTTAGATACATTCCTCATTCAACACAGATGTTTAGTTATGAACTCTCAGCTGTGGAGATGGGGTCCCCCACAAGCAGTTATTCCTCCTAAATGGGATTGTTGTCTAGCTCACCCCCATTTCAATATTTGAGTCAATTCACATTTCCCTACCTACCTCTGATGACAGATGGTCTTTTCCATAATGCTGCTCAGAGGACACCAGAAGGCTCAAGGTGTTTATGGTTTTCTCCTGTCTGATTCACCATGCATGACCACCTTGTACCTCAGTAGCTTTCAGTGTGTTCACTGTCAACCCATGTGTCTATTTGGAGAAGCAGGGGTAGTCTGAGCAGCAGTGGGTGTGAGCTCTGACTGTCAGCGTGTAGCACTTCACAGTTACTTGACTGTTTTGAACCACTCCAATCAGCTCCAGCACTCTGATACAGGAGAATCAGTGCCACCTAGTCCCAGTATTCCTCAATTCTTTATGATACCTTTTTATTTTGCAGTATTCACAGAGTCCTAGAATAGATGAATGACATTTTTTAGGATGCTTGAAATGTCTAAATAGTGGCTAAAGGCAACCAAAGTATCCCTATCTTAGCTAATTTTATCTCCCTCTTTGCTCTTTGAAGAACATCAGGACACTGGAGAAACAATTCAGATCTTTGGATATTTAGCCCTCTTCTGATTTCTATATGCTCCAAGGGGAAAATTAACTGACTAGCCTCCTAATCTCACTGAGTCTACTAAATAACTGGATTTGTGCCCCAAATCCTGTTGGGCAATTTGGGGCACAGGTCTCGTTACCCTACGCTAGCACCGGGGATAAGTGTATACGTAGGTATAACTAGCAGAGTAACCAGGACTAGAGCAGAGAATGAGTGCTGTGCTTGTAGGAAGGATGAGATATTGCAATTGCTGGCAGTGAGGCCAGGGCTCAGACTCTGTGTCTTCACCAAGGGGAAAAGCCACTGGGATCTTCTTGTCTATATGAGGGCCTCGTTATAATATTCCTCTTTTGAGTCTTCCATTTCATTTACTTCAATGCTGAAACCGTGTCTTTTCCTTCACAGTGCTGGAACACACTTTCTTAAAGCATGCATGACCTAAATGGTTCTTACAACATATAATAATGATATTTAAAAACAACACAAAATAAAAAGCAGTGTAATCCCACTAATTAAGAACAAATATTTACTATAATTACTCCTTAAGAAAAAACCCTTAAATGTTCCTAGTTTGCACAAATGTTGGTTGCACCATGTTTGCACAAAATATTTTTTAATTAGCACAATGCTCCCTAGTCTAGAATTGCAGGGTGTGGAACAAATATTCCACACTGCCCAGGCTGCATGTTCTGGACCTTCACCACCTTCAAAACATCATCCTGGCAAATGGTACAGAATCTGCAATCCTGATTCAGCTCTTTGGGAGCTCAGTGGTGAAAACTCCCACTGTTTTGTTGAGGTTTTTTGTTTTTATTTTTGTTTTAATTTCGGAGGCTTTTCTTTTGCATGTTTCATATACTGCACTGATGCCTACAGCTAAAGACACAAATGGCAACCTGCTGCCTGGCACTTTTTAAGGCCGTGCTTAAGCCTTGTAAGTCTTGGAAGAACACAGTAATCACCTATGTCACAATTTCCAAGGAGGTGGCATCCCTAACACCTCTTGTACATAATGACTCTTTCATAGCTTCATGAATTTCATCATTCTGCCACAGAGATTTAAAAAAGAAAGTTGCGTAAATCAAGGACCTCTATTTAACCTCTGAGGCTGAAAACCTTCTACCTCCAGCAACAGTGCCACTGATTCTAATTTGTCTGGACTTTGACAATTAAAAGTACTTTTGTATGAAATTGATATTTGCAAACAAAACTGCCATATTTTGAGAAGAGTCAGAAAATTTGACTGGACTGACATAGCCACTGTGTAAATTTTTCTATTTCATAATTAGTTATCTGTTATTACCCATATACATAAACTATATTTGTGATCCCCCTAAATAGTTCAAATCATAACCAACGTGAATTATTTTGCTCTGCCTGTTTTGAAATGTATTTTGGATCATCCCAGAGTTTCTGCTAGATTAAAGAGATAAAACAGTTAAATCTTGTGCACTGCTGACATGAGTGTTTCACCTGTGCTGTTAACAAATATGGGACTTAAGTTCCAAAGCTAAAAAACAATAATTTCAATATTGAAAGGAAAGGAAGCATACAGCAGGGCTTAAGCTCCGTTCAAGTCCTGTTTTCAGGACACATGGACTTTCTCCTAAGTTATCGCAATAGCCTGTGACTTTCCAAATTTGATTTACAATATCACAAAGACTTGAGGCACAGGAGAGAAGCTCTATCAACCCCATTGCAGGCACCCTTAAGAGACAGATTTGAGGTTAGAAACACATGCAAGGAAAACTGTTCCAATTAAACAGTCTCTAGAGTAAATGAACAAAGAATTATTTTCAAGAGGAAGTATCAGAAGAGGCACAAAAATAGCTTGTGCATTATGAGTAAGACTCTTGACAGGAAAGCCACAAGTGAAGAGTCACATGAAAAAACTCTTACACAGTCGAGGAAATCCTTCACTCAGAACTGATCATTTCGATGTCCTGAATTAACCACAGAAAAAAATATGAGCTTAAACAAAGCAAAAATTTCTTTTAGGGTGCAACAAATACCTAGTGTTGCTTTCAGTCAGATGGGCCATGGGCTTGGGAAAACACCCAAATGGCCACAGTGGTGGCTAGTAGTAGCTGTGTATCACATTTCTAGACCCAGAGAAGAGCAAACCCCCTCTGGTACTTGTGCATGGCAGCTCATTAAACCAAAAAAAGTATTCTCATTTCAGGAGCCCTTTAAGTGTTAGCAGGACCAGAAGTCTTGTTCCACAGTACACGGCTGACGACGGAGAAGGTCAGACTTTTCTAAACCCTTAAATTCACATTTGTACATCACCTTGCAGTCAGCATCTTCTTATGAGGAACACGTTCTCCATATTTTGTTACAGACTCACTGAAAACTCACTTGACGGAAGAACCACCCTAAATAGGATTATCTTTGTTGCCTTTGCACAATCCTAGAGCTTTGTGCATTGCACAATTCTACAACTATCAGAGAGGAAGACTGCAGCCCACAGAGAAAGACTTGAAATCATCTTTCCAACTCTTTATTTAGTTTTCTGAAAAGTTAGGGTCAAGTTATGAAGTCAGCCCCACTAAGTTCATTGAACTCAACCAACTGAGTTAATTTCTATTGATAGGAGCACCAAATGGTTAAGTTCATTGATTCTGATTGAACTCTGGATCTGTAGTCAGCCAGAATTTGTTCCTGGATCTTAGACAAGGGATTTATTCCAAAAGCTTAACACTCTTAATTACAAAAAAAAAAAAATTATATATCTTCTGTCAGTCACAGTGATGTTCTAAAGACTAATTTCTTAAAAGCCCCTGTAACCTTCCGTGAGATCTTTAGAAAGGACATGCTTAATTAATTACTATTATAATCATATGTTGTCCTGAAGGCTCAGTGGAGAATTTGTGCTTTTGAAAACAACCAGTTTCTTTGAAGGGAATAAAATAAGAATGTTGTCTTCTAATTATGAAGTCTGAGGGCTGATAGACATAGAGAGGTCACAGCACAAAGGATTGCTCTACACAGCACCTGGAAATACACATTACATTATTGTGTGCTACAAGCATTTAGATGGTGATGGCCACACATTTTTCAATTAAGTGGTCAGCTTGGACACCATTCCTGACTGATGAGAGTGTCCCTTCAGCAGAAGTACGTCTTACTGACTGCTGCCAGTCAGAACTGAAACATGAGGTCCTGGCAAGGAAAGGGTTTCTGCACAGGGAGGAGGACACTGAACTCTCTCTTTTGTAGCAGATGTCCTGGAAAAGCATTTCAGGACAAACATACAAAAAGAAAACTTGAGCATTCATTTCTTCTTTTGCTGTGTTTTTTTAAACATTCCTCATCTAACACCAGGTTGTTGTCAGCCCTTTATCTGTTCCTTCTTCTTGATCATTATGACCAAGCCCCTTTTTATTACTTCATTGGTTTCCAGCTGGATATGTTCCCTAATACAGTAAACCTCAAGCAGTACAGAGGGATTACATAGAATGGTAAAAGTGTCGGAGTTGCCTAATTATTTTAAATGCTTGTTTATCCAAATCTAAACATGACATGTGGCAGCTGAATGAGCAAGCTAACCCCATCCTCACTGTTAAATTTGCAACATAATACAGACACTAGTAAGGCTTCTTTAGTGTCAAACAGAATCAATAAGGAGTTCCTAGAAATATCCTAGAAGGAAACCCACATTCTAAAAATTTGTCTTTAATGTCTTCATCACTCACTATAGAAATGTAGTTTTTATCACAGATCATATAAAGGGCAGCATTGTATTGCTGAGCTATGGATCAGCTCTAAAAAGAGATTTTAATCCAAAGTACTACCACCTGTTTCCTATATCACCCAGGGAACAAAAAAAAAAAAAAAAAAAAAAAAAACAAAAGCCATATCTGTATATGTTGTAGATGATTGTCTGAAGGACCATTTTCACAAGGCCAAACTCCTACTCATGGTGCCATGGTTAATCTCCCAACTCAAATTGCTCAACCCAAGTATGCTGGAATTCAGGATTCAACTGACTCAGCTATAATTTGTCAGGTGAAATACAGCTGCATAAGCCAGAGGCAAAGTTTGATTTAGTAAAAATGAGAGCCCCCAAAACTCTTAAAACTCTTATCTGGAGGTAAGACAATCTATATGAAAAAAGAAAAAAAGAAAAAACAAAACTAAAATTAAATAAGTAAGAATATAAAGCAAAGCAACTTACAAGAGTGCTAATAAAAAAAATTTTTAAAAAAGACTGAAAGAAAGGATAAGACTGAGTTGCTAATGGTCTCTATTAAAGTATTATTTAAGCGTAATAATTACTGGTAATACTCCCCACCTCCTTGATGACAGTTGCATGATACCAGATGAGAAATATTTTCTTCTCATCCATGGCTTAGAAGGAAAACACAGGATTATGCAGATGTGGAAGAGATGTGTGCAATCTCACACAACTGCACCGCTCAATCATGAGGGGTATGGCTCAACATTTGTTTGCTGGCAACAGGCAGAAGAATTCATAAGCAGATCACACCACATTTCGTGCATCCTGCACTTTGTTTTTTCCCCACAAGCTTTAGGCATGTGAAACAGTCTTAAGTTCAAACAGGGAGAGGCCACCACTCTGAATTTATAGCACCTTCTCACTACTGTTGGAGTCTCACTTTTAAATGCACAAAGTGTGTTCTCAGGTCACATTGCAAAGTGCATAAGTCACAAACAGAAGTCAGATACAAGTCATAGGACAATCTCCTAATTCCTGACATGAATTGCTACTCCTTTTCTTCAGTGTAACATCTTTAGATAAACCAAATAAATAGACATGTACTTCCCCTTGAGCTGAATGAAGATCCACAAGAGAAACTATTCACAGAAATATTAGCTGAAAAGGGTATGTCTGGAGATCTCAGGTCCAATTTCCTGCTTAAACAAAAAGTTTCATCAGCTCCAGTTCTCGTTAGCTATGCTTTGAAATCCCAAAATAAAGTATCTTTTTCTATTGTTCAAAAATGTTCAGCCTCTGGCTCTTCTCTTCTCTTCTCTTCTCTTCTCTTCTCTTCTCTTCTCTTCTCTTCTCTTCGATGTGCCACTATTGAGAAATTTTGGTTTTCACTACAATTTCCTCTCAACTAGTTTTATACTGCCATTACATTGCCCCTTAGTCTCTACAAGCACATTTACCAGCAGTTTTTTGTGGTCAGAAAGTCAAAGGTAATACAAGTTCATACAATTAAGAAAGTTCATGCAATTTCATCGTTTAAAGACTAATTGTTATTTCTATAGTTAGGGAATGAGATTTGCCTAACAAAGACTTGTCTGGATTTTCTGACATTCATACTAGAACATGTTCACCAACAGAATCTAAAGATTTCTTGGATTGTTTGCACATACTAACTTCCCCTCCCACTAAAAACCTCCTATGGGAACATGAGTTTGTGATCAGGATTTCCACACTAAATTTGATGCCATTTGCCCATGTTTCGATTCAGACCTTGAAGCTTATGGGGCTCTCACTTTAGGAGCATCTAATTCTGTCAGAATTGTGTTAGAAAGGACATAGATCATACTGACAGCCTGAAAATTCTCAGTTTGGTGTTGCCTCAACAGAAGATCTTGCTAGTGAGCACCCAGCATACCAAGACAGTCAATTGTACTACTACTCATGCTACAACAAGTGCAGGGAGCCATGAAAACGAGTCAGAGCTTTGTGCAACCAGATTTCCTGTTTCTAGCTCTCTTCCTTTCTCTTAGGGTTTCAAGAAGAGTGCCTGTGCCTTCAGCATGTTCACCACTTTGTGGGTAGTGCAGTATTACTCCACATTTATTTCAGTTCAGCTTAGAGGCACATAGCAGCCAGCTAAATTTGATTTTTTTCATAATTCCGTCACCATTCATTCCCTTCCGTTTCATGTATCACCTCAGCCTTCTGCTGTGAATTTGTCCTATCTTAGAATGAACCCTCTGCCAAAAATTGATTATCCTCCACTCGTGCACTTGCCCTGGATTGCTTTAAAACTGGCATCTAGCCAAGACCATGTCAACTCCAAACCACTGGACTTTCACTTCTGTGCTAATCCAGCAACCTACATTTGAAGACATGTTTTAATGAAAACCGAATATGTTTTAGTGAAGCCTGTATTATTGCACTGTCTCCAAGAGTCACATTAAATTCTGCGTCTTGCAGTGTACTGGGGGTCAGGTGTTTGGTTGATCACAGCTCAGCCTCATCAGGGTGTCACAGCTTCAACCGGGACTGCTTGGTCTGGAGCCCAAACTTCTGGTGCCAGAACTGCCAGAAAATCCCCAAATTCCTCCCTTTGCTGTGTGACCAGTGCTCCCCCCCATTTTTGAATGGAATTACACTAAACATATGGCCACATGAAGAAAAAGTAGGTATCGTTAAATTCTGCAAAGGCACAGAGAACATGTTAGCTGTGCCTTTCTTTTATCTCAGGTCAGAAAAAGCTAACCCAGCAAGGAATAACTAAAATAAATATTTTTTAATATTTAACTAAGCTTATCAGGAATAATGGATCTGGTAAGCAAAAAGGTACACTTCTAATATTGCTTGTTGTTATTACATAATCCCTGTTACTTAATCATATACATGGTAAAGATAAATGGAAAAATATAAAGCTATATATAACTATAAAATATATTTTGATTATATAAAATAAAAATAAACATACTAACGCTGTATGTAAATGTAAAATATATTTTATAACATAAAGTAAAATAAGAATAGATATTAAAATATAAGTAAAAATAATAAAAATTGAATTGGAATATATAAGTAAGACTATTTATATGGACAAAAACTATTTGCATTATATTATTGAATATTTTATGAAAATCTTATTATGCGTGTGTTTGCCAATAATGGGTAAGAATTTTATTTTATGTTCATCAAGAACCAAAAAGAAAGATAATTGGTTTATTATTGTTTGTCAATAACTGCACTTATGGTAGAGAATTCTGAGACTTTTTTGACAGGATACTGTAATAAATGTGTGTGCACAACTTTTGAACAAAACCATGTATTTAGAAATACTTATAATACATTTTTCATTATTGAAGTGAATGATTAAATATATAGAATTCAAATTTATATCTAAAATTCAAATATCTATATAGTAAGCTTCTGAAAAATGTACTATGGCAGAAATGAGAATGAAGTGCTGCCAGAAAAACTCAGACTGAGAGCAGGACACCAGCAAGATGAGCAGCCTGGAGCTGTTCACCTACTTGACAGCAAACTGGAGAGCTTTTCATTTTTAACATCAGCATTTTCCCAGTGTTCTGCTACAGCAGAAAATTATCAGCTGCTATAACAGCTCCTTTAAATTGTTAATCCAGTGCACTGTTTTCTTTACAAAGTGACACAACTAGAGTACACAGAGGTTTGATTTTAGGTATCTTGTTTGCCATGGTGGAACACGGCCAGAAGATCCCTTTGCATTAAGGAGGACAGAGCTGATCATGTGCTGCTACGTACACTGAAATACTCTAAATCAAACTTTAAGTGAATTATTTAATATCAAATATGTGAGGCTAAAGAACTCAATTCTTCAGTTCTCTGAGCATGATGAATTTCCTCCTGCCTTTAGCAAAGGCTGTGCACAGTCCCAGAGATATGTGCATGAATTTTTCAAAGGCCGTGGTGGGTCATGGCAGTAAGCACTGTTTGCAGAACTGTGGGGGCTGTAACACGAGTTTACTGCTGAGTCAGACGTTTTGAAATGCTTAATCCAGCTATTGCACAAGTAGCCTTTATTCTAAAATAAGTATACTTTTAAAGGAACACTGACTGAAATTCTCAACAAAATAGAACTGTGGTTATTATCTTTAAAGAAAACATGATAGGTGGCTGCTGTGGCCTTTAAAGCAGCTGGCTGTCTCTGCAGGGCTTGGTAGAAACAGGTCTCGCTAAGTCTCTAGCTGTGCCTCAGGGAGTGGCACAGAGCTGCCTGAGACCAGCTGCATTTTGTGTAGTGCTGCTGAGAACAGTGTGTCAATATTTGTATAAACAGTTTGTCCTTGTTGTTCTACTGAGGGAGGAAAAAGTTGTGCAGTGTCCAACTGTGTCTAAACTTGAGCCTTCCTGCATCTTGAAGAGTAATCACATTTTTGAGTTAAGTAAGAAGGAAGTGGCATCTAATCACTGAGCAATCAGGGGAAGGACCTGTGCTCTAGTAAAATGCCTTGGGTGTGCTGAGCCATAGCTGTGGGAAGCACAGGGATACCTGGATAACTTCTCTGGAGCACTGTTTGTGAGACCATGCAATTGCAAGTATTTACTACAAAGAACTTAAACCCCCTTATATCCACCTACAGTGAAATAAATTTCTCAAACTCACTCTTGCATTTAGTTACAAACGATGACGGAGAAAACAGAAACAACTGAGTGTTCTGTGACTGCGTTCATTACATAATATGTGAGCGTGTTAAGGATAATTGAATAACTTCTGCTACTCTTGCAGCTTCAGCATCGAAACAGCCCCACTGATACTCTTGTTCCTTAAGAGTTAAGGGCACAGAACGATATTCCACGCTGACACAGAGCAGATTTGGAATAAATTCCCTGGAGTGAGTACAATAGTACGAGGTAGCAGTAATTCAAAAATCCAGACCAGGCTCCCATTTTTCCTATTTTAGGAAAGTAACACTATTTCATCCTTCTGTATCTTTTCAGACTTTGCTTTCCTGACTTGGATTTTTTGTTTTTGTTGCAGGTCACAGGAATACTTCTTTTCAAAAAACAATTTTTTTTTTTTTTTGGTGCAGGACTGCTTTCAAATATTACAATGAAACAGCAAAGCATAAGAACCACAGCAACCTCTGTCTCAGTCTTGGGAAAGCATCTAAAAAACCTTCTAACAATAATATATCCCTTCACCAAGCTTAGTGTTCCCCTGGAAAAGTTCCATATTCTCCCCTCCTAAAGAAGAAGCCAAATCTTTCAACGTCTTTTTGATCCATTTGGTTTGGGTCTTTAGCAGGGAATGTTGTGCAAATGCCAAAAAGTCAGTCAGAACCGAGAAGCTGCTGGTTGTGCTGGACAGAGGACTCTGGAGAGCAAAAGGCTGAGTGGCTGCAAGGCAGAGGGAGTGTAGGGAAGCACAATCATATGCATCTTGTCACATTCACGGAGAGAAGCAGCTCCAGCAAGCAGCATTCTGTGAAATGAAAGCTCAACATCCCAATGGGTAAGGGTAAACCAGACCTGGAAAGCCCCTTTAGAGCTGGAAATGGGTTTGGGGGTTTGGTGTTTTGAAGTGGGGTTTTTTGGGTTTTGTTTCATTTTTCACCAAATCATAGCACCTATATTGCTGATGTAATGCAGCAGAATAAAAATTCACAGGCAAAGTAATGAAAATTCATTCAATTCAACTTGGTAGCTTAAAGGGGTAAGAAAGCATAACCTTACACTCTTCACTATCTGTTATTCATAAGGAAGGTTTCAAAACTTCAGTCCAGTAAGGATTAAAAGACTAAATTCAGGAACTGTTACCTGAATATGAAAATAAAAGTGTTCCTAAACAATTTATTCAAAAGAAGACATTATAACAAGCCTGTCAATAATTACAATATCAAATTTACAGATTTACAATTATCAAAGTTACAAATTGCAATTACAAAATCAAAGTTACAGAATTATTTTGAAGACAAGTACAAATATATATTTTTCATTCAAAAAGCAGATTGATAAGAAATTAAATTCCCACAGAAAGTATCTACGTTTTCCAGGAACTTCTAATTACTTCACTGGCTTTCATGGTACAAATCTAGGCAAATAAATCAGAAGTGAGCTGACACTAAGTTAACCAGTTTCTACACAACTAGAACATTAAAGCTTACTAAAAATCATACACATATATCATTTAAGCACAGTCCTTTTTTTTTCTTGTCATTTTTATGGTGTTTGTAATAACAAAATATAGCAGTTACTCAAAATAAAAACATCAAGGGTGACTGTGTTCCTCCAGGTAAAAGCTATGCAGCCTCTCTCAAAAATACTTAAAGACCTCACCATGAAATTATACTCCTAGCAGAAGATGTAGCCACTGCTCAGGTGAAGCAGTAATATGAAAAATTCAGACAAGTAACATTTGAAATTATGACTTTCACAAAGCTTCTCAGGAAATACATGAAAGTATTCACTGTGTCAACTAGAAAATACGAATGAGAAGAAACAGCCAGAGATGGTGTTTAGTCCGTTAAAGGAAATTCCCTCAATACATTCCTTCTTAGACAGTAATCTTCAACAGTTGTGCATAATGGACAAGAAAATTTTAGGAGCAGCATTCATTGATAAAGAGAATCACTACCAAGGCGACAGATAATCATCTGTGGGAAGCACAAATCCTTGACTTTGTTTACAGCCTCCAAGAATCAAGGTCAGTAAGTAAAGTGCATTCAACATTTATAAATATTTTTAAACATTCCTGAAAACATGGATGGATGCCAGCCATGACTGAATGGCTATGGGCACCAGCCATGTCCGTGACAATGGCCATGCTTACATTATACAGACTTACTAAAATCCACTGAAGTTTAAAAAGAGTGGGGTAGAAACACATTCTGACTTTGAAAAATGTGCAGGGGTATATTATTTCAGTGGCATCAATGTACCATCTACACAAGACATAAATTTGTCTATTCCTACAGGGAAAGGAAAGATGACCACCTTATGAAATAGGGGCTTTCTGATCATTCCTCAGTACCAACTGCTGCAGTCAGAGGCATGTGCCTGTGCTTGAAGGCAAACACCAATAAACTTTCTATCTTATCTCTGTTAATCCTTGCACCCCTTTCTTTTAACATAAACAAATCTCAGACTCAGGTATCGGACCTGAAGCTTCAATAAGATAAAAAGAGTAAAAAGATAATTTAAAAAAAAGATGAATGGAGAAAAATGGAAAAAACAAAAAAAACAAAAACAAAAACAACAAAAACAAACAAACAAACAAAAAAAAAAACAAAGAAGAAGAAAAAAAAGATAATTTGCACAGCCAAGAAAGGAGGAGGTGTCTTGACATTTTGGGAGCCAGTCAGTAAAAAGAGGTGTAGCAGGAACAAGTTCTAAGCAGTGACTCCACTGTACAAAATGTTCCAAAAGGAGCAACAACAATGGCTTGCAGTTTTTATAGAAATACCTGATGACTTTCCCAAAAGGAAACTCTCAACAGAATGGACTAATGACAATAAACCTTGACATAAAGAAGGCTAAATCAGCTCACATGGAGATTTGTCTTGCCAGTACTATGTTGTACCTGAGATAAATCACTGATACCTTAAAAGGCTGCTCACAGCCATTTCTGTCAACGTTGTTCTGAGAAACCAGATTGCTTTGTTCTTCTCTCTAACGGGCACATTCAGAAATCACACTTCAGGTGTACAGGATATTAACTCACTCCTGTTGATGATTGATTTGGCCATGGGCAATGTAGGCAGATGCTTAGAAAAGCAGACCTAGGAAAAACCCCCCAAACTGTGCTTCTCCCCTGCTATGGTTTATGATACTGGAGCCTTACAATGGTTTTTTGTGTTTCTCTGATGAGTGGATTGGTGCACAGTGCTGGGGAGAGGGGAAAAAGGATCTCCTTCCAGGCACCAGGCACCATCCTTTATTTTCCTCTCTCTTGGGAGTGAGCAGAAGCAGCAAGTCCAGGCTCCACACATTTTCCCACCACCTTCCTCTTTCCTCCTTGCAGGGGGAGTTGCTCAGCTCCAGCCAACCTCCACCCATCTTCCAGGTCTATTTCTTGGAGTAGAAAAATTCAGTGTTAGTTCCAAAGCTTGCCCTGTCTCTGTTGCATATAGTCAAGGCAGGGAAAGCTGTGCCAGGTAAGGCTGGAGTCTAGGAAGACGTTGTGAGACAACCTGAAGGAAAAATGTGACTACAGAATAAACAAAGATTAATCCTGTGATTCAAGATTTAATGTCAGAACTTTTCCTATGAAATGATTTATAGAATGTATAAAAGGGAAGATGCAGCACAGCAGGAGATGAGGACAATGTAATCTTTTCTCTGAAATCTCTCTGAGAGGATTGCATTACCCTTACCTGTCTAAGGGTAGATTAGACTTTTCATTTAATTTCAGGTTTCCATTAGAGGACATAGATCTTCTCCTTTGGGAGACTACTTCTAGGACTCACCCTAGCGGAAAAGTTTGTTTATAAACATATTTATTATAGTTGTGGTTTTGTGTGTCTGTTTCCGTACTTTTCCAAACAAGTGAAAAAAGCTTGGCTTGTGGATTTCACTAGTTCCTTCTCAGTCTGCATACAGAATTTGCTTTCCCACCTATTTCTTTCTTTTTATGAGCTGTGTGATTTCACTTTAACAGTATTTTTATTTTAGAGCTTCATTCATATATGTTACAAAGTCCAGTAAAATTCTGAGTTCAGCTTTAAAATACTAACACATACCTTTTTTCATTTTGCTTCAAATCTCATGTCTAATGGAAAAAAAACCCCAAATGTAAGAGGCAAAATGGGGAAAGAAAAAGCATCTGTAAGGGGGAGTGAGGGAGGGAGAGAGATAGACTATCAGTTTGGGGCTGCGGGCTATGGTGATGGGCTGTGGCTTGAGGTGTGGTCGTACATTCACTTCATATTATTCAAACATAACCCCTGGAAGTCCTTAGGAGGACCTACACAGTGCATCCTAGCAAGAATTTAGTCATATATAACCTTTGTTCTCATCATTGTCCCTGCCTAGGAGGGCCTCACACTGAGCACGTCTGAACAAACCACTGGGGAGGATGTGGAGAACCCATAACCAGCATAGGTTCCCAAATTCTGCGGCTGCTGCATTGGAGCTCTCTAGTGGAATACATGCTGCAGAGCTGGGTTCTCCTATTTTGACTGCCTAACAAACCACACCAAAATATCAGGCTTGATTGTTACTATGAGGTCCTGTGAAGATGAGTGGTGTACAAAAAAAGAAGTTAACACATTTCCCAGTATTCTTTTTTACAATACCTACTATGGGTTTCCCCTAAATTCCTTGAATTCCTCGACAGCATAATCTGGCAGAGGAGTAATTCTGCTAGGATTGAAGGCAGGGTTTCTAGACTGCCAGGTCATCATGTAATTTAACTTATATTTTTAGAATTTGCTCTATCTGGACACAGATAAACATCAAAACCACAGGACCAGACTGAGCTTGAGTCTCTGTTAATCACATTTTTTTGCTGGTTACTTGAATGTTCAAATCATGTGAATGGGCATCAGTAATGGTCCAGCAGAAGTGGGATGGGACTGGTGTGGTTTGAGTAACTGAGATAAACAGGAGGTGGTTAGCACTCTGTCATCCATTCAGCCTTACTGAAATCTAAAATTCTTGTGCGCCTTCAGAGAAACCCACATAACTGGGGCTGTTGAGGGAGCCACAGCCCACAGAGGGTGGATTGACTCATTCTCTGTCTTATTTCGTTTTTGCACTTCTGCTCAGCCTCGTGTTAGCTGGGTGCTCATAAGCACCAGGTCCCCCATCTCAGATGCAGTATTAGTACAGGATTTCAGGCAGCCCCCTGTCCAGCCCTGCTTTATCTTTGGATCCCTCCACTTCCTGGTGCAATGCCATTAAATCAAGGGACAGAACCTGAGGAAAATACGTAGAAAAGGAAGCAATGGATACGAAATTAGAACAAAGTGATGTGTGCATTTCTACTGCACATTTCTACTAAGCACTCTTGAAAAAAACAATGCGGCAAAAAGTTCTGGCTCGCGGGAGCAGCATAAGAGAGTGGATAGAAAAGATGCCCAGCAATATAATTTATAAACACTGCCAAAGGAATTACTGAAAGCTTTTTTGGAAGTAAGGCATGCATTTATGCTTATAAATTTCTTGCTGATCAGTTAGTTGCCGTCAATGTAGGGAACCAGCTCCTATATTCCCTGAGTTATTAGGGATCCTGACATACATCACTAACAGTGCTCGTATGCCTGGTGTTACCACAGCACTTAAATGCACCAAGTGGGTATCAGGTCTTTTTCTGTGTAGAGCTGAGCAGAAATGCAGCACTAGCCAGTCCATAACTGGAAAATCTTGTGCTGAACTGTGAATATAATATCTGACTGGATACCAGAAGATATTGGACTTCCCTGAAATCTTGTTTGAACAGATCCACTCTTGCAAAACTCGCTCTGCAGGCTCCTCGTAATTATCAATTAGTGAAACAATAAGAGATGGAGGGGAAGGAAGATCAGGAACAATAAAATGAGCACATCGCCCTAAATGAGAGGAGGTTTCGGCCCACGACCTGTGTTTTGTATCGTCACCTAAGCAATGTTCTAGTCTGTATTAAATGCTCAACAAAAGAAGGAAACAGGTAGTAGTTAAAGTAGCTTGATGTAGTTAAACAATTTCCTTACCTTAATAGCTGTTTTCAGGTCTTGAATACGCCTGAAAAAACAAAATATCCTAAAAATTTCTGAAGTAAAATCCATTCATATCTCCTAAGGTAATCAGGCTCACACAAATTTGTATGCTCCTGTTGCAAAAAACACACAGGATAAGTTTCAGATCACCTACTTTGGTACCAGTGAGAAACCTGAAGAACAACTAAGAAGCTTGAAATTAATTAAGAGAATAGTAATAGTCACTGTCTAGCAGGATGTAACACTGAAAGTGATCAGGTTCAGATTTATTCAAATTATCTTGCTCAGAGCAGCCACAGATATTTCCACCCATCTCTCATCCTCAATCAGACTGGAAAAGGTGAGTTTAACTCTCCTAAAAGAGGGGAGACCATCCTTATTCTGCTGGTTTTACCAATTGGCAAGTACTAGATGTCAAGAAAAAGCATGTACATTTTTGAGTGCTTATTCACTAGAGAACTGAACCACTAGCCTACAGAGCATTAATTTCATGCACAGCTTTTTTATTTTTTTCCCTTTTAGTACTGTTTTGTTCACTCTGGACTCCCCTTTGAGCCCTGGAATCCTGTCAAAAGCAGTGAATGACCACATATTTGGACGCTCTAGTGAAAAATCCTCAGCCCAAAAATCGTTTCTTAAATCCTTGTAATTTTATTTAAAGTAAAGAGGTATGTTCTAATCTGGCATATATTAAGGCATATGGTACAATATTTCAGTGTAACATTCAGGAAGGAAACTATCATGAGCATCTTTATAGACAGCCAAAAAGACTGTTTGAGGAAGAAGTCCCTGAGCAAGCTAAATTTTGTAAAGGCAGGCTAGGATTCACGTGAATGAGAAGAGAAATGAAATGTAATAGTACATAGGACTTCAAAGGCAGTTCCATTCTGTCTCTGCATTAAATATGGCCAGATTTGGTTTGCTGTAACAGTGTTTGATAGGGGACTATTATGGATATGATTTCCATAGTCTTCATATATAACACCTTACAGTGCTAAACTACCACTACACTTAGAAGATTTTCATAAGATTTCATAGAACCCTTCCCTGTATTAAATTACAACTTTTTTTTTTTCCCCAAACTGAGCATTTGACTTAGACTCTCTTGAAAATGCACTTTTTGTATTTTTGGGGTATTATGAGCACTTTCACACTTTATTTCCTTGTTAGTTTACTTTCCAAAGTTAAAAAAATAATCTTATTTTTTAAAAATTTATTTTCACTATGACCATTATTTGCAGAAGCTCATTTTTTTTTCTGATGCCTAATGCAAGTTGTCTTTAGTTTCTTACTTAAACACCATAACTCCCTTGCATATTATTTATTAATTAATAATAGAAAAACACATCTAAGCTGTCAAAACTATTACAAATATTTTTAAAAATTCATTATCATACTTTCAGATTGCATATATTACACTAGATAAATACTTTTAAAAAATTCTATGTATTTCTTGTAAAAATAGCAGAGGTCAGTTGCCCATTACGTTCACCTGGTTCTTACTTACAAAGTGGTAAGGTGAATGCACACAATATTTTTGTCTAGAATGTGCCTGACAATTTCAATCAGAACATGTGTAACAAGGAGGAAGAAAACTTTTGCCTCCATTATGAGCTTCTGCTCTTGGCTCTAAGAGGCTTCTCTAGGAATATGATGAAACTGAGCACCTCCTCTTGTATTATGAAACTCCTCTTGTATTTCAGCCATGTAATGTTATTTCTGGGAAGAGCTCTCCTTGACAACGTTGACTTGGATATTATCAGCTACAATTCCTTTCAGGTATGTCTGTTATGGCAAATCTGTAGCTCTAAGACAGGCATTATATTCAGAAGATACCTCTACATCCACTTTCTTCTTTCCCTTAGTATGTATGGAGAAATGAGGCTTTCAACACTTTCCTGCTTCTAGAGCATTGTCTCCTTTTTTTTTCCATATGATTTCCATGTACATCTACACAGACTCAAAGTAATTCAGAACTCAGCCGGCAGTAAATGTGTTTTTCTATAATGGATCATAATTCAGCATAGTCAGACACACAGTAACCAATTTTGTTCTCCTGAGAAGTTAATTTATATTTATTTTTCTGCTAGAGAGAACAGTTGTGTATTATTTCTGTTGGTCTGGCTTTTTGGGTTTGTTTTTTCTTTTCCATTTTGAAAGATATGAGTTCTGAAAAAAATGTTTTATTATTCAGACTGTAGGATAATGAAGGCAGTAAGAATTTATTCCAGAGATAGACTTCATTCCTAGTTACCAGTTAGATATAATGTCTGGCATAAAATTGCCCTTGTAAAACTGACATCTAGATGAATGGTTAAACTATACAATTAATCTAGCAAAGGGAAATTAAATGTGCTATCTTGCATGAAGAATAGGGAAAAAACCCAACCACCCTACATACAAAAGATCTCTTGTCAACACAAAGATGAATGTGGCTGTCAACACAGAGACAATCCCTGTCTCCCATTGCCCTTGATCACCATTTCAGTTTGCGTTCATAACCAACCATTGGACTATTTTAACAAAATATGTGATTTTATCAATAAAATTACTACATTTTTCATTTCTATTAAAACATATTGGGAACCATCACTGGCTTTGGCCATTGTACAACTTTCTATCAGTTTTCCAAATATTTTTTTGGAGTACTCATGGGGTTTATGTGGTTCTTTTGCCCAGCAAGTCTTGGAGTTTATCAGAATATCTCCGGAGTGGCTGCCACCAACCGCCGCAGGCAGCCTCCAGTAACCTCTGCAGCACCTGCCAGTAACAAGGGAGACGTGTTCATGCACTCAAGCCTGGAAAGGCTCCTGACTTCAAGACCTACATCTTACGCAGAGTTTTCCTAAAATGAGAAGCTGACCTTTGTCTCTTGGGGTCCTTCTGGACATTGCTGCTGTTGCCAGTTGTCCAACAACTTTGAGAAAATCAGTTCATCCATAGCTTCTGCATCAGACACTTGCATGGGAGAAGGACACTATTAAAATTCTCACTGGAGAACTTTTGAATTTGGAACAGTGAAAAAAAACAGAAGGGTTCTGAGGCAAAGGATTTGCTTCTGATGAGAAACATGCTCAGAAGAACCTTTGTGACAGTATCTGTGAGACAAAAAGATTTTAGCATTCTCGCTGAAGATTTTTGGCAGCAAAAGATGAGACCTCTGTACTGCATACTACAAGTGTGAGAGAAAAATGAAGTTTGGAAGTGTCCATTATTTTTCATTACCTATAAAAATGACTGAAGGTGCCTTGTCCAGATGTAGGCTTGTACACTGTAGGGATCTGTAGACAGTTGTAACTCATGTCAAAAATATATTTCAAGATTGTAATAGCAGTTTTATTAACGACTCATTATTTTAATTCATTATGGTATTGAAGTGAACAATATAAAAGTGAGCAATAAATTATTTCATGTATACAAAAACTGAAAAAGCTCTCCATTTTATCAGTAAATTACACATTTGGCATAGAAATTGGTATGTTAAGTGCCTGGCCTACTGTATAAGGATACAAAAATATGTTTTGGACAAAAGGGCAGGGTGAAAGGGAAGAGAGAAAGGAAGAGATGAGTTAAAGAGGGGGAGAGAGAGAGAGAATTTACAGTCTATTATTGAATGCTTTATAGCAACATCATATATATATATGTGTGTATTTGCCATGTAAGGGGTGTGAACTCTATTTTATGTTCATCAAGAACCAAAAAGAAAGATAATTGGTTTATTATTTTTCATAAATAACTGCATGTGTAATGGAGAATTCTGAGATTTGTTTGAGAGAATACTATAAAAAAATGCATGTGCAATATTTTTGGTCAAAATCACATATTTAGAAATACTTACAATACATTTTTCAGTATTGAAGTGAATGAGCAAGTGTATATAGAATTCAAATTTATATACACTTTTTCTGGGCTGAGGGAGATCAACATTGTCTGGTCTCTTCTGAACACAGGACTTTCCAGGTGTTAACCTTGAGAATTCTCCACAAACAAGAGAAGAATATTATGAAATAATATTCTGGTGGAAAAAATGGGAAAGTAGTCTGCTCTGCTTTTTGCTTGACAGCATTCAGGGTTACAGCAGGAGTGGAAGGGATCTGCCAGATGTCCTCAGGGCATTGAAGAACCACTTTGCTGATTAATTTTTGTGCTCCTGTGGCACAGAGGTATTGTTTTCCACACACATGGATCAGGATAGATTGTACTGTAAAATAAGTAGGATGCTGCGGCCATCTGAACAGAAGTGCCTTCTTGAGTGCAGGTTGGCTCCAGAACGTGTGACTCACACCTATGGGAACTGAGAGCAATTATCACAGTCCAGCTCAAGGCTATTAATAAACTGTCACAGTCTTCAAACCCAACGGGTTGTAAGCAATCTGCCTTTCGTTGTGCCAATTTTGCCTGGCAAGCCAAGTGTATGAATTGTTCAGGGAATGTCACAGACACACCGAATTCTTTATTAGGACTGTCCTAACATTTTGCACACACAGACAACCCAGTTCCAGGAAAACTGCCAGGCATTCTTGAGTTTATTAATATAGCTGAGGCCTATAAATTCAACATATAACTGAGAGCAGGGGGCAAATACTGAGTAAGAAGACATGTTTCTTTCTGTCACATGCCACAAGATAATCCATGAGAGTAGGTCATGTGGAAAAGCATCATGTGTTGCTAAACCCTGTCTGTAAGGAACGGTTTGACTGCAAAGTGGAAATCTGAAAAGAGTATGGGATTGAATACATACATATGAGAATTTTAATCACAAACACTGGAGTCCAGCCCTGCAGTGTCTGTGCTGTAGACAGATTTAAAAACTGAGCAGGTACAAATGAAATATAAGACCCAAGCAGAGCCCCACAGTGAAGCATGAGGCATGAGTGCTCAGGCAGCAGGACCGTGACAGGTATTTGAGCTGGAATCACACAGGGTAATGCACGGCGTCCAGCCAGCAGCTCAGCCCAGGGGTGACTTTCATCAGGGTGACTGGAGCAGCAGAGGGCACGCAGATAAATAGCCTGACAGAGTTGTGTGAAATATCAGTAACACAGCTACATAGCACTTTAAAATGAGAGACGGGCACTGCAGCAACTTCTGAAGAAAATGTCACCCTGCGTCCCATGAAAGCACTACCACAACAAATTTAATAATAAATACAAAAACACAAAATTGATTGCCAGAATAAACAAAATGTTTGGGACATTGAACACTACAACATGGGGTAACTCGAATTATCCTACTGAGTGTCTTAAACATCTGCAGCCTTACCTTGCAGAATCTCAAGTGAGAAAATTACTCAAATAAGCAAATGTTAAAACAGCCACTGTACAAAGAACTGGCTGGTTTGCTCTGCACTTCTGTTGGAGGAAAACTCAGATAAAACCAATTTTGAGAAATGAAAGATGCTGGAAAGATAAGAAATTAGGGAGACATTTTCACAAAGCATCTGTAGCTGCCAGGAAAACAAGATCTCAAGCCTTGTCTCTAGTCTCAAGATTACAAAATAAGCCCACTTAAATCTGTAACTTTGAGAATAAAACTAGAGGGATATTTATTTCTGGAAAAGATTGTCTGATTTTGAGAAGCAAAAGCCATCATCCCTGAAGGCTTAGACTAATGTGCTGCCTGAAGGTACAGTAGTGTTCCCCATCTCAACATGTCATCCTATAATTACCTAATTATGCTTCTTTTTACCCTTTATGGAAGATGGAGAACCACTCCTGTGTGTGATTTGTTAAGGAACAACACTCAGACGCTACTGGCATTCACAAAGCATCTGGCTAGTCTTGTAGGCTCTTCCATTTCCTTTGCATCTATGTCCTGACCTCATTTCTTAAGAGACTTGAGGTTTCAGATGTTTACATTTTTGTCATCAACTTAATGAATGTGGTGGAATTCTTAACATATGTGCTTAGGATCTCCCCAAATACCCAGGGAGCCTGATCTGTGCTCAATCCATTCAAGAGAGTAGTAAAAACATTTTGTTTTTGTTTTTCCTTCCCTCTCTAAGAACGGAACATTTTGGGGTGGAGGCTGGCCTAGCTCAGGAAGAAATGCTCAACTTTTTAAAATAATTTTGAGGGGAGTGGGAGCTGAGAAGAATGAGATAATTTCCCTTTTCCCTTGAATTCTTCCCAGGACAATACATATTTGTCTAGAGGAAGTGTCAGCTATAGTTGCATTAATTAGAACACGACTTTATAAGGAGAATGGAAGAACACTAAAAACATTAATCCTTAAAATTGCCAGTATTACCTCCATATGCTGCATGGGTTGGGATGAGGAATGTCATGCTTTCATCCCACAGTATTTCAGGATACCATCAAGTCAGAAAGCACTTTAGGTATCTAGTTGAAGACATTTGAAAGCTAAGGGGATCTGACCACAGAGGAAGACAATATATAGGACTCAATCAGAGGCTAAAATGGTTACAAAGACACAAAGATAATAAAAGACAACTTTGCTTCTCTGGAGAAATAACTTTTCTTTCAGGAATTACACTGAGGAAGAGAGGAGTTTTCCCAGAATTATTTCGATATTATAGATTCCTAGAAATCTTTCTCTTCTGCCTTACCATTTTCTACTGCCCTGCTCCATTCTTTGAATTAATTATGTCTAATATAGATACAATGAAATATTTATTTTAGAATGTAACAATACTGCCCTGTCTAAAAATCTATCAAAATAAGGATCTTATTTACTTATTATGTCCTGGAGTGTGAATGAAAGAACCAATATCATGCAGCAGATGTCAGCCAGCTTCCATAAGTGTGTAGTATAAGAATCCATGCAGAATAAAACAGCTCTCTTCAGATGAAGTTCATTATCTCAGCAGCAGAACAAGCTCTTTTACGGTCATTTCTACAGGTATTGCTGCAACATGACAACAGCTCTTATGGAAAAGATATTTTGTGGACGCACTCCACACAGAATAGTTCAATTCATGACATCCTGGAAAGCACTCCAAGCTCTGAAACTGCACACTTACATCTTTGTCAGCATTCAGAAATCAGATTTTATCCAGCCACTACACAGCTGTGTCAGTACAGATCTGCTTCATTCTGATGAGGGGACTGCAGTCACAGGTTTTCTTAGCTGGAAAAAGTCTGCCAAATGAAAGAGAAGGAATGCTAATCTGCTGAGAAAAATATCTTTATTTTTTCTATTTTTTGTCTTGCATGTCAGTTTGACACTAAAAGCAAAGGTTAAAATGTTTGTTATTCAAAGGGTCATACAAGTCAAATCAGAACTGTGTTTGCTTTTACTCTTCATTAATTTTTGGCTATCAAGGCACAATGGGACTTGATGAGTCTCAATATATGGCTCCACTGGGAATTGGAATTGTTCAGAGTGGGATGTTGACAAAATATTTCTCCATTGTTTTAAGCTCTTTTCTTTTTTTCTTTTTTTTTATGTTCCGTGTTGACTGTTCACCCTGTACTAGGAACTTAGTCCTTTCAGCAGTGATAGCAGACATCACCCATTTTCCCACTAAGATCCCCTTTTTCTTATTGTCTCTTTTCTCCCCCTGCAAAAAATACCAGGTGCACCTCTTACAGGAGTCAGCAGGAGAGTCTCAGACAATCCAGTGGGAAATACATGTCAATGAGTTCAAAGACCTCAAATCATTTTATAATGCACTAAATTCTGACTGTTCTTTTCCATTTTCTTGTGTGAATCAACAATAAGCCACAAGAAAAATTAAACTTACCACAGCAGAGAGATCATTTGTTAATCTTTGTAGAAAGGTTAGATCCTTAAATATTTGCTGTTCTTATGTGGGAAACCAGGGGAAATTGCCATGCTCAGTGCAGCTCTGTCAAACACATCCCCAGCATCCTATAAACACAGACTGGAATAAGAGTATTGGTTCAAGAGACACTGAAGGGTTTGGGCTTTTATAGCTTTGCACTGGATGTCACTTTTTTTTCACTGGTCAGCCAAATATATACATCAAGTTTCAGACTTTTGGAACGGCCAGTTCTTAATCTGAACACAGGAGCTCAGCCAAACATCTACTGCCAAAAATTGGCAAGGGTTCCCTGATAACGCAGATGATGTTTCAGCTGAAGTACTGGCAAACTTTTCAGAAATAAGTGGGTCTCACCTGGACCAGTACTCAGCCAGTGAGCTCCCCGCAGTGCTCAATAATCTTTTCTCACACAATGTCACATATTGCATTGAAACAGCGTGTGCTGCAAATACAGAAAAAAATGAGTGTACTGAAGCCAGTACGACTCACCTATGTCGTAGTGGGACTGAGATTTTCAAAAAATGGGAAAAGAATTGCTGTTTATGTCAATACTTGAGGAAAAAATGTTTGACAAGATTAAAAATGCAGGAACTTTTCATTATTTTAAAAATATTTTCTTTTGACATCTGTAGGGCTGTTTTTATCCTTGCTTTTCTTTTCACCTCTGTAAGGAGTAAAAATGAATGACTACAGCATTCCTTTTCCATTCCTTGTAGAACTAAATGACTCTGCAAATATTACTGTATTGAAAATATTAGTGTATTGAAAATATAGCACTGTACTAATATAGAGCTAAGGGCCAAGATTTCCTTTTCTGTTCTGCTATTTGGTAACGTTTCCTAGAGAGATGACAAATTGGGGATGGGGGGATAACATGACAAATAGCTCCTAGATTTCACTTAGATTTTTCACATTTATATCCTGTGCAGAAAAGGGAAATAGAAAGCTTAGGAAGAGCAGAGCAAAAAAAAAGAAGTTTCATAGTTTTGTTAATATTGAGGGTAAAAGAAAGAAGCAAATCTAAGGCCTTAGTAAATCATAGACCAACTTTAGAAATTAAAGTTAAGGTAAACGAGTTGAAATATCTCTAACAAAATAATAGAACTATTTTGGCTGGAAGGGACCTCCTGAGGCCTCTGGTCACACAGCCCTGTGTGGAGACACTGCCACAGCTCCACAGACATTTCAACCCCGTGACTGTGGCCCCGTGCCAGAGATAAGACACTTAACAGTTCTCAAAAGCTAAAATATCTGTCATTGAGCAGCTATCTCTGCACATTAGTGATTACTAAAGTATGGATGTGTTTATCAATATTTCAGTGGGTCTTTTTCCCACTGAATGTTGCCAATGTGCAGCAGTGTAATTGGGAGGTGCATTGTAAGGAATTCAGTAGCCGGCTGAAAGAGCTGAACAGTTTCCTTTGATTGTAAAAGGCATTGTACTGGAGATTTTTCAAGCTTCCTTTATTTAGAAGCATACTGAAGGATTTTAATTGAAAGTTCCTAAATTTAGAGAAATCTATTCTTTCCAAAACTTCCTCCTTTTTCATCCATGTAATTCCTCTAAATTTTATCAGGGAAAAGGCAAAACATTAATTTTAGTGAAAACATGGAAAAGATTGCTAGATTCCAGCCTGAACAGATTGTAAATGCAAACACCTAGAGAGAAAGTAAGAGAGAAAACTTAAAGGTGTGAATTTTCTAAGCTATTCCTCTCTTTGACTGGGACACTTTCAGTACTTTCACATGAAACCAAAAATGAAAACCTAAGTTACACAAGAACTCTATTACCAGAACAATCTGTTTTATTTGCCAAAAAATCCCAGACCAATGCATCTTTAACATAAGCTCCAAAATAAAAATTTGCAATAGATACCAAAATCCCCAGTCCATGAATTCTGATCACTCGGAACAGCGTTCAGTCTGAGATCTCTTGCAGCTACAGAACGCTTTAGTGAACACTCTATATTATCAGCACCACCTAGAGTGAATCACCAGAAACAACTCCAACCATGAAACTGATATCCTTTACAAGCATTTCAAAGGAACATTTTCCAGACCTACCTTCAAAGACTTCCATACCAAATAAAGGTGGTTGAAACAATAGAAGAGAAACAAGGAGAGATCTGTTGTTTTTTTTTTTATTGCACCTAGAAGAGGTCAAGAAAAAATATCAAAAAGCATTTTAGAATCAACTGAACCCTGTAAGGCATTGTCTATTAGTTCTGGCTTAACCATCAACAGAAATTTTCTCAATCAAAACATTGTTAGTGATGATGAGGAGGAAAAAGAAGAGGATGTCTAAAGCAAAACAGAATCCTGTTTACTCTCTAGAGAAGTAGAAAGAGGTTGTTTTGGTTTTTTTTCAGTAAACTATTAAGGGTTTGAAGGTAGAACTGAGTAAATCAAATGGATAATATAGACACTGCATGTTTATGAAATAATTCGTTTTGTCTTTATTTATATGCATTCACTTTACAGTCTACTTGATTTAGACACCTACTTATTTAAAACCAATTCCTGTATGTAATCATAATAACAGAGAATGTCAGGATACTTATATTATGGGATGCACACTGATTTTCTAATGTTTTCCATCTAGGAAAAAATTATGTAAATGAGGATTCATTTACACCCATTCAATAAACAGAATAGTTTACCATTACTCTGTTCCGGTTTGATACTGCAAAAATTAAATGCAAAATAAATAGTTATGCTTGTAAATGCATGGAAGAACTCAGTAGTAAATTGGGCCTTTAATCTGGAGATGATGTTCATCTCCATGATTTGTCACTACATCAGTAAATGTTTACTTCTCTGTTCATTTACAGAAATGTTTACTTTTCCCCCCCCCCCCCCCAAAACCCATAGGAATACTGTACTTGCCTACAGTTCTGATAAACAGACACCTGGAACTGATATAGCACTTCCAAAGCTGCTTATTTTCATTTTTTAAACAAATCAGTTGTCGCTATGGCAGTGTAAAGATCTTATGATGGCCTATTTTAAACAATAAACAAAGTAGAAATATAAGCTTAACAAAACAGAGAATTTTCTCACACTGTAAATATATATGTAAAAATTCTGTTAACAAGCACTGCTTGCTCATTTCTGGCAGCTCAGTGCAAGGAGACTGAAAACTGCATGGCTTCGTGTGCTGCTGACTGAGATGGATAAACTGAAAAACCACAGCTTTGTGTCTTTACTGAAGTTTGTGGTCTGAAAATTAACCTTGAGGAGACACTCAGTGCTGAATGGGATGAAGGACCTGTGTTTTTTCAGAAGACAGCTCTCCCCAGCTCTGATAGCTCATCACTCATTAGTGCACTGGAGATCTTTACTCTGCTCGCTGTCATCTTCCCCATCCAGCACCAGTTGCCCTCGTGTTACACCTGGGTCCGCACACTTCTGCTCTGGGGAAGTTTCTTTTCACTAGGATGGGATGAGTTTGCCTCTGGCCCTCTTCCTCATTTATCTTCTGACCTAGAAATGCCTCTAACATAAATCAAAGTAACCTACATGCTTCTTTTCCCCTTAAACATTATTTTAACGTTGAACCTTGTATATTTACATACTGTGAAGTTAGAGCTATTAACTAGTTATTATTAACTAGTGTTAACTAGTTATTACTAGAGCTATCATTAACTAGTATTAGTGAATAATTGTAGAATTTTGATATAATTTCATGTTTCTGCTTTTTATATAACCAAATTTATATCCATTTATAAACTGAATAAGACTAGAATGAATTATAATCTTTCACACTGGTGAGATTTGTTTTATTTAAATCCTTAATCTGAAGAGAAGGGACAAAAAGAAGTATTTTATATCTTTTAATTCTGACAGTAATTCTACACTTGCCACACTATTACAGTAGATATATTTTCTCAGTATACAGCTGACACCACATGACAAGTAATATTTCCATCATATTACATAAAACACTTCTATAATACTAGTGCACTGTGAAGAAACTAAGAGGAAATTACTACATCAGTGGGGATATTCTGACCTGTGTCCTTCCTCACATAAGAAAAGGTGTGGTGCTTTCAGCCAAAACTGATAATTGCTAATAAAATAGTTCTTAAAAATGGAAAAGACTCTGATATTAACCAAGGAATTACTGGACAAAAATATTACAAAGATGTTACAAATTACAGTAACATGTCCTTTACCGTTCTACGAAAATAAATGTACTTGCCATAATATGAAAATGCAGCATCCTGCATGCTAGTTAATAAATCAAAATAATAAATCAAAAATGTCTTGACTGTAAATTCAAATCCTGTCCTTTGTAAATAAGGGATACATATATTTAGAGCTATGACCACTGAGAAAGATGAAAACCAAAAAATGCAAATGCTTTTTTTTTTTTGCTTCAGGGCGTGCACACTGATTCATAAGCTGAAAGTTTTACTCTATAGTTTTCCCAAGTTCGATTGTTTCAAAACATTTTGCACATTTTTTTGAAGGGTGTGACATGAAACCTTTCTGTAGAAGAGAGCTCTATCCATACCTTGATTTGATCCTGAATGGATAATTTTAATTCTCTGACATCATAACCCTTCCTTTTTGTGCCCCTATGTAAATCCTTGGCTATAGCATCTCCAGCTCATGTGACTGGTGAAAAAGGACCATTTGATTTGAATGCTGACCAGAGAGTTTGAATGGGATTTTAACTTTTCTTTAAGCATAGATGGCTGTCCTTCTGAATTAAGGCAACCAGTCTGGTAAGAAGTAAATCAGCTGCATAAACAGAATTTTTAACATCTCAAGATGGGCAGCGGAGCCAGTTCGGAGAGCAAGGAGTCGGCCAGGAGATCCAGGGAACTGGAAAAGAAACTCCAGGCAGATGCAGAGAGGGAAGCCAGGACTGTCAAACTACTACTGTTGGGTAAATAGAATAAAATTGTTCATAATGCTTTTCCATTGAGGGATTGTTTAGCCCTGGAATTACATTTCAGTACAGTGAATTTCTCACCTCTCACTCTTTTATTTGAAGATTAATATTCTGTAATATATGTTTAAAACATTTTCTGGTTGTGGCCACTTGTGAAGTCACAAGAAAGAGGCTGGAAATGGCTATGTATTCAATTTTAAATTTTATAAATCCTTGACTTTGAAAATTATTGAGAAATGAGAACCTGCTCTTAGAATACATGTTAGGATACAAACTTACTCAGAACACAGCAGACTTATCTCTTTTTTCATGGATCTATATACATTCATTTTCAGGGGGATTAAGTAAGTGGTTGCATAAAAATTCACAGGTGTCACAATGTATTGATATTGTTTATCTTGCAAAGTGTTTCACTCCATTTTTTAAAGAAGCAGAAAGTGATTTAGAATGGCGTTTTCTGATGTATAATGGAGAGTGGAATGAAAAGTACTGAGATGAATACAGAAAAATACTCTCACAAACTACTACTTCTAATCCACACTGTGATCAATTTATTAGCAGCCAGAGGCTGTAATGACAAAAGAAAAAAATTCTTTTTCTTGATACAACTTTATTCTTGTCTCTTTTTCCCCATGGTACTGCACATCTTACAAGAAATATCCAAGAGCAAATTAACACCACCACTGTCTTAATATTTTTCTTCTAACTGTATGATGGCTCTTGT
This sequence comes from Pardalotus punctatus, assembly GCA_013400915.1. Classification (NCBI taxonomy): domain Eukaryota; kingdom Metazoa; phylum Chordata; class Aves; order Passeriformes; family Pardalotidae; genus Pardalotus; species Pardalotus punctatus. The sequence goes on from VZTX01013253.1 coordinate 2,434,095, forward strand.
AAAAGTTAACAGTGATTTCTCCTAATGAATGGAGAAACAGTCTTTGATCATTGAGGTTCCTCTTTTTGCTTTCCTTGTAACTTCAGTCCTTGCAAACTCTTTTAAGCTGACGTGTTCAGACGTAATTAGATCCCTCAGATAAAGTGAATCAGCTTAACTCTGTTGTTTTGTATCCTATGAAAAAGGTCTGTTTATACCTGTTAAGAATCTAACTATTATTATTATTCAAATATAAATAAGAGAAGACCACGCAGGTTTTCCGAATAGTAATATGAAAGCAGCAGTTTGATACACTTTATGTGTCATCGGTATTTGGATTGTGGGCTATAAAGCTTTTTATTTCGGTTAAGAATACAAAGATTTTCTGTGCCACATTAATATAAAATGTTGCCCCTAATGAAGAAAGTTTAAGTTGGTAAAAAAAAAACCAGAATAATATTTTCATTTAAAAATTCATAAAGTTTAAGTAATTTCTAGGTACTGTTACGAAAGGGAATTGGAATATTGAGTTAGAACCAAGATCCATCTAATTGAACATCCTGTCTTTGACCTTATCCAACCTTATCCATGAGGAAGAAGTAAGAAATCCTTTAAGAGGAATGTATAGGATAAAGAGGAATTTTCCAGATAAAGAGGAATTTATAAGTTAAGCAGTTTGATCTTCAAGCTTTTATGCCTTTACTGTATTACTGAAGGCAGTTTTACACCAGGACACCAAGTAAATTACCCCCCACTGAACATATGTATGTATTTAGTATTAAGGACTTTAGTTTTAAATGTTTCCTAATGTATGTAGTCTTCTTCTGAGTCTATTAATATCAGCCATGAGATACTTTTAGTAAAATACTTTGAAATTCAAGGCAAGCTATGTGAAAAAGACTTCTATTATGTTCATTCCAAACCTGAACAAATTTCAGTTTCATTAGCTGCACAAGCACTCTTTTTATGAGACAAGATGATTATTAGGATCTGAAATACTTCCTTATAAATTTTTACAATATCTTCCTTTACACATGCTACATACGATAACAATTCAAATTTGTCTGTGGGTAATGTTTTGGAAGGTGTTTATCTCCTGAGCAACAGATCAGAAAGTCTTGGTAAAAAACATACTAAACAGACAAAAATATATATTATATTTGATCACTTGAATTTTCTTGTTCTTAAAAACAAAAGGAGGTGAATAAATTGTGAATCTGGCTCCTATTACACCAGCAGAGTGAAAGTCTCTTGAACACCTGGAACCAGAGATGCTGAAGCAAAGTGCACAAGGGGCACCATATTACCCCTTCCATAAGGGCTGTGTGAAATGGCCAGAGAGGAGATTATATCTACTGTGTTCAGATTTGTATCTGTTAATTTTCCATACCTCTGAGGTGATATCAGAAATGATACAAATTTTAGACTTCATAAATCAAGGGCAGTTCTGTCCAAGACAGCCTTGTCCTACCCTAGTTCTAGGTTTCTGTTCTGTCAGACTTTATGTTGCCTTTACACTGCAAACAGGATGTCAGCGTTTCTTTTTGCAACAGGCAGATTGGTAGAAAATACTAAGAAAAAAAGACAATATGTGTATCATAAGTTTTTCAGTGTAATCACTTTCTTCTTTACACATAAAATTTAAAAAACCAGTGTGTTCTGTCTATTTTCTGAGAGGAATGTTTAGTATTTGGTGTGGTCTATCTACAGCCTCCAGAAGATTCCTTTAGAAAAATTAGAAATTATACTGAGAAAACAAGGGCACCCTCATTGTTTATACAAAGTTTTATGACCTGGGCAAACACATTATCTGGGTTGAGGTGATTTACAGTTTATATGATATGCACATATAAACTGGGGGAGGAGGGAAATTACGTCACTTTCTGATGCTCCTCACAAGTTGTCCAGAAGCCAGGAGGGTTAAGTCCTCTATATGAGGCATTCCCATGCTGTCAAAGCCAACCCATCCCCCAAAATGTCTGCAAATCTGGTCTCTACATATTTATACTTTAAAAAAATCAGGTTGCTTTATGAGTCTGGAACAAACTCCAAGGTGAACGTTTTATTTCCTTTGTATCAGGGCCATATCTGGCCAGCCACATCACATGCAGTTTATATGAGTTTATGTGCCCTGCAGGATGCGAACTCACGGTTTAAGTTGTGCAAAGTACAATGCACATTTGAAAATATGGCCAAAATAGCTGATGCTCACAGTGTTGTTCCACAGAAATAAGAACAGAGATTCAGTTTAAATAATCATTAAAATGTTTAACTCATTTGTTTTCAAAGTCTTACTCCATGTCTCATTGTCTACAGTTTTCACTGTCAGGACAAAATCCACCCTCAATATACTTGGTCGTCCTCATCTCACTTTACTTCCTTTTGGGGCACAACTCACACAATTTAATTTAAACATCTGCTTCAGGGGAACAGCAATTGAAGATGTTTGGTTTAGTTTTTGTAGCAAATATTTTTCTCCACTGACTATAGGAGGTCTCTGGTAAGTAGTCTGAATGTAGAAATTTATAGTATAGACATTTAAAACCAATTAAATCAATCAGCTACTGTTGTACTGAAGCTTAAATTCCTTTTATTAACACCTCTCCTGGAAACATAGACTTTGAGCACAAAGACAGCATGATAATGCTATTGCTAGGAACACACTGATTTTCTTTTTGGAGGATGGGGCAATATTTGAGGACTTTATTCTCTCATGGGGGTTACATCTTAGATTTTTTTTTTTTCTCTAGTTTCTTTCTCTCATAAAATAAGTTTGTTGAGTCTGGAAAGAGTACCAGGAAGAAACTATATCCATTCTAGTTCACAGTACCCAGAGTTCTGAATAGCACAGACAAGGTTTAGGCAGGGGTGTGAAACATTTTCTGATTTTAATTTGAATATTTTCTTTTCCTACTTTTTGCTGATTTATGTCATTTTCAGTGTTTTTTCTGTCAGGTTTCAAACAAAGCATTCAGTAGGGGGTTTTTATTTCCTTACGTTTAATTCTGGAAACTTTCCTAAACTATACCTTTCCTTCCACGTGGATAATAACTGTAAAGAGACAATAATTCTTTATCTGAGACACAAAAGCACCTTAATATATACAACGAATCTTCCTCAATATCTCAGGAGATGCTAATCCTGAAAGCTTGTATTCTCCACAATTATTCTAACAAATTCTGCTTAGATAAACAATAATATCAAGTTATAGCTGCAGGTCTGGGTTCTGTTTCCCCTTGAATTTGAGAGATTCTCATTGGGTTTCAAAGCCTTGTAGTGTCCTGCAGGGAAGAGGCTGAGCACTCCCAGAGCAGCAGGGAGATTTGTGTCAAGATGCTGGGACAGCTCCTTTGCAGCCGCGCTGCACAGCATGGCAGCCCTTTCCGAGCCTGTCGTCAGCCCCAGGGTGCCCAGAACCACGATGGGCTTGGGACACGCTGGGATGCAGGTCTGGAATACCCAAAGCAAGAAGAGATGCAGGTTACAGCCAGCCAGAGTTCAGCACCTCACTGAAGGTGGATGTGGAATGCCCTGTGGTGTGGTGGATGTGACCTCTGGGAAGAAGTGTCGATCTTAGTGGTGATGAGGAAGTATTTCAGCTCCCAGGAGCAGTGTCAGAGTTTCAGGCACTGACTGAGACTTTTGTGCCAGTATTTTCTGTGCAGTTATCTGTGTCAAGGAAATAGAGATAGAAATGAGAAGTACATTTAAGTGTGATCTTAAATATGGGGAATATAAACTATGGCTATGACATATTATCACTTGTACCTCTCGCTTTGAGCCATAAATATTCACAGCCAACAGAGTTTTCCAAAACTCTAATTAAGTTTTGTCTGAGCTTCAGAAAAAGACTGTTTGGCCTAAGTTCTTGTCTTTGGTTCAGAAAATCTGGACTTGATGAAGGTGCCTCCCAGCTCCCTGTGTAGTCATGCAGGGTCCTTTGTGATGGACTTTTGCCACTATTTTTGGAAGTAGAAATCTACTTTATCAGATGGAAATGCAGCTCTGTCCTTGCTCTCCCACCCTAGAGATTGGCCAAAGGAGGAGGCTGCATGGTAAAGGGAAGGAATAAAGAAAGCAGGTGCAAAGCAAATTGTTCCTGATGCACTTCCTGGGATGAAAATGCTGCTACAACTAAGATGATATTCCAGGGTGAAGCCAAAGTCTGAAAGTCATCTGTTGTTTAGATAAAAGCATTATTGGATCATAAATTAAAGATGAGCAGAGGTAGAAAAAGGCATCCAAAAGATATAAATTATGCCTCTCACTCTATTTGGACACTGTCTTTCAAATCTGGAAGAGAAGTTAATTTCTATATTATGTTTCCTGGCATCTTTCCGTTAGGGGAATGTATGAATTCACAGTACAGCCTCCTCTCTTCCCTACAAAAAGTGCAGCAAACACCACCTTGCTGACAGGGCTTCACCTGAAGCTCTTCAGAAGGTCACTGAAAGGATAAATGATCTACAACAAATTTGCATTTTTTCCAAACTGTGGCAGATGGCAGCATCAGCCCATTTTGCATGGGCTTGTTTTTCTCTCACACTTTCTACCATTCATATCATGGGTTTCCAAAAATGCTTTGCATATGGTTTTGCTGTCTTTTGTGATTCATTTGAGTAAATTAATCCCTGTCATTTGAATGTTTTTACCTTTACAAAATGTGTTTGCAAAGTCTGTAATCAGTTTGTTCCATTCGCTGAGAGGTTCTTTAAAAACCTAGGCCTCAGATCTTGTTTTTGTCAGAAGTATTTGACACCATACCATGAGGGGAAAGGAAATCTACAAAGAGAAAAGCAGTGATGAATTTTTTTGTACTTCAGCAGAGCTTTTGACACTGTTTCTCACAGGATCCTTCTGTACAAAATGTCCAGTACACATCTGGATAACCGAGTCACACGATGGGTGAGCAACTGGCTCACGGGTCAGGATCAAAGGTGACAGTGAGTGGGGGGACATCAGGCTGGGGACCTGTCACTGGTGGGGTTCCACAGGGCTCCAGCCTCAGCCTGGTTATCTTCAACATCTTCTTAAATGACTTGGATGCAGGACTTGAAGGAATACTGAGGAAATTTGCCAATAAAACTAAATTGGGAGGATCTGTCGAATCCCTCCAGGGTAGCGAGGTCCTGCAGAAAGACCTCAACAAATTATAGGATTGGGCAATCTCCAACCATATGAAGTTCAACCAAGGCACGTGCCAGATTCTGCAGCAGGGACAGGGCACCCCTGGCCCTGTGCACGGACTGGGGAACGAGAGACTGGAGAGCAGCTGCAGAAAGGGACCTGGGGTCCTGGTCAATGGAAAGTTGAACACGAGCCAACAGTGCCCTGGCAGCCAGGAGAGACATCCCTGTCCTGGCGGCATCAGGCAGGGCATCACCAACTGGAAAAGGGAACATAAATTCTGGGAACAAATAATTCATACAGTTTCCTAAAAATATGATGAAAGTTAGTGACCTTGAATCCTATGTGCAGTTTTCAGCAGCACAATATAAAAAAAGTCATTAAGTTATCAGAAAGTGTCCAAAGGTGGGCCAGGAGGATGGTCAAGGGTCAGGAGGGGAATCCTTATGAGGGGCAGCTGAGATCTGTTCAGCCTGGAGGAGAAGAGACTGAGGGGAGATGTCATTGCAGTCTCCAACACCCTCATGAGGGGAAAAGGAGGGGCAGGCACTGATCTCTTCACTCTCATGACCAGTGACAGGGCTTAAGGAAGGAGCATGAAATTGTGTCAGGGGAGCTTTAGGTTGAATATCAGGAAAAGGTTCTTCACCAGAGGGTGGTTGGGCACTGGAACAGCTCCCCAGGGAAATGGTCACAGCACCAAACTTGACAGAGTTCAAGAAGCATTTGGACAATGCTCTCAGGCACACGGTGTAATTCTTGGGGTGTCCTGTGCGGGACCAGCATGTTGTCTGATTCTGTGAATCTTGTGCCATGGAGTTACAAAATTAAATCCTCTCTTTGGGTGTTCTCAAAATCCATCTCTTTTTTGGCAGCTCTTGCAACCCTCATCCCTCTCACTGACAGAAGATGATAGTCACTCATGCTGATTTGCAGTGGAGATGCTTTGCATTGTGATTACTCACTTTCCATGAGATAAGAGGGCAAATCAATTGTACATAATCTGGCCAAACCTATGTCTTAGTTCTGCAACGGGCTGAGTAAGCAAATGCCTGCACCACCTCAGCAGCTGTGGGGTTTTCCTGCAGAATCATCCCCAAGCTGGAACTTCTGCACTGCTCTGCAGGTTTTCTACTTCCAGCCACGGTATTTTGTGGCAGCAGACCACGGGGCAGAGGAACTGACCAAAAAAAAAGTCAAGGCTTTTGCTCATGTGCTGCCTTTGCATCATGAGCTAGACCACGTGCAAGGCTTTACACTGGCTCTGCAGTTGCTCACGGAAGCTGGGTAAGGGCATGAGCTGGCTCAATTGACTTACAAAAGGCCATAATACACATTAAATGAGCAGCTACAAATCAGGTAATAAATGGGACACTTGCAGAGGCTGCACCTTTTTCCTGTTTTCCTACCCATCTGCCAGAGATGAAATCAAAATATTGTCTATATTTTATTTACCTGCAAATTAAAACTTCTGTAATTTTCTCTTAATTGACTGAATATTCACTTCTTTTCAAGTGTCCCCTTCCTTTTCAATATTAATACTTTTACCAAGCTTTTGTTCTTTTTAAACCCAAATGGACATTGGGGAGGATTTCTACCTAGTACCATGAGAAACTAAAACATCTCTACTTCTCTTCATAGATGGAATATTCTGTGTTCCAGAGAGTTATTTTTAATACTTCTTATTCATCCATCAATCATATCTTCCCAACATTCCCCTTCTGCAGGTGCTGGAGAGTCAGGAAAGAGCACTATTGTAAAGCAAATGAAGTAAGTATCTGAATATGCATATCAGTTGTTGAATTTGGTATTTGTAGTACAAGCTGTCTAGCTAATGTCTTATTACAATATTTATACTTATTTGAATAAAATGCAAAGAAACATCATTCAAATCAAGTTCCCATTCAACCACACAATAAAGAAAAACACAAAGTCACTGGGGCACACGGGTTGGATTGGTAATCAAATTTTACTTACCCAATTATGCTCTGGGCCTGTGAATGAAGACCAGGGAATCTGCTTCCTTGGCTTTTTTGGGAGTTACTGTAGTGGGAACATGCCTGTATGAGACAAGCAGTGATGGCAGATCCACCTGACAGAGCCTGTCTGCAGCAGATGCCAATGAAAGATGTCTGCAGAACATCATCAGACAGGACAAGCCAACACACTTGTGCTGCTTACCCTGGAAGTATCTGATGATCTGTGGCTTGGGAACCATCCTGAACCACAGGCAGCACCACTCTGTCTCTGTAGAAGCCCTAAGTTAATTCATGTCTTTGTTTCCCCTGAATCTTTTTTTTGAACCAATGCAAAGTAATAACATCCACAGGACTCTGCAGCAAGTAGCTCCACAGTTTAATTACATGAGATGTGAATCATCTCTCTTTGTTCAATTTTATTTCGGTGCCTATTAATTTCATTTGATTTCACTGCATTTCAAGAGAAAATGTTGAAATATTCACATTGTACAATAGAACAAAGAGAGTATTCTTTCTTGGATTTTTTTGGGGGTGGGCATTTTAGGTTTTTGTTTGTTGTTTCCTTGGGGTTTTTTCCCCCCAAATTGTCCTCCATAGATCATTCTTTGTTTCCAGAGATCCTGCAGGGATTAAAAAGGTCTCCCACAGGCCAGGGGAGAACATCTTTAGCTACCAGCCTGCTCGGTCAGCAGCTGCTACCCGCCATACCATGGGTAGGGACTGTTGTAAGAAGTGTTTTTAGAAAGAAAATTGTCAACACAAAAATTTTCCATACAATAATCAATCTGGAAAGAAAGCCCAGCTCAAATGCAGAAACCCCTGTTTGAATTTGGACTGCATATCTGGTTTTGGAGACATTGTGAGTGCATCATAACTCTACTGCAAGAATATTTGTAGCTGTTTGTTTAATGTGCACAAGGTGCATCACAGTCTGAAGTCAGGAGCTGCACTTGCCCTGTGTGTGTGTGTGCTCATTTTCAATTTAGTTTGACAATATTTTCCTATATAGTAAAACAGATTATGACAAAAATCATTCTTTTTTTTTTTTTTTTTTTTTTTTTTTTTGTGGGTAGCCAAAATGCTAATTATGTATCTGGTTTAAATAATTTATCCACCCAAGTTCAAGGGACCGTATGTATACTGGTAGCAAAAGTCCTCCTTTGCTGTGCAGCCTGATAAAATATTGCTGTTGTGTCCAATTTTATTTTCATAGATGGTGTCTAGGTCTGATTCCTAAACCCGCCCAAATACAGAAAAAAATTACACAGGGATTGCAGCTGTTTAGATTTGACCCCTCTTCATAAGCACTGATCTCTTGCCATGTAAAAATCAAGCAACCTGTTTACAAAATCACTAATACTATTCTGAATTTAAGTTCCCCTACCTATTTAATATATTCACCAATGCATTTTAAAGAGTTAAGTAAGAAATATTATGTCATAAGAACAAATTTCTACTATTTAAGCAGCTCATTTTGTAATAAAGCAGATTGACGACCATCCATCAAATACTTTGCTAACTTTTTTTCCCAGTTAAATGGTTTGAGTTCCATTCAGGAGACCCTCCCTATTCAGCAAACCATTGAGGAGCACTGTGCTCACAGCTGTACACAAGCAGGAGCAGATTAAAATTGTTCCTCTGAAATGAACACTTTAAGAAGACTGATAAGCCTTTACATTCTGAGAGTTATATTTAAGGACCTGTGCATTTATGAGCTGTCAACTTGATCACAAATATTAATTATTTTATGGGAAAACTGTTCACAAACATTGTGTTTTTTCATGTAAATGGTCGTCTTTCTGTCACAATGAAGGACTTCTTTTAAAGGGATTTTTTTCAGTTAAAGCTCTCCAATATCAGTTGTTAATTTTTTTCAGTGAAGCATAACATTTTCTAAAGAACACCAACAGCTGCTTACAAAATAAATTATTTTCCTGAAAATACATTTTCTACCAAAATTATGGTAATTTTACTCCTATTAATATAATTTTCCAATTAATGCACCTCCTTTTTTCAGTCTGAAGATTTCAAAGTTCTGTCCATCCACTAAGCTTTGCAAAATATCTTCTGATACTCAAAATATGGATGTGCTGCAAGGCCCTAAAGAGATGAGGATGGTTATGAGAGTTACTAAGAAGGGAAAAAAAAATCTGGAGCTCTGCATTTCTAACTACAAAATTTCCAATGTGTGATCTAGCTTTTTTAAAACCAAGCTAAGTATCTCTATGTTATGCTCTAAGTCAGCAGTGGGAAGCTTCTTCAAATGATTCAGTGAATGAAAAGCAGGAAGCAAAATATTTGGTAACTCTTCATGCCTGTTGAGACTCATTCAAAGCCATCTATCTGATGAGAAGCCCTCCTTCTGTGAATAAAAACCCCAGAAGGCTGCATCCATACAATGGGGAGGTCTCTGCTCCACGAGCTCTCCCTTTTTCTTCTCCTAAATTCAATAGGATCCCTTTGAATCTTGCAGAATTCATTTTAATTCATGATGAAAGGAGCATTCAAAAAAACCCCAAAGCTTCAAAAGAGAGTTCATAGATTTGTCTGATCTACAAGTGATTAGGAAAACATTTTAGAGAGCCCTTTTTTTCCTACAGATGCTATTCTTACAGGCACAGGAATGCAAGGTTTAATTTTCTGACATCCATACATCAGAGAGATGTCAAGACATCAGTTGCCATCTGGATTTTGTGTGTGTGTATGTGAATGAATTATTTTCTGACAGGGCTGACTTGGCCCCATGGGTAACTCTGTCCAGACTGTATTTTGGGCAAGGTGGGGTAAAACGCCAGACCCCAAAGCCCAGAAAATCTGTATTTAATAACCTGGACTTCATCTCTGAGAAGCTGAGGTGAGGAAGAATAGAGCCTTGGTTCCAGCAGCAGCCAAAGCATTTCAGTATCTGTTCATTGAGTGCACAGCAGGCCAAAATGAGTGAAGATTTCATCCTTTTTCACAACTCATGGAAAGAGATGTCTCTAAGCCATGATATAATCTGCACACTGATTTGGAGAACTTTAACCACATGCCATTCTCCAGTCAAGGAGGATTATGAAATTCTAATCCTTCTGTCAGAATTAGATTACTGAAATTGATTACTAAGGCTCTTTACCCTCTGGAGTAAAATGTATGTCTCCAAAGCCTGGAGATAAAAAGAGTAATACTTTGCTAAAACTAGAAACTCTAGGTGATGTACACAGAAAAATAACAGATATTTTTTCTTGTTTTCTTGATAAGTGCCTCACAATGTTGAAACAATTTTTTGCAATAATTTTTCTCTCTTTGTAAGATTAAGGATAAAAATGAGAATGATGGAACAAGCAATGTGACAGCCCATGACTAATAGTGTAGTTTCCAATAATGAAAGATTTGGGATCTAAGTACAAAAATGTTTCTTGCCCTATATCTACAGGGATGGGCCTGGATCTTCTTCTAGAATCATACTTTATCTTAAACTAACCTACAGGGAGAAAAAACAGCATCTATTCATGCAGACTGGCTGCAAACATGTAACCTCACATAGATGCAGAAAGTGCTGTTTCCCTGTTCCAGCAGAACGGGCAGATCAACCATTGATAAAAGCTTTTCCAAGTGCCAAAGGTGTTAGTTCTTTCTCACACTGACCACAAATGCACCTGATCCAACTTTTCACTGCTTCCTTTCTTTTTCTTTTTTAAAATGTGTCTCATAAAGCTTTTGTTGGGTTTTTTTCACCAGGATCATCCATAAAGATGGTTTCACCTACGAGGAACGCATGGAGTTCAGACCTATCGTTTACAGCAACGCGGTGCAGTCTATCCTGGCTATTGTGAAAGCAATGACTAAGCTAGGAATCAGTTATGAAAACCCTGCTAGAATTGTGAGTATGACACCCTTTCTCCTGAAATAGGCATAGGCATTACAACACTTTTTTTTTATTATTTTTTATTTTTAATATAATACTATGGACTATTAGAACAAAGAGAGTCTGGTGTCTTTATGACAGTGGAAACCAAGAGACCAAAGAGGGTCTGGCATTTTCTTTATGACAGTGGAAACCAAGCACCATTTGAGTTACATGTGACAAGATGTCCTTATTTATTTTTATTTTGTCAAAACGGGTGCCTGAGGTCTGACTTTTTGCATAAACTTCTGTTTTGATTATTACAAATGAAATGTTCAACTTGCAAAGACATTAAAAAAAAAAAAAAACAGAAGAAAAAAACCAGAACCTTTTCTTAGCTGCTTAGTAACTTATTTACTGCTATTGAGAAATGTAAAAAATATTTTCCTTTAATGACCAAACCTTGGGGTTCAGCCATGTAAGGAAAGGCCACATAGACATGTTGGGAGCAACAAGTCCTCCTCACAGGCACATGGAGGCAGAGCCTCAGGAAGAAGACCTGCTATCTTCTGTCAGTGCCACTGAATTTTCAAGGACAGAAATAAAGGAAAACCTTCTCTTCTCCATGAAATGATTTAGTCTGTTAGCCTGTAATTCAGACCTTGCTGAGAATTTCTCAAAAGCCTGTCAGAGTATCAGTTGATTCCAGTTTTGGCAAATTCTGCCTAATCCCTAGAGGTTTATCTTAGAAGGAATAACATCTGCTTATCTGAAAGAGCTTTACTTGTTCCAGAAGTCTACATTTCATTATAATGACATGTGGTACTTTGACCTAAAAAATGATAAACACAATCTTCAGAGGTTACTAAAGCTCATACAGGCATTTGACAAAATAGAAATTAAACATTTTCCACGAATGCAAGTCATTCAAAGGCTGTGACCAGGCCCAAAAGCAGCACACAGAAAACAGGCCAATGTTAAGGTGCTGTACTGCATAAGGAGCCATCAACCACCCCGTGTGGCCCAAGCCGTGGCCACAGCTGGACTTGCAGCACAGGCCACACATCCTGCCTGGGCCAGCCCGTGATATCCACTACGTGGTGCAGACTGCCACCTGTAATTGAGATATGTTCTCCCTGTGCCCCAGTATTTCCCTTTTTTCTCAGCCCTGCCAAATTTTCCGAGATATCTCTGTACAAGCTCACTCTGTGCCAGTTTCATTGACATTCTTTTCAAGGGACTTCGCAGCCTGGAGAACTTGTTAAATAGCGCAGTTCATTTCTTAGCATTATATACAACCAAATGCAGAAAATATAGCTTCTGTAAGTTTATCATTTATAGCACAGGCAGCTCACACTTGCTGTCATTGCAGAATAGGCCTCTAGGAACATGGTTGAATACAGTTAATAGAATATTTGTATTGCCTGTGTTCCCCCAGAACCACGTAAGAGCAACCTGGATGTGATTTTTAGAGAAAATAGGAATTTTGGTCACATTTATTTGAATGGCCACTAAACATTTCCTTTTCTCCCAAAAACCCCAAAGACTTAGCTTAGGTTTCCCATAAAATCATAAGTCATAAGATAAGCTTGAGATGTTTTGATATAAGTTTTAATTTCAGCTGGACTTTGTTCTGGCTGTGTGTTCTGGTCCAGATTTTGGTGCTTAAAGTCATCTAGTTCAAGGACTGAGATTATCTTAGTCCCAAAAGCAAAGTGCTTATCCATGTTCCAGGTCTGTTGCAAATACATCTTACTGGTACTGAAAAGGCCTTAGCACTTAATTTAAAGAACATCTGTTCTGGGGAGGGAGGCAATTTTTTCTTTCTAAAGCATCATTCCAATCTATTTTTAGTATGAAAATCATCTGAAGTCTTTGTAAATGTCAGAGAGAAACAAAACGTAGCACATATCAGGTTTGTGATAAGTTCAATAGGCTGCTATCTTCCTTTATTACGTAAGCACCAAAATTCAGACCTGCCACCTTTTGCATGATAATCAATGAACATTTACCCTCTACACCTGGACACCCTGAGCTCAAGGCTTCTCGTTGTGGCCCGTTCAGCCTACAAACGCAGCCCGGTTGGTGGATAGCTGTAATCATTACATGATACGTCATATCTTGAGGCAGAGAACACTCCAGCTCTTATCTTGCAGCTGAACAAGTGCGTGCTCCTGGAGACAAATGCGGGGCACACACAAGAGCACGACTCGATCTGCTGATCCCAGCACTGCAGGAGAGGATGGGGGTGTAAATGGAGCTGGTGCTGTTTGATGTAGAAGGGCAATTATACTGCTGTCCTCCTCCCTTGTTCCAGTGAAGGCAATTTTCTAGTGGTTATTTCCCCCCCCCCCTTTTTTTTTTCCTCCATGCCCACTCAATTTCTCTTTTTTTTTATTCTCCATGCCTACTCAATTTCTCTTTCAGAAAAAATGCAGTGTTTCATTTTTTATCTGTCTCTGACTTTTATAAAGTCTCCATATACTGCAATTCCTCTTGAGACATAAAGATATAACACATTCCTAAAATAAATTTGTTAAAAATTTTTGTGAAGATGTGTCCTGGTTTTGAATAAAATATACTCCCTGCCAAAACAGAATGTCAGAATCCATTTATACTTTTGCAGCTATTGACTGCAAGTCACTTTAGTGGTCTACTTCCACAGCTAGGAAGGAATCATATTTTATAATTGTCCCTTGCTGTGACAGTGCATCAAATGACTCTCTTTTAATCATGATCTTTATTTATAGTATATTCCTAAGCTCTTAACTACTGAAAAGAAATATTTTTAATGAAATAGATTGTTTACATTTTTTTTATTTCATTACAAAAGGAAGACATTACAGAATAATATATTTTAAATATTTGATATTTTATTCTGTTATGGGTTTCTTCTTCCCCACATATGGTAAATACATTCACCAGTTATATTCGCTTTGTCACATTTCTCACTGTGATTTCAAACTAGAATTTTTTTCTTACAAATACATTCAAAATACATGTACATATAGATTTCTGCACTGATATAGTTATAATAAATTTTAACTTTAAATGTTCTTTTAAATTTAATTTTTTTTTTCTTATTACTCTCTCAATATAAAACCCTTCCTTCCAAGCTGGACTATTTGTGAATGCTTACGGCAAGATGAAACTGAGCCCTCTTGTGCACAAAAGAGAACAACAAAAAGATGAAAACTCTGTTTATCATAATTTAAATATAACCTTGGCACTAGCTACAGGGAAGGGAGCTTGTAAAAGGATGTTTACATGCACAGTCGAGTAGAGCTACCTGGAAAAAAATGGTGAAAATGAGAAATTTTGCCCCTGCAACTCATTATAAACCAAACACATCTTCAAGGAGGTGAAAGGGCACAGCGCGCTCGCACAATATTAACTGAAATTTCTCTTTAGGAAGATGAAAGGAGGCTGTGTGCCATGGCAACAACTCTGGAGGATGGCAGCATGTCTTCTGAACTGGTGGGGCTCATCAAACAGCTGTGGCGCGACGGCGGCACCCGGGCGTGCTTCGCCAGGGCGGCAGAGTACCAGCTCAGCGACTCGGCCGCATAGTAGGTGACACCAGCTGCTCAGCAGCTGCCTCTTGCCACAGCAATCGCTGTCCCTCGTGCAGAGCAGCCTGTGAAAATCATTGCTCACTCACCTGGAAAAATCGGGGGGTTGCTGAGGTTTATGATATAACTCTAAACTAACCCAGCTGCATGGACAGCATTCCCACTTGCTGAGAGAAAATGCCCAAAAGTTTTGACGAGGGGGTTTTTAAACATCCCTAAGGAAAACAAGGATTTTCCTTCGCTGAAATTCTCAGATATTTATTATGTGCAACTAAATTACACTTCTCTATACAA